>CM033395.1:2794845-3994845 GCA_019426215.1 Buddleja alternifolia
CATGGCGGTTTAATTCTCATAGGAAATGGAGCGTGTCTGAAAACTGCCATTTGCTGAAGGATTGCGCCTTCTTTTTGTTGCATTATTTGTTGAAATATTTACATATTATGCTGACAACTTGAAAGAAATTAAACTGCATTCCTTGTTATCACGAAATAAATAGCCCCAAGTTACTTTATAAATTTGCTTGAGGAGAAAGCATAAACTTGAGTATCATTTTAGTGAAACTAATAGATTGTTTACATCTATACCACCGTGCTGTAGTATTTTCAGTGTATAACATTGTAAGTTGGCTTTACTGCAGGTATTTCGAGCCCTTTGGGTGGATGATTCCAGCCCATAATCATCTCATTGCTTCTGGGAACGGGTCCGAATACTATTGTCATGGCCTTAGCTCTACCTATCGCCCAGTCAGCATTTCTTTAGCGCTGACCACATTTTGGGGAAGATCCAATGATCCCGAGACCAAAGTTAAGAGCAAGAAGAGGCCTTTTTCGGGAGCCAGAGGTCGAGCCCGAGTCAGAAAAGAGAAAGAAAAGAAACGGGTACTCAGACGGGTAAAGAAGCGGTAATTATAAGACGTGGGTGGATGCGAATAATGATTCATCGGAAAACGAGAAGAGAAAAGTGAGAAATTTCGGTGGATGGGATAACTAGATAATCAGGTGAGAGTGGGATGGGGCCTCGTGTTAAGAACGAAGACAACCGGGAGCACAAGCAGAGTTAAGATAAGTAGAAAACAAGGGAGATACTCCGTTAGTCTTGAGACTCTTGATTGCCATGTTCCCCTTTCTGGGGTTTTGGATCAGTTATTCTGATCTACAAGGTTGTTCATGTTACCCGCTTGAGTATTGATGAAGTGAGATTGTGGGTTGTTGGTACGAGTGTGATAGTTGCGTAAAGTGATGATGACTCTTTGGATTACACTTGGTGATATCCATGACGTCACTATATTTTCATGCAGCGACTTACAACTTGACTTAGGTAGTACACGACTTTGTGTGTTTGCATAAGGAACCGTTCTACCCTTTGGCGACCAGCACTCAGTTGATATGGTGACCTCGAGCGTGGTCATGCTCGGTCAGTTTTTGGATCGGAAGCAACATTGCTCGTAATTGGTGAATGGCATGGAGCCGAATAACGTGTCATCAAATTTTCAGATCTCTTGGTTCTCAACTGCATCGTGTTGGAGCTGAAGCATGTTATGAATCTCCGTGTATTATGCACTGATTTCGTGTCAAAGTACCTACTCTATTAGATGAGCCTGTATTGTAGGACCATGTGCATACACTGAATTTCTCGTTAAAAAAAGATGAATACATCAAATAGAAGTTCCCGAGATTTGGAATTTCGAGACAATCACAACCGACAAGCGTCTATGTGCTGAAGCTGAACTTAAGAAGGTTCTGCTATACACGTGCAACAGTCATTGTAATTCAAGGACTCGGTATGACGCCTTAATCATTATCTAAGAACATGTACTTGAACGTCTAGGACAATATACGTAAAACCTTCATATGTTTACAAGTAGTATCGAATTCCTCAACAGACTCTTATCACACACGAATGTGTGAGGGGTGCTCGCATGTGGGCGTACCAGTCGGTTCGACCAGGTTCATCTTAAATTGCGGCAAATTTGAAGTCTCATCCTCATCATGGTAAAGATAAGCCATCCCTCCATGCCTAGTCATGTCCGTTCCAGCCATTTCATCATAAATTGCTGAATCAAAGTATCTATATTTATACAACATATGAATGAAAGTAAAGGCAGAAATCGTGAAAAAAACTGTGAGATGTTTGAAGACTTGGGTTCGTGATCAATATCCATCCAATTAGAGACGTAGTAGCTAGTATACTAGTATGGTTCCCGTGCGTTGCACGGGCAATAATATTTTAGACTACATTTTTTCAATTTTACTTTACATTAATTTAGGACAAAGTAATGTTTTAATTCAGTAACTAATTCGATGACATTTTCTCCTATAAAGTCAGTGTATAATCTAAAAAGATTTAGTTAACACTCCCTCCAAAAAAAGAAATGTTTTCTCGAGAATAATCTAAAACAACATAATTTTGAAAAATAAAAGATTGACATAATGAAAAATGATTTTCTAAACAAACATATTTCAAATTAAAAGAGACAAAATATATATACTGACAAATAAAATAAATTATTCGAGATTAACCTTTGCTTTTATTAAGATAAAATTACTCTTTTACGTCTTTCTCTGTAAATACACATAGGAGTGGGTTTATTAAATACGTACAATGATTTAATCAATAGCATTAAAACGTAAATTAATTTAATTCAACATAAGTGAGAGATGCGGTATACAGATACTCGAAAAATGAAAAAGAAATACAATGCACTGATACGCCTGCTATATTCAATTAATTTCTCTTTGAATTGAATTATGAAATGAGACATGAGAGACCTCAAATGCTATTTATTAGGAATTTTGGCAGTAACAAAACCCCAACAAAAATAATCAGCTTCCATTCCAAGCAATTTGAGTTCTTTTAAAAAATTACAGGGATTAGGGACGAAGCCCATTCACTTTTTTAAAATAATAAAGAATCTTTCGACTAAAATATGGAATTGTATCTACATGGCACAAAGGAAGAAAAACAACTTATCAACTGTATGTTTGTCAATAACAAAATAACAATCAAATCTATACTATACTAAAAGTATGGATGTTGAAAGTGTTTCTTCCAATTATAAAATGACAATCAAACCCTTCCATAAGTACTTTTTATTGTAATAATAAATAGTTTATGATAGTTACAACAACATTAATATATTAATAAAAGATTACCCGTAGAACTTCCTAAATCATCAGGATACATAATATCCCTCTTCAATTTTAGTCCTATTTAGCGGATATTCGTGCTTCTTTGGCTTTATTTTCTGGTTGTTTTTTATTTATTTCTCGTTTGGCTAATTCTGTAGCCCATTAACTCGCTTAGTTGTGCTTTTATTGAGGGTTTGGACCCTCCGGATTCGGTGGTTTCATTGTTGGATGCGGATTTAGCATCGTTTCCTTGAGTTTATAATATATCGATTATTTTCAAAACAAAATATGTCTTCTAATTTGTTAAACATATCTATTGCACAAGAAAACTATGCTATATATATTTATATAGTCATACGGAATCGAAAGCTTGAAAGATTAGTACTATCAATATGGTAGCCATAGATTGTTAACTTATATATATATATATATTATTTATAAACTCTAAATTCCTAAAATAATGATTTGATTTTTAGATTAGCATCATCATCAACATTACACCTTGTTTTCAAGTAATATCAATTTTAGATTTCATTATCCATATGTATTTGAAATTGTTGCAAGCTATAAATAAGTATCTTTTTTTCTCTCTCACATTTTATATAACTATAATTTTTTCAAAAGAATCTTTTGAGTTTAGAGATGATGAATGAAAAAGAAAAAGATGAGTCGTCAACACAGATTAGTAAATGCTTTGATGTATCCAATATAGCACTGAAAAATATAACCATAATTCAAGAGATGAGACTCCACAAAAGTGGCAAATAACAGTCCGAGTATTCATGTTTTTTTATTATCACGGAATAATTATTGAAATATTATGTTTCTCTTCTAATGATATATTTTTTGTTAGACTTCTAAAATTGAGAAATAAATTTTGTGATGACCATCTCTTAAATGTCACAGATAACATATGATTGTATGTGTTCCTAAACAATTATCTGCTTTGAAGTAATAGAAATTTGAAATGAAAAGAAAATTTTGAATTCATTTAAGTTGTAAATAGTATTGTCGTGCTACTTATTAGTATATTCAAGCTACGGACATAGAGATTGTAAAAATATAGTAAAAGTATGAAGAACTTTTTTTGAGTATGTACAACATATGTAAACTCTTCATTTATAAATATTTCAGATATTATATTAGAAATATCTAGGTGTAGTAGGTTTGAATGAACCCGAACTGTTAGATCGAATGGACATCTACCATGTGATGAGAATGTGGAATAGTATAAATAGAGGAGCTAGTCTCATAATCATTCAAGTATTGTTTACATATCATATAATTTTACGTGCAAAACACGTACATTTTGCTAGTACAAAAAATGTATCTATGATATAAGTGGGACAGAAACCTCCCAAAGAAGAAGGAAAGGGGTTACGGAATGTAATCCCTACTCATCAAAACATCAACAATGATACACAACCTGTAAAAAAACCCATCCCATGAAGAAGACACACGACAGACTGACTTCTTAAACAAAAACCCTAAGACAGATTAAAAGAATAAGAGGAAAAGTAGACACACGACAAAGACAAGACAATCATATACCACTAAGGATCGGTTGTTTGAATTATTATTTACTCGGAGCGAGTCCTCCATTTCATCGGCTACCATATCCAGCAACAGACCAATTTCTTCCATATCCATATCATCGCCATCTTTCATTCTTTATCCGGTTCTTTCAAGTGAAATACAAACAATCCAGAATGAATATACAGAGAATGATGTTATGTTTTTCTTCTCATTCTTCTCAATCTCATTCTTCTCAATCGCTGGCTCACCCATAGTCCTATACCATGCACACATCAAATTCAAAATGTCTTCATCAAACTAGAAGGTTTATTAAGGTAAATTTCAAATTGCCGATAGATAGAAGATTTTCACAACTAACACTAATTTCATTTATTTTTAAAACTAATAATACGTGCAGGACTATAATTTGGGTGGCTTTCTTAATTCTTTGAGGTAATACTCTATGGCCTCTTCTTTCTTTGAGGTAATCATCCAAAGCCGATTTCATATGTTTGTGTCCGATCATTCTGGTAAAATTTGCGCACTATCTACAAATGTCATTACATCAAAAGTCCAATTTGTTGTAATCATACTCATAAGTCATAATGGTAGTATTTTGAGTCAGTGAAGGTTATTGCCTAAATGGAATAAATTACATATTATTGACATGTGGTAACCTGGTAAATTCAAATTTTGGAATATTCCTTACAATTTTACTTGATTGCATGAATATTGATGTGCTCAATTCGATTGGTGTCCAGATGGGACGAGCACAGCAGAATGGACTGCAACAATGCCCAATTTAGTATTAGACGGGATAATTTTATGAGTTTGAAGTTGTGTGTGTGGGCTTTTTTTGGAGGTGGGGGGGGGGGGGGTGATTAACATATATGTAATGTTTTCTTTATTTCAGATTACTGTATGTTTTATTGGACAAATTAAACACGATATGGTCAAACAAAGATCTATCATGCAATCAACATGCATTCGAATTTTTAAATAGACTTCTTTCACAAATATATGATGACATTTAAATAAGTATTCAACATATATGTACTAGTTTGACATACTATTTATTACTCCAACATATTCCAATCAAATTCTTGTTTTTCTTTTCTGTCATGTCATCCATAAACTTTTATTTTTGATTTTTATTGTAGGAATTTGATTCCTCGTTGCCACCACTCCATCTCTTATGATTTCTCATCTTTTAGTTTTCTCAATTTTTCACTACCATATCCAAAGTGTAAACTTAAGCAATGGAGTGCCTACCCATGGGGACGACCCCAGATCTCTATTTTGCAGGTTTGCATAAGCCACCAATTGTCCTCGGATTTAACCTCCAACGATCGTACGTCCTCGAATCCAACCTTAGGCATTATAAGTCTTTGAATTTTAAAATGTCCAGTATCAAACGGAGGAGCTTGAGCTTAAATATATACTAAATCTTTTTTTGGTAAGAAAATATATACTAAATCATACTTTACTCATAGGTGTAAACTGATATAGTTATTAAATCAACTGAAAAATCATATATCCAATAAAGTATATATATATATATATATATATATATATAGGGTCAGGATCTAATACATACCCTATATTAGATAAGATATAAGACCCAATATACATCATTGGATCAATTAAATCAAACAGTCCAAATTAAACATTAGAAACAGGTGGGAAACCCAATTGTAATTGGCTGAGGGGTATAATAGTAAAATACACACCATTATACAACAAGCACATCCTAAATTAACTCCACAAATCTTCTTAAAATCTCTCACATTTAAACCCACGTATAATTAATCAACTGTAAATCATGAATGTTCAAATCCAAATTAGGTCTGATCGACATCCCCTTCTTCTGCGAAATCAGCTTGGATAATGATTTTTTTATCAAATGGATTGTCATTGACGAAATCAAGGATTATGAAAACTATCTCTTAAGAGAGAAGACCGAAGCTGTTGATAATCGGTTCAGTGTTTGATTTTTGCTTCTTCATTGATATAGACATTGAAGATGTATGGGGGATTGTGAAGGTCTGGAGATGGTGAAATCTATACAAATAGCCGTGTGTGTATGTATATATATAGAGAGAGATATGTTATATATCTAAATTATAATAGGGGTAGGGATATCTGGTTTATGATAACAAAGAGATGTTGCAAAATTCAGAAGCAACTGTTAACAGAAAAACACTGTATATTGCCTTAAACGTTACTGTATAATGTCTTAGAATATATCTATATAATGGTTTATTATATTGTAATTTTATGATGTATAAACATATACTGTATAATTGGTTATAAGATAGTGTATAATGTGTTATAATATACTGTAAAGTGATTTATAAGATACTGTATAATAGTTTGAAATCACTATTTGTCACTAATCACACACTGTATATCACCATTGTATTTACTGTATATTTGTTTATTAGCTATTGTATAATAGATTAATTAGCTATTGTATAATATTTATTAGCTATTGTATTCACTGTATAATGAGTTATATGATACAGTATACTGGATTATAAGATACTGTATAATGGTTTATTATAAGATTGTAACTTTCGATATATAAACACACACTGTATAATAGGTTATAAGATACTGTATAATGTGTTATGAATATTAGAGTTCAAGAAAAAAGAAAAATTCTATAAGTAAAATGCGCCATTTTCTCTTGAAGTATTGTCTGTACATATTTCTTCTACACACACTGCCAAGTCTACCATGGTATGGACTAATTCATTATCGCCAAACATGCAGAATTCATTTTGACCATAGTGTGCAGTAGAGTCTGGACGAATGAAAAATGGAAAGAAAATAAATATTGAATATTAATTGAGTTTGATGATAAATAACGTAAATAAGGGGGATTTAATTAGCTGGAATTGGAAGGAATAATTAAAAAGGGAAGAGGAATCTGTTATTGCATATAATAAGGGATTTGATTTTGATCCTGCATGTTATTTGCATGGGTTTGTTAGACCTATTGACTAAAATGCCCCTATCATCATTAAATTAAAGATAAAACTCGAAATAATGGTTTAAATATGGACCTTGGGATCAAATGGTTTAAATGGTCTAAATTGGGTCTTATATCTTACCTAAAGTATAAGAATGTATTTGATCCATACCCTATATATATATATATATATATATATAAACTTTTTTTTTAAGTTTAATTCTTTATTTTAAAATTGGTATTAGAAGTAAATATATAGATGTAAAGGGGCAATTTGGAAATTCAACTTTTTTTCATTTTTTTCTTTTTAAAAAAAAATATTCAGCGAGGGCATTTAGGTGTTTTGTCACTTTCCATTCATTTTTACATCAATACATGAAAACCTTGGATGTTAAATATAATTTATTAAAGTAGGGGATATTTTTTGTAATTAGGCGGGACCTCCATTGTAATTCTCCCTATATATATTTATTGTGTATATATATATATATATATATTGTGTATGTATGTGTATATATATATATATATATACATACAGTCGGTCGTCTTTCTCAACCATTCTCTTCTTCTTTCAAGTTCCAACCATTCTCTTCTTGTCTTGTGAGTGGGGTTGCTCGATATTTTCATGTGAGACGTGCTCATCTGGAGGCAAACGATTGTGTGTACTGCGGCTACATAATCCCCACGAACCTCTTCACCAACTGCACTTCTTTCTTCTGCCCTAACCCTTCATGTCGAGTCCCACACATCTGTCTCTACCGCCCTAATCCTGATGACCAATTCAATTTCGATGATCCCAACACTCCTCAATCAAACCTTTGTTTTAATTGCGACCACACCTTCGTCTCACCCCCAATCGGCCAGAAACCCTATTAATGGCCACCCCTCATTCCTCTGCCCTAATTGTCTCTTTGAGTACTATTACTATACTGCGTACGATTATGATGCTGATGATGATTTCACTCTACCAATTACAACACCAGAGGTGCAAGATTTTTATGATTATTATTTCTCTGCACCACCAATTAGAACAACACCAGCTTTGGGATCCTTCATCGATTCACTCCCGATTATGATGAGATTGGTGCCACCGCCCACTTCCTCTTCTTCTTCTTCTTCTAATACTCAGTCGTCATGTTCAATTTGCAAGGAGGATTTCGAGACTGCTGATATTTTTGTGACAATCAATGAAGTGCCGTGCGGGCATTGCTTTCACAAGGATTGTATTGTTGAATGGCTTCACCAGAGTAACACTTGCCCATTGTGCCGCTACAAGTGCCCTGCTGCTGCTGCTACGGAGTCAATGCCAATGTCAATGCCGAGGGGGACTAGTAGTGGGCTGAGTGCAATTGCCGACGCCGCGACAGGATCTGATCATCCACCACAATGGAGGACTCAGAGTACCAATAGTACTGGTGAAGGTATTGACTCAATGGTCCTCGATGAGGATGGTGATACTCTTATGGTTGACTCTTCTCAAACTTCATGATTTTAAGGCATTCCTCCCTTAATTTTATTTTTTATTTATTTATTTTTATCCAGTTTGCTAGCTTTTGATACCTTATAAATTAAAAGTTTCCTCTATTATTTACCAGTCGTGGATAATTTACTATTTGTGCGATCAATGTGAAATTGTCATTAAGATTTATTTATGCAAGACTTGACAACCTTAGTATATGTGAAATATCGCATAATATTTTTTTTTTTTTTGGTTCCCGAGGTATCCCCACAGCTGACCGCCGTGAGACTAATCCTTCGCCCTACTGTCAGCACACTAAGCGGTAGAAGGCTGACCAAGGATTTTTTTTCCATTCACAAGAGTTGGGATTCGAACTCCCAACCACGTACTTAAGGAACGAAGCGTTGAACCACTACGTCAATCCACTTGGTTAAATATCGCATAATATAAATTGAATGAAAAGCCTATTTTGGTAAATCAGAACATGATTGTAATCAAAAACTTAAAGAAAACAAAACAAATTCTACAAAAAGAAATACAACTAAGAATATTGTTCGCAAATTAGACTAAAATTTCATGTGACAAATAATGATCCAAAAGTTCTCCAGTGCAATACTTGTAGATATCTTCTCTGATAGCATCTGGAGTAAAAGACATGTAAAATATAGATGCATATTTTTTTCGTACGTGGTAAATATTGTTGATGCAAATAAATGTTTCTTAATCTACCACTGATTGAGCTTTGGGAATACTATATTATTGCATCGATGGATCAAATCAAATTGATTGTACTCCTAGTGGTCTTGTTACGCTATGCGATGATCTTCCCATTTGCTAAAATGCTTGAACCTCTTCTCCGTTCATCCTTTGTCCTCAAGCTAATTTGGTATTAGGTTTAGAACCGTCAAGCTATATGACATCATGTCTGCACCATAAAACAACAAGGATGGACAATAATTTGTTATCAACAATTTCACATTCTTAAAGAATTCAACAATGAAATTAAAAGTAAGGTGGTTAACAAATGATTAAGATAATGTTATAAGGAGAAGTCAGGAGCATAGTTGTAAAAGGTGTGCCATGGCGCAGCCTGTGCGCCATGGTTCATGGTATGACACACAACTTGCCAATGGCACGCCATTTGCGCCATGGAGCTTGCCTTCAAGGCGCGCGCCATGTGCGCCATTTGAAAGAGAAAAACCTTAGATAATTTTGGTCAAAAATGTAAGGTCAAAATTGGGTCAACCAGTAAAATTTAGTAAAATGGGCCAAATTGGGGCAATTTGGTGATATTTCCAACGGTCCTAAAACAAACCCACCTCAAACTCTCGCTGAAATTGGCCCTTTCTCCCTCTCTGCCGACTGCATATACACTCTTCTCTCCCTCTCTTTTGCTGATCGGCCAATCCATGTAGGATGTTGCCAGATTATTTGTTTGTTTCGAAATTGGATCGGTTTGTTTTATTTCAAGATTATTATGTTATAGGCGAGTTTACATGAAAACTCAAGAACATTCTTTGAACCCATTTTACTCTCTTTGCTAATTTATGTATTATATGTTGATATGAGAACATTTGCACGTTTGAGAATTGGGGTATTAATTATTATAATATGTAATAATAGCTGAAAGAAATTTTGGGGTATTATACATAACCGTGCGCCATGCGCCATGGGACCCTATGCACTGCGCTACGCCATTTGCCATTAACAACTATTGTCAGGCGAAAACGGGGAAAAGGGTGATTTTTCACAGTGAAGACGATGAACAGTGATTTTTTTTGTTATTTTTATATATAAAATATTATATAATTTTGTGTGTGTATATATATATATATTATATAAAATATATTACTTTTGTGCTATTATAATTTCTAAATTGAATTAATAACTAATTACAACTACATCCCTTATATATGCATATATGAACAGTAAAATATATATTTGCATATATATATATATATATATCAGAAAATATAAATTATTTTGGAATTTTTGTGTTAAAAAATATATTATTTTTGTGATATTAGAATTTTTTAATATTTTATTAAGCTAATTACAACAACCTCCCTTATATATGCATATATATATATGCATATATGAACAGTAAAATATATATATGCATATATATATATATATATTAGAAAATATATATTATTTTGGAATTTTTGTGTTAAAAAATATATTATTTTTGTGATATTAGATTTTTTTTAATATTTTATTAAGCTAATTACAACAACCTCCCTAAAAGGGGCATTATCTACTCTCTCCAGAAAATTCCACTGGCTAAGTCTGAGAGTAATTCCAATAAAAAACTACGAACTGATTTGATCCCCATTCATCGGGTACGTAGACAGCTCACTTAAAATGAATGCAATCTATAAATTCACTAACCTCCAATCTAGTTTGTCGTGCGTGGTAATTTCTAACTGACTATTTTTACCATCATCACCAACAACCACTCGCTTCCCTCCAAATCTTTCTTGCTTAACCTTGAGCGGCAACTACCTTGATGAAGACCCCATGCCGGTATTGGAGAAACTGCCAAAGTTATTGTACCTTAAATTGCATTCAGCATATGATGGTATAGAAATGGTAATCTCACATGACGGGTTCCCTAGGCTCGAAGTCCTCTCACTCGTACATCTCAAAAAACTGAGAAATATATGTTAAATTAGAGGAGTGGCCCAATAGCCCAGCGGCCCACCTTGTCTCTTGTCAAGCTTCATTTATTGTCGGCCCAGTTGCTTATTTGGCCCAACTGCTTCCTCTTCCAGATCCTTCCAGATCCGTGTCTTAAGCTGGAGGGTGTTTGTGTAATATTGAACCAATAGGATTGGAAGAATTATATAAATACTCTTCAACCCTTTGTCTCATGTGAAACAGCTGAAATTCTATACATAAGAAAAGAGTCACTCTCAACTTTTTTTCTCACTTCCATTGTTAAGAAGTTATTTTACTTCCATCATTTCTCCGCTGCGTATTGTTAGTAAAGTAGCCTCCTTGGCATCTAGTGTTACAAGTTTGGCTCAACTTTTCAGCTTTCGGTTGTACCGAGTACGTTCAAGTCACACAAACTAATTGTGTGTTGTTGATTTGATTGTGAGTAGATTGAGTTTACACATTTGTTGTAATATTACAATCACATTCTATTTTTTTGTGTTGTTCTTAAATCTTCGTCAATAAAATGTCTCATTTAAGTTTTAACATGGTATCAGAGCATTAGGCTCTGTTTTTCATTTTTTCTTCGGTCCTTGTTTCTTGTTGTGCATCTTGGTAGTCTGTGGGAGTTTGATCATTTCGGATTTGTGTGGTACTGCTCACGGTTGGTCCTTGTGCTTGAATTCCGTCCCTGTAGGTTACGGATTCATTGAGTTTTTCGTGTTTTTTTTCTTTAAAAACGCGGTGGTGTTAAGTCGTCTGATTTAATCAACTTCTTTTTCATTGTTTTTTTGTTTGTTTAGATTTTGGTATTTTGCTACAGATCTGTACACTGTTGTTGTTATCTGATCTGACTGTGTTAATCAGTGATCCTTGTTGTTCGTCAGGTATCTTATACTGGTGGTGGTACGAGCTCCGTGTTTGAGCGGCCACTGACGAATCTGATTTTTTCGACCCTCGATTTTTTAATTCCTTTGAAACACAGTGTTTATTTGCTTGATTTATCGTTCTAATTTTATCAGATCCTTATTGTTTGTCAACTTCGCGTGTGATTTGACAAGTGGTCTGTGTTGTTCTTTCAGGATTTATCTCCTAAAGGCTTGCACTGTTGTTGGTTGAGTGGATCTGTGGTTCGGAGTTTGAATCTGACCAATCTACTTCGATTTTATAGTTTCGGTGGTATTTCGGTTTTTTTTCGGTTCAAGTTTGTATTCTTGGTTGTTCGTGGTTTGCCTGTGTGTTTCCTTGTTAACTATGGCTGACCTTAATTCTTCTACATCTCATGATCTTACTAAAACTGTAACCTCTAATTTAGATTGCAACAATCCTTTGTATTTGCATGCTTCTGACTCTACATGCACAAACTTGATATCATATGAATTAACTGGCTGCAATAATTATGCGATATGGAGTAGAGCTATGACTATTGCTTTGATTGGCAAAAATAAGTTGGGCTTTATTTATGGCACTGTCCCCTACCCCACTGATCCCCTTCTTCAAAACCAATGGGATCGTTGTAATGCTGTGGTTTTATCTTGGATTTTAAACTCTGTGTCTAAGAGTTGTATGCGAGTCTTGTCTTTGCTACTAAAGCATCTGATGTTTGGTCTGATTTAAATCTGACTTACAATAAAGTAGATGGTTCTAGAATCTTTAATCTTCATCAGGAAATTGCTCAAATAAGTCAAGGGTCTGATTCTATATCTGCTTATTATACTCGACTCAAACTTTTGTGGGACGAATATGCTGCTTTAATTGCCTTACCTTCCTGTTCTTGTGCTGCTTCTGAAAAATTTACTAAGCATGATCAGAGCATGAAACTTATGCAATTTTTGATGGGATTACATGATTCATATCGGTCTATTCGCAGTCAAATTTTAATGAAAGATCCCCTTCCCAATGTCATGCAGGTTTTTAATATTGTATCACAAGAAGAAACTCATAGACACTCATCTGCTAAGTCTTCTAATGATAAAAATAACTCTGTTTTCTTTGTGAAAAATTCCAGTAACAGTTTTGCTAACAAATCTAGTAATAATTCTGGAAAATATGTTCCTAAGAAAACTATCTATGTGTGCTCTCACTGTGGTGGTAAAGGTCATACTGTTGATAGATGTTATGAGATTGTTGGATTTCCTAAGGATTACAAAGGCTCTAAACGATCTAATGTCAATCTAATTTCTGGCAAGAATGCTAATTCTGCTCTGTCTGATAGTTCCTTTTCAGATTCTGTTACTGTTCCTAACTTCACTTCTGAACAATATGATAAGATCCTTAAACTCGTAAATGCTGAAAATGAGTTAGAGGACAGCAAGGCCAATATGGTAGGTATGTCCTCCAACTCTTTCTTGTCAGATGCTAAAAATGAGGGTTGGATTATTGACTCGGGAGCCACTGATCACATGGTTTCAAACTTTTACAATCTTTATAATGTTATATCTGTCGAGCACAAGAATATGTACATTAAGCTACCCAATGGTTCCCAAGTTCAGGTTAAACATGTTGGGTGTTTAAACTTGATTCCCAACATTGTTTTGAATGATGTTCTTGTCATACCTGATTTTAAATTCAACCTTTTATCTGTCTTAAAGCTTACTCGTGATAACTCTTGTTGTGTAACCTTCTCTAAGGATTCTTGTACTCTTCAGGATCTTCAAAGTGGAAAGTTCCTGGGGATTGGTGACGAATCAAATGGTCTTTATTTCTTTCGAAATGTTTCAGGTTCATCTAAAACCTTACCGTCCATTTATGTGAATAACACTTGCTCTTACAATTTGTGGCATGCTCGTATGGGACATCCTTCTGACAATGTTTTAAAAATTTTGCAACCAAGTCTTAAGTTTAAAGATGGTTTAAGCACTTCTTTATGTGAAACTTGTCACCGTGCTAAACAAACAAGGGAACCATTCCCTATTAGTGAGCACAAATCTACACATTTGTTTGAGCTTGTGCATTTAGATGTTTGGGGTCCTTATAAAACTGTTAGTCATTCTGGCTATAGATTCTTCTTGACTGTTGTGGATGATTTTTCACGAGGAGTATGGTTGTTTTTACTATCTCATAAATCTGACTGTTGTGACATTATAAAAAATTTTTGTGAAAATGGTTTCTACTCATTTGATAAAAATGTTCGAATTGTCAGAAGTGATAATGGTACCGAGTTTACAAATAATGATCTTCAAATGTTTTTCAAAGCCAAAGGCATTATTCATCAGACCTCGTGCATTAATACTCCCCAACAAAATGGGATTGTCGAGAGAAAACATAGACATATTCTCAATGTTGCTCGCTCCTTGCTGTTTCAAAGTGCCTGTCCGTTAGTGTATTGGTCTGAATGCATTCTCACCGCTGCTTATTTGATCAATCGAACCCCCTCATCTGTCTTAAATGGGAAAAGCCCGTTTGAATTAATTTTTAACTTCAAACCAAATCTTACCCTTTTAAAATCCTTTGGTTGTTTGTGCTATGCTACCATAGTAGGCCATAAAGATAAGTTTGATTCCCGAGCATCTAAATGTGTCTTTATGGGATATTCATAAACAAAGAAAGCCTATAGGCTCCTTAATCTAGAAAACAATGAGTTTATCTTATCTCGTGATGTAAAGTTTTATGAAACTGTATATCCTTTTAAAACCCAAATTCAGTCGGGTTCTACGATTGATTAAATGAACAGCGATGCCTTTTTTGACGACACTAACTTCTTAGTCGATGATGATGACTATGTCACCAATAATGTGGGTAATAAGGGTGACTTCCATGTCTCAACTGATTCATGTGATGATTTAAATAATGGTAGTGAATCTGAGACTTCTTCTTCTGCAGATCCCCTCCCCCTATTATTGGTGATACTATGGCGCCCTTAATGGGACGAAATGATCCCCGAGTCCACAATGAGGAAAAACAAATTCGCAAATCTGTTAGGTCTTCTAGACCTCCTCCTTACCTCTCTGATTATGATCTTTCCTTTAATGTATGTGGTAATTCTAATTGTAGTTATCCTCTTTCTGATTTTTTATCTTATAAGTCATTAGGTAAAGACCATATGTGTTTTGTTTCTGCGATAAATAAATTGAGAGAACCAACTACGTTTTATGAAGCCTTTAAAGACCCTAAATGGAAGGCTGCCATGGATTTAGAAATGGTTGCCCTAAAAGAAAATGACACTTGGGAACTCAGTACTCTTCCTAGTAATAGGAAAGCCATAGGTTCTAAATGGATTTATAAAATTAAATATAAATCAAATGGTGAAATTGAACGTTACAAAGCTAGATTAGTAGCTAAGGGTTTTAGTCAGAAAGAAGGAATTGATTTTCACGAAACTTTCTCACCTGTAGTCAAAATTGTTACTGTTCGTGCCTTATTATCTATTGTTGTTATACATGACTGGCCCCTTTATCAAATGGATGTTCATAATGCTTTTTTACATGGTGAGTTACTAGAAGAGGTTTATATGTCCTTACCTTTAGGTTACTTTTCTAAAGATGATACTAGAGTTTGTAAGCTTAAGAAATCCCTATATGGGCTGAAACAAGCACCCCGCCAATGGAATGAAAAGTTTTCTGTCTCTTTAAAAGAAAATGGTTTTCATCAAAGTCGTCATGATTACTCTCTTTTTGTAAAAAATGATAAATCTGGTTTTGTTGCTCTTCTCATTTATGCGGATGATATTGTCATTACCGGTAACTCGTTATCTGAAATTGATAAGTTGAAAAAGTTTCTTACTTTCCAATTTCATATTAAAGATTTGGGGTTCCTTAAATATTTTTTGGGATTGGAAGTTGCCAGGTCTAATCAGGGCCTCGTTTTAAATCAACGCAAATACGCGTTTGATTTGCTCACTGATTTTGGTCTACTTGGGTGTAAACCTGCTGCTGTTCCGATGGAACAAAACTTGAAGCTGGATCTGACGGTTAGTGACTCTGATCCTCCTTTAGAGGATATCTCTGTTTATCAACGCCTTATTGGTAAGTTGATCTACTTAACTATTACTCGCCCCGATATCTCTTTTTCCATACAAGTTCTCAGTCAATTTATGCATGCCCCGAAACAATCCCACTTAAATTCTGCTTTACGAGTGTTGAGATATCTTAAAAATTTACCGGGAAAAGGGCTATTATTTTCAAAAAATTCTGAGTTAAAGTTATCTGCTTATTGTGATTCCGATTGGGCCTCGTGCCCTCTCTCTCGAAAATCTGTTACCGGCTTTTGTATTTTTTTGGGCAATTCTCTTATTTCGTGGAAAAGTAAAAAACAGAGTACGATGTCTAAATCCTCAGCTGAAGCTGAGTATTGTGCTATGTCCGTCACTTGTAGTGAATTAGTATGGATTTTGGATGTTTTTTCTGATTTAGGGATTACTAATCTAAAGCCTGTCAGTTTTTTTTTGCGATAATCAAGCAGCCCTCCATATTGCTGCAAACCCGGTTTTTCATGAACGAACAAAACACATCGAAATCGATTGTCATGTTGTTCGTGATTATGTTAAAGACGGAACTATTTTAACTCAGTTTATTGCATCTAACAAACAGGTAGCAGATGTTTTCACTAAAGCCCTTGGAAAATTGCAACACTGTTTGTTGGTTGATAATCTTGGCCTCGTAGATATCCATCGCCCCGTTCAGCTTGAGGGGGGGTGTTAAATTAGAGGAGTGGCCCAATAGCCCAGCGGCCCACCTTGTCTCTTGTCATGCTTCATTTATTGTCGGCCCAGTTGCTTATTTGGCCCAACTGCTTCCTCTTCCAGATCCTTCCAGATCCGTGTCTTAAGCAGGAGGGTGTTTGTGTAATATTGAACCAATAGGATTGGAAGAATTATATAAATACTCTTCAACCCTTTGTCTCATGTGAAACAGCTGAAATTCTATACATAAGAAAAGAGCCACTCTCAACTTTTTTTCTCACTTCCATTGTTAAGAAGTTATTTTACTTCCATCATTTCTCCGCTGCGTATTGTTCGTAAAGTAGCCTCCTTGGCATCTAGTGTTACAAGTTTGGCTCAACTTTTCAGCTTTCGGTTGTACCGAGTACGTTCAAGTCACACAAACTAATTGTGTGTTGTTGATTTGATTGTGAGTAGATTGAGTTTACACATTTGTTGTAATATTACAATCACATTCTATTTTTTTGTGTTGTTCTTAAATCTTCGTCAATAAAATGTCTCGTTTAAGTTTTAACAATATATAGAATTTGGAAAAGGTGCAGTGCAGAAGCTCGAACGGCTGGAAATCAACCGCTGCAGAAGTCTATGGAAAATAATATCACTGGATCGACTCTCAGAAGAGTTAAGGTTGAAGATTGTAACGTCCGATCAACACGTTCATTTATAGCTTTCCAATCACACAGAATACATTAATGTTTAATTTACCAACCTTCAAATTTATGTTCAATTGAGTATTAATCCTAGTTTAAGTTATGTATTTTTTTAAACTTGTAGTACTCTTTAATCTTCATAAGCACTTTTTTTTTGGTTAATCTTAAGCACTTTTCTTGTGCATAATTTTGGCATCTTAATATATATCGAGAGGGGAGCTTGAAAAATCCCCCATTTCATAATTTTCCCAATTCGATGTGGAAACAATCAAGTTCAATATATTCGACGCTATAAGGTATCATTAAGTTTTGAAATTTATTTATTTTGTTGATATTGTTAAAATGATGGTGTAGGAAATGGTAGACAACAAAGCACATACATTAGCCAAAGTTCCACGGCGAGAACTCAATTAATGGGGGCTACAACGTCAAACCAACTACGTTAAACAAAGGTGGTAATTGGTAGGCAACCAAAGAATGGCTTAAAAACCACCTCCAGATTTGATCTACTCATTCCTCTTTTAATTTACTATGTTCATGATTTACTGTTTGAGTGTTTTACATTGAGAACAATATAAGTTTTTAAGTGTGGGGAAATTGATTTTGGTTTAAGTTTGTTGCATATTTTGTCTTTTTTGTAGTTTTATTGTTTAATTTGTAGGATTTTTGTTTTTGTTGAATGAGTTGTCAATATGCAACCAACGCCTACTTTAGAGCCGTTGATGCCACAATTTTAAAACATGGCCAATAACAGTGGTCTAATGTAGAGAGTTCTTTCCATTTGAATGACAGTGGTCAGTATTTCCAGTTGAATATCACAAGTTCGACCTCACTGAGGATGTCAGACTTGCTACTTTATGTGAGTGTATTATGAGCTGATGGGTACCGACATAATACTGTTTAATCTAGACTGGCTTATTTCTAGTGTGTCAGTGGAGCTACAGTGATCAAGTTAGACAAAACCCAACAAGCTTGATGAAAGAAACATCCCGTAACAGTTAGGTCCCATTTATTATGGTAACCACTAAGCACTCCACCGACCTAATCTTATCAATTGGCAAAAGATCAAAAGAAAAAATAGGTAAAACTGACAAAATTTCCTTTGACTGCCGTTGAGTCTCAACGCAATTGTATCTCCAAGATCAGAGACAACTAAATTATTTTATATATCCATCAGAATTGCCAGAATAGTATCTTCAACAATGTATCTTGCACATTTTGTACAATTACATTAGAATTTGCAGCAGAAGAAGAGAAGGAAAATTTGATTCAAGTATTGACCTTACAATCTCATTCTCCTTTCGGCTTCAATCGTCCTCCAAGTAAGACGAGTCCGACCGCAGCAAAAGCAGATATGATTGCCGATGAATAGCACATTGCAAGCAGAGCTCCACGAAGCGACTGCATTGGTCATCATTCGTGATCATCAGTAAAGATCATAAAGAAATACTTTTAACCGTCCCAAAATTATGTATCTTGCCGGCATAACAAAACTGTTTTTGTAAGCGTCACAATGAATAAGTTAGTCAATTTTCTCCAGATCCAATTGAATAATATATAACTAAGAGTGAATTACATAAACATAACTTCCCCTGTCAATAAATAACAAATTACAATTTCACCCCAATAGAAGCAAATTTCAACTTATACCCTTGTTTTTCGAGCTGTGAGAATGTGACAAACGTGTCCTAGCAATTTATAAAACTTCAGGAGGCTCGTGGTAATTAGCGAATAAATGAGGGGTGCATGTAATTATCCCTATAAATATTATCAAACATTAATATTTGAAGTTTAGTGATATTAAGTTTGATTATTAGTTCAAAAATTAAACAGATTGACTTTGTATTGTAGCAAAGAGACCTTCGCAAGAAGCAATGCATTATCATTTGCATACTCCAATGAGCTCTCCGGTATACTTTGGATGCCTTGACTTAATTGCCATGAAAGAATCCTATAACCGAAGTTCCAAACCAGACGAAGAGAAAAGGTCAAGTGTAAGTTTCTTAAACTTCGTTTGATGAAGGGAAACTGAGAGTCCACATCGAGTGATTACCCGAAAACAAAGCCAATGACAGCACCAATGTATGCTTTTTCTCGGGTCAATTCAACCTGGAGCTCCCCAAACTGTGAAGAGAACAAATTTATGTTGATTAATTTGTTATGATCTAGTGAAGCAGAAAATATTATTTCTTTCAACATCAAGATGATATACCTTAAACATCCTTGATTCTTGTTTTGGTTCTTCGTTAGCTGCCTCAGTTACTGGACTTGCAGATAATAGAGTTCCTGTTCTATTCATCACTTTGGCAATCTATGCTGATTAAGAGCTATCTAACAATAAGTTCAAGGATATGCACAATTTATATATGTATATATATACTCATTAACAATTTATGCATAACGAAATATACCACATATTTTAGTTTCAGGGGACTAAAATGCATGTTAATGGGCTATTACCATTTGGAACGAATTTCGCAAGAAACAAAAAATTAAGAACGATTACATGGTTCGGTAAATAACGCATATTTCCACGGCTGCATTAGAGTTTTTCTCTGTAATGAGTTTTTGTATAGTGCAAATCACAAGGAGGCGTGAGCCCATTTTTCATTGAAAAATAAGGCTACAACAACTACTATAAAATGACTATAATACTCTTCTATGGTAACTAGAAGACCCTATTTACGACATTTATCTTTTATCATACTTGGTTCTTCAACTAATAAATGTTATCCTTTTACGAAACTCCATAAATCCATCGAAAACCAGTGACAATGGTAATATTGATCCAAATTCAGACCCGAAAAGAGAAAAAGAAGAAACGAGAAATTCGAGAAATAAAAACACATGTAATTTCAGGATTAAAGAAAAACCAAACGGTTCGGTTTCACACCTTTTGCAGTTCACCTTGACCGTACTGGCCCATGGACTGGAACCTTCTAGAAGAAGATAACAAACGTTTGCCAAGTGCTAGCTAGCAAAAAGACCAAAATCAATGAGAAATAATCCAAACATGTTTTAGGAAAACATAAACGGCCCGAGTGCTTATAAAGGAATAGACTGAATATATCATTCATTTCATGCTTGCCTGATTTATTATTGTTGGTGAGAGAGCCTACTAATAAAGGGAGCTCGCGAAGTAAGTTTGCTGAAGTCGATGTGTCTCCAAGTTCCCATGCTCGACTTATATTTAATAATGTCTGTCCCAGCTCTTCGCCACACTGCAATACAAAGTCGAGACGACATTTACTATGAATCACTAGATAACAAATATTTGGTCAGATGTAAACTTATGGAATTTGTAGAACCACCTTTGCCGCAATGATAAAAGTTATAATTAGATAAAATTGTGCAACCCAAATCTTTAAACCATACAACATCCAGAGCACCACGTTTCGAATATGGTGGTGTCACAAGGGCAATAGATGCCACACAGACCAACAATGCCCTTCGAGCAATTGCATGTGGCCCACCACAAGGACAATTGCTCGTAAATTATTTAAGGGATTAGAACTTTGAAAAGCTGAAGTTTCTCTTATTTATGCGTGACAGAAAAACACCATGTTCTTGATATCTCTGCAGTACACACCACATGATCCCTTTTCCTTTTCCTTTCCCTTCTTTCGTGTAAGCACAATGTAACCTTTCTATATACTTTTCAGTGTAGTTCACACTCAAAAAATTTATCCTAGCAAGGTGGTAGAACATGAAGTCAATTTTCCATTTGGCCCACGTTTATAGTTTTTTGAATAAAACTATATTACTAAATGAAACATATACTCTCTTCTATTCTACAAAATGTGAAGCTTTGAGGTGAAAAATCACAGAGGCTTGACATCACACAAGATTATATTAGAGTTTACATTCTCACAGAAGTGTTTCGATTTCTAATAAGAGCATCGGTTAGCTATTCATAAGATATGTATATGATAAGTATTGTGTGCAAAACACTGACCTCATCTGTGACTGCGCCGTTTGAAAGATCAAAAGCAGCATCATTCAGCTTCGACATTCAAAAGAAAAAAACGATTAGTTTTTACTCAATGATAACAATTTATCCTGTCGAAAAAGCAAAAAAATAAAGAACACCAAGAAAATAATAATGCATAATCGGGAATAGTTTTCATCTTGCTAGAGCAACGTACAACCTCCAATGCTTAATATATAACCCCAAACACATTTAGGTAAGTGTTTTCATCATTTTACTTTGCCCTCAAATATGTCAAAGCAATGATTCAAAGGGCTACAACCTTGGGAGACATGTGAACATACACTATTGCAGACCGAATTTATTAACTAAGATTATATCTTGTGCTTCAACTATTCCAATCAAATACAAAATTTTAGTCCCATAAAGACAATTTACAACCTTTCAGCCACCCAGTACAATGCTTGAAGACTGTACGTTACACTTCATCTGTTGTACTCTGATCTGAAAACATAACTGTTATTGAACTTCAATGCAGAGTACAAGTTCATTTGTTTTTCTTTTCTTTTGATAAGTGCAAGGTATACTCTTTGAGGCATATTGTACATGCGGTTGTAAATGAGTTGAGTCGAATAAGTTGTTGTTCAAACTTGTTTGAATAATTATCGAGCTTCTGAATTTGTGTTTGACCTTTGTTTGATACTTAATCGAGCCAAGCTCAAATGAGCCGAACTCGGGTTGAGTCTGCGTAGCTTGATTTTTTTCACATATTTTATCACTTTTTACTAATCGAGTCGAGCGCGAGATGAGGTTCAAACTTATCGATCACACAAAAGGTTGTTCAAGCTTGGTTTGATATGTTAACAAACCAATCTCAAACGAGCTTTTAGCAGACGATCGAGTATCGAGTAGCTTGGTCACCTTTCAGCCCTAAATATACATTAAAACCAAAAAGAGTAATTTTGCTCCAAATACCAGTATCCATCAGAAAACATCTACCAAACCACAAAAACACAAAGATTATATTATATGCTACACTACATTGAATTGTATCACATTTCACATAAAATGAAACTCACATCTAACCGGAGATCTCGTGGTAACTGCCGAAAATAATCATCCGGAAGAACAAAGGCATCCTACATTACCCAACAAGTTAAAAAGAAATCATCAATACCCATATAAAAACATGAACATATTGATGAAATTCATAGATAAATTAGACAAGGGTATGATTCCTTTTTGCGCTTACAGCAAGTTCTTGGAGGATAATTCGAGGATCAGGGTTAAGGGATTTCGGGGACTCCGATGAATCTGTGAGAGCAAATGAGATTCTTGTAAGAGATTTGAGCTTAATGGTTTTGTAGTGTGGGAAGGAGGGGATATAGAGGGGAATTTTAGGGAAGTTATGGGCATTAGTGGAAGAGAATTTTGTGGGAGGTGGAAGATGGATCGCTGAAAGTGAAGAAGTAGCCATGGCTAGAGCTGAGAGAGGGTGTGTGAATTGTGAAGGAGAGCCAATGGAATGATTTGGCAGTTTTTGGCAGTTAGCCACTTAGCCTTGTGTGTGTTTTGTTTTTTGTTTTTTGTTTTTTTGGGTTTGGGGGGGCTCCCTATTTTCAATAATATATTTTCTGATTTTAGATTGAGTTTTATTATTATTATTTGTAATCGGTAAATACACACTCTATACGGGTGCAAAAATATAAAAATTGATAAAAAAGAATAAAAAATAGAACGAAAAATAAGGTGCAAAGTGGATTTATTGTGATTAAAGAAAAAAATTGAGAGATGGGAAAGAGAGAAAGACAAGGGAAAGAAAGAAAACAAAAAAATTAATGAACTATAAGTCACAATTTAAGGATGGGAATGACTTCACCAAAAGTATTTTACGGATCTCATATTTTATATAATAGTATAGGTAGGGGTGTACATAAATCCGTTCAACCAGCCCGAACCGCTAAACCCGAGCCGATTCGACCGAAAATCACCGGTTTAAAATTATTAAATAATAGTGGTGGGTTGAAAATATTGCAACCCGCCATTTTCGGGTTGGGTGGTGGGTTTAATAATTGTAACCCGCCTAACTCGCAACTCGACCGCTAATCATTTATGTTACAAGTATAAGTATATATAGTTAAAGATTAACACTAAAGTTTGAAAACTATATATGTATATATACTCTCTAATAAGGGTGGTTTATTCATATTCATATAACATACTTTGTTTTTTATTTGAGCAAACAAATTGACTCGTTTGAACACTTGTCTTTATTTGATTTGAACGAAAAATTTATATGTATATGTATATTTTGATGATAAATTTATAAAAAAATTAATTTTATTAATATTTTAGAGTTTTTCAAAATCATGATAATATGAATTTTATTTAATAACACCTCTTATTTAATAGTATTTCTCACCAACTCAATTTTTTTAGTTAAATGTACAACAAGTATAATATTTCATTTTTTACTTACTAGTTATAACTAAAATTAAGTTGTAAAAATTATAACTATAATTTGATAACCCGCCAACCCGCCCTCTAAAATATAAATCCGACCGACCCGAACCGCTTGGTTTGAAAAGATAATTATGTATTTTCGGTTTGATATTTTGTCAACCCGCACATGTCAGGTCGGGTTAATTTTTTTTCTAAAACCGCCCGAACCCGATCGTGTACACCCCTAAGTATAGGTTATTGTTGTTGTTGTTGTTATTTTTTTTTCCCTACCACTTTGATTGTGTGAACTATAATGTTTGGAAATAAATTACAAAAAGAAAATGGGTTTTCAAAAAGAATGGATGAAGAAAGAGAGAGAGAATGGGACGAAACAATAATTTTTAATTAGTTTTTTTGAAGGAAAAAATATGTTTGATTTTTGATTTAGACTTCAAAAAGTGTGTCTACTTTTATGTACATTCACTTCAAATCTTGTGTAAATTAAACTATGGCATGTTCAAATTCAATTACGCCCTGTAACCAAATGATTCAACCTCTTTCATAACTCAAAACCGATAGCAAGCTCGTATGAGTTTAATTCATCAACTTAGCAACCCTTACATGCTCACCTTTTTTTGTTCAATAAATGTGCGAAGATCATAACTACTTGGTCATACAAAATCAGAGAATTGCGCATAAATATTAGCTATTCGAGCTCAAATCGTGTTTGATTTGATTAAGACTCATTCGAACTCGATTCGAGTAACAATCAAACCAGAATCAATTACAAATTCTACATTCCTTCTCACATGCCATCATTTTTACAAGTTTTCGAGACTTGAAATCCCCAAAAAGGCAAACCAACATAAGCTCCAACGGATATTTAATATTATATCAGAACTTTGAATTCCCTTTGAATCCCCTGAACTTTCGAAAATAATCTGAATTACATTCCAGTCACACAAACTGAAAAATAAATTCATGTTTTCTCGTACAATTATCTTTGAAACCAAACAAAGTTTCCGTTGCAAAGTTTAAACACAGTACGCAACAACAAACGTATAATTCCCGAGACGTAGAAAACAGCCAAGAAGCTAACGCAACGAGCATGTTTTCTAGTTTCTACTCTTCCAAGATGGGTTTTTAACCCGATATTAAGTCTACTTTTATCAGTCAGGCTCCAATCTTAGCAACTTTTCTCTGCTCAATTTGACCTGTTGAAGGGCACTGCATCTCCGTCCAACTTATCGGGACCATTGTTCCGCCTACAGAAAGTTGCAGCCCTCGGATTACGTTAGTGATAAAATAAACGAAGTGCCAAATAGAAACTAAACGGGCATAATTTGAAAGATGGAAACCAAAATGAACTAATAATCAGGTAACTCAATAAACGGGATTTTTCAAATCATAGTGACTTGAAGATATGCAAACGGTCCTCAGACAACATTCTGGGGTCTTAAGACAATCACAAATGCCCACCAGGTGGGACCCATGTGAATCCAACTTACATCATATATCAGATAGTTGTGGTTGTCTTCAAACTTAAGATTATTCTTAGACGGCCCTGACACTCTTGGGTTTTAAGACAATCACAAATGTCCATGTGGTGGGACCCACATGATCTCCAACTTACATCAGATAGTTGTGATTGTCTTTAAACGTGAAGTCCCGTGACTTGCTAAGAATCACAGATATGACCAAGGCACTTAACCATGGTGATATAACTAGGTTCTCGAGTAATCTAAATTTGTTAGTACCACTTATTTGTCATCCTAATTATTTTTTCCACCACTACCCTTGGGGACGTTTCTTAGAAATGTACTTATTACATGCAGATTTTATATATTTATACGTAATTTAACAAGCTCCTGAAAATTCTATTAAAAAATGTCTATAATTTATATTGTTATGGAAATAACAAGACGCGTATAATCATCATTGCCTACTAATTCATTAAAGACAAGCTTAATTATTTAAAAGATAAATTTTCATAACTGAAACAAGTTTCAAAAACTAATTTCAGTATAAAATGTGGAATAGAATCCATACCGGCTGCACTTTCTGCAGAAACAACACCGAGCTCATTTTTTGCAGTTGACAGATAATACGCTCGTGCATCTCCAAGTGATAACTTTTCAGGGAAAAAACATTAAGGATAACAGACAAGACAGAATAAACAAATCGTTATGTTGTAACTTAATTTCTAACAAAATAAAAGTAGTGAGCATATAACACCAAAAAAAAGGACCCCCCTCCCCCCCCCCCCCCCCCCGCACCCAACAAAGGGGAAAAAAAGTGATCTGCCAAAGATGATTTTATAACCGAATCATATAATTGTAACTTAATTTTTAACCATTTATAAGTATATAACACCCCCAAAAAGGGGGGGGGGGGGGGATCTGCCAAAGATGATATATATACTGTATGGGACAAAAAAAAATTGTTTCTTTTAGATGAAGGATACAACTAAAGCTCTAACAATGTCACCCGGGCGAAATGAAGAATGCATTTCGACTTTGTCAATCTCTGTTGCTCTGACGTCTTGTTGCCTGTCATATATCAAAAATCACATTCTTTTTTATTTGATAAATCAAAAGGTACATTCTTGTTGACAAATAAACATGAGAATCAAAAACAAGAATTATAACATAGCAAAAACAAGATAATATAAGACGAGGAAAAGATAAAATAGCTGGAGAACGAGTCCATCTGAATCGCTTGTCACACATTTTAGTTTCCAAAGAAAATACCCGAAATAAAATGCCATGATTGAAAGTGAAAGTTAAAAATTGCACCATTCAAACGAACAAGATATCAAATATTGGCATCATTAGCGGAAATGTTAAACCAGCATTTGATGCTCGTCTTATTATAACTAATTTTATTGATCTACCATAGATATTAACCAGAGTTATTTAGCATACCTAATTATGCCAGTAAATTTTTCTCGTACAGACTTGGAACCAACACACATTATATCTGCTGAAGCCATTTTGGCCATAACTTTCGTAACCTGTCATAAGCAATAAAGCAAATCAAAAGATGGAGAAAAGCCACAAAAAAACGGTAATAATAATGAAATCAACTAGACGTTTGGCTACCACAAAAAAAAAACCAGCAGCAACTACAAGAAGAACAACACACAAGTGATCCTTTCATTTTAGTTAACATCTAAGAGTGCACATATTTGCCCTTTTAGTATTTAAACACCAAAGCATATAGAACGAAAAATCACTTCACATGCTTGTCGTTTGTCACTTTGGATTGCGGTTTCTTCTTTGCAACAACATAAAAAAAGTGTGCCTAGGGATTTAATTGCACTTGATTAGCTGAAAAAAACTCTACAAAGCACTAAAAATTATGTTACAATTTCTCAAGTTATCCTAACAATCTTTTTTTCTTTCTTTATCCCGTCGAAGGTAAAGTTTATATAATGCCTACAAATCATTTGTCGAAATTTCCAACAACCCTGTTAAGAAAATTATCCGGGTCAGCCTCTTGCAACTTGGTCAGCTACCACCTCTCCCGACCCTCCACGCAAGAGCAAAAGTATTACTTTCACAAATTCACGTGTTCAGGAAGTCACACAGTTTCACTCATCACACCAGATAAAATAAAATGCCAGAAACTAACATCTTCTTGCAAAATTATCCACAAATAACATGCTTATGAAGGTCTATAGATAGCCCATTACCAATCAAAATCACAAAAAAATAAGCAACTTCAACTCTCGATTATTTCATCATAATACAGATTTGCACCATCAATATAATTAAAACCAAACCACAACACCTTTCAATAACAAATAAATAAAATCATCACTAAATTATTAAAAAAATTAAAAAAAATCTTACCCTTGCAATCACAATAGCACCAGGCTCTGGAACTGGACCATGTGCCTTGTGACCTGTCACCTCCACTGTAGGTCTCTAACAAAAACACACAAAAAAATATAAATATATATATATATATAACATTAAAAATTGAATCAGCTTGAAAAGATTAATTTAAATTAGGGTTGTTTTTGTGGAAATAATTACAGGGTCATCGGAGTCCACCGGAGGAGGAGTAATGGAGCGGAATCCAGTGAGGGAGGCGTACACGGTCTTATCGTGGGGAGAAACATAGGCGCCCTTCCCTGCTTTGAACTCCGACGCTTTTCCCAATACTTCACCTGGTGTCACAAAATTTTCTTCTTCTGTTTCCTTCATTTCTCTCTCTCCTTCTGTGTGTATATGTTTATGTATGTATAGTTGTATGTATACACTACTACTACTTTGTTTTCTGAATGTTTATGTATGTATACACTACTACTACTTTGTTTTCTGAAAAAATATGGAATCCCTAATCACAGTTGAGGATGAAGGCGAGTAGAGAGGTATGGAGAAGAAGAGACGATTTGCCGCTCTTTGTTTCGTGTTTGTTTTAGGCTTTTGTTTGTTAGGGTTTCTTCCATGGTATTATTGGGCCTAATATGTGTGATAACTAAGTCCATTTGAATCTTCACCAATTTTTATATATATTCTTAAATGAAAAAAATTGGGGGTTCTAAGTTTATTTATTTTTAATTTAAAACTTCAACAATTCAATGTTTATGTTATTTAGGATTCTGATTTAATTAAAATATATGTATTTATGTAGTGAACATAAATTATGTGAAGAAATGACCAAAATACCATCGGAAAGATTTGTAATATTTTACTTGACTGTCACAATTCGAATCTCAATTAAGGCTACTTTATATGAGCATGGTATGGATTAACTGAGCCGCCTGATAATGTTTGATTCAGTGGGGACTTTTGACTGGAACAACGGTAACCGAATTAGGTTACATGTTCCAACAAACTTTCAGGTAAAATAACAATTTGCGACAGTTAAATTACTACTTGTGACTATTAGCATGTTGAAAAGTTTCCAGTCGAGCAACAACGCTTAGCTCAAAGACTTCTTTTAAATTACTACTTGTGACTATTGGAGAGAGGTCTCGCTCCAATAGAAAATTGTGAAGGGAGTTGCACCGGACATGGTCATATACCCTTTTCAAATCAACTTTGACATTTCACTTATCAAGGAGAAAGAAGAAGAGTAAAATATAATTTTATTTTTAGTGGATTATAAACCAAATATTTCTTTTCTCGCATAGTATTTGTACTTCAAGACTGTAACTCACCAATGTGATAGTGGGCTTATTGGTTTTTACCAATCACTTCTAAACAAGAGGTACAAAATAAATTCATTTGTTAGTTTGTAGCACTAGTTCTTTAATTAGTCACTTTTATTATAGAGATGCTTAGTTTAAATGGCTTTAATGGAACAGTAAAAACAAACTCGTCTTTCATAGAGTAACTACGACTCAATACGTACGTTCCTATAATCACATCCAAGAAAGTTATTACGCTGTAAGTTCTTCCCTTGCTTATTGATTTAGAGTTAGATGTACAAACATGCGTTTTCAAGAAAAGAAAAGAAAGGATGTGGAAATTGCTCTTCAATATAAGAAAATAAGAATCGGATTGAAGAAGATATCAACTACAAGTTACAACAAGAAATAATGTTGAATTACAATTTTGTACTACTAATAATTACTTTTCCAATATAATGTAGCTATTTCCTTACATGTTTGATGCTTATCAATACATACATTCCATACTAAATAATAGACAAAAAAGACTTGCAAAATAATGTGGTGATTAGCAATAAACATGTTTGGAAATAGCACAATTCTACACACTTGAAAACTAAAAAAGAAAAAAAAAAAGAATTTAGCATTTGGGCTTTCCTTTTTCCCCTTAGATGATATATTTATGGGCATTTTGGGTTTTGCCCAGGCCCGCCATAGTAAAAATGTGTTCCCCATTCATTGTTAGAGGAGCTCTTGATGTTGTAACAATTTGTGTTCTCAGCCAAGGTAGATATATCATGGGCCGAGCTCAAGCTATTATCCGAGTCAACGATCTCGAGATTTCTAAAGTAACTTGCTTTGGCGAACCCCTCTTCCGCAAAATAGCCTGAGCCCATTTGAGTTGATGTGTGCTCGTTGTTGGCCCTAGAATTTACGATCTCGCCTCCCCACTCAACCATTGTGGCCCGATCCGCTAAGTGTGTGAAAAGCTCGGTGGGCCAATAGCCCACTAATGTGCTATCACCAAAGCCCATCCACCAATTTCCCAATTTTGGATCCTATATATATGTAACATAATTTGTATCAGGTTATTAAGTATGAATGGTTAAATTGCTCTGATAAAATTAGAACAATTTTGCTATTGTTTGATTAAATATAAGGGTAAAACCAATTGGACCTTCCATATGAGGATGGTGATGTCATATTGACTTCCACCGACGGCCGACACCGGAGAAATGGCAGCTCCGATGGCTATTCGGCTGTTTGTTTGTACGAATCCAGAACATAGAAGATTGTAGCATCCCGTTGCTTGATATGAATCACTCTGCAAATCATATCAAATAGAAAATATAAACTCGCTCGATTATCATCATTTAAGGCTCATTAGACGCTACATCCTATGAATAATATTGGATTATCGAGCATAAATCAATAAACATCTAATTTGAAAATTCTAAGGGGAAATAAAAAAAAAAAAGAAACCATTAATGATAATCAATTAATGCAATTTCCTAACAATGTACTATGAATGAGTGCACATGGCAATCATATTTAATAAAGAGAGGTACAAGTTCATGAATGCTAAGCCAGAAGAATGGTAAGCAAAAATAAATGCAGTCTTCCAATTATTGAATAAATTTAAATCTCCTAGATCCTTTTTTACATTTTTTTACTTTCCACTTGCATATTTAATGAGGTAAATTGAATAAAAAACCATGCAATATTCTTTTTTCTTCCATTATTATGAATATGGACCGCAAACATTCATATTAATGTAGTGTAAGATGAATTGTCCCTTTTCATGGTTTAATGTGCTCTTAAATATATGACACTTGACTAGTACTAATATCATGTGCTTGGTCCCTCTTTTGCTAAATTCAAGACTTGGGGAAACTAGTTGAAATTTCAATTTGGATATCTTGCCCTTTTTTTTTATTAAACATAAAATTGATACTACCAATATTAATTATCTATGAGTTATACAAAAAGATCTTGTAATAGAAAAGAAATAACAATTAAAAAGAGGAGTCTATCTTAGGGATTTCTAAAATTTGGAATTTCAATATAATCACATATCTTATTACATGCGTATGAACAACCTTGCATAGATCTGATTACGTATGAATGTATGTGATTATTCTCCAATTCCAAATCTTGGAGTTCTTAAAACAAAAATTGTTTAGAGTTCTTTTAAGAGTTTTTGAGACTCGAAATCCCGATACAATCACAATCATCTAGATAGTGAGACCTATTTAATGTCTTCTAATATAGAGGATTGTGATTATATCGGGAGTTCGAATCCCCATACTCCCAAAGAATCATTGAAGTTCATGTGATTGGCTCTTTGCTAATTTCAAGACTTGGGGACTAGCTAGTCGATATTTCAATATTGATTTATTGCCCTTTTAAGCTAATCAAAACTAGTTTGGATTCTATGTTGCAAAATGGTATTTCATCTCGTATTTCGCTTTATTGATACACGAATGTATATAAAGAATTTCCAAAAAATATAAAATTATCATGGATTATAACATTTATCGTGCATATATGAAACGAAATACAACCATTTTGAGTAGAAAATCTGAAATGAATCCAAACAACTAAACCTCTTTTTGATTGTTATTATTTTATTATAAATGTTTTTTTGCGTATATCTTGCAGGGTTTTAACATTGATTGCCTCTTTTTTCAAAAAATAAAGAAATATATAGTTTGAAATTAATTTGGTACATAGTACTATAAAATATAGTTTGAACTTTGGTATATATATAGTACTATAATATATAGTTTGAACAAAATTTTATAAGATGACTTTTAAAGGAAGGAAACCATTATATTATACATACATACATATATATATATATAATATATATATATAATAAATAAGAGCTTAGCTCGAGGAATATTTATTAAATAATATTGAATTTGGAGAACAAATTACTTTGACTTTGGAGTTTCAAGTGTTTCCAAAGGAGTTGTATTTACATTGGTTTGACCTATAAATGATGGGGATTCCCAATTAAATTAAATTAAACATTGTCCTTCTATATCATACGAGTCATCTTCTGGATGGAAATTAAGGTGGTTTAAGTCAATTTTTTTGTTTGTTCATAAATAAATTCAAAATAATATACATAGACCCTAGAACTCTAGAAGTTAAATAATAGAAAATATATATGTTATTAATCTGCATACACACAATAATTATACACACACACGCACACACACACACACACATATATATACACACACATATAAATTATAACAAAAGAATGGTGTCATATTTTAAAGAAACTCAGTACGTGGGAGAAGGAGAAAAGATGGAGGCTCATAGAAATTAGAAGAATATTTTGAAATTATTAATATTTGTCAATTCATTAAAGTCCATAGAAATTAATAAAAATTGGTAAAGATCATATATAGGATAATAGAGTAACTGACCGTCCAATAGGTGAATAATCTTGGCCTGCTGTCCCCGTACAGCTCCGGACTAACCTGACTAGTACAACCATCAAAGCTTCAGAAAATTCAATTTCTATAAATGAAAATTAGTGGTGGAAAATAAATAAATTACTTCATAAATGTTCGTTTAACATGACAATTTGAACTTGAACACTTTTTATTTTTTTATTTACTTTCCCAACAAAAAAAACACTTTTTATTCGATAAATATTTGGAATTTGGTTTGAACCAATCAGTTAAAAGAACATAAGATATGTATAAAAAGAATAAAGTATTCGAACTAGCTCAACAAGTATCTGGTTCATTAAAAGCTCATTCTTACTCGATTCCATTGAAAATTCAAACATTTTCAAACACAATTGTTCACACTTCTTTGTCAAACAAACTTGAAAATGTTCGTTGTCTGACATGACTATTCATTTACAACGCTAATAACAATCATGACTCTCAACGTCACATTTTAACTTCAATTTTCATCTTCACAAATATTTGATATTCTAAATTTTATTCAAATTTGGGTTTAGAAGTATCATAATTGTCATGGAATCAATTTTTCCAAAATTATTTTTACAAAAATCAATTGGCTTGAGAAAGAATACTGTTATATGTCACCTCTTAATTTTATTTTTTTTAAAGATTCAAAAAAAATAAAAAAATACGAATAGCTAATTTTACGTAATTAATGTTTGTCGTAACAAATTGGTGCCTAGTTATACACATCAACAGAAAATGATAAAAGAAAACTGGCGATATATACACTCTTTTTCGACAAATATGATCACATTATTTTTTAATTTTTTTATAACAATATATATATATATATATATATATGTTACACGCACAAATAGGGGTGTGTGTGTGTGTGTTTGGATTTTGGAATAGGAAGGAGTACTACCTGCCAACCAGCTTCGATGCTATTAAGATCTGAGCCGTCAAAAGAGCCAGACAGAACCCAAATCTGGGATAGGCTGAACTCATTCACCACTTCTATCGATGGGTTCCACACGTTAATTGTCGCTTTTGCCCCGAACACCTCTTCCGACGCCGTCGTGTATGCTATCGCGTGCTAATTTTAATTCATTCCCAAAAATTTCGTCAATTTTCTATAATCTTATTTGATAAAATTTTTAAAAAATATATGATACCACTCTTAAGTCTTAACAATTAGATATATTGCCTATTAAATACATATATATATATATATATATATTAAATTTGAGCTTGTTTTTTCACATATCCCATTTTGTTAAAAACACTATTATAATTTTTTCTCTCGAACGGATGTAATAAATTAACAATTTTCAAATTAAAAATTGGTGAAGAGCGAACTGATGGACGACATTTATATATATTTCTCATTCATTTATTTCCTAGTTAAATTTTTTAAGAGCAATTTTTCAATGTTCTAGTTAGACAAACTTGCCATTCATACTAGCTACCACATCATTATAAGGAGCTCTCTAGACTTGATTTCAAGCTCTTGACCATCAAAATAATATTTTACGCGATCAGATTGGTTGAGGGATTCATCATAAATGATTGATTGTGATCATATCGAAATCTGATTAATGCATGTATAAGTTGGACAAAGAAAAAACTTATGCATACCTCATGACCATTGCCGCTTACGACATTAGGCGCGTCAGGCCGGCGATGAGCTGCTGATGGCGGCATGTATTTCGTTTGTTTCTTCCCAAAATCATACAAAGATTTAGCTCTCAACACATCATGTGTTGTGCTCCGTCGTATCGGCACCGTGCCCTTCGGGCAACGCTGCCCCTTTTGATGCCACATTTGCCAAACCCCTTTGAATCCATCGACACTACTACTGTTGATGTTGGCTTTGTCTTTAAGAGCATCTGTTTTTGCCATTTTCATCGCCTTTGGCATTTCTGGTGCAACTCTCTGTATAATTTCATTATTAGATTATAGATGGAAGCAAAGTAGACAGAACAAAGGGTTTAGGAATTGGTGGTTATCATCTCTCAAGTTGTTATAATTAATCTCAAACTTTATACGATGTAAATTAGATGAAATTTAGAAGTGTAACACCTTTTAAAATATCCTAAAATCATCCTTAAACAAGTCAAAGTTAATGTCGATGCAAGGCGAAACGGAGCAAAGGGGTTTAGACCTGACAGTTGCCCTTCATTAAGTTAGTTAATATATTTCTAAACTTTATATGTGTAGATTAGCTCGAAGTCAAAATTATCTTTCTGCTAAATGCTAATTCGCGCACATGAGTCATGAAAATGTTTATATATCGCCCCCACAAAACCTAAATTTATGGCTTCATACTTAATGAGAAGCATTAATAAAAGTTGCTAACGTTTATGTTCATGTTAGATGGAGGATAGCGCACACTTTCAGAAAACGGAAGATTTGAGATGAAAAATATGTAAATTGATTTAAATTTATACAAATTGGAGACGAACTGCCCTTGGTTACAGGGACGGAGGCTGGGGAGCTAGTGGGGGCACTTGCCCTCGTTCAACTTTGAGAAAAAAAATTACTTTATAAACTTTTGATATTTGAAATTTTGCCCTCCAAAAATCTAAAAATGTCAAGGTTTTTTTTTTTTTTTAATTTGTATTCGTCCTCCAATCCTAAATTATGGGTCTGTACCTGCCTGAATATATGTATAGTTGGAATTTAAATAAATGAAGAAAAAGGAGGTGGTTGGTAGTTGAAAACTTAATGAAAACCATGAAGAGACAATCAGCTAAAAGTTAATATATATGTTTTTTGCGTTACGTTTCCTCAATTTATATTTAACAAAAAGTTGCTTTTCTTCTTTCATAGATGAGTGAAAAAAAATAAAGAGAGAAAAAGAAAAGAAAAGTATACCTGAATCTTGTGATTCTTTAGAAGAGGATGATCTAAAGCTGGTTGTTTTCTTTTATGAACACAATCTATGATATCTCCATCTGGGCTCTGAATCAAATATAATATATATAAACATAAATAAATAAATCCCACAAATTATTTAATTTCCTCTTAATCGCATCACAAATTCAGCAATGAAAATTAATCGTCCTTTCTGATTTTCCTAATGGAAATTCTACCTAGCTATGAAATTATATGAAACACACACACACACACACACACACACATATATATATATATATAGAGAGAGAGAGATCATACCTGAATGGTTAAGAGAGGAGGCTTGTTAAGCTTGTCCAAATGCTTCTGAATCCTTTCAAGTCTCAAACTGCTAACTTGTCTATATCTAGTGTAGTTTAAAGTAGTAGTAGTGGAAATGGCTAAACATTTTGTGAAGAAGAAAATGACAACAAAGATATATGTTATTGGTACTACAAACCCTACTCTTCTTTTTGTACCCATATCAACAACACTTCTTATTTCATTCAGTGCCCCTCCTAACACTTCAATAACAAAGAACAAACCCTATATATATATATGTGTGTGTGTGTGTATATATATATATCATATGATCATCACCATTATAAATGGGTAGAAACAGTAACCAGAATACACCTCTTAATGGCCCCAAAACAGCCCAACAACAAAGCAAACTTTGAAAATGACCTCTCTCTCTCTCTCTCTCTACAATCTCTCTCTTGATCTCTCTGGGGGAGAATTAAGAGGAGGTGGGTGGGGAGCAATTAAGCTGTTGATGAGAAGAGAAGCACACAGTCCCAAACACATTCAGCATCAAAATCATGATTGCCTGCACCTCCTGCTCATATATATGTATGTATGTATATATGAAATCTGCATGAAATTTATATCTAACAATGACTGTGAGATTTGATTTTTGTTATTTTTATGGTATTTAAGATGGAGGAAAGAAAAAAAGAGTATAATCAAAGCTATTATAATAAATCATTCAGACCTACAACTACCCTCTTCTTTATTGCACCCCACTTGAATGTAAGCATCTACCTCTGCCACCTTACAATCTTCCCCATTAATTCTCCTTCAAACCCTATTTTTAAGTTTTGCCAATTGCTTTTTTTTTTTTTATCTCTCTCTCTCTCTCTCTCTCGCCCTCTCTCTCTCTCTCTCTATATATATATTTGTATATCCTTATTAATGAGTTATTGTTAGTATGGTTTCTTTATAATAAAAATTCTAATAATTATGCGAAGTTAATTGCTTCTGGTAACCATATATGTTTCCTGACCTGTCACTCACAGCCACCTAATTGATCATTAATTAATTTTGATGCAATAAAATAAGTAATATTATTTTATAAAAGTTTTAATTGACCTAAATTAATTAATTTTTAGTCGATTTTAAATACATATATATAGTTCACTCTCCTTACCCTTCTTTACCTTTCTTTACCTCTAATTCACGTTTAGATAGTATGTAGAAATGTTGGATAGAGCTGATATTATCTTCACGTTACAATCAAATTGCGTCAGATATAATAAAATTAACTATATAGTATGGCTCAAGAGAAGGATGTGGGGTACTGCTTAATTAATTCTTAGAATTCAGCATTATATATATTTCTATATTTATAAACAATGTAAGTATAATTGGCCCACTAATTGGAAGGAAAAAATCGAAACAAAAGATTTGTGGGCCAACTTCACTTCACTTCAACAACCAAAGAAGAAATCTCTTTTTGTTCTTTAGTATACATTTTTTTTTCCTATATGATACACACACATACACATATATTTTGTTCTTTAGTATACATTTTTTTTTCTATATTATACACACACACATATATATATATATATATTTATATAAATACTTAATATTTAGTACTTTTGGCAAAAAGAGGCAGGATTGATTAATTGCAAAATAATATTTTATCTCGTACTCTTTTAATATAGGCATGGGTAAAATTGACATGCATTATATATATTTTCTTAAACATAACGGAAGTGAAATACAATGTGATACACAATTTTCAAATAAAAAATATACCAAAATAAAGTTGGAGGCCTGGAGGAATTCAATTAATCACATAAAACCTACATAACATGATTTATCATAAATGAATAATTATAATTATACTAAAACTCCAAATTCAAAAAATCTCCTAAGAATCACTCAGCCAAAACCCATATTAGTTTGAAATTTTCTATTTATAATCAAGAAGTCATATATACCTCTCCCATGAGTAAAGGAGATTAAAAAAAGAGTAGCTAGTAATTAGCTTGGATTTCCTAAGCTAATTCAAATTATTAAAATATTTAATCGAAACCCAAATTTAGGTGTTTTGGAATTAGGAATTAATTACAATAATTATTGATATAAAGTAATTTGGATCAAGACAAATTTCCTTTTTGAGAATTTAAATTGTTACGTACGTGGGGGAGGCTTCTATTCTGTTTGCTTGTGAGAAAAAATTCCTTGTTCCAAGCTACAATGCGATCACTTCCATGTGGCTATATCTTAGTTGACATTTTTTAATTCAAAAAAAATAATATCCAAATATCAAATATTATTTAATTAATATTTTGAGCTTCCATTAATTCTCGAATCTCGAATTTATTTCAGAAAATTAAATATATTTTTGGGTGTCAGCTTATTTAACTCTCCAAGCCTGGAAGTCTGGAATTTTGACTCACACAGTTTCATGTGCATAATGACTTTAATATCCTCCAAGTATTTAATACATTAATTTGTTACTAGACCTAATTATTATCTGTTACAAATCGAGCAAGATTTGAATGAATGTTTATGTATACACTAATAACAGTATACCCCCAAGAGTTCGATTTGGTTTGACATTTTGATCGAGTTGTGATGAGCTCATCTTCTAACTACGATTCATTTCGAATATTTACAAAACAAGTAACTCTTATTCTCAAATTCAACACGGAACTTTACGCTAGTCGCACCTCAAAAAATCTTTCAACCAAAAGGAACTATAAGATTCATGGGCTAAATGCACTCGAAAGTAAGGGGAAAAAAATTATGACAAAAGAGAGAAGCAATTTACCTCTTTGTGATTATTAAAATGAACTTTAGCTCCCCAAGCCCCCTACTCGTATATTTTGCAAGTGATTATTCAACAATTATTGGATCTAAATGATCAAAACCAACGGCTGCGATTAAATGCATATATATTATTTAATCAGATTAATAGGAAAATTACACCTTAATAGAGATGAATGGTCCAAATTTATCCTTTTATATATATTTATAATATTAATTTTAAATTCTCTCAAGTAATATATATTGTATATAATTTGAAATTTATAATTATAACTTATTATATACATGTATAATTGTAGGCGACAGTAAAAATTTGCAGCCAATTAAATGGTGACACGTGTAAATTTAATATCAAATAAATTCATCTATTTATATTTAAGGCATTTAATAAATTTTATCCCTAAATTAAATAATTGAATAATTGATATTAAATATATATTTTATGGCCAATCACGAGGCGCGATGTGGCAAGAGACACATAATTGTGGCAATATTAAATCTTGTCTTTCAGTTTAAATTATGATTCTCATCTTCTTTTGGTAAACATGAGCCATCAAATCACATAATTGAAAGACATGATTTAATCAATTTAATCATAATTAAATCAAATCAAGCTCTTAAATATAATAGTGATTGGCAATCAAATCATGATAATTATGGAAAGTCTTCCACCCCATTAGGGAATATTAAAAAATTATTACAAAAAAATTAAAAAATAAGAAAATGTTACAAAAATTGATTGGGTTCAGGAAACAGCACGAAACGACATAGGCTATGTCGTCTCAGCCAAGAGCTATGTCGTCCTTTGAAATTTTATTTTTTTTTAATAAAATTCAAGTGAGATGACATAGCTTATGTCGCCTCACTTGAATATTTTTTTTAAAATTTTTTTTCTGTCAATGGTCATTTTGGCCGTTGACGGAATATTTTTTTTTAATTAAATTCACGTGAGACGACAAACGACCATTGACAGAATATTTTTTTTTAATTTAATTCACGTGAGACGACATAGGCTATGTCGTCTCACATGAATTAATTTTTATTTTTTATTTTTGGACTTGCAAAAAAGCCCTGCCATTTTGGCAGCGTTTTTTGTTAGAATAAATATATTTTTATGTATTTATGTTAAGTTAGGACTCTTATTATATTTCCTTATTTCCTTATTATTGTAATCTCTATAAATACTTGTTTTGCTATCAATAATATTAAGGAGAATTATACCTTAACATGGTATCAGCCTAAACCTAAAATCCTAGGCCTAAATATCTCTCTACAAAGCAGCACAGCCGCTGCTTGCAAATTCCAGCCACTATTCATTACTTGATTACTTGGCCTTTATTTGATTCCTTGGCCACCATTAATGCCGGCAGGAGTTTCTTTTTTTTTTTGTAGTCTTTTAATTACTTGGCCATTCCCTTCCGCATAAGTCGTTGTCATTCTCCTCAACGCAATATATTTTCACTATATAGCCTCCATCCGCGTTGATTCTTCCTCTACATTGGATCTCGGTGCCACAATTTCTTATTTGGATATCATCGTCGTTGTTTCCTTCCGTCAACGGCTCCTCTCCAATTGTTCTTGTCTCCATGGTATTTTTATTTGCCTTTTATTTTCTATCTTGTTCTCTCGTTAATTTTTTACGATAAGTGTTTTTTTTTATTTCACCATGTCTGACACTGAATCCACCGAAACCACCGTCCCCAATCCGCCCAAAACTCCCACCATACACCCTGCTCTTGCCGCCGTCAATATTTATTCTTCTTTTGGTTTTAAGTTAACTGATTCCGATTCAAACTACAAGCTTTGGCTGGGTATGTTTATGGATCTCTGTCGTAGTTATTCTGTTTTTGAACATATCACAGGAAAATCTAAACCTCCGGGTAACCCTGATGATCAATGGTTTTCTTTAGATTCCACAACAAAACGTTGGTTTTACTCTACTGTTGATATAAAACTTCTTAAAAATATTGACTTGGAGTATGCTACTTCTCATGATCTTTGGTATGTTATCGAAGAAAATTTTCTCAATATATAATAAACCGTCTCGATCCTTAAAAATTATTGAACGGTTTCGTAATTTTCAAAAAGGCAATCTCTCTATTTCCCAATACTGTCAAGAGATGAAGTTTCTCGCTGATAATCTTCAAGATTTGGATAGCCCGGTTTTCGATCAAGCTTTTTTATTACAATTATTACAAGGACTACCGGAATCTTATCTTCCTTTAGTTACTGTCATCACCACCACCAAACCTCTCCATTCCTTCCCCGAAGTTCGCAATTTATTAATTATTCACGAGTCGCGCGAAAAACGTTTTCATTCCACTCCTCCAAATCATGACTCCTCCACCGTGCTTTTCTCCCAAACCCCTAATCCAACCCAATTTCGAAACACTAATCGTAATAATTTTCATGGTCGAGGTAGAGGTAATGGAAAATTTTCTAACCGTGGTGGACACAACAATTTTGGTAGCCCTTTTTCAGGTACACACATGCGTCCTCCTCCAGCACCACCCGGTTTCTCCTATCAACTTGTGCCCAATTCTGCACCAGGCCGACGCTCACATGGCCCTTCTGCCCAACCGACCAGCCCAACTCCTTATTGGGCCCAACCGTCCGCCAATTGGGCTAACGCCCAGCCGCCAAATTCTACACAATGCCCCCCCCCCCACTGCTCCAGTGGCCCAATTCTCTCCACAAGGCCCATCTCCATCAGCAGTCTTCAACTACACGCAGCCCAACCCCCCAGGAGCCCAATTCAGCAACCTTCCTTCCCAATCCAACCCACCAGGCGCCCAATTCTCCTACCCACAGTCCGCTGCACCTGGACCAACCACTCCATCCGTTGCTGCTTTAACTGATTTGTCACACCTTTTCTCAACCATGACTCTTCAGCAGCCCGATGACAACTGGTACATGGATACCGGGGCTAGTGCTCACATGACACCTCATCAAGGTATTTTACATAATGTACATTCTCGTATTTCTAATTCAATTGTCGTTGGTAATGGTGTTGTTCTCCCGGTTAATTCTGTTGGTCTTTTCAATTTTTTCTCCCCCTCTCGCCCCTTTGTCTCAATAAAGTTCTCGTGTCTCCTTCGTTAGTTAAGAATCTTATTTCAGTTAGGCAATTCACTCGTGATAATCATTGCTCCATTGAATTTGACCCATTTGGTTTTTCTGTAAAGGATCTTAGGTCCGGTGAGCTTCTAGTTCGAAGTGATAGTGATGGCGACCTCTACCCCATGCAATCTACCTTTTCTGCTTTTGCAACCTCCTCCTCACGCGCCGTTCCTTCCCCGGTTCTCTGGCATCGTCGTCTTGGTCATCCTGGCCAATCTATCCTTAGTTTTCTTTCTAGTCGTTGTTTTATTTCTTGTAATAAAAATGATTTTAATTCTTTATGTCATGTCTATCAGCTAGGCAAACACAAACATTTTCCCTTTTCTAGTTCTTTATCTCGTAGTAGTGGATTATTTGATATTATTCATTCTGACTTGTGGACATCCCCTATCCCTAGCATTAGTGGTTTTCGTTATTATATTCTTTTTTTAGACGATTTTTCTCACTTTCTTTGGATTTTTCCTTTACGCCATAAATCTGATGCATCGCGTGTGTTTATTAATTTTTTTAACTATGTTCAAACCCAATTTCATTTTAACATTAAAACTCTCCAATGTGATCATGGTGGTGAATTTGATAATACTACAATGCATAATTTTTTAAAAATAAATGGTATTCTTTTTTGCTTTTCCTGTCCTCACACGTCTCAACAAAATGGCAAAGTCGAACGCACTATCCAAACCATCAATAACACCATTCGTACTCTTCTCTTTCAAGCGTCTCCCCCCCCCACCCTTTTGGGTGGAGGCCCTTCACATGGCGGTTCATCTTCTCAACATTCTTCCCACCACTACTTTGTCCTATCAAACTCCCTTCGAGCTTCTATACCAAACTGCTCCCACCTATGATCATCTTCGCGTCTTCGGCTGTCTTTGTTACCCCAATCTGTCTGCTACAGTCCCTCACAAATTACACCCTCGATCATCCGCCTGCCTTTTCTTAGGTTTTCCACCCAATCACAAAGGATATCGTTGCCTAGACTTAACCACTAATAAAATCATCATCTCTCGTCACGTATCCTTTGATGAACACATCTTTCCCTTTCCTTCATTCTTTCCTTCTGACTCTGCCGAATCACTCGATTTTCTTCACACCGATGACGACCCGGTTCCTCTTCTCCCTATCTTAACTACCGTACCACCCTTTCTTTCACCCATTTCTCGCGGCTCAGATTCTTCTACCCCCGTCTCCACTTCGGATTCTTCTCTTTCCCCACCGGCATTGCCTCCTATTCCTCCATCTCATCCCATGGTTACGCGATCCAAAGTCGGCGTTTCCAAGCCCCGTCGGCCTTTTAATCTATCCACTTCCTCTTCCGCTGTCTACTCTCCTCTTCCTCGTTCCTATGCTCAAGCTTTGCGCGATCCTCACTGGAAATCTGCAATGGATGATGAATTATCTACTTTAGCCTCCAATCAAACTTGGGATCTTGTTCCTCCTCCTCCCAATGTTAATATTGTTGGTTCTAAGTGGATTTTTCGTCACAAATTTAAGTCTGATGGCGCTCTCGAGCGCTATAAAGCTCGTTTAGTGGCTCAGGGTTTCACTCAGCAACATGGCATTGATTATGCTGACACTTTTAGTCCTGTTGTCAAACCTGCTACCATTCGCACTGTCCTAAGCCTCGTGTTAGGTCTCATATTTTACATATTTTCATTTTGATTTACCTCACATTTATCTTTATTTTATGCCTTGTTGTTAGTCTTTTCCTTTATTTTTAGCCTAATTTACGTTTTTTGATTTTTATGTCGTTTCAATGCTTTTGCTTTTGTAGGCATAAAAGCGATGATTTTGATGAGTTGGAGGAGTATTTATTACGAGAATAATGAAGGCTATCCAAGAGGATGTGAAGAAATGCATTAGAAAGGCCAAACGAGAATGTTTTGTTGAAGAAAAATGAAGAGATAAAATTCTGCACAGGCAGATTGCACAGTTGTGCAGCTGCGGATTTTTATATTTTTGTGGGCCGATTTTATGACTTGGATGGGCATAATTTATGTATCTAAGACTCCTTTTTAGTAAAAGAAAGTGGCAAAAACGTTTTATAGGCTAGAGGAGGTGGAAGAGGCAATGATTCATTCTTGAAAAAAAAAAAGTAGATCTTGAAGACTTTTAGAGAGAGAAAAGAGATCTTAGAGAGTTCTTGGAGAAGAGTTCTTGGAGAGGAAAGTTTCATCTTCTCAAGTTGTATTCTTCCAATCCTCCATTGTTGAACATGAGTAACTTTATGTTTATGCAATTTATTTCTTGTTTTTCTTTAATTATGCATAGCTAAATTATTTTCTAGGGTTTAAGATGTAGTCTTGTGTATTGATTTGGATTATTGATGATTTATGGATGTGATTTCTTGTTTGGTTTATCTATTAATGAGAGTTTAATGCTTGTAATTGCTTGATCACCAATTCCATGATTTAAGATGAATTAAGAAATACCGGGAGGTGAATTAGTTTATCGGTTCAGATTTAATAGACATGTGTAAATTGCTTAATAGGGATATTGGTAATTTTGCATGAGACTAGTTAAACAATATTCATAGAATTTAATGGATTCATCTAAATTAGTTTTCGATCATGGGAGTGACGTTAATTAATTTAGGTGGGTACTCATGAAGATCTCGGGAGAGTATTCATGTATTTAAGGAAATTGGGTCTTTAATTTAAATAAGAATGATAATCCATTGAAAGTCAATAATCCAAAGAAATACCTTGATGAAATCTTAATACCTAGGCCTTTCGTTAATTGATTGTTCGTTTCAATTATATTTGTGTTAATTATTTATAATTAATTCTGTTTTTATAAATTTCTGCTTTTAATTAGTTAAAATCTCAAATCTTTGATAATCGATAGTCTAAATAATAAGATAAACTTTGTTTGGTACTTGATAACCTTCCCTGTGGAGACGATCTTACTTTCACTATATTATTTGTTCGATTCCGTGTTGTTACAGATGGTTAACAAATTGGCGCCGTTGCCGGGGAAGGCAACAAATAGTCAATATCAATAAAAAGTTAATTCTTATTAGTTTAGACATTTATTTTTATTTTATTTTCGATTTTTTTTTATTATCTGTCTCGCTCTGATCTTAATTTCTGTTTTAGATTGAATATTGGTAGATGCACAGGAGTTCTTTGAGTGCACCTGCTCTTGAAATCGATCCAGAACCAGAACGAACTTTTCGAAGAGGTAGACGTCAACAAAGAGAGCATCGTAGAATGGCAGAAGACATACAAAGGATTGAACCTGCTGCGCAACAAACTCTCCGAGATTATGCTACACCAACATATCAGAACTTAACCTCCAGCATAGCGGTACCAACTGTTCAGGCCAACACCTTTGAGTTGAAGCCGGCTATTATTCAAATGCTACAGCACACTGCATTTGAGGGAGATATTGAGAGGGAGGATCCTCATTCCCATTTGGGGAATTTCTTGGAAATCTGTAGTACTTTCAAGATGAATGGCGTTACTGAAGATGCCATAAGATTGCGACTCTTCCCATTCTCCCTGTCTAAAAGAGCTAAAGAGTGGTTGAAAAACCAGCCGGCAAATAAGTTCACCACTTGGGCTGATTTGTCGACTGCATTTCTCACCAAGTATTTTCCCCCAGCTAAGACTGCTCAGTTAAGGAATGCAATCACAGGATTTATGCAAACTGACAGTGAAACCCTCTATCAATCATGGGAAAGGTACAAAGAACTACTCAGAAAGTGCCCACATCACGGTATTCCTAGTTGGATGCTTGTGCAGACCTTCTACAATGGTCTGTTACATAGTATCCGGATGAATATCGATGCAGCTGCAGGATGGAGTTTATTGGCAAAGAATCCGGATGATGCATTGGCTCTTATAGACGAGATGACATCCAATACATATCAGTGGGCGAGTGATAGTCAGGCTACCAAGAAAACACTGGGCATTCACAATGTAGATAACATTACATTGCTCAATGCTAACATTGAAGCACTCGTTAAGCATATGGAGGGACTCAAAGGAAATGTCAGTGCAGTATCTCAACCTACTTTGGCTTGTGATGTTTGTGGGGCACCGCATATGGCTACTGATTGCCCACTCATCGAGCAAGCTAACTATTTATCCAATCAGAATAAGCAGCAAGGAAATCCATTTTCGAACACCTACAATTCGGGTTGGCGAAATCACCCTAACTTTTCTTGGGGAGGCCAAGGGAACCAAGGAGCTCAAGCAAATCCTCCTAGACAACAGTTTCCTCCAGGTTTCCAACAACATGGTCCTCAGAATTTTCAACAACCAAATCAGTAGGGACCACCACCTCGAGAACCACAAGCTTGGGAATTAGCCATTGAAAAACTAGCTAACGGAACTGCAAACCGTATTGAGAAGCTTGAGGCAAAGATGGATCAGATGATAGGTGCAACCAAGAATCTTAAAGCACAAATGGGGCAGTTGGCTAGTACTATAAGCTCAAGACCAAAAGGTACATTGCCAAGTCAAACTGAGCAGAATCCTAAAGGGCAGTGTAATGCAGTAACTTTGAGAAATGGAAGAACCGTGGGAGAATCTGAACAACCGGGGGAACCTAATAAGGAACAAGGAATAACTGAGGTTCCAGTTTCTGAGCCTTCAGAAGAGGTTACACCAGAGATAGTTCAACCTAAACCATATGTGAAGCCGTATGTTCCTCCAATTCCATTTCCTCAAAGATTGCAGCATAAGAGATTAGACAATCAGTACGAGAAATTTTTTCAAGTTTTTCGACAGTTGCGTATCAATATACCATTCGCGGATGCTTTGGCTCAGATGCCAATTTATGTGAAATTTCTGAAGGAATTGTTGAGCAACAAAAGAAAATTGGAAGACGTGGAAACAATATCTTTAAATGAAGAGTGCAGTGCTATAATCCAAAGGAGTATTCCTCCTAAACTCAAAGATCCAGGGAGTTTTTCTCTTCCTTGCACCATTGGTCAAGTTCAATTTGTTAAGGCATTGTGTGATTTAGGAGCGAGTGTGAGTCTAATGCCTTTTTCTATTTGCAGGAAATTGGGTTTTCAAGAACTCAAACACACAAGGGTGTCCTTACAATTAGCAGACCGGAGTGTCAAACATCCTCTGGGCATAATCGAGGATGTGTTGGTCAAAGTGGATAAATTTTACATTCCGTGTGATTTTGTGGTGTTAGAAATGGATGAGGATTCAGAGGTCCCTATTATACTTGGGAGACCATTCCTTGCTACTGCTGGGACAAACATTGATGTACGGGCAGACAAGCTTACGTTGAACATTGGAGATGAGAAAGTGGAATTTGATTTGAACAAGGTAATGAAGTCGCCTGCCTTAGAAGAGAGTTGTTGTTCGGTGGATGTGATTGATTAGATAGCCCAGATTGAATTCGAGGGGGAGTTTCTTGAGGATCCGTTGGTGAAGTTGGAAACTAGAGATGATGAGAATCCAGCGATTGAAACAGTGACTCTAGCTTTAGACAATGATGATGACTTGCATAAAGAAGATCTTCTTCAAGGTAAAAGAGATCCACTAGAGTCGTATCCCGACATCTCCTCTAAACCAAAGGTAGTACTTAAACCTCTTCCACCACACCTCAAGTATGTCTTTCTTGGTGACAATGAATCTTTACCTGTTATTGTTAGTGGTACTCTGTCTGAACTTGAATTGAATAAACTATTAGAGGAGTTGAGGTTGAGACAGAGAGCCATAGGATGGACTATTTCTGATATAAAGGGAATTAGCCCTACTTTATGCATGCATAGGATTCTCATGGAAGAAAATCATAAGACATCAATAGAACCTCAACGTAGATTGAATCCCAAGTTGAAAGAAGTTGTTAAGGATGAAATTATGAAATTGTTAGATGTTGGCATAATATACCCTATCTCGGATAGTCCTTGGGTTAGTCTTATACATGTAGTGCCTAAAAAAAGAGGAATGACTGTGATTTATAATGAAAAAAATGAATTAATTCCCACTAGAACAGTAACAGGGTGGCGGGTTTGTATTGATTATAGGAAGTTAAACAATGCTACTCGAAAAGATCACTTTCCCTTGCCTTTCATTGATCAAATGTTGGAAAGACTTTCGGGTAATAAGTATTATTGCTTTCTAGATGGTTACTCTGGATATTTTCAAATTCCAATTGCACCCGAGGACCAAGAAAAGACCACCTTTACTTGTTCATATGGTACTTTTGCGTATCGACGCATGCCTTTTGGACTTTCTAATGCACCTGCTACTTTTCAGAGATGTATGATGGCCATTTTTTCTGAGTTCATTGAGAAATCCATGGAAGTGTTTATGGATGATTTTACTGTGTATGGCTCGTCATTTGATCACTGCTTAGCTAATCTTTCTCAAGTCTTGCAGAGGTGTGAGGAAACTAATTTAGTTTTGAACTGGGAAAGATGTCACTTCATGGTGACTGAGGGAATTGTTTTGGGGCATAAAATTTCAGACAAAGGAATAGAGGTGGATAAGGCAAAGGTGGAAGTGATTGAGAAATTACCCCCACCCACATCAGTAAAGGGCATACGAAGTTTCCTTGGTCATGCTGGCTTTTATCGTCGGTTTATCAAGGACTTCTCAAAAATTTCTAAACCCTTGTGTAATTTACTTGAAAAAGATGTAGTGTTTAATTTTACTGATGAATGTTTACTTGCGTTCAACAGGTTAAAACAAGCATTGATATCTGCCCCAATAATCTCTTCACCAGACTGGGAATTGCCTTTCGAGTTGATGTGCGATGCCAGTGACTTTGCAGTGGGAGCTGTTCTCGGGCAAAGGAAGAATAAACGGGTTCATGTCATTGCCTATGCAAGCAAAACGTTAGATAGTGCTCAGGTCAATTATGCCACTACTGAAAAATAGTTGCTTGCAGTGGTTTTTGCGTTTGACAAGTTCAGATCTTATCTTGTGGGGTCGAAGGTGATAGTGTATACGGATCATGCTGCAATCCGATACTTAATGACAAAGAAGGATGCAAAACCACGTTTACTCCGTTGGATTCTATTGTTACAGGAGTTTGATTTGGAAATTTGTGATAAGAAGGGTACTGAAAACATGGTCGCGGATCATCTTTCGAGGCTTGAACAAGGAAACGACACAGTTGTTGAGGACATACCAATTGATGAGACATTTCTAGAAGAACGGTTGATGGGGATAAAACACGTTATACCATGGTATGCTGATTACGTGAATTACCTGGTGAGTGACATTCTTCCTCCCGGTTTAAGTTATCACCAAAAGAAGAAGTTCTTGGCAGAAGTAAAACATTACTACTGGGAAGAGCCTCTTCTTTACAAAGAGTGTAGGGATGGTGTCATTCGTCGTTGTGTGCCATCTGACGAGTTTAAGAGTATCTTGGAGCATTGTCATTCCTTGGAATGTGGGGGTCATAACAGTACTTCAAAGACGGTTGCTAAGATTTGGCAATCAGGATTTTATTGGCCCACCATGTATCAAGACGCAAGGGTTTTTGTCATATCATGCGATCGTTGTCAAAGGACAGGGAACATCTCTCGCCGTAATGAGATGCCTTTACAACCTATATTGGTTGTGGAATTATTTGATGTGTGGGGGATGGACTTCATGGGACCATTCCCATCTTCCTATGGCAATAAGTACATCTTGGTTGGAGTCGATTATGTATCGAAATGGGTTGAAGCCATCGCGACGCCGACTAATGATGCTCGTGTGGTGACAAAGTTCTTAAAAAAATATGTTTTCTCGAGATTCGGGGTACCACGAGCTATTATCAATGATGGAGGAGCTCACTTTTGCAACCGACAAGTGGAAAATCTCTTGAAAAAGTATGGGGTTACTCAAAAGGTGGCGACTCCATATCACCCTCAGACGAGTGGTCAGGTTGAAATTTCTAATCATGAACTCAAGCATATCTTGGAGAAAATTGTTGATAATTCACGTAAGGATTGGGCCAACAGGCTAGATGATGCACTATGGGCATACATAACCGCTTACAAGACTCCCATTGGTATGTCTCCGTATCGGTTGGTTTATGGTAAGGCTTGTCATCTTCCCGTGGAACTCGAACATAAAGCATATTGGGCAACTAAAGCACTAAATTTGGACTTAAAAGAAGCGGGATTGAGTAGATTGATGCAATTGAGTGAACTTGATGAGTTCCGGTTGAATGCTTATGAAAGTACACGAATTTATAAGGAAAAAACTAAAAGATGGCATGATAAGCACATTCAACCAAAAGAATTTCAAGTAGGTCAAAAAGTTTTACTCTTTAATTCCCGACTTCGACTTTTTCCGGGAAAACTTAAGTCCAGATGGTCGGGTCCGTTTGAAGTTGTCAAAGTTCATTCCCATGGAGCGGTTGATATTGTACGAGAAGGGTCTGGTGTATTTAAAGTAAATGGGCAACGGTTAAAGCTATACTTCGAAGGAGACAATATTCCTTGAGGGGAAACAATTTCCCTCGTCGACCATCAACAATGATTTTCCTCTAAGTCGAGCTAATGACTTTAAACAAGCGCTGCTTGGGAGGCAACCCAAGAGTTTTCGATTCTTTTTGTCGTTTCGTTTTTCTTCTTTTTGCTTTATTTGTTTTCCATATTTTATGTTTGAATTTTATTTTATTTTCGGTGCTCAAGTGATTTACTAATGCAAGTTATTCTTGTTGTAGGTCAAAAACATGAAAAACGAGGTGCATGGGTTCTTATACAATGTAAATCAGGTGCACAATTGTGCCAATTTTAGCACCACTGTGCAAAATTTTTGTACTTATAAGATTTTTAGGTGCACAGTTGTGCAATTTTTCAGCACAGTTGTGCAAAATTTTCGCACAAGATCCAAACTCGCCGCGCACAACTGTGCAATTTTCGTGCACAATTGTGCGAAATTTTTGCACTTTTGCACTCTATTTTTTTCAAAAAATAAAAAAATAAAATAAAATTCAAATTTTGACTCTTGGGTCAAGATCCCCAAATTCAGTCAACACGTTCTCTCTCTCTCAATTTCACTCACTTTCAGCCAAAACCCATCACTCTCTCTCTCTCTCTCTCGTTTCTTCTCACACAGCCACCCAACCTTCCGCCATCGCCGCACTCAACCACAAAGCCACGCGCGACCGAGCGTAATTCAAGACCACCACTCCGCCGCCGTCTTCTCCCATTCACAGATCCACGCCGCCAATCGCCACACACCACGAAGCCGCACCACCTCTCGTCTTCACCGTTTAACACCGCGCCACTGTCGCGTTTCTTCTCACACCCTCAACCTTCCACCGGAACTTCCATCTCCACACCGCCGTTCGACCACGACTCGTCAACCGCCTTCGCCCACAGTTCATGCCGCCTTCGCCCAAAGTTCCGTCGCGCGCCCGAGAGCCACTCAAAGCCACGCCGCCGCCGTCTTTCTCCTTCGCCAAAGCCACGCCGCCGCCGTCTCGAAATCCAACTCCAGCAGCAATGCACACCAGCTCCGCCCTGCTCGCCGCATCTCCACCGCCGACACCAGCGCGACCGAGCGCGGTTCACACTCCTCCGTCGCCCTCTTCTATCTCACTACCGCCGTCGTGACCCCACGGTCCGACATCCAACATCGCACTGCTGCCATTCTTTTTCCTCTAGGGGCGTTTTTATTCCAAGGACAACAGAGTCCTTTTATTTTCTTTACAGTAGGCCTATTATTTGTTTCAAGATGGCAAAAAGAAGACGCACAGGTACGGGATCTTCCACAGATCGTGCTCTACAATTGGTTCCGACGGATACTACCGCGAGAGAAAGATTGATCAACAAGGGTTTGACCAAATATCCGAAAATCTCCAACCCTTTATCGGCTTATGCGATTCTCAGTGAATTAGATTGTTTCCCATCCCGTTATTTAGACAAAGCTGCTATGTTGTCTCTGTTTATTGAGGATGTTTTGAATGAAAAATTGATTGTTATGGGATAGGGTGATTTGATTAATATGAATGAACCGAGTTATCGATTACTTACGTTGAAATCTTTGGGTACATGTTGATGAGTTGTTGAAGTTTAGTATTGCTAATGTTCCGTATTCGATTACGAAATCGGAAATAGCTCATATTTTTAAATGGCCAACCAGTGGACTGACAGAATTGACCAAGGAGAAACAAACTGAATTTTGGTGAGAGATTACTCGATTGCCACATATGATTTACTCCGGTCATCGTTCTAATGCCTCGGACATTGTTGATTATACTCTTCGGTTTTTTCATCGGATTTTAGCATTTACTATCTTTGGGAGAGGAGCATGTGGGAAAGTGTCTTCGAAGGAGCTCTGTGTCCTCTATTGTCTCCACCGTGGTGAACAGTGTGACTTGACAAATTTCTTCCTTGGACATATGGTTCAAGTCTACAGGCAGCATAAGGGTCAAATTCTCCTCGGTGGGTTGATTACACGCATTGCAGAAAGTATAAGAGCTTTTGATCGACATCAGACAGATCTCGAGCCCATTCCGGGACTATTGACCATTGACTATCAATATCTATGTGACATGAAGCTTCTGAGACTTGACAGACGCGGAGGGTATATTTTCAAGAGACACCCGAGAGATCCGATTCACATGGCAGCAGAGGGTAATAATCAAGGGCATTCATCTGATGATCATTCCACCAGCAGTACCTCGGTTCCCATTTCTGCTTTTGCCAACCTTGAGTCTACTGTGGCAGAAATTCAACGAACTCAGACATAAATGATGAGGCAGTTGTCAGCCTACTTCCAGTTCGTGAATCTCCATCCTCCACCACAGTGAGATTCACCCTACCGACTCCCGGGCCATCACGCACATATATAGGGGAGTATTTCTTTCACTGTTCTTTTAATTACATGTTGTTTTCATTCTTGCATATCGGTCTCACTTAAGTACATTGAGGACAATGTGTGATTTTAAGTGTGGGGTGGATTGTTCGCATGCTGAAATTGTGATTAGAGTATATTACATATGGCTTAAGTGTGGTGTGTTTGCTTGGTTGCATGTGATTGGAGTGTATTGAATTGTTTAAGTGTAGGGTAATATGTTAAATTGGTGAAAGGATCGGACATATGTCAATTTTTGCTGAGTTGTTGCTGAAAATTGGTTGACTTGTTCATAATATTTGTGTTCCCATATTTGAGCTCTTGACTAGATAAACATATGAATTTGATTTCTGTACATGGATACTCTTTTTATTGAGTTTGATCGCTGAGCCTGAAATGTGTAAAATTTCTATGCATCTTTACACACTACACACGAGTTTTAGTAAAGGGAATTGATCGGGGAGATAAAAGCAATTACATATTTAATTGATATTGGAGGAAAGTTTATGAGAAAAAGAAAAAAAAAATCGAGAAAATAGAAAAAAAAAACAAAAAAAAAATCGATGAAGAAAATAAGGAAAGAAAGTTGATTCAGTGGTTAATGAAAGCTAAAATCACCCAGTTTCGTTTCTAGCCTTTGTCACTTGAGTGATTAAGTCCGTTGGGGTGTCTTGACACCTAGTGCCTTAAAACCGACTGGTTTGAGAGTCATTGACCCAAAACTCGTTACAAGGGTGACATAGAAAGCTTGATTAGTGAGACATTGCACGGGTTGATAAATTTTGAATGAAGGAAAGTGAATGAGGATGAAATATGATAGATGTTGTGTTCTTGCTTGAAATATCTGCAATGTTCCCTTGCTAGAATTCATAAATCAAGCACGAATGGATGTATATGAAATTGAACTTGTTTGGGATTAGTGTGATGACTTGAGAGTAAAGATGTTCATATGTGGAAAAATATTGATTCTATGTGTTTATTGGTTATTGTGATGATTGTGGGGAGTCATAGATGTTGTGACTAGTTCCTGATTTGATGCACGGTGAGACAGATAGACGATTGTCATGAATTTTGTGGGTATATTCTCTGCAAACCCTCACGAGACAAAACTCGTCCACTAGGGGTAACCTAGGGGTTTAACGGCTTGTTGCACATGCTAAGTGCAATCGTGTTCCCTACGAAAGTTGTGTTATCTTTATTTTTGTTTTTGTTTTGTTTGGATTTACTCGAGGACGAGTAAAGGTTAAGTGTGGGGTGTTTGTTAGGTCTCATATTTTACATATTTTCATTATGATTTACCTCACATTTATCTTTATTTTACGCCTTGTTGTTAGTCTTTTCCTTTATTTTTAGCCTAATTTACGTTTTTTGATTTCTATGTCGTTTCAATGCTTTTGTAGGCATAAAAGCGATGATTTTGATGAGTTGAAGGAGTATTTATTACGAGAATAATGAAGGCTATCCAAGAGGATGTGAAGAAATGCATTAGAAAGGCCAAACGAGAATGTTTCGTTGAAGAAAAATGAAGAGATAAAATTCTGCACAGGCAGATTGCACAGTTGTGCAGATATTCTGCACAGCTGTGCAGTTGCGGATTTTTATATTTTTGTGGGCCGATTTTATGACTTGGATGGGCATAATTTATGTATCTATGACTCCTTTTTAGTAAAAGAAAGTGGCAAAAATGTTTTATAGGCTAGAGGAGGTGGAAGAGGCAATGATTCATTCTTGCAAAAAAAAAAAGTAGATCTTGAAGACTTTTAGAGAGAGAAAAGAGATCTTAGAGAGTTCTTGGAGAAGAGTTCTTGGAGAAGAAAACTTCATCTTCTCAAGTTGTATTCTTCCAATCCTCCATTGTTGAACATGAGTAACTTTATGTTTATGCAATTTATTTCTTGTTTTTCTTTAATTATGCATAGCTAAATTATTTTCTAGGGTTTAAGATGTAGTCTTGTGTATTGATTTGGATTATTGATGATTTATGGATGTGATTTCTTGTTTGGTTTATCTATTAATGAGAGTTTAATGCTTGTAATTGCTTGATCACCAATTCCATGATTTAAGATGAATTAAGAAATACCGGGAGGTGAATTAGTTTATCGGTTCAGATTTAATAGACATGTGTAAATTGCTTAATAGGGATATTGGTAATTTTGCATGAGACTAGTTAAACAATATTCATAGAATTTAATGGATTCATCTAAATTAGTTTTCGATCATGGGAGTGACGTTAATTAATTTAGGTGGGTACTCATGAAGATCTCGGGAGAGTATTCATGTATTTAAGGAAATTGGGTCTTTAATTTAAATAAGAATGATAATCCATTGAAAGTCAATAATCCAAAAAAATACCTTGATGAAATCTTAATCCCTAGGCCTTTCATTAATTTATTGTTCGTTTCAATTATATTTGTGTTAATTATTTATAATTAATTCTATTTTTATAAATTTCTGCTTTTAATTAGTTAAAATCTCAAATCTTTGATAATCGATAGTCTAAATAATAAGATAAACTTTGTTTGGTACTTGATAACCTTCCCTGTGGAGATGATCTTACTTTCACTATATTATTTGTTCGATTCCGTGTTGTTACAGACGGTTAACACCTCGCTCTCTCTCACTCTTGGCCACTTCATCAACTTGACGTCAAAAACGCTTTTCTTCATGGTCATCTTACTGAAACCGTCTTCATGAAACAACCTACCGGTTTTTCTGATCCCTCTTTTCCCACTCACGTTTGTCCCCTCAATAAGGCTCTTTATGGTCTCAAACAAGCTCCTAGGGCGTGGTACACTCGTTTTGCTACCTATCTTCTCTCTCTTGGTTTTACCAGTAGTCGTGCTGACGCTTCTCTCTTTATTTTCCATCGTGGCTCTTTCACCGCTTATCTTCTTCTCTACGTCGATGATATCATTCTGACTGCTTCTTCCCCCTCCCTCCTTACTCACATAACTTCTCTTCTCTCCCGTGAATTTGCTATGACCAAACGTGCATTACTTCCTGGGGATTTCTGGTTCTCGGTCTCCTTCCCATCTTTTTCTCTCTCAATCTAATTTTGCTCGCGAAATTCTCAAACGTGCCAACATGACTTCTTGCAATCCTGTTTCTACACCTGCGGACACCACTTCCAAACTCGATTCTTCCTCCACTAATCCCGTGTCTGATCCCACTCTTTATCGTAGTCTTGCCGGTGCTCTCCAATACCTCACCTTCACTTGTCCCGATATTGCCTATGCTGTTCAGCAAATTTGTCTTTTCATGCATGATCCTCGCGAACATCACTTCTCTGCCTTCAAACGCATCTTGCGCTATATCAGTGGCACTCTTTCCCAGGGTCTCATTCTTTACCCGTCTTCTTCTACTCAACTCATTGCATACTCTGACGCTGATTGGGCTGGCTGTCCTACTACACGTCGTTCTACTTCTGGCTATTGTGTTTTCCTAGGTTCTAATCTTATTTCTTGGTCTTCTAAACGTCAACACATTGTCTCCCGTTCTAGTGCTGAGGCCGAATATCGCGGTGTTGCCAACGCCGTCGCTGAAACTACTTGGCTCCGAAATCTTCTTCTTGAATTACACTGTCCTCTTTCTAAAGCTACTCTTGTGTATTGTGATAATATCAGTTCTGTTTATTTGTCGTCTAATCCGGTCCAGCATCAACGCACTAAACATGTTGAATTAGATTTACATTTTGTACGTGAACGTGTTACTCTTGGTGATGTTCGTGTGTTACATGTCCCCTCCTCGCGCCAGTTTGCTGACATCTTCACCAAAGGCTTGCCTTCATCATTGTTTCTGGAGTTTCGATCCAGTCTCAACATCGGTTTACCTGTCGTTTCGACTGCGGGGGAGTGTTAGAATAAATATATTTTTATGTATTTATGTTAAGTTAGGACTCTTATTATATTTCCTTATTTCCTTATTATTGTAATCTCTATAAATACTTGTTTTGCTATCAATAATATTAAGGAGAATTATACCTTTACATTTTTTTCCACCCCTCTTCACTCCACTCTCTCTTCTCCCTTTCTTCTCCCTCATCTTCCTTAGATCCCCAAAATACCATTGTTGCCAAGGTTTCAAATTTCTCCCCCAATCAAGAAATTAAGGTAATTTTATTTATTATACTTTTAACTTTGTTAAATTTAGAGTTTGTATATTGTTTTTATTTTATTGTACTGGTATCATAATTTAGGTTCAAAACTTGAATTTTTAGGCATAAATTTGATTTGTGAGCTATAATTTTTTTAATTATTTGGTATAATTCTCGAATACGTTGGTATAATTTTTGAACTAATAGGTTTAATTCTGACTTTTAGGTATAATGTCATTGTTTAGTATTTTTTTATGGTTTGAACTTTGATCTAAGAATTAGTTTGTTATTATGTAGAAATTTAAGTATAATTTCGGAGGTATAATTTTAAATTTATTGTTAGGGTTTAAATTTCCATATAAGTTTGAAGTATAATTTCAAATGTTTAGGTTTACATAGTATGTATAATTTTGAATGAGTAGTTATAATTTTTAGGTTTAATTTGTAATATAAAGTATAATTTGAATTTGAAAAGGGAAATGTGATGAGGGAGAGCAATGGAGATCAAAGACGATGAGACTTTAGCGTTTTTCTAGGATCGTAACATTGTTGATGAATTCGTCGAGTTTTATATTGAGAAAGAACCAATTCAACCTCAGGGTCAATACAGCTCGTTGTTGACCCAAGTGTCTTCGTTAACGCCACCCCAATTCATGTTGTATTTTACACAACCCACAGTTCTAGATTTAAATACGCAGTCACAATCCCAATTCATGTCGTATTTTACTTACAGAGCCCACAGTACCAGATTTAAATATGCAGTCACAATCACATGTATTAGAAAATCGTGAGTATCGCAATTTTTTTTCAAGTGGTTTGGGGAGTTCTATAATTCACGATTTGCATCAAGGTAATTTATTCTTATATTTACATTGTGTAGTTTATTTTTAAATTTCATATTTGTGTAGATTATTTTTCTTTTCTTTGCAGAATTGTAGAATAATTTAACTTTTTGTGATTTGCATTTTTAGGTGCTTCTACAACGGGTCATTTGTTTGGGCGATTTGAAACTCTAGAAAATTTCCCTTTGGATTTTGTAATTCCTGACGTGTAAGCAGGTAATTATGAATCTTTTAATAAGTTTCAAAAATATTGTATTCCTTTTATTCGTGACTTGTTATTCTTATTTTTACATACTATCATCATATTTATCTTTAATCGAAGGTCTGTCTACGCAAAATTCCCCTTTGGAAAATCCTCATTTGATGAATTTTGTAATTCCTGATGTGGAAGCAAGTAATTATGAATACTCTAATAAGTTTCATAATTGTTGTATTCCTTTGATTCGTGACTTGTTATTCTTATTTTTACATACTGTCATCATATTTATCTTTAATTGCAAGTCCGTCTACACAAAACTGTCATGACTTTGAGCATCCCAATTTTGGGTTAAGTGATTTTGCAGACGTTGAGAATGATGATATTGGGAGTGACGATGACAGTGTTCATTCTGACTGTTCGATCCATAATCATTCAGACCCAAGTTGGAAGAACACCTCAACAATGCAATGATGGATGAGGATGAAGATGATGAGAGTAATGTACCGATGAATGAAGATGTCCCTCCCCCAAGAGCCGAAGAAAGACTTCATGAAGTGCTCTCATTCTACTCCACCACATACCAAGAAGTAGAAGGAGATTCCATACATCGACAAAGTTCAGGTTTTGCTAGGAGGTCCGAAGGCGACCAGTACCCCAAAGATTTGTGTTTTATGAATTTAGATGACTTTCTTCGTTTCATCCATGTTAGTTTCAGATTGATCAGTAGGTTGGAAAACTACACACGATCGTTCTTCATTGGAGATACCCCTCTTAAATTTTTTGTTGGTGGGATCATCCATGGGCCACCGCCGGCAACGGTTGGCCTGAGTGAGCTTCATTCATAAGTTGGCAGTGGCGCTAGGGTTAGCAGTGAGAGTATTCAAGATAGCCTTCCACTATCTTTAAATCATGCATTAGATATTATTATGCACGTTTTAGTAGTTCTCAGTTGATTGTAGTTGTAAGTTAATTGTTTAATGTTGACTTTTTTGTAGTTCTTAGTTGATTGTAGTTGTTGTATGTTAATTGTTCAATGTTGAATAATGATTGATATGCAAGTTGCATTAATACATGTAACTGATGCACTAAAAAGAAAAAAGCTACCGAACCTAATTGACTAATCTAATATGAACAAGAGATCAACTGGTTATTCGTATAAGTTACAAGATTTATTTGACATTTTGTCATTTTCCTTTCATTTCATCTGCATAAGCATGCTTAATGATATACACTTTGGATCCTTTTCTAATGAGGTATTTCGGGTTATATTCTATAACACAAATGCATGTTCGTATTTTATTGCCATTACATTTAGGATTGTCGATGAGTCCACGTCGGCTTGAAGCTTGTAAGCTAGGCTTAAAAAATTTCAAACTTAAGCTGAAGGTTAGGGCTTGAATTCACATTCAAGCCGGTCGTGAGCGTAACTCGTCTAAATAAATAACATATATTTTATTATGATAATGCAGATTATAAAATAATCAATAAAACTACACATTTATTTATTCTCTTCTCGATAATTTCTTTTTAGTAAATGCACCAGCATCTCATAAATTTTTGCTCAAAACGGTAGCTTCGGGGGGAGTTGGTGATGTAAAGGTAGATGGTGACTAGGAATGTAACACCTGGGTGTGATGCCGGGATCCGTTTAAGTTAGTTGTCATTCGGCTACGGATCTAGCAGGACCTACGCCTTAGAGAAAGAAGGTTGGATGTAATACCAGTGAAATAAGGATGGAAGGATGTGGCTCCAGCCCGTACCTTAGGGATATAAGGTAGTATTGGAGAGATAAGGTTGAGTGTGATTCCGGTCCACTCTTTTGGCTAGGGTGAGACCTCAGGTCCACTCCCGACGCCCTGGTGATATAAGGTGGGAAAACGGCGCCCGGAGAATAAGAAAGGATGCCGCAGTGACACCGTGACCAGGTGCAAGCCAGTGACTAAAAATATGAGGGACAGGATGGTGCAGGGAGTCATAAGGACAGCTAAAAGGATACGAAATGGTGAGTTAATGTATTTGCATATCTAACACCAGAAAACATTTGTCACAAGTGCCTACCTGAAAATGTTGATTTTCTAAGGATTGCTAAAACGACTCGGCAGAAAAGCACCTATTATGTAGCATGGTTTTCCCAAATTGATGGAACATTTCTCGTATATCTCTTTCTTTATGATAACACATTGTAAGAATGACAAAGTATGGTAAAGTTATAATTTTCGGGTTCTTAGATAGGAATTGACTTTTTCAGATACTACGTCACTCACCTATCATGCATGCAGAGTATTTGAAAAACTTTTTGCAAGAAAATACAAGGCAAGGGAATTATAGAAAAAAAAAATAGTGCATAGTCAAAACATTCAAACCCCTTTCAAGAAAAAGTGAGAGCAAAAACATAGGCCAACAAAAGAGATAAAAACATTGTTCAGGAGGCACACAGGCCTAAAAAACATCCAAAAAAGATAAAAACCCTATTATATGTTAGTAGAGGCATTTCCAACCACTTCAGTGGTTTCATCATCCTCCATAGCTGGCTAACCAGCAGGATCCTCAGTAAGATTTCCAGCAGGATTCTCAACAGGCTGATCAGCCGGATTGATCACAGACAAAGTCTCTTCAGCAAGAATAGGAGGAGGAACCACGTTTCCTACGCCAAGAACAGAGGCATCCAGCGCGACCTAAAAATGAATCATCACTTTCGGGTGGTGGCATGCCTCGTGCAGCAAACTGGGCTCTACACCCCTCAAAACCTTTATAGAAGTACTCCAGGGATTTGTCTTCAACTTTCTCGGTGAACTCATCTGAGGCCAGGAAGGCGTTCTTAACCTGTTCAGCAAAAGCTCGACCCTCGCTAGAAGTTTGAAACGCAGAAGCCCAAGCTTTCCTCTCCCTGATCAGAGTGTCCCGGAGCTCCTCCTCCTGCTCAGTGAGCACATCCTATAGCCTCTCTTCCAAAGTCCTAACTCAGCTGGATAATGCAGCATTGCGCTGCTTTTGCTCCTGGACATCCCTCAAGGCTTTGAGCTCTTTTTCTCGCGCGGACTTCTCAGCAGTCTCATAAGATTTAATCTTGTCCTGCGCTTTGCTTAGTTTTTTTTTTCAGGTTAGAAAGCTCACCTATGTGCCTCAAAACCAACCTCCCCATCACCAGGAAGTACTGCGACAAATTATGTACAAAGTAAGCAAGTCATTTTTTAAAAAAAAAAAATTAAGAAAAATCAAGAGAAAATGAAGATATACCTTGGGGGTCATCTCCAGGGCCAGCTTGTCAACATCCTCGTCATGACTCTAGCTGGTGACGGTAAACTGAGTTGGCCATGTTCCACAGGAAGCTACGCAGCAGAGAGTGATCATTGCTCTTCAGAACGGAGAAGCCAAAAGCGTCTTGAGCCCTAGACCCATTACGGTAGGCAAGTGAATCAGGAGAGTTGAAGGATAGAGGGGGGGAACACATCCCTCAGGCGAGGGCTAGCATAGCTGCGCTTTTGGGTAGGTGCCTCGGGAAAATCTTCAGCAGTAGGCTTTTTCCCCGCTGCAATTTCTTGGGTGCGAGCTGGGTCGCGGCTTGGAGCAGATGACAAGGCTGGTGGAGAGATAGTTGCAGGTGGGACCACTTGGGGTTGCACTCCCGCTGGAGGACCGTCTGCGGAGGGAGGGGTAGTATGGGAGGAACCCCTGCAGCAGCCCTCCTCCAGCGAAGCTTAGCCTCAGCAAGGCGAGCTGCTTCCATGATCTCGGCTGCAAAACAGTAATAAAAGCAAAGGATTAGCAACATATCTAACACAATATTTCAGCAAGGAAAAAATTAGCAAGACAAAAGGACAAAACTACCTATAGATTCACCCTGCATATCAGCAGCCCGGGGACTTAGAATAAAATGGTACAACAGGAGGGATCAGTTAACTTGCCAGTATTATACTCATCCCAATTCAAAAATTCAATTATTTGATCAAAGTGAAGAGGTCTTTCACGGATGGAAAAAAGATTGTGGCCCTTGTGCCTTTCCAGATGGTCACGAGGGAAATCCTATACTACACCAGCAGGGGGTGCAATGAAGAAAAAGTTTTTCTTCCAATCCTTTTCAGAATGAGGATAGAAAGTTAAGAACCTTGCTGCACCCCTAGAAATCAAGTAAAAAATGCCAGAATCGCTACCGGACACCCGAGGAAGAAACATGGCATAAAAAAGATCAACCGAAGGGGGATAATCGAAACTACTCATCAAAACAGCAAAACTCACGATAATACGCATAAAAAAGATCAACCTAAAATGCGTAGCTATTTGAATATACAATGGAGGGATGGGGGAAACGGAGACCTATCCTAAGGTGCATAACATAAAAAGTGTAAAAACCCTCAGGAGGGAGGTGATCCCGATCTTGGGCAGGAGGCACCTGGATGCGATAATCAGCAGGGATACCATAGTTAGCCCTGATTATGCGCTCCTGATGACGAGTAAAGCGCGGCCTATAAGAGCAACAAGTTTAATCCTCTCCTGGTGATCCAAGGCCGACTCTTCTATATCATTTAAGGCGTCCGGATCTGGCTGATCCGAGTCCTCAAAATCTGAGGCCGCATCATCCCGATTCGCCCCTTAGTTAACCAAAGATGGGGGAGAAGTGAAACATGACATATGGGTAATGTGAGAAGAAGAATGATAAGACGAGCCAACGTCTACAAAGTCTACAAGTTGGTTGGCGCTGTAAGACTCGCCTACAGAAAGGGGAGGTGAGGGAGGGTTAGCGGCAGCAGCCGCTGGTGGCGTCGCCATCTTCATAAGGTCAGGGGACAGGGGGTCTATGGGGTCATTGGAAGAAAGAGCGAGGGGGTCGGATACATTAGACATTTTTTCACAACAGCAAAGCAACAACAAATACGAAAAATAGCAGAGAAGAGGAGGAGATGAACACCTAGTGGAGTTAATGGACTTCGAACGTGGGTTGAAGGAAGTAGTAACTGCTCTTCCAGAAACATGCAGATTTTTTGAGGAAGTGAAAGACACAAAAGGGGGGGGGGGGGAGGTTAACAAGGGAAGCAAAAAAAAGAAGAAGGCAAGAGAATCATTTAAATAAGGAAAGCAAATATGCTAAAGAAAATAAATGAAAGAAAGAAAAAATTCAAAATTAAAAGACAAAAGAAAAGGGTGGGATCTAGAAACTGCCTCTCACACGTGGCAGGCAACCGGGGCACCTGGAACAATTATGACGTCTCCAAAGCCATAACCGCAATAATGGCGTGCGAAACCCCATGAACTCCTCTACAGTTACCAAGGACGTGCGAGAGAGAGCAAGAAATGTCTCCTATCCATCATCTCAGATGATGGAGCTCCTAGGTAACCCTTCGACAACGCTGGCTGGTCCTGGAAGGAAGAAAGAGCCGAATTTTTCCTTGGGCCTCAAATGTCACAATAAACCCAGTCCAAAGAAGTCTATCCCAGCCTAACGGAAGTTGACAACACCAGCTTGGTCCATATGCAATTTTTTAAACTCTTGCAGCTTGACAAAATGCCAAATTTTAGAGTTGAGGGGACTATTGATGTGGGTGGAATTTACCTAAATTGGGCCAAGATAAAAGAAGCCCAATTGCTAGTAAGGAAAGGTTAATTTTCCTACATGGGCTCAGGCCCAGGTGGCCAACTTGCCTTGCTAGATCCGGGTTGGATTATGGAAAGACTTTGACCAAGAGACAAAGACAAATCAAGATCAATTAAGAGGGAGACATGGCCTAAAAATCAAGCTCTTAACATACTGGACCTCCTTCAATAAAGGCAATCTGGGCTCAATCCTCGCTGGATCTACTGCAAGACGCGCCTCCTGATTTTCAGCCATCCTGATTAGCCATTTTACCATAGTTAGATAAGGAAAGAAGCAAGCTTCGTTCTAGACTTCTAGCTGCCATGCTTAGCCTAAGCCTTCAAATTTGTATAAATACCCCTATGGAAGATGAATAAAAAAGAGACTTTTATACTTTTACATTGTTATTCTGTCAAAATATACATAAATATATATATATATATATATATATATATATTGCCTCATATATTGTACTCAATTATCCTATACAAAATAATATAAATAATGTTGATGTGAATCGGACACGAATCAGTACTAAACCAAGTGCGAGCCTAAATAAGCTTTGCTATCAAACCGAGTACGAGCCTAAGTAAAGCTCAGCTTGATTGAGAACATAATTTACACTTGTACGTGCATAAATAGAAGTGTAACTTTCTATTTTGGTAAGCATAAAGCGTAACTCGGGATTAAAATCCAGCTACAAAATCATTAGTCATGTTATAGTTCTAACTAATTTGTAATTAAAATGAATATGTGATACAACCCTTATGTTAGTTCAATTAGTGGTCCTGCAAAAAATGGTTTTTAATAGATTGCTGGACTTCTCAACCAAGAAAAAGAAAAGAGCTTGCAGTTCCAGCTCATTGATCCTTTATATTCAAAGATCCACGCATTTTATATTATCTTTATTTTTATTTCTTACTTTCTGCAACTTGAAATGGTGATGATGATGATAATATATCAAAGGGATTGTCACATTTATTTCCATCTGAAACAGTTGAATTGTAACATCTTCCAAAATTGTAAAAGCCTCCAATGTGAAAATATAGCGTTGGCAAAACCGTCAAACTGGTCAGCTTAGCCTTAGCACCGTATTGATATCATTCAAATATAATTAGCAAATTTCATATATAACTTTTTAATAGTTGTCAATCTCATCCCATTACTTCCCATCAATTCATTTTGCCTATTACATATTAGCAAAATTCCGCCATTACATATTTGCATGAAAACGTTGATATAGCATTTTTCAACAAACTTCTCATATTCCCCTTACCCAAGGACCCTTATGTTTAGCTGACCAAAGTACCTGATACAGTATAAAGTTATAAACATGAGTAAAATTGTAGCTTAATGGTTGTTCCTCATGCGAAAAATGAAACAAAATAGATGGAAAATGTAGTTGTTTCTCCTCGTCTAGAATAAAAAAAAAAAAAAAAAACAAATCGCTTTCATTTAAGTCCTATGTTAGAACTCAATTTATACCATATAATAAACGTACATACATATTGATTAAATGATATTTCCGTTTCCTGCATGCATTCTGAACTTAACGAGTAATACTCGTACTTCTGCATAATTAAATAAATATCCCAAGAACACAAATTTTCATTAGCCGAATATTTCATAAGTTTATACAATAAAAGAAAAAAGAGGGAGGAGCTCTCTCTGAGTTCCTACAAGATCAAAAAGGGCAGTTACACCAATACTTATAGAATCGAAAGAGCCATTTGGAACACGAATCACACTTCTGCACTCGGTGTATATATGTTCCTCACATCTTAACAAACTAGAAGGATCTGGGAAATATTGGCTCTTATTCTCGAATCCATTTGTCCTCGAGAATCCAAAAATCATGGACAAAAACAGCCTACCTTTCACTCAATCAATCACCCTTTTAATCAGCCACTTGATGGCTCATCTTCACCGCCTTCACTGTCGTCACTGTACCAATAGAACCAGTTATGTCGGGGCAACTTTAAAAATTTACCAAAATGCAAATAAAACCCATTCATTTTATCAAAATTCAGGTACCCGAGGGGTTTGTGCAAGATATAAACATGGCAAGAATGTCTCTCAAGATTTTGAAATCCAGAATAGCTTAAAAATATCCAGAATTAAATTCAAATTGTTATATGGTTTTGAAATGCTTAGTTCTCAAACCCTTAAATGCAACACAGTCTAAGAGATTCATGCCATAATAATAATAATAATAATAATAATAATAATAATAATAATAACTACAACAGGAAGAAGCATCATTAAGATCCTACAAATGTGATATGAACAAGCCATGTTACCTGTGTTCGGAGAGCTTTGATATTCTTCTTGCATCTAACCCTGTGATGTACTTTTGTGCAGCTTGAACATTTTCTGTGCCTGGACGACAATATTAGAATTGGAGTTAGCTATGATATAAAGCAGAAATTCGAATTAGAGAATCAGCTTCGACGGTTTATGTAAATAGTAATGAAGCTACATGTGAGTGAAATAGCGGAAGAAAGAAAGAAACATTTACTCTTTGACAATTGGAAGCTGTGCAGAGCACATCTCTCTGCAGCCAGCTTAACAGGGGTAGATCCGTCCTTTAAGCATTCAGCAAGCACAGGACCAAATAAAGAAACATGAATTACAACCGCTTGCGGTTTAGCCTACATAAAATTTTAAAATTGAGATTAGTGAAGTATTAATTTAATAGACATGCAAAATAAAAGTGAATATTATTGAGATAATAATGCACTAAATGTACTTTGGCAACAGCCTTCAAAGCACTTAAGGCCCTTCTTCTGACTTCACTTGACTCATCTTGCATTGCTAATACCAAATATTTCAAAGTTGCCAAATGTGCTGTGGTGTTTGAAGGATCGTTCTGGACTTGATGTAGTAAAAGTTTTCCCAGAGCTCGACATGATGATTCACGAACAGGGAACTATATAGAAAACAAACTATTACATCACAAGGCAATATAATTTAATTCCACCGACAATTCAACCAATGCAATATCTTAACTCCATTATTCCAATTTGCGCCCAACTGAATTTCAAGTTTTTTACCAATTTCAAGCTCCCGAAAACTGTTTTTGGTTCAACACAAGTACAACAATACTCCCATTACTATTAAATCACCCACTTAAAACTTTTGACAACTTATAGTACACAATATCATAGCTTATGTTGTTCATTTTCTTAGAATTATCATGTGATTGTTATGGTGATACACGACTACTGTGTTAGTGTTCTGAAAACCGGATCGGACAGCGAACCGGAAAAGTGACCGGGTCACGGATCACCGGTTCAACCGTCGGGTCAACCGGGGTCGAACCGGTGACGTCATAATTATGCAATAAATAATAATTAATATACCATTATTAAATATATAAAATATGAAAATATGAAAAATAAATATGTATTTCCTATATATATATATGAAAATATGAAAAAAAAAATGTATTTCCTATACTTTTGGGGGCCAATTGCATATTTTTAGATTTTAAAGAGGTCAATTTCAGATTTTTAGCGTTTAAAAGGTTGAATTTCAATATTTTCAAAATTGTCCGGTTCAACCGGTTTTGAACAGTTCTGACTGGTTGAACTGCGGTTCTGACCGGTTTTTAACCCCCGAACGGTGTTTTCGCATAACCGGACCGGTTTGATGGCCGGTTCCGGTTTTAACCGGTCAGACTGGCCGGTCCGGTCCGGTTTTCAAATCCTTGTACTGTGTTACATTAACTTCAATTAGTGCTAAATATCATATGGAAATTCAAGTGATAAAATAAGGACATTACCTTTTCATCTTTCAACGAACACTTTAGACAATCAACAAGTGATGTAATTGATGGAGAAGCACAAACAATGGAAGCATTATTCCTAAGCATGGATGATATGGAAAGAGCAGATCCATGCCTTGTCGTCCAGGAAGAAGAGGAGGCTGAATCTGCCACTCCCTCAAGTACTTCAGAAACTTGATCATTTTCAAGATACTGGAAAACCAATATAGCATTGCTTATCAACAAGAAGAACAAATTATGAATAAACATTATTTGAATTGGGATCAGACTTTATAGCATAAAACTGTGTTTTTTAAGATAGGATAATTTCGTAGAAAATGCGTTACTGGAGATTTTCCATGAGCCATAAGGAAATATAATGAAAGATAGAGCAGGAATTATAGTTTTTTCTTATAAATAAATTATTGGTTTATCTCCAGGTTCTGCGACCTCGACCAGTAGCCCTCTGTGTTTACGCATACCAACGAGTGCATAAATCTTTCACATACCTCTCTCCTTACCTTATTATTTCACATGCAATACGCTTTCATGCCCTCTCACATGTATAATATACGAAATACACTTTCCGTGCCACATAAAATGAATAACACATGCAATACACTGTTTCATGGTAAGTGGGATGAGAGAACAAACAAAATGCAATTTGACCCAGGATGGACTATTTGGTTGCCAGGACCTGAAAGAGTGTTGCTGATACAACTAATACCCCTCAGGTGAGGTGGATGTAATTATCGACTTGATTGAATGAATTTCTCAATAAATGAAGTTGGACTAGTAACAAACTATTTACAAACCAAATATTCTTATTCGAGAGAGTTATCTTAATAGTCCAAAGGATATTGCCATTCACCTGCAATAAAATTCCCAAAATACTAGCAGAAATACTTCGTATTTGATCATCTTCTTTGTATATCATGTCTCTTAGCTCAGTGTTAACACGAGTTATAACGGCGCTACTCAAACTTTTTCCGGCATTCTTTATCACACCTTGCAAAGCTGTCAACATTGCTTCCTGAATTGCAACATCTGATGCCTGGCAAGTAATTTGAGCTGGATTATATTTAGAGCTATCAGACTAATGAGGAGATAAGTAGAAAATTACGATTATTACCTGAAGACCAGAGAGAAGATCACCAACTAAAGGATCAATCCTAGTACTGAGAGCACTAAGCTTCCCGAGGGCAAAGGCAGCACCTGAACGAACAGTCCTGCCAAGTTCCAGAATGCACAATGTAGGAGCTTTTATTTTTAATTTTTTTAAACTTAATTTGCATGATTGTTGTGGATAAAATTAAAGCTTTTATAAATGGGATATTGCTCGATGCCATTACAGCTCTACAGAAAATAGGCCAACAGCTAGGATGTAATGAACTAACCTCGTGTTGTCTTGTAGGCACTTAATGAAACTTGTCTGAAGTTGCGGAAGAAAAGGCTTTAGGGCAATGCCACCCTTCTGTATTATGATGCTCAAAGTAGAGAGAATTGCACTCTTTACTTGCCAAGGAAATCGGTCCCCTATGATGCGGATCAATGGGCTACAGAAGTAACACGTAAGTTTAATTTAACCTTCAGGACTACCAAAATAAACTCAAGGGTGCATAAGAATGATGATTGTAGACAGACAATGTGCTAAAACTTCTGTCCGAATTTGATTGACATTAAGATTGAAGCTAAACTGTTAAAGATCTAATGAAAAAGATAAAACATACATATGATATAGTTCACATAAAAAAGAAAGATCAACAAATACTAGATTTTCTATTTCATAATAAAATTTCAAGAAAATGCAGCACATTATACAATAAATAAGGACTTTGTAAGATAAATTCTGGGTTAACTGATCTACACAGAACTCCACTATCAAAGAATTCTGTCACATCATTTCCGAAGTATGATTCAGGCAAAACAAGTGCAAGTTCACCTAATTAATAGCATTACATCATTTCCAAGAGAAGTTAACCTCCCCCTTTAAGCACCTCTTATGTTTTTAGGAGCTAACATCATCTAGGACCATTTCAGAAAACCTTCTCTCATTCCTTCCCCCTTCTTTTTCTCTTCTCTCTCTTTTTTCCTCCCCCCGCTCCCCTCCTTCCTCACGCTCCACCTTTTTCTCACCAGACACACCCTCTTTCCTTATATCACCCTCCTTGTGTTCAACCTGGTATTTACACTTATTCTTTTCCCTAATTTTAACTTCCTCTTCGTTTTCATCTTCAACATAGCCCAATTATTATCCAAAAGCCATGATGGCGTGTGCTATAGGGCCTTGTTGGAGGATTTATTTAATTCTCCAACACAAGCCAGAGAAAACAAGATAAATCAGTACATGAAATTCCTCCACCAGAAATACAAGAGAGAAAAAAATATTTTCTTCCAACTCAATCTCGCCTAGTGCTCACGGAGATTGGAGATGGAGATTTCCTGGAGTCGTTCCTATGTGATGATCTAGAGACGGAACAATTGAACACGCTGGAGAAGATTGAAGATTCGCGAGGATTAAAGTTGAATAGGCAAAAAGGTAAGTTTTTCGTATTCATCTTTTTCTTGTTCAAAATCGACGAAAGCCATGAATTGATCTTGGTTTGGGAATCTGGATCTGTTTTTCGTTTCCGCTGCGCATGCCCAATAGGATTCCCAACAGTTACAACAATCACATCAGATGAATTATGGACATTTAAATAATACAAATCATTAACTAAAGAAGCAATACCAACTAATTTATTTCCATAATAAATTTTGCAATTCAATTTAGAAAAACGGAATGTATAACCAATCTTAAATAATATAGGAATGAAAACAATGTTCTTAAGCCCCTTGGGCAAAACTAAAACATCATTTAAAAACAATAAATATCAAGAATTCAAATATAAAGAAGTAAATCCAATCCTAGAAACCGCGACGCTTTCCCCACTACCTACTTTGATCATCACTTCTTCTCGGCCCAACTTTCTACTTCTCTGCAGATCCTATTACGCCTTTGTCTAATTTAACAGTCCCTCTTCTAGTTGCCAAGCTCACAGCACTCGATACATTTGTCCATCATCTTAGGCCCTTTGCTCTTGTAAAACCCTTGAGCCTTTCCCTTGCCCTTTTCAACACCCCCTTTAGCTCCTAGCTCGCCAGCCTGCTTCTTGTTCTTCTTCTTCTTCTTAGACTTAGACTTTCTATGTCCAGAAGAGATGACCAAGGCAGTTTACTTTCCCTTTGGTTTCATATGAGACTGTGCAGTAACCAAATTTTTCATTGGCCCAGCTAAATTTCATTCTATCTCATTGCAGTTAAAGTTAACCACAAATTGGGAGAAGGAATCAGGAAGAGACTGCAAGATTAAGTCAGTTTGAAGGGTGGCGTTCATGGTAAAGTTGAGAGCTTCCAATTTCTCAATCCTTGGTATCATTTTGAGGACATGATCACCAACCTTCTCACTTTCTTCATCTTGACTCCGAAGAGCTCTTTCGATATCTCATATCGTGCAGTTCGACTATGCTCACCATAGAGCTCCACCAGGTGAGCTATCATAGCTCTTGCAGTGGGCATCTTATCATGTGACCTTTGAAGTTCATTGGTCATAGATCCCAACATGTATCCTTTCACCCGGATGTCGTCATTGACCCATTTTTCATAGGCTTGGACCTCTTCCTCACTACCACGCGTTCTAGCTGGAGCCGCCAGGATATCAGCCTCCAAGATGTATCCTAGAGATTTCATATTGTTGACAATCCTCAAATTTCAAAGCCAGTCGACATAATTGGGTCCAGTAAGGCTATTCTTTTAGAGTACTATTGAAAGTGATTTTGTCATATTGAGAGAGATAAACGAGCAAATAATTGCAGAAATAAACCAGATTTATTTTATTACTTGTATTTGGCTTAACCAAGAAAAATTAAGGGCTTAAAATTTATCTTGGCTCCCACTGCATTTTTTGAATCCCACACTCCCATGTGAAAATCGGGAATCATCATTGGCATCGATTCCACAGCAGTTATCGAGGTCCAAATTAATTAAATGGGTTGCAACCTAACCGATTTCTGACCCATTAATTATTTGAAGTGATATCTAACATCAATTTATCCAATAATATTTCAATACCTTTCCCCATAGTTTAGCAAGCCTCAACCTAACTGATTTCTAAGCTCGTCAACTATCCGAGTTCATTTCCACTAACTCCTTTAATCTAACATTTGAATTTCACCTTGCAACCTAACCGGTTTTTGGGGTGAAATATGATTCGATTAAGGCATTCCACGCACTTAATAAAACTTCAAATTATTTCCAAATGCATAGCCCCCATAACTGGGAAGCATTACACATTTTTTAGTAATTTTAACTTTAAAAAGCTTAGTGCAGGGCTAGGATGTCACACATCCTTTACAAACTCGATATTATTTATTTGGGAGAATTTAAATTGTCAAATGTTTGGTCTCACTTTGCACATTAGTCAATTTATATAGCGCAATGATCACATATTGAACATGCATAATTTATACTAATAATAATCATGCCTATTAATATAAACATGGAGTTAAATAAATAAGTCCATTTAAACTCGATCATGGACTTTTTCTAGAAGGCCGAGCCAATGGGCCATCACAAAGAAAGGTAAAGCGAAAAACTAGACTTTATGGGCTTCAATAATTTTAAATTATTTTACTACAACAACCCATAAAAAGAAAAGGTAAATAGAATATAACCTAAGTCCATGATCGGTGTTTCCATCACATAAGACATGCTCGTATCTATTAATACATGCTCGCAACATTTAATATATGCTCTCTATATTAAAACACTTATGTTGATTATTTAAAATTTTAGTCCAACTAAAAAGTCCTTTATTAAAATTCCCAAGTTTTTTATATTCTTTATTTCAATTAAAATCATTCTAGTCCTACTAGATGACTTAGATATGCAAAATTATAGATTAAGTATATGTACCTTTAATTAAAATAATCCTAGTCCAACTAAAATAAATACATAAAATATGAAATCCTATTTTATTATGATTTAAAGCAATCATTAATTGGAAAAACTTTTATTTGATTAAAGAATTAATTATTAATCATCCAAGAAAAATAATTTATATTCTTTATTCAAATATTCAAGTAATTTCCAAGTTGAGGAAAAATTAATAATATTTATTCCATAAATTAATTATTAATCTCCAAGAAAAATAATTAATTATTCCAATTAAATATTTTTAATTTTAATTAATCTTATTGGACTCGATTTCATCAAACACAAGTTACCATCCTTTTGGTCTACTTGGATTTAATTTAATTGAGGCTCAAATTAATTAATTAAAAAAAACATGCACGCATTATTAATTTCTATTGGATTAGTTTTAATTTAAATCCAAATCATGAATCCAATGGCCCATTTGAAATTAATCAAATTAAGCCCAAATTAATTAATAAGTCGAAATTGAGTAAATTTCCAATTGGGCTTAATTTGAATTATACTGGGCCATCATCCTTTTGACCCACCCGGATAATTAAATTTACCCAAATACCAATTTCGACCCCATACATAGTCCGTTTACCGACACGGATCCAAGACTCGTTACCCGTCAGGCGGTGTGGTCGGGTGGCCAGGCCACACGACCTGGCCGCTGGGGTGTGGCCAGCACACTGTGCACACGCGCAGCGTTGTGCGAGTACTGTTCTGGGCTTTCGAGCCCTGTTTTTTCTCGTTTCTTGATTTTTTTTCTCATATCATAAAATTACCCAGATTTACAATAAACACAAAAAATAAAAATCTATGCTTAAAACCATAAAAACGCAGATTTAAGAATACATAATTGCATGCTTCAAAAACACATAATATGTATATCACAAATCACATAAACATGATTAAATATACAAATCAGAGTTTGGCTCTGATACCGCTATTGGGTTTCTCGAAAAATCTAATAGAACGTAGCAGAAGGTTTTGAGAATTTAATTGAAAAACCCAAAGCGTAAATTCTTTGATTGCATATTCAAATCAATTAATTCGAATAATGAATAACTACTTATCCGTTGAAGCGAAGTGGTTGGAGAATCTAATTCCTTCTCTAAATTTCGATTTGATGAAGTTTCGATTTCTTCAATCCTCGTGTAATCTTCAATTTTTGAATTCGTTGGTTTCTTGAATTTGACCTGAACAACGAAATTACGCTATCTCTAAATTATCATGCACGGATTGATTGACGAAAAATTCCCACTAATTTTTTCTAAGGGGCGACGGCTAGTATAGAGAGAGGGAGGAGATTTTCTTCTTTCTTTCTAGGAGAGTCATAAATGTGTGTGTCTTGCTTTAGGTCAAAGAATAAAAGATAGCTTATATGTTGGGCATCCTTATGGACGCCCAACTAGCCTTAATGAGGATGCCTCATAATAGGCTCAGAGCTTCTTTTGTTTTAATTAATTATCTACTTAATTAATAATTTATTATATCTAATAAATTAATTAATTAATTAAATAACCAAATTAATTAGATAAATTACTTCATTAATTAATTTTCGTACGAAATTAAATAATAATTAATCTCATCTTTATAAGTAATTATTTCATTTTTCTAGAAGAAAAATAGAAACTCCCTTTTCATTTTTCTTTATCAATCCTTTAGCGCTACTCTTTAGGTTCGTTCGTTCGGCAATGAGAGGAAACCAAAGAAAGTAGGTAACACCTAGCCAGTCACGTGGCTCACTTCGTAGCCTAAACAAAATCGAATGATTGGATCATTCTACAACCTTCCAATTGTAAATACTGTATAAGTGTAAACCCTTTGTTCGCGTACCCCAGTCAAGTGAGAGTCATGGTTATGTTAAACTCACTGGACTTGACCATATATTAATTATAATAATACGAGATCATTGAGATCGACTTAGACCCTCGCACAATCGTTTCTTTTTTCTTTGGCCAAAGACTCTGATCTCTATTTATCTATAATTACATAGGGCACTTTCTCACTCACTTATGAGAGAACAAATCCCATTTAGATATAAGCTAAGACTACCACTTGCCCATCAAGCCGCATTTCGAGGTCGACCCCACCAATAGGTGAATTGGGTCTAAATACTCTAGTGAAATACTTGACGTCACAAGTGCATCTTCAGCCTGATACTTCAGGTCAAAGGTTCACTTATACCTATTACGCATAATCAGTTCTGTCATTGACAGTCACAAAGTGAAAACCCTTGTGACAGAACTGATGCAAATCGTGTACGAGCATATCAGTTCCACTGATGTGCCTACAATCTTAAGCTCCCACCATCACATGGTGCTCGATTGGCACTCCCACATCAGAGCTAAGATTGTACAAGTATTCTAAGTCTTTATTTGTCCATTGAAGACTTCATATTACTTGCGAACGAGTTTAAGTAATTAAGATCGATCTCTCTAGTGGCAATCTTCCTATCCCATACGAAGTAGAGGGATCGCACTGAAACATGGACAAAATGTTTTGCCCAACTTATAGATGCAGATAAGATTTGAGTGAAAACTAAATAATGTCTTTTATTATAAATATCAAATAAGTGCATTACAAGAAAGATACCCTATCCTTCTATCCTCTATGGCATCTAAGGGCATAATCCTTACATATAGACTCCTAGTGGCCGCCCCATATTGGTATTGGTGTGCCTTTTGGTGCACCAATTTAAGCTCAGTCCAATCCATTAGTTAATTAATTAATTCAATCCAATTAATTAATCTAATTAAATAATAGATAGAATATTTAATTAATTTTATTTTTTCAAGAAATAACATATTAATTAAATCGTAAATGAACTAACTTATTTTTTCAAATAATTAATTCCATTTAATTAATTTCAATTGTCCACTACTTAAAATATTACCACGAGAAATATTCCATATTTTCTATCAATTTTTCCTTCTTAAGCATGACTATTTAGGTTCATCTATATTTGGCAATGGGAGGATTTCATTGAATATGGGTCTCACCTAGCCAGTCAAGTGGTCCATATTGTAACCCAAATAAGATGAAATGATTGGATCATTATTACCTTTACTATTGTAAATACCGTGTAAATATAAACTCTTCATTTCCTTATCCCGATCAAGTGAGAGTCATGGTTTTAGGTTAAACTCACTAACTTGACACTATGCTATATTTATAATAAGTCCAGATCAGTTAATGCTTTGGCCAAAGACTTTAAGATCTAACTTACTTATAAATACATCGGATAATTCCTTGTTCACCTTAGAGGGAATCCCATCTTGGATATCAGTTAAGACTACTACTTGCCCATTAGGTTGTAGTTCGAAGTTGACCCCACCAAAAGGTGAATTGGGTCTACCTATGTTAGGATTATGCCCTCAAATGCCATAGAGGATAGAATGTATAGGGCATATATCTTGTATTGAACTTAAACTCTTTTTAAATAAAAGGCATTATTGAGTTTTCACTTAATTCTTATCTGCATCTATAAGTTGTGTAAAATGTCTTGTCCATGTTTTCAGTGCGATCTCTCCACTTCCTATGGGATAGGAAGATTGACACTAGAGAGATCGATCTTGATTACTAAAATAAGTTCGCAAGTAATATGATGTCATTAATGGACAAATAAAGACTCAAATAATTGTACAATCTTAGCTCCGACATGGGAGTGCTTGTCTGGTATCATGGGATGATAGGAGATTAAGATTGTAGACACGCCAGCGGAACTGATATGTTCTAACACAACTCGCATCGGTTCTGTCACATGGGTTTTCACTCTGTGACTGTCAATGACGGAACTGATTATGCGTAACAGGTATGTGTGAACCTTTGACCTGAAGTATCAGGCTGACGATGCACTTTTGACGTCAAGTCTTTCACTAGAGTAGTTAGACCCAATTCATCATTTAGTGGCGTCAACCTCGAATGCGGACTTGATGGGCAAGTGGTAATCATAGCAGAATGAGTATGTACCCTATGTAATTATAGATAAATAGAGATCAAAGTCTTTGGCCAAAGAAAAAGAGACGATTGTGCTTAGCACTAAATCGATCTCAATGATCTCGTATTTATTATGATTTATACATATGGTCAAGTACAGTGAGTTTAATATAACCATGACTCTCACTTAACTGGGGAACGTGAACAAAAGGTTTATACATATACGGTATTTACGATTGGAAGGTTTCAGAATGATCCTATCATTCGTTTTCGTTTGGGTTACGAAGTGGGCCACGTGACTGGCTAAGTGTTATTCACTTCCTTTGGTTTTCTCTCATTGTCAAACGAAACGAACCTAAAGAGTCGTGCTAAAGGATTGACAAAGAAAAATGAAGAAAAAAGAATTTCTGTTATTTCTTCTGTGAGTTTTAATTTATTGGATAAATTAAATAATTAATTATTCATTAGATGAAATAATTAATTATAATAAACTTAATTATTGATTAATTTCCTTGTGAAATATATTAATGAATTAATTTTTCTAATTAATTTGGTTATTTAATTAATTATTTATTGAATATAATAAATTATTAATTGAAATAAGAAATTAATTAAACAAAATAAATCCTGGGACTAAATAAGGAGTCCAATTGGACGCCTATGAGGCCTCAAAGTGACGTATTTGAGAGGCCACATATTAGGGCACTTTTGTTTTGACTTGTTCAATAAGTCATCAGGTATATAAGGTCTCTTTGACTTTCCACAAGTAAGAAGAGAACACACAACTCTCAAAAAGAAAGAAGAATATTCCTCCCCTCCTCCATACCTAGTTGTCGACCATAGAGAAAGAAGAAAGGGGATTTTTCGTTTGTTGATCCGTGCATGACGATTTAGAGACGACGTATTTTTATTGTTCGGATCAAGTTCAAGTTTGAAGAATCAAACCAAAGGATTGAAGATTTGGAAGCTTCAATATTCGTGTTTGGAGAAGAAGAAATTTTTCTCCATCATCATATTCATATTAACTAGTAAGTTTTATTCGTTATACGCTTTTAGATTCAATTATGCGAATTAGAGTACCAATTGGGTTTTTATTTTAATTTTTGAAATCCCTTCCGCTGCGTTTATGCTTTTTCGAACGAAACCCAACAGTGGTATCAAAGCCAATCTCTAATTTGCATATTTGATCTTGTATACGTGATTTGAGACTTGCATGTTGTTAGGAATTTCATGTTAGATGTTTTGATGATGACAAGATAGGATTTCATGTTAGACCCCAAAAGAATGTAAGTTTATGCTTTCATAGAAACATTGTATAAGCGTTTGAAAGTTTACTTATTTTGTTAGGCTTGTAATTTTTATCTTTATAGATTTTAGACTAAGTATTTAATACCAAGTCACTGATAGAATTCTGAGTGAGTCTATCAAGGATGAAGTTGAAGATCAGCGTCTAAAGTCAAGAGAAGATAAAGATTTATTTTGAGCGTCTGTCAAACTCTAAAAGACTACTTCAGGATTTATGATTCAAGCGTACTATTCACGCGATACTATTCAAGCGCTCACTATTCAAGCGGCTCAAATGTTACTATTCAAACGCTCAGAGTTTCAAGCGCTTAGAGTTTCAGATTACTATTCACTCATTACTATTGAAGCGCTCAAACGTCCAGCGACTCAAGTATTCAAGCGCTCACTATTGACAAGCGTTACTATTCAAGTGAACAGTATCCAAGCGTCTTCTGAATAGTTCTACTATTCACGCATCACTATTCACACGAACAATTTTTAGATTCACCTGAAGGATTAAACCCAAGTTATCAAGGACTTAAATGTAATCACCAACGGACATTTATTTCCAACGGGAAATAAATTCAAAATGCATTAAATGATTGATAAGTGCATTAAATGCAAACAAGGCAGTATGACTTGTGGACAACCCACCTTTGTTGACTAGACTGTCAGCTTTTCAGAATTCAAACATGCTCCTGTCCAATCAGAATCAGCAGAAATTAAGGAATGTTAGAAAAATGGACTATTTGAAGCTCCGCGTGAGGTACACGCGCCTGACTTGTGTCCAACGGACAAATCCTAAAATTCTCTATAAATAGTACCCTTCAGCTATCTCTGTGTGTGTGAAAAAGATAAAAATGTGAAAGAGAGCTGAGAAATAATTTGAGAGAAAAGCTTGCAAACCCCATAACCAAAATCCTTCAAGCTTCTCAAATACATTCCAGACAGTCACCCGATATCTCAAACATCTTCCAAGAAGAACCCCACACTATTATTGAGATATCCCAAGTTGTTTGAACTTCCCAACATCAAACAAACCTGTTACAATAAACTCTCAACACCTTTCATCTGAGTGAGAAAGATTATTGACTTCCACAAGCAGTATTTTTTAGTAAGAGAAGTTTGTTGAAGAAAGGTCTTTTTTTGGAGCTGAAGTCTGTGTGATCAAGGAGCTCAAGGCCATCTTGGAGAAGATCTTTATTGGAACTGAAATCTATGTGATCAAGGAGCTCGAGATCGTCTTCACCTCTCTCCCTAATTTGTAGAAGATTCTGTGTGATTCTTTGAGAATCATTTTAGTGGATTGCCTCCGAGTGAAAAGGAGAAAAAGGACGTAGTTGGGATTACACCACCCAACGAACCTTACAAATATTTTGTGTCATTTACTGTTTTATTGCCCTACATTACACTGTATTATTATATCGTGAAAAGGCATTTAAAACTAATAAGCGACTAATTGGTTAAAACGGACGCTAAGCTATAAAAACATTTCCGCTGTGCTAACCCTGATTAAGTGATTGAAACGTTACCCTACTTTGGTAATCGTTGAAATCATTAAATCTAAGTTATTTTTTCTCAAGCGTTCAAATATTTCAAAAGTGATACGAAAGAATTTTTGAAGTCGAAAAAGACTTCAGGGTCTATTCAACCTCCCCCCCTTCTAGACCCTTTCGTATGCCACTTGGGACCACCACATGTTATGTGTTTTTGAAGCATGTTTGTATGTTTTTCTTAAATCTGCGTTTTATGGTTTTTTGCCTAGCTTTTTTGTTTTTAGTTATTGTAAATCTGGGGATATTTGATGATATTGAAAATGAAAAATTACAGAGGAAAAACGGGACTCAAAAGCCCTGAGAAAAACCCGCGCAGGAGCGCGTGCTGTTTTCCCTGCCCAATCACGGCCCATCAGGTCTTGACAGTGGCCCGACGGGTCGTGGGTTTGGATACCCAATTCGTTGATCTGGGTCATGGATTTGGGTCGTAAAACTGGCTATGTTTGGGTCGAAATTATTTTTTGAATTTTGGGTGATTTTAATTAATTGGGTGGATCAAAAGGATGATGACCTGAATAATTTAAATCAAACTCAATTGAAAATTATCCAATATCGATTTGTTAATTAGTTTGGACTTGATCTAATTAAATCTAAAGGGGCCAATTAGATTGGTGATTTGGACTTAAATCAAATTTAGCTCAATAAGAAACTAATAAACGTGAATGTTGTTTTAATTAATTATTTTGAGCCCAATTAAATTGAGTCCAAGTGGACCAAAAGGATGGTGACTTGAGTTTGATGAAATCGAGCCCAATGAGATTAATTGGAATATAATATTTAATTAGAACTAATTAATTATTTTTCTTGGACATTAATAATTGATTTATGGATTAAATATTATTATTTTTTTCCTCGACTTAGAAATTACTTCATTTTGAATAAGGAATATAAATTATTTTTCTTAGAGATTAATAATTAATTCTTTGATCAAATAAAAGTATTTTCAATTTTTGATGGCTTTAAATCATAATAAAATAAAATATAGAATTCCATATTTTATGTGTTCATATTATTTTAATTAAAGGTAGATGCACTTAATTCTTAATTTCGTACATCTAAGTCATCTAGTTGGACAAGAATGATTTTAATTGAAATACTGAATATGTTAAATCATAAGGAATTTTATAAAGGACTTTTTAACTGGACTAAAATTTTAATAATCAACATAAGTGATTTAATATTACGAGCATGTATTAATTGATGCGAGCATGTCTTATGTGATTAAAACACTAATTATGGACTTAGGATTATATGTTTTACCTGATCAAATTTGAAGCTATTTATTATATTCTTAGAAATAATGCATGAGTTGTTTTAGGAATCGAGATAAAATAGTTCAAAGTTGATAACGTCAAAAGGCCCATGAATGTCTAATAGGTTTAATCTATGCCTTTTGTGCTGGCCTATTGGGTCGGGCCCTCTAGTAAAAGTCCATGATCAAGTGATGAATTTATTCATTCATTTATTTAAATTCTCTGTTTATTTATATTGAAAGGCATGATTATTAGTGGTATTTTTATGCATGATCAATATAGAATAAAGCGCTATATAAATTGAATATATGCAAAGTGAGACCAAAATCTTTTGACGAATTAAATTCTCCCAAATAAATTATACCGAGTTAGAATAGGATGTTTGACATCCTCACCCTCCCCTAAGCTTTCTAAAAATAAAATTACTATAAATATGTAATGCTTCTCATTTATGGGGGTTATACATTTAGAAATAATTTGAAATTTTATAAAGTGCATGCAAATGCCTTAATCGAAACATATTTCACCCCAGAAACTTGTTCGGTTGTAAGGTGAAATTCAAATGCTAGATTATAGGAGTTAGTGGGATAAACTTGGGTAGTTCACGAACCTAGAACTCGAATGGGTTGCGGTTTGGTGACCTATGGGGAAATGTATTGAAACATTTATTGGATAAATTGATATTAGATATCACTTCAAATAATTAATGGGCCAGAAACCGGTTAGGTTGCAACCTATTTAATTAATTGAGGACCTCAATACCTGCTGTGGAATCGATGCCAATGATGATTCCCGATTTTCACATGGGAGTGTGGGATTCGAAAAAGTGCAGTGGGAGCCAAGATAAATTTTAAGTCGTTAATTTTTCTTGGTTAAGTCAAAATAAGTAATCTAATAAATCTGGTTTATTTCTGCAGTCATTTTCTCGTTTATCTCTCTCGAATATGACAAACCCACTTTCAATTCTACTCGAAAAGAATACTCTGATTGGACCCAATTATGTGGATTGGCTTAGAAATTTGAGAATTGTCCTCAATATGGAATCACTGGGATACGTCTTAGAGGCTGATATCCCCGCGGCTCCTTCTAGAACATGTGCCAACGAGGAAGAGGTTCAAGCCCATGAAAAATGGGTTAAGGACGACCTCCGGGTGAGAGGATACATGGTGGGATCTATGACTAATGATCTTCAAAGGTCACATGATAAGATGCCCCACTGCAAGAGCTATCCTAGCTCACCTGGTAGAGCTCTATGGAGAGCATAGTCGAACTGGACGATATAAGATATCAAAAGAGCTCTTCGGAACCAAGATGAAAGAAAGTGAGAAGGTTGGTGATCATGTCCTCAAAATGATTTCGAGGATCGATAAATTGGAAGCTCTCGAATTCACCATGAATGCCACCCTTCAAACTGACTTAATATTGCAATCTTTTCCTGATTCCTTCTCCCAATTTGTGGTTAACTTTAACTGCAATGAGATAGAGTGCAATTTAGTTGGGCTAATGAACAAGTTGGTTACTGGACAATCTCAAATGAAACCAAAGGGAAAGAAAACTGCCTTGGTCATCTCTTCCAGACCCAAAAAGTCTAAGAAGAAGAACAACAAGAAAAAGTCTGGCGAGCTTGGAGCTCAAAGGGGTACCAAGAAGGGTAAGGGAAACGCTCAAGGGTTTTACAAGAGCAAAGGACCTAAGAAAATGGATAGATGTCTCGAGTGTGGTGAGCTTGGCCACTGGAAGAGAAATTATCCCAAATTAGGCAAAGGCGCACAAGGTATGGAACTATTTATTTTTTAAACTAACTGTTCTATGACCGTATTTTCTACTTCATGGATTCTGGACTCATGGGCTAGTGCCCATGTTTGTTGTTTGGATCAGGATCTACAGAGAAGTAGAAAGTTGGGCCGAGAAGAAGTAATGATCAGAGTAGGCAGCAGGGAAAGCGTCGCAGCTACTAGGATCGGATCTACTTCTCTTTATTTGAATTCTGGACACTTACTGTTTTTAGATAATGTTTTGGTTTTGCCCAAGGGGCTTAAGAACTATGTATCTATTCCTATCTTAGTTAAGATTGGATATACATTTTGTTTTTCTAAATTAAATTGCGACATTTATTATGGAAATAAATTAGTTGGCAATGCATGTTTAGTTAATGGTTTGTATTATTTAAATGTCCGTAATTCATCTGATGTTAATGTTGTAACACGTAAACGTGGTAGGCAAGAAACTAACTTAAGACTCAAGTGGCATCTTAGACTAGGTCATGCCGGAGAGCACAAGATCCTCAAAATGGAAAAAGATGGGCTTTTAAGCTCACTAGGGTCGGACCCTATTCCTACATGTGAATCATGTCTCTTAGGCAAGATGGCTAGATCCCCCTTCACAGGGACTTTTGAAAGGTCTAAGCAAGTCTTAGGATTAGTGCATACCGACGTCTGCGGACCATTTGGAGAAATGGCTCATGGAGGTTTCTACTACTTCATCACTTTCACGAACGACCATTCAAGATTTGGTCTAGTGTATCTGATGAAACAAAAATCTGAATCCTTTGAAAGATTCAAAGAGTTCAAGGCCTTAGGAGAAAATCAAACTGGGCAAAATATAAAAACTCTACGATCGGATCGTGGAGGAGAATATTTGAGTGCCGAGTTTGATGATTTCCTAAGACAACAAGGAATAATGTTACAACTAACACCACCCGCAACTCCTCAACTGAATGGAGTAGCCGAGCGAAGGAATCGAACACTGTTAGACACGATTCATTCCATGCTTAGTTACACTAATTTTCCCATTTCATTGTGGGGATACGCGCTCCTTACCGCTGCTCATGTTTTGAACAAATGTTCCTCCAAATTCGTTCCTAAAACTCTGTATGAGATATGGAAAAATTAAGAAACTGAGTCTTAATCATATTAAAATTTGGGGATGCCCCGCTTATGTCAAGAAGACTAAAGTGGAGAAATTGTAGGTAAGATCCCTAATGGGACGTTTCATTGGTTATCCTGAAAATTCCATGGGATTCTTTTTTTACCTGCATGATGATCAAAGAATCACCGTGGCTCTACAAGCTCACTTCCTTGAGGATGAGTTCATCTTGGAAGAGGGCAAAGGTAGGAAAATTGTTCTAGAAGAACAAAATGAAACTCTCTCAAATACATCTGTTCAAGAACCAAGGCCTGGACCCATAGTAGCACAACCACCACGTAGATCTGATAAAATACCGCATGAGCCTGAGAGGTATGGGTATCTATTGCAGGGGGAGCGAGAGCTTTACATTGTAGTACAAGAAGGTCATGAAGATGATGTCCTTGTACCTATGATCAAGCGATGGTGGATGTCGGCGCTTCAAGATGGCGAGAAGCCATGGAAACAGAAATGGACTCTATGCAATCGAACCATGTCTGGACTTTGGTAGATCGTCCTGAAGGTATAAAACCTATAAGATGTAAGTGGATCTACAAAAGAAAGATAGGTAGCGATGGCAAGGTTGACACCTTTAAAGCCAGGCTCGTAGCGAAAAGGTATATTCAAAGAGAAGGAATTGACTATCAAGAAACATTTTCGCCCGTGGCTATGATAAAGTCCATACTAATTTTGTTATCCATAGCTGCATACTTAGATTATCAGATATGGCAAATGGATGTCAAAATGGCCTTTCTAAATGGATTCCTCGAGGAGGATATCTATATGGAACAGCCAAAAGGTTTTGTGTCCGAGTTCGATATACATAAAGTATGTAAACTTGAGAAGTCCATTTGCGATCTCAAGCAAGCATCTAAAAGCTGGAATCTCCGTTTGGATGAAGAAGTTAAAGGATATGGCTTCATCAAGAACGAAGATGAACCATGTGTCTACAAGAAGACTAGTGGGAGCAAACTCTCGTTCTTAGTACTATATGTGGATAACATTCTACTTATAGAAAATAACATAGGAATGCTCACCACTGTCATGAAATTGCTTTCGAGTACGTTTTCCATGAAAGACTTGGGAGAAACCACATACATTCTAGGAATTCGTATCTACAGCGATAGAACAAGTAGAATGATAGGCCTCTCTCAAGCCCTTTACTTAGAAAAGGTCCTAAAGAGGTTTAGGATGGACAACTCTAAGAAAGGGTTTCTTCCCATGAGGCATGGAGTACACTTATCCAAGTGTATGTATCCTCAAAGTGAGGAAGATAGACAAGGGATGAGTAATGTACCCTATGCTTCTACAGTTGGTAGCCTGATGTATGCAATGCTGTGTACTAAACCCAACATTGCCTATGTGGTGAGCGTGGTGAGTCAATTTCAGGCAAACCCGGGAAAGGGACATTGGATAGCTGTGAAGAATATCCTAATGTATCTGAAAAGAACTAAGGATATGATTCTCATCTATGGAGGTGGAGACCTAAAGATGGAAGGTTATTCTGATTCAGACTTTCAGTCTGATGTTGATGACTGAAAATCCACTTCAGGGTTTGTTTTTACTCTCAATGGTGGAGCGGTGTCTTAGAAGAGCTCCAAGCAAAGCACAACCGCTGATTCCACCACTGAAGCAGAGTATGTAGCAGCCTCAAAGGCAGTGAAAAAATCTGTTTGGATGAGGAAGTTTCTTGGAGAACTTGGAACGGTCCCTAGTGCTCAGCTCCCGTTGCCACTTTATTGTGATAACAATGGAGCGATAGCGCAAGCCAAGGAACCGAGGTCTCATAACAAGTCCAAACATATTGAGAGAAGATTTCACATCATCAGGGAGATCGTTGGCAAAGGAGAGATAGCAGTGCAGAAAATAGCCTCAGCTGACAATATAGCTGACCCATTCACTAAACCACTACCTCATGCTGTTTTGGACCGACACCTGGAAAGGATGGGTAGTAGATACCACAATGAGTGACATTGAGTGCAGGTGGGAGATTGTTAGGATTATGCCCTCAGATGCCATAGAGGATAGAATGTATAGGGCATATATCTTGTATTGAACTTAAACTCTTCTTAAATAAAAGGCATTATTGAGTTTTCACTTAATTCTTATTTGCATCTATAAGTTGTGTAAAACATTTTGTCCATGTTTTCAGTGTGATCCCTCTACTTTCTATGGGATAGGAAGATTGGCACTAGAGAGATCGATCTTGATTACTAAAATAAGTTCGCAAGTAATATGAAGTCTTCAATGGACAAATAAAGACTTCGGATACTTGTACAATCTTAGCTCCGACATGGGAGTGCCTATCTGGTATCATGGGATGATAGGAGATTAAGATTGTAAACACGTCAGTGGAACTGATATGTTCGAACATGACTCGCATCGGTTCTGTCACATGAGTTTTCACTCTGTGACTGTCAATGACGAAACTGATTATGCGTAATAGGTATATGTGAACCTTTGACCCGAAGCATCAGGCTGAAGATGCACTTGTGACGTCAAGTCTTTCACTAGAGTAGTTAAACCCAATTCATCCTTTGGTGGGGTCAACCTCAATATGCGGACTTGATGGGCAAGTGGTAATCTTAGCAGATATCTAATATGGGATTTGTTCTCTCATAAGTGAATGAGTATATACCCTATGTAATTATAGATAAATAGAGATCAAAGTCTTTGGCCATAGCAAATGAGACGATTGTGCTTGGCACTAAATCGATCTCAATGATCTCGTATTTATTATGATTTGTACATATGGTCAAGTCCAGTGAGTTTGACATAACCATGACTCTCACTTGACCAGAGAACGTGAACAAAGGGTTTATACATATACGGTATTTATGATTGGAAGGTTTCAGAATGATCCTATTATTCATTTTCGTTTGGGTTATGAAGTGGGCCACGTGACTGGCTAGATGTTACCCACTTCCTTTGGTTTCCTCTCATTGCCAAATGAAACGAACCTAAAGAGTCGTGCTAAAGGATTGACAAAGAAAAATGAAGAAAAGGGATTTTCTATTATTTTTTCTAGGAGTTTTAATTTATTGAATAAATTAAATAATTAATTATTCATTAGATGAAATAATTAATTATAATGACAAGATTAATTATTAATTAATTTCCTTGTGAAATATATTAATGAATTAATTTATCTAATTAATCTGGTTATTTAATTAATTAATTAATTTATTGGATACAATAAATTATTAATTGAAATAAGAAATTAATTAAACAAAACAAATCTTACGGCTAAATAAGGAGTCCAATTGGACGCCTATGAGGCCTCTAAGTGGCGTCTTTGAGAGGCCACATATTAGGGCTCTTTTGTTTTGACTTGTTCAATAAGTCATGAGGTATATAAGGACTCTTTGACTTAGAACAAGTAAGAAGAGAATACACAACTCTCATAACTCTCAAAAAGAAAGAAAAATATTCCTCCCCTCCTCTATACCTAGCCGTCGACCATAGAGAAAGAAGAAAGGGAATTTTTCATTTGTTGATCCGTGCGTGACAATTTAGAGACGACGTATTTTTGTTGTTCGGATCAAGTTCAAGTTTGAAGAATCAAACCAAAGGATTGAATATTTGGAAGCTTCAATATTTCGAGTTTGGAGAAGAAGAAGTTTTTCTCCATCATCATATTCATATTAACGAGTAAGTTTTATTCGTTATACGCTTTTAGATTGAATTATGCGAATTAGAGTACCAATTGGGTTTTCGTTTTAATTTTTGAAATCCCTTCCGCTACGTTTATGCTTTTTCGAACGAAACCCAACAACCTACTCTAATGACAAACCTAATGGTACAAGTATATCTTCAAATCGATTTCTCAAGTCTAAAGTTCAAACACACCTATTACAACTTAATCAATCCAGTCATTGACTATCAAAGAGTGAAAACAAATGTTAGGAAATTTCTTATTAGATGTTTTGATGATGACAATTAGGATTTTATGTTAGACCCCAAAATATGTAAGTTTAATTTTATTTAGAAATCATGTATAAACTTTGAAGCGTTAGATCTGTATAGGCTTTTCTTTATTTTATTCTAGATTGTTAGGCTATGTATTCTTAGGCTGAGCGTCTGATAATTTCTGAGTGAGCTTATCAGTAGTTAAGTTTGAAGAACTCAAGCGCCTAAAGTCTGAACAAAGATAAAGATTCCAAGCGTCCAAACAACAAACTATATCAAGCGTTGTTTGTAGGACATAAGTTATTCAAGGATAAATGAGCGTCTATCAGAGACTGATTTCACCTGAATTCATTTCTTAGTCCAAAAGGAGTTTAATGCAAATATTCCCAGATCAATAATTGCCAACGAGTACTTATTTCAAATGCATTAAATGCTGATAAGAGCATTAAATATGATAAGATCTTTCGGACGTACGGAGAAGCCACTCTATTGGACTGTCAACTTTCACAGACTGCAGCACCAACTTTTGTGCAGCAAAATTTCAGGAAAAAAGACAAAAGTTGTTCACTCGTGGAAGTGAGAAACACGCGCATGTGCATGTGTCAAACGGACACTTTTTCCAAGAAATGCTTATAAATAGGACTTCAACAACAAGCCAAAAACAACAATCACATTCCAAACCAAATTGTTGTTGCATTGAAGTCTCAATCCTTAAACTCTTAGAAAAACCAGAATTCTCAAGAAAACATTCTCTTTGCTTTTCTTCAAATTCCTAAAACAGTCAACTAATATCTCAACCATTCTTCTCAGAAAAACCTGCTTTACTACTAAGATATTACCAAGTTGTTTGAATTTTATCAAAATCAAACAAACTGTTACAAAAACCTTATCCAAGCCTCGCGATCTGTGTGAAGTCGAAGTTGGATACTTGCACTATTTCTGGGTGAAAGAAACAAGGGGATAGAAGTGTCTTGGAGCAGAAATTTGTGTGATCAAGGAGCTCAAGTCATAAATATCCATCTCTCCCTAATTTGTAGAAGATTCTGTGTGATTCTTTGAGAATCAGTTTAGTGGATTGCCTCTAAGTGTTCGAGGAGAAGAAGGACGTAGTTGGGATTACACCACCCAACGAACCTTACAAATGTTGTGTTCTTTACTTCACAGTCAATTTCCATATTGTCATATCATTGCATAAATCTACTAAGTAGAACTCAATTGAAGGTTAAGCAACTAAAACACTTTCTGTGACTTGACACGCTAATAGCTAACGTACTTGGTAGCAAGTGCACTAGTCGTGTGTATTAAAAGAAATGGACAATAAGTCCGGATTGTCGAACCACGAAAACTTGAATTTTAGTTTATGATTAGCGAGAAAATAAGAAACAATTCAAATTAAGAAGATTAAAACAAAAGTAAATTGCAATGATATGAGAAGCAAAATGGAGAACAAAGGAGAACGGACTATAGATTAAAACTCAAGATCGATAAATTGACTAAGGCACATGCTCCAACCTAATCTACTCCTCAATATACGTGAGCTACTCTTCGAATTATTAGACTCCTATTGCTTTGGTGGAAACTCCTTAATTAACTATTACCCGATGTCTCGACACATAATAATCCTATGATTAATTGACGGTTCTCTAAATATGTCTATAGATTCCCAAATATTCTATTTATGTTACCATATTTATTAATTTTTGAATTTGTATTACACTCTTTGGCCACAAGAAATTAGGGTTGGCAATTTGGGTCCAAAGATATATTTCACACCCAACCCACCTAGGTTTTAGTTGGGTTGGGTCCTAAGTTTTTTCTTTATGGTTCCAACTGGGTTGATTTTCACTTATTTTTTGGTCCAATTGGGTCTTAAGTTGGGCCCAATATGGGTCCAAATTGGGTCTAACTTAGTTTGAAATTTAATACACCCCCAACACACAATTTACACAAACACTTGAACACATTTACACATACACTACACACTTTTTACACACACTACACATATTTTACACACACTATACATATTTACACACACTATACACATTTTCACACACTACACATATTTTCACATACTACACATATTTTACACACACTACACATATTTTCACACACAGATGACATTTTCACACAAATTACACACATTTTCACACACCACATATTTTCACATATTTTACACACACTACACACATTTTCACACACTACAGATATTTTTACACACACTACACATATCTTTATACACTACACATATTTTCACATATTTTACACACACAGATGACATTTTCACACAAATTACACACATTTTCACACACCACATATTTTCACATATTTTACACACACTACACACATTTTCACACACTACACATATTTTTACACACACTACACGCATTTTCATACACTACACATATTTTACACACACAGATGACATTTTCACACAAATTACACACATTTTCACACACCACATATTTTACACACACTACACATATTTTCACATATTTTACACACACTACACATATTTTACACACGCTACACATATTTTACACACACTACACATATTTTACACAGACTACACATATTTTCACATATTTTACACACACTACACATATTTTCACATACACTAATTTTCACACACTACATATATTTTCACACATTTTACATACATTATACACATTTTCACACACACTACACACATTTTACACACACTACACATATTTTCACATACACTACACACATTTTCACACACTACATATATTTCCACACACTACATATATTTTCACACATTTTACATACACTATACACATTTTCACACACACTTCACACATTTTACACACACTACACACATTTTCATACACTATACGTATTTTCACACACATTACACACATTTTCAAACACTACACATATTTTCACATATTTTACACACACTATACACATTTTCACACACACTACACACATTTTACACACACTACACATATTTTCACACCTACATCACACATTTTACATAAACTACACATACTTTACACACACTACACATATTTTCACATATTTTACACACACTATACACATTTTCACACACACTACACACATTGTACACACACTACACATATTTTCACACCTACATCACACATTTTACATAAACTACACATACTTTATACACACTACACATATTTTCACACACATATTACATATCTTACACACACTACACATATTTTCACACACAGATGACATATTTTACACACACTACACACATTTTCACACACAAATGGCATATTTTACACACACTACACACATTTTCATACACTACACATATTTTCACATATTTCACATACACTACACATATTTTCACATATTTTACACACACTACACATATTTTCACACACACTACATACATTTTCACACACTACGTATATTTTCACACATTTTACACACACTATACATATTTTCACACACACTACACACAGTTTACACACACTACATACATTTTCACACACTATACTTATTTTCTCACACATTACACACATTTTCACACACCACACATATTTTCACATATTTTACACACACTATACACATTTTCGCACACACTACACACATTTTGCAGACACCACATATTTTCACACCTACATCACACATTTTACAAAAACTACACATTGCACACACATATTACATATTTTACACACTACACATATTTTCACACACACATGACATATTTTACACACACTACGTTCACACACAAATGGCATATTTTAAATACACTACACACATTTTCACACACTACACGTATTTTCACATATTTTACACACACTACAAACATTTTCACACACTACACATATTTTACACACACTACACACATTTTCACACACTACACATATTTTCACATATTTTACACATACTACACATATTTTACACACACTACACACATTTTCACACACTAAACATATTTCACATACATTACACATATTTTCACACATGTAAAATATGTGATGTGTGAAAATGTGTAGTGTGTTAAAATGTATGAAGTGTGTAAAATGTGTGAAAATATGTGTAGTGTGTGAAAATATGTGTAGTGTGTGTAAATATGTGTAGTATGTGAAAATGTGTAGTGTGTGAAAAAGTGTGTAGTGTGTGTAAATATGTGTAGTATGTGAAAATGTGTAGTGTGTGAAAAAGTGTGTAGTGTGTGAAATTATGTGTGTAGTGTGTGAAAATACGTGTAGTGTGTCAAAATGTGTGTAGTGTGTGAAAATATGTGTAGTGTGTGAAAATGTGTGTAGTGTGTGTAAAATGTGTGATGTGTGTCAAAATGTGTGTAAAATATGTGTAGTGTGTGAAAATGTATGCAAAATATGTGTCGTGTATGAAAATGTGTGTAAAATGTGTGATGTGTGTGTAGTGTGTAAAGTACGTGTAGTGTGTGAAAATATATCTAGTGTGTATAAAAAGTGTGTAGTGTATGTAAAGAGTGTGCATTGATTGTGTGAAAATGTGTGTAGTGTGTGAAAATATGTGTAGTGTGTCAAAATGCGTGTAGTGTGTGAAAATATGTGTAGTGTGTGAAAATGTGTAGTGTGTGTAAAATGTGTGGTGTGTGAAAATATGTGTAAAATATGTATAGTGTGTGAAAATGTATGTAAAATATGTGTCGTGTGTGAAAATGTGTGATGTGTGTGTAGTGTGTAAAGTATGTGTAGTGTGTGAAAATATGTCTAGTGTGTATAAAAAGTGTGTAGTGTATGTAAAGAGTGTGCTTTGTGTGTGAAAATGTGTGTAAAAAGTGTGCATTGTGTGTAAAAAATGTGCATTGTGTGCGAAAAAGTGTGTAATATGTGTAAAAAGTGTGCATTGTGTGTGAAAATATGTGTAGTGCGTGTGAAAAGTGTGTAGTGTGTGTAAAAAGAGTGTAGTGTGTGTAAAAAGTGTGTAGTGTGTGTATAAAGTGTGCATTGTGTGTGAAAAAGTGTGTAGTGTGTGTAAAAAGTGTGCATTGTGTGTGAAAATGTATGTAGTGTGTGTAAAAAGTGTGCATTGTGTGTGAAATATGTGTAGTGTGTGTGAAAAGTATGGATTGTGTGTGAAAAAGTGTGTAGTGTGTGTATAAAGTGTGCATTGTGTGTGAAAAAGTGTGTAGTGTGTGTATAAAGTGTGCATTGTGTGTGTATAAAGTGTGCATTGTGTGTGAAAAAGTGTGTAGTGTGTGTAAAAAGTGTGCATTGTGTGTGAGAATGTATGTAGTGTGTGTAAAAAGTGTGCATTGTGTGTGAGAATGTATGTAGTGTGTGTAAAAAGTGTGCATTGTGTGTGAAAATATGTGTAGTGTGTGTAAAAAGTATGCATTGTGTGTGAAAATGTGTGTAATGTGTGTAAAAAATGTGTAGTGTGTGTAAAAAATGTCCATAGTGTGTGAAAATGTGTGTAGTGTGTGTAAAAAATGTGCATTGTGTGTGAAAATTTATGTAGTGTGTAAAAAGTGTGCATTGTGTGTGAAAATATGTGGTGTGTGTAAAAAGTGTGTAGTGTGTGTAAAAAGTATGCATTATGTGTGAAAATGTGCGTAATGTGTGTAAAAAATGTGTAGTGTGTGTAAAAAATGTGCATGGTGTGTGAAAATGTGTGTAAAAAATGTGCATTGTGTGTGAAAAAATGTGTAATGTGTAAAAAGTGTGCATTGTGTGTGAAAATGTGTGTAGTGCGTGTGAAAAGTGTGTAGTGTGTGTAAAAAGAGTAGTGTGTGTAAAAAGTATGGATTGTGTGTGAAAATATGTGTAGTGTGTGTAAAAAGTGTGTAGTGTGTGTATAAAGTGTGCATTGTGTGTGTAAAAAGTGTGCATTATGTGTAAAAATGTATGTAATGTGTGTAAAAAGTGTGCATTGTGTGTGAAATATGTGTAGTGTGTGTAAAAAGTGTGTAGTGTGTGTAAAAAGTGTGCATTGTGTGTAGTGTGTGTAAAAAATTTGTATTGTGTGTGAAAATGTGTGTAAAAAATGTGCATTGTGTGTGAAAAAAGTGTGTAATGTGTGTAAAAGTGTGCATTGTGTGTGAAAATATGTGTAGTGTGTGTAAAAGTGTGTTGTGTGTGTAAATGTGTGTAAACAATATGCAGTGTGTGTAAAAGTGTGTTGTGTGTGTAAAAATGTGTAAAAAATATGCAGTGTGTTGTGTGTGTGTATATGTAAATGTGTGTAATGTGTGTAAAAAGTGTATAGTGTGTAAAATATATGTTGTGTGTGTTAAAATGTGTTGTGTGTGTAAAAGTATGTTGTGTATGTGTAAATATGCCTAGTGTGTGTAAAAAGTGTGCAGTTTGTGTAAAAAGAGAGCTTGGCTAAATTTATATAAAACATATTCTAATCCAATTTTGGGTCTATGTTGGGTCCTTATTGGGTCCTTATTGGGTCTACTTTAGGTTCTTGTGTAAGTCCATTATGAGTCTAATTTTCATACAATTTTTTTACATAGGACCCAGTTGGACCCAACCTGAATTGGACCCAACGCAGTTGGACCCAACCCAAACCCGACCCAAACCACCCAATTGCCACCTCTACAAGAAATCTATGTTACACTTACACGTGGATCATATACAAGTCTAATTCTACACAAAAACCTATTCCTATTTTTTTTTTCTTTTTTGTTTTTTGAGGGAGAGTAGGACTAGTAATCTCCATTATATACACCCTATGATGCATCGACATGGACACGGGGAACGGGGAACGGCACGACACGGACACGGAGAACGGCATTTTAAAAAAAACATAGGTTTCGACACGGCTGTCCAATTTATTTATATATATATATATTATATAAATTTGTATTTTACTTATTTTTTCGTAAAACTATGTATATTGCAAATAATTCAACTACTTATCAATAGCAAATGCAAAATAAAAATATAAACATAAACTAAATATAACAATAAACATGTTTTCAATTCAAAACATGATAAAACAAAAATAAATACTCCATTATTCAAATCCTAATGCAAATAAGTGAAATAACAAGCAAACGTCAATCATCATACAAATTATGCAAATAATAGCATGTGAAAATATACTTCAACTCCAAGGTCTAAGAAAGAATACAAGCAAATAATTATATTAATGGAGACATTAATACATTTGACTTTATCTATTAATTCTATATCAATGTAATTATTCTAAGAACATAGATGGTGACATAAACAATACTAGTATTTTACTAACAAATATGGTGCTTAAATAATAAAGTAATAATATAATAACCAAATAAAATGATGTTTTGCAGCTGTAAAGCATAAAGCAACTAACTTGCCCGCCAAGTCATGTCATCCGCCGCTTTTGATGCATGAATCTATCAATATCACTTTCAAAATGGGTCTAACCGTGTCGGACACGGGTGTCCAAAATTTTTTATTAGGGACACGGTACAGTCGTGTCCGGCACGTGTCGGGGACGTGTCGGAGCCGTGTTCGTGTCGGAACGCGCCCGACACCGCTCGTGGTGGTTTTTTGGAGTGTCGGTGCAACATAGTATACACCTAACACATGCTACCTAATATTTTAACTTCAACAATCAATCTGATCTCTCTAAACTTTAACAAGCAATTTGATCTCTCTTTCCGTCGTACAGGTATTATTTCTTCTCTGGTTAAGTTATTATATTTCTTGATAAACTTATCTTTCTTGATTATATATATGTATTTGTATATGTATATGCGTGTGTGTTCGATCAAAACCATGTATGCGTGCGTGTGGTTCCATATGTATAATGCAGTTATCTTATAGAAAAAAGAAGCTAGTTAACTAGGTATATTGCGGTTTCACCGTTGTGTCGATTTTATAGTAGCAAGTACATGTCATTCTAAGTTTGATTTCCCAAATTAATTGTTACTATCTTAGTAATTAAGGCTCTGTTTGTTTATATTTTTGAGATAAAATTCTGAAAATTTCTTGGGAAATGCGTACTACATGGATTCGTGTGAGAATTGATGTGATGTGTGTTGTGTTTGTTTATGTTTTTAAATAGTGGTTGAGATTTGTAAAATGTGTCAAATCAATAATAATTGATTGATGTATGATGAGTTAAATAATTGAGTTAGTTATTTGTGTAATGATTATATGAATAAATAAATAATAGAATAAGATAGATAGATATAATAGATATATAAAGTTAATTTAATATTAATATATTTTGAAATTTGAAATTTCAAATTTGAAATTTATTATTTATATTATATATAGTAAAAGTGGAAGATTGAATAAAAAAGTAATGATTGGAGGAAATGATGTTGATAGATAAATGTGTGAAATGATTGATATAGTGAGTGATAGGTAGTTATATGGGGGATTGAAAAAGTTAAGTTGAAAAAAAAAAATTAGATGAAAATGATTTGTGTTATGAATTTTTAGAATTTTGTGATCCAGAATATTGAAAATGGAATTTGAAAACATAAACAAACAAGGTCTAAGATTCTGTCAAATTGTTTGACCTATTTTTAGCCCATATTGTGTTTGAGCTAACATCCTACCAAGAATTGTAAAGAGCCCAGCCCGGATCTATTGCAGTGGGCCTGCTTGGTCGAGTAAACTTTATAATTTTTCCCATATGAAAATTTTAATTGTTCGTGTCATATTAGTTTTGAGTTTCCGTGTAATAAAATCACTGGTCAAATATCAAATACTTTTACTTTATAATTTTATTTTCTGCAAGTTCAATAGAGTGCTACAGTAGTATTGGGCCTTCATTGACAGACACCTACTGGGTTTATGGTTATAATAACTTGGCTAAGAAAGCAATTTGATCGTATCTATACCTATACTACTATAAAAGATGAATCCTAAAAGTGCTTTTTTCAATTGTAAAAAGACCAAGTAGTCCCTTAATTATCTCATAATATATTTGATATTAATCTATATCTATATCTATACTCTATGCTACTATAAAAGAATGGATCCTAAAAGTGTTTCTTCTAATTGTAAAAAGACCGAATAGTTCCTTATCTCATAATATATTTGATATTAATAACTCATTTATTTAATATTAATAGCACAACAAAAGAAATTGTATCCGATTGATATTCGGCATATGAGGTTGTGGGAAGGACTTGAAATAGCTAGGAAGGAATTATGAGTTGATGTCCGATTTGCTTGGTTTTCCCAAACACTTTTTTCTTTCCATCTCCTCCTTATCCAGCATGGGTTTCCTAATTTTTCGACCAACTCCAAATAGCAAATCTAGCACTAGATATACATTATTAAGCATCTATGAATTCAGAAACATGAGGTTTGGAAGAATTCACGCTACTATAATGATTTTCAGGGCAACATAAATATATATTCTTGTGAATTGGAGCGGTTTCTTTTTCTTACCATATAATCCCATGCTTTGTTACCCTCCCATCGAGCCTTTGGCTAAGAAAATTAGAAAAAAAGAAGTCGTTCTATTATTGTTTTGCTGGCAAGTCAGATTCATCTTATGATCACCTCAATAAAGTCTTTATCTTGTATACTAATCTAACAATTATATTTGCCATTTCATATTAGTTTGATGTACGTAGTAATGTTTATAAATCCTAAAAGGAAAATAAAAGAAACGGAATCCTTAAAAAAGGAGTAGTTTTCTTTTCTTTTCCATTGTTTAATCTTATTTAATATAAAATTATATTTCTCTGTAAAAAAATATATATTTAAGATCTAGGAAATCATAAACCAATAACTCTGAATGCTATGTATTTGTATTTGTATTCGTATAAGGAATATCCATAATTCTGTCCAAATAGGAATATTTTTTTAAAATTCGTAATTATATAAACCTCCAAATATTTTAGAAATGGATAAAGAAAGAAAATCAAGACCATTGTCATTATAATCTACAGGTAAAGTAAAAGAGATATAAAAAAATATGATATCACAATGACTGGCTAATTCACATAAGAATTTTCATAGTATAGAATAGCACTTAAAGGGAATGATTGTCACTTCATGGACTAAACATAGAATGAGAACATACTAAAATTTAATTTCAGAATGCTAAGATGCATACACTATCATTCGTATTATTTGCCTATAGCCTACCTTTTTATTGGTTAAATTTTAGTAACTTGATTTTCACTCTTGAGCAGTTACTTGTATTGCATGCTTAATTGTCTCTTGAGATTCGCATTATCTAAAATTTTACTAACATATTTCACTATAAATTTAAATCGAATTCTCAACGTAGCATGATATGTAAATCAAGAAATATGTATTTCTCTATACTTTCTCATAGAAACTTTTAGTAGTATCTAGATATATAGGTACATTTTTAATTCTCAAGATGCTTAATCTTTATGAATTAAGTCTTCTCACTTAATATACGTACTCCCTATGACACTTTTTTTTATACATCTTAAAAGAAAACATGTGAAATAAATATGAGAAATGTATGACTTTGTATAGAATGATGAGTGATAAAAACTTCAAAATAAGTTAAACAAGATAGTTATTTTAACAACAGAGTTCCATCTCGATCGGAGGACAAAAAACTGTGTTGGATTGTTTCTCTCATTGAAATCTCTTTCTATTGTGTTAACGTGATTACTAAATCACAAAAATATTTTACACGTGCAATGCACGCAGTTTTTACTAGTTTAAGGAAATATAGGCATAAAATTACAAAAAGTGTGTACTTGTTTGTAGGAATTAGGATTGTCTTAAGTAAGGAATTTCAAGTAATGCTAAAATCAATTAACTATGTATTCATCATCTTGCAAGAAATGAATTCGTTTATAATTATCATTTGGTATACTGTGTACCGCTATTTTCCATCATTATAGCTGATTTTATTTTTATTTTTCTTTTTTAAATTAGACCTGCAGGTTCGCATACTAGAACACATACATACATAACTGGCAGAAAAAATGGGTTGGTCAGATCTTCCTGTGGAGCTACTAAGTTTGATACTGTCACGCCTACTTTTGATGAGAGATCGTCATGCTTTCAAAGCTGTATGCAAGTCATGGACTTTGATCGCTCCTGTCAAATCAGCTCATTTATCATTGCCACCATCGGATGACTCACCTTACTATGATTCTCCATGCTTAATCATCTCCCAGGGAAGCAATCATTCATGGAAATTATTCCACTCGACTTCTATTACTTGGATTTTCCAGAATTGATAGAAGCAGAAATTCGTTTCTCCAAATATGGATGGTTGCTCATATCTCGGGGTAACATGTTATTTTTCTTCAATCCATTCACTAAGGTGAAGATTGAACTTCCCCCGGCCATTTCGCCTTTTGTTTCTGTGTCTTTTAGTCTTCCACCAACTTCCAAAGATTGCCTTGTTTTTGGGATCCATTCCACGAGTTCCACCCAATCTACTGATTTAGGTATCCTTTATTTTGGGGATGGAACAGATCATCCTCAGTACGGAATACATTGGGAAGATTACTCATACACTAACGAGTGCGACTTTTATGTATCTAGTTGTCCCCCGGTATTTTTTGGAGAAATTTTTTATTTGTTAGATAAATCGGGAAATATATGCGTCTATGATCCAGACAAACCGGACCATCCGCCTATACAGTATGATAATTGCCATTTGACCAAGTTTGGGAAAGAACTTCAACAATGTTATATGGCAGAAGTTGAAGGAGAAATATGGGGTGTTTTTGTCATGATGGACAAGAGAATTTGTATTGAGAAGCTGAATTTGGGCAAAAGATTTTGTTTTGATATGCTAGATTATGAGTATGAAATGAAGTGGGTGACACTCAAGAGTTTGGGGAAGAAATGCTTCTATGTTGGTCCAAATGGATCATTTGCTGAGACTTGCACTGTAAAAGGAATGACTAATGCAATTTACTTCAACAAGTTCCATGGCTGCAGTGGTGTTTTGTACTCTATGAGCAGCAGCAAGTACCACTCGGTTGACGGAGAATATACCGGCGAAGCTTCTAACAAGTTGACTGAGACTAGTTTTAACAGTACTTGGATAAAACCTCCTAGAAGTACTTGGATTAAACCTGTAACTGATGAGGATACTAATGCTTGGCTTTCTTTTCTTTGATCTTCCATTTCTTCTCTTTTGTATGTAGACAATTAAGTTACAACAATTTTTCTCATTGTTAATGGCCTAATCGATTTATTTTTTTCCTAGCATGTTGAATGTATATTTTACATGTTTTTGAGAAAATGACCAAAGTATCTATGGAAAACTGAAATAGCTTTACAATATTTTTTTTCATAATATAACCAAATGAAGTCAAGAGTAATTATGCACAAAGTCTAGATAGTTTATAGGTTGGATATCAACAGCAGTAAACTTGCAAGGGATGCATAGAATTTTCTCCCATTCTTCGTTTCAAAGTAGATTAGCCTGCAAAGTACAAATTGATGTTATAAGGATGAGGAAAAAAAGGACCAAGTACAAATCAACTTAAACCTTAATTTCCTTTACTACTTGAGTTATCAATACTATTTAATTATGACTGGAAAAATAAAATGACATAGGAAACTGTTTGTTTCTTCTTATCTAGTTACAATTGAACACTCCCACCTAATTCTTTCAAACCAATGGACTCATGATTTCCTCAGATTAGTCATATAATACTATGTGGTGGTCCAAACTTTGTTTGTTTAATTACGGTTTAGAGTTGAGTTCTATTAAAATTTTTGTGAGATGTATGTTACGAGTATTCATGTGAAACTCATGTCAAGTGTGGTGTGTTTGTATATGTTCAATTTTAATATTTCCATTCTTCTTTGGGCTAATGACATTTTCTCATCCAAATTATTCGGGTTTTTGAACTTTTGTAAGCAATTTTTTTTTTGCGCTTTTTTATCTGAACTAAACGGGTTTTGTATTATTTTATCTAAACTTGTTTATTTTTTACACTTTCTTATATGAACTACACGGATTTTACAAAATTTTGTACTTTTAGCATTTTTTGGTGAAATATTTGCTAGAATTTTATTACATACATCGCATATGACCCTTTTAAGGTTAAAAATGACATTTAATGGAACTTACGGTTCAATATTTTTATCCTTTTAAGTTAAAATGATACTTTGAATAGTAGAATTCAAAATAGCGAAACCACAACAAATTGTTGTTTCAATTGATAAAAAACTTTAAACTATATAACACGCAATGACGATAACATTTTCATGATGGAAGTTAATTGATGGCTCCTAATCGTCGAACTTCGTGATAATCACGTAATAAGCTATGAACCGGAAGCGCACCTGAATCCATAGCGAAAAATTCACTGAAAGATTGTGGCTTCCAGTTGATCTGTAAAACCCTTCTTCGGATGATGGGATTCCAAAGAGAAACGACTGTATGAACTGAAAGTTCTATTTTCTGTCATACGTCAACTGGGGACCATAACCCCTATTTATAGCTGAAATAGGACTTATTTGCAAATCAGCTCATCATAAATTATAATTTAGTCCTCAAGGTATCTACACATATTAAATATAACCTCATACTAAATAAGATGACTTGGGCCTATAAAAACTTAATTGGATCACTTAACTTAAGGCTCAAACTTTATTTAATATATGATATACAATTCAAACTGCAATGCACACACGTCTGCGTGCCCGAATGCGTATGATTGTGATATGAACATAATATAAATCCACCGAAAATTCCAACAATCTCCCACATGGACTATATATGTGCATGTACACAACACTTTATAACTGTATATCATACATTATAACTTTAGCAGCTCGAGCAAGCATTCAGTGTTTAGTCATCTTATCCAATCTTGTCCATAGTCAATTTAACACAAGGATCAAAGAGGTTGTCATCACATTAATCGCAACTAAACCCATCAGTGGTCACATATGTCAAAGTAACTAATGACCTGGATCAAGTATGGATTTGTAGCATGGAAATTGCATGTAATGTGATCTGCACATGCTTATTTCCAACTGGTCCAACCCTTAAACCTTATTGAGATCAAAACTTTAACATTCAGAATAAAAAAACTGAAGAACATTATGCTTAAGCAATAACCAAAGTGTACACATATGTCAAATCCCAAACACTGAGCAAACACATATTACAAACTCCCATTGAATCTAGACAGTGTCTAGCTGTACAACACCCATATGAGCAGTATGCTCGTAACAGACCTTCGGTGTCAAACCCTTAGTGAGCGGATCCGCAATCATGGAGTTTGTCCCAATATGCTCAATACTGATTTGACCACTCTGAGCTCTTTCTTTAACAACAAGAAACTTAATGTCTAAATGTGGGATAGTTGCATAAGACCCCCCTGTGATATGCGAAACCTGCGCCAAACTCCCCTGTGTTAATTTTTTTACGAATCACCCCCTTGTGTTATTTTTTATTCTGCATATTCCCCCTTTTTCGATTTTTTTGGTGTTTTTTTCCATCATAGTTGTTCTATATCCAACCCAAATTAAATTATTTAACTATTATAAATATTTTTGGGGCAAAAATGCATTTGGATTTACATTTATGATGGAAAAAAACACCAAAAAAAACCAAAAAAGGGGAAATATGCAGAATAAAAAATAACATAAGGGGGTGATTCGCAAAAAAGTTAACACAGGGGAGTTTGGCTCAGGTTTCGCATATCACAGGGGGGTCTTATGCAGTTTTCCCAATAATGTTTAGACTTAGAAGAACTCCTGTTGTTATTTGAATAAAGGACTGCGGATTTATTGTCACAAAATAACTTTATCGGTCTTTCAATACCATCTACTATATGCAGTCTAGTGACAAAATTCCAGGACCAGATTCCTTGATTTGATGCCTCATAAGTTTCTACAAATTCTGCTTCCATGGTGGAGAAAGCAAAAAAGTGTCTGCTTAGCACTCCTCCAAGAAATTGCTACACCAGCAAGCAAGTAAATGTAGCCCGAAGTGGATTTGTGACTGTCTATATGTGAGCATGTAATCTTTTGTTCTCTGTAAATACCGCATAACTCTTTTGGCTGCTTTCGAGTGATCTATATCAGGATTACTTAAGTATCTGCCCAACATCCCAACAATGAATGCTAGGTACGAGTACAAACTTGTGCATACATCAAACTCCCTATAGCCGAAGCATAAGGGATATCCTTCATTTCCTTAGATTCCAAATTATTCTTGGGGATTTGATTGAGACTAAACTTGTCTCCCTTAGCCACTGGGGTATCACCTGATTTGCAGTCCTACATGTCAAACCTCTAAAGTACCTTATTGATATAGGTCTTTTGTGATAATTCAAGAATACCCCGAGAATGATCTCGATATATCTGGATTCCTAATATAAAAGATGCCTCGCCAAGATCCTTCACCTCAAATTTCTTCGAGAGAAATTTCTTGGTTTCATGCAATAAGTCTTTATCATTGGTGGCAAGTAGGATGTCATCCACATACAAAATCAGGAAAATATAGCTACTCCCACTGAACTTACGGTATACACAATCATCAACTACATTTACCTCAAAACCAAATGATAAAACGATTTGCTTGTGATACCATTGAAGGGAAGCCTGTTTGAGTCCATAGATGGATTTCTTAAGTTTGCAAACCATTAGGGGGATACCCTGACCCGACAAATTCGGGTCGATAGTTTTTTTAATCATTGGTCATACAGACCCTATAAGATTCCAAATAAGGAGAAAAAAGTCACATTTGAGAAAGCCTGAAATTGAACCCAAAATCTCTCACATGATAGCGAAAGCTGATACCACTATGGTAACTAGGACTGTCAATGAGCCCCAACAGACTCGAAGCTCGTACGCTCGGCTTGATAATTTTCAAGTGGAGCTTTATATAAGCCGAGCCCAAGCCCACTATTAAGGCTTGAATTTGAATTCAAGTCGAGCGTGAGCGGGAGGAGGCTCGGCTTGAATGGGGCTCGGACTCGTAAAATATATATATATATATATATATATATATATTATACAAAGATAAGATAATATTGATATTCAAACATTTCTAAAAGGGAAAATGACTCTTATAGTCCCTCTTGTCTGTGGTTTGTTTCACTTTGGTCCTCCATCTAATAAAAATAACACATTAGACCCTTTTCTAATAAATATGTGTCACTATGGTCCTTCATTCACTTTTCTTTATTTCAAAATAACCAATAGTTTTCATCTTTCTCAATTTAGTCCCTTTAAATATTTTATGCCCAAAATAATCCTCCTTCTTTTAAAGGAAATTGCAAAAGACTTTTCTGATTGATTAAGCCCAACATGCTTCTGAAATAAAATTAACTTTACATAAATTTATACCTTGGTTTGACCTCCTTATCGCCGAGTATTCCAAGTCCTCGGTTTTACGGACTCCTTCCAACCACTCGACCGCAGCCTGTGGTTCGCAAGCCTTGGCTCCTTCAGCGATACAAAGCATAACCCAAATTCGTTTCCTACCTTTCGGTGTAGAAGGTATAAAAAGATATAAATCTAATTAGAATTTTGGACAACAAGTGGACAAAGCCTTTATTTTATTGATGAGATACAAAATTAAAATCACATAATATTATTCTGCTTCGTTATTGGAGGAGAAAACCTTTTAGCCTCTCATGAGAGGACTTACTATTGGGGAAATCCACATACACTCGTGTAAGTAAACTAGAACAGAAGAAAGATTACAAATTTTTCTATGAAATCATTTTGTATTATGAAAGAGTTGAGGATTTTCGATGATCTCCATCTGCTTCTAACCTTCCTTCTTATAGGCCTTGGTTTCGGATTTCAAAGTCAGATTCCAAAACATCCTTAAACTTTTAGACGTCATTGCTTACGTCTAACCTTTAGTAATGCACGTGGGTCCCTGTGTTTGCCACTTTGTCTGCCACGGCTTGACTTTTAAAGTGGTTTTCTTTTATTGTTGTCCTACTTTAATCAATCACATGATTGACTCCTTGATTATTGCACCTGACTTTTCAGGCCCTTTTTCTTTTACATGATTTTACCATGATTTGTGAAAACTCCGGGGGTAAAATTTTTTTTTCCTTTATCCTTATCGGATTCGGGTTTCATCTTGTTAACCCGTATTTTTATTCCAAATAGGGGTTTCTCTTGAAACTCACAACTTGAGCATTCCCGGTTGTGCCATTGATCAACATGCATCATGTTGCAGGCCTTTTTCCTGGTAGCTTCAGTTGCTGGTAATTTGTTTTCCCAGATAAGCCTCCTTTTTTGTTCAAAGACCTTCTCTGCGAATTCAGTACTTTTCCCTGTCATGGAGTTTAACAGGAATGATCCATTCGCTGAATTTGAGAATATCTTGAATGGATACTTGACTTTGTCCATCTTTGTAAGACAGGCCACATTCTCCAACCTCTTCTGATGGAAATGTCATCTTCATTGATGAAATTGACCAAAGGAGCTTCTCCTGATGCAGCCTTGACTCTGTTGTAGGCTGTGATATCTGGTCTCTGTAACTTAATAAAATGAAACAGTGGATGAGACCCTTTTCCCGTAGTTTCTGGTGCTGCCGAAATAGACTTTAGCTCCAGAATATCACCCCTTTTGAGATAAGGATTGTTTTGCCATGAATCATACACGACACTGGATATCCAATCCAGGAGTTTGGAAATCTCCGAAAAACTTGGTGACATAGTATGGATTGAAGCTAATACCCCAAAATCATACCATTCTCGGACTTCTTCAGGTTTTGACCCTTCGAGCATTCAAATCCTAGGATATTTCCCTGATATTCTACCAAGGACTTATTCGGATTTATTCCCTGTCTTGAGATTAATTTTTCCCAAGAACGTTGGTAAACTTGCCAATGCAAATTAATCACAATACTTTTGTCAGTATTAACCTTAGAGGTGCCTGTCTGGGGCCTAAGGTTAATCTCTCCCTGTAACGCCCGACCTTAAGGTGGCACGATAATAACTTAACGATACGTTCTCAAGGATAAAGGCTAGCAGCGGAATCAAATACACAAAATATCATCATCGTTTAGCCTAATACAACCCATACTACATATAAACATCATAGATCATGTCTAACATGTCAAGAAAATTGCTAACGATGGATGTCAAAATAACTATTACAAAAGTTCCCCGAAAGGTATGTCAAGCTATTTCCACCCGCTCTTGCCCATGACTGGAAGGAAAAGAAAATACGTAAGCAAAGGCTTAGTGAGTGCCAGTGCTCGTGTGTAAGTTGCTTAAAATGGTTTTTATTGATTTTCGAAGGATCATTGAAATCCTAACTAAGATAAGCAATTTATGATCATGGTAACAAGTAAGCAATAGCTAGTATGAGACAAGGTCTTAGTATATGCACAGTGAGGGGTGTCAAATGTCATGGAAACATGCTTAAAACAATTTCGTTCACGATAAAGCTGGGATGATTGGTGGCATGATATTTAAGTTTGAAAACATGCATTTTAAAAGTGTGCAGTCAATGTAAGTACCACGTCCAAGACTCAATGCAAGTATCATGTACAAAACATGTTTAAGTAACACGTACACGTCACGCTTAAGCAGTAGGGGGCCATGTTAGCAATACCATCGCGTCCGATGATTTACCCATAGCACTTTGGGTCCCTCTACTTCTTCCTTATCACCCCTGAACACGCGGCTTAACAGCCATCACCTTATACCTCCCCACGCAGGCTCGCGATGCCCGATTTGGTCATATCCGGAATATGCCACACGATAAATGACCCATGCACCCTCAGAGCACTCCGTCCTAGGTGCATGGATCTGGACGTGGATAGCGGGAACTGTTTAAGACCGCAAGCCCATGCTTGACCGGCCGAACCTTGCCCTATCCATCGCCCGACCTTGGGCCCAACACAACCACGCAAGATGAAACATGTCACAAGAACACCATCACGACAAATGATCATGATACAAGAACCAAATGATGGAATACTTCCACGAATCCCTAAAAACCGATGTTTATTTTGAAATCATGCTTGCAAAATATGCATTTGAAACAAGTATGCAATCATGTATGTCACGAATGATTGAATGAAGCATTTTTGCTCATGAAGGAATATTGAATCGAGCGAATATATATATATATATATATATTTTTATTATTTTTTTTTTTTAGAATTTCATTAAAAGAATGTTTTTTTGAAATCATTTTCACAAAACCTGCCTGGAAAATTATTCTCGCAAGATATGTCTTTGAAACGTGCCAAGAAATGGTTAATGCAAATTGAGTCCATGATTTGATTTGAAAGTGTTGAAATTCATTTTCATGGGAAGTATTGAAAGCATGATGAAAGTATATAGATATATATATACGACGTGCTCCTTCCAGTTTTAAAAGACATATAACTATAATTTTGAGAGGCACTCACGCTACGTCCAAGCTTATACGGCGTTGTCCTCGTTCGTCTCACCGACAACACCTGCTAAGCGAAATTATATCAGAAGCTCATTTTCTAACTCGTCTAAAGTCTACCCGGGGTAGTCTATGAGGTCCTAATAACTATACCAACATTCACAACAAGTTACCTTAATGAAAACTAGGCTTAATTTCAATCTTCCCCAAAAGGTCGATAAGAGGCATAAAAACAGATTTGTGCAGTTTTAGTGTATGAATTGTTAAAAATCACAAACTCAATAATTGTGGGTAAAGTTTTTTCATAAATGTTCTAAATTTGTTAAAAGACCTTAGATAAATTTTTCAAAGGTAAGTGGTCACTTAAAATGTGGCTATTTTACCCAAAACCGAAGTAAAATTGGGTTCAATTGTTCTACTGGGGCAGGATTACTTTAAAATTCATATAAAATCCTAATTTAATCAAATAAGCCCCAATTTTATACACAACAACCCCAATACATATGATTATCCCCAGTAAAATTTTGAAATCAAAACGAAGTTTGTAAGAACCCCAAATGATGTCTCAAACAAACATTTTGAAATCCCGTAAGGCTTCTGGCAGTCTATACTTAACAATTTCCATAATTCACATTACAACTCCAAAAATCTCACAAAATTCCAGACATATTTTCGACATGCAGTAACATACACATTAAAAGTTTTGAACTCAAATAACATTTCCTCATTTCGATATAATTCTTCGAAATCAGTGGCAGATTTAAAGACCCAACTTACAATTGTCATGCATGTGTGATTTCTTCATTCAAGCCTTTAGGTTAGTTACTATAAATTGTAAATTTAAGCTTAAAACTCATAGATCTACTCTTCTAATACACATGCAATAACATTTTCAAAGCAAATTTAGCCTCTACCATTACCTACTAATGTAAGATCAAGGAATTACAAGTTACCTTTAATGCTACCCACAAGTGTGAAGATGGTTAAGGTTGAAGCTAATGTACTAATTTGTATCTATCTATATATAACTTGAATGGAAGGATGAAGAGGGTTGAAGATGATGAAAATGGAGAAGAAGAGTGAAGAGGTATTTGCTTGTAAACTAAAATAATGAACTAAGGCATAATATATATATATATATACATGTATGGTGTGATGGTGGTGGCCGGTCAAGCCCACTTTCCTACCCCTTTATTTATTAATTTTTTTTTTCTTATTTTATTATATTTTATTATTATTATTTATTTATTATTATTATTATTTTATTTTTTTTTTAAAGTGAAATGAAAGTGGAATTTACTAATTATTGGTGTAATTGGGCAATTTACTAATTCAACTTCTCTCCTAGTGTCTAGTTAAATTTTGGTTCTATTCCTTTAGTCTACATAAGATGTATAATATAATATCCCTCTTGAACCTATGTGTAAGCTCCTAGATCATGTCCTAATGCTTTAGATAGTAACTAGTCGACTAAAAAGAAAACTCGGGTATCACACTCCCTCTTTTACCCCAGAGGTGGTGGGTTGACTTGAATCAATAGAAGCTTGCACTTCCGATTGTTCAATTATTTCCGTTTTCTCAAAATCTGAAAATGGACTTGTGCAAGTGGTATTTGAATCCACTGCTCCAGGTATAGAGCCCCATTCTCTAAACGCAAGTGTAGAGTCCTGCTCTCTCAATTTTCGAGTCATCACTGAAGGTGACGCCTTGTGAATTGGTCCATGTAATGTATTCCATAACGAGGTCATGGCATACGTTGTCTCGTTGATTAGATTCTGAACAATGTTCAGATCAGCTCGTTGTACATGGCCAGCTACTTCAGCATTAACTGATAGTTGTCCAAACCTTTTGTCAAGCTCCTCAAAGTTTTCCCTGAGATGCCTGTATCTCTTGATGATGGAATTTACTTCAGACACTTCCATCTCTTGTTAAGAAATCTGCAAAAACATTTTTATGAGATTTCACAATAATAATGTCAAAACAATAATACTGACATCCAGCTTGCCATCTGAGAATACGTGCTTTTTCGATTTTGGATTCAAGTTTGTTTTTCAAAAAAGATTTAACATTCCTATTTTCAACTTTTAATGTAAATTCTTTGGCTAATAAAAATAATGGCCATTTTTTAAAAGCCTTCCAAACCGCAAAGAATTTTTTCTCGTTTATATGCCAAAGATTGGCTTGTTGTTCAGTAAACAACCATCCTGTATATCTACAATGTTCTTCCCCTGTAGTTGTTCTTTTCATGAGCACTGCTGCCCATCTATAATCATTGGCGTCTGTATAGGCTACTAAATCATCCTTGTTTTGTGGTATTGCAAGTTTAGGTAAGTTATTACAAACTTATTTTAACTCACGAATTCTTTGAGTGTAAATTTCTTACCACTTCCATTTAGAGCTTTCCATTTCTTTTAAATTTAAAAGGTCGGAAATCTTTTCTGTATCTTGCCAGATCTTGGATAAAGATACCTGCAAAGTTAACAACTCCCAGAAAACTTTGAAGTTGTTTTTTATCTTTTAGAATATCAGGAAAATTACTTATTTTTTCCACAATATGTTCTTGTAGCTCAATACCTGTTTCATCAATAAAAATGCCAAGAAATTCAATCTTATTAACTCCAATTATTGCCTTCTTTTCTGAAAGCACTAATCCTTCATTAAAACATGCATTAGAAAATATTTCAAGGTGATTAATATGTTCCTTCATATTTCTAGATGCAATTAGGATGTCGTCAATATAGACAAACATAAATTCGAAATAATCTTTAAACAGATTATCCATCTTTCTTTGATATATCTGGGGTGCGTTTGCTAGTCCCATTGAAAGAACATTCCAGATATATTGTCCTTGTGGAGTAGAAAATGTCGTATATTTTCTGGACTCCTTTTCCATCTTAATCTGATAGAAACCAGATTTACAATCAAATTTTGAAAATACTTTAGCATCTTTAATGCATTCAATTAAGTGTTCTCTACTTGGGATATAGTAACCATCAAACTCGAATATCTTATTGATACCTTGATAATTGATTACTAATCTTGCCTTTCCTCTTTTTATTTCACCATGGTTTCTTACCAAAAATCCCGGGCTACTATAAGCAGAGACTCCAGGTTCTATGAGTTTAAGATTGATATGCTCTCTTATAATAGTTTGCATATCCTTCTTGTCTCTCACATTCTTTTGGATTGGCTTGTATCGAACATACTCATACTTGCATTGTTCATTTACTTTCAGAGTAGCTTCGATCTTGTTCTTATCCCACAAAGCCAAAGGATTCTCACTAAAGTTTCTTTGAATTAGTCGCTTAGCATTTTCAAGAGAAAGCAAACTTTCTCCGTCAATGTTGTCTATGGACTTATTCTGTAATTCTTTCTTAAGAAGTTTAATTTCTTCTCTAGAATATTCATAACAGTGTTCATCCGTACTTTCATTTAGACCATGTAGTCTAAAAGATAATAGGGCCTTTCCAAACTTCCTTTTGTCCTTCATTTTAGGATAGGTTAATTTGGAATCTGCCATAAAATCACCACGTTTGTTGCGAAAATTAATAGGCATTAGGCGATGAAATGGCTTTGCTAATCGCATGACTTGTATATGATGACCACAATTTGTAGTAAAAGTTAACAAATGCTTGTGGTTATCTTGCACATATTTTGCAAAGGTCTAAATAAAATTATTCCCCAGCAAAATATCTGCGGCTGTATCACGAAAATAAAGTGGTGGAAGTTTTACCTTGTACCAAGGGGTACCACCTGCTCCGCCAATCATGATATTAACTTCTCGTATTCCTTTATTGAGAAGTAGGATTCTGAGAAAAATCTCTTCCTGCAATAATAGGTAAGGATTCCATAGCATTGCTAGGAAAAACATTAGGTTTTGCTGTGCAAATTCCTGATCCAAAATCAATATAAGCTGCAAAGTATTCTGACTTATATTATTCATATATCATACCAACCGATATGTATATTGAAAAGGGGCTAGTCATTTATTCTACTTGGATAAGATGTCCATCCAAGCTAAATTCCATACCCTTTTCTTTTCTTCCCCAAGGTTTGTATTCCTCGAGGAAGTTTAATCCCAAGGTAATAATTCCTTGGTCACGTCCTGCAATTCCTGTAACAAATACTTCACAGCCTGCTATTTCTAACAAACCTTCATATTTATTAATACCAGTTTGCTCTAAGTAATATAGATCATCACAAGGAAAGTAATTATCTTTCTTTGTAATATCAAATATTACTTGTATGTCTTTCCATCCTTCTGAGCATCTAATTTTTACATTATCTACCCGAATAGCTTGAGGAGTTAAGTCTTCACTTAATTCTTTTCCTTTTAAACTTCTAATCCTTTCCTCTGAAAAGGACATCCTGCTATTCAAATCTGTTCTAGAGCTCATCGAGCGATCTAGAACTGGATGATCTCTTATTAGGATATCAACACCGCCAATTCTTGGTATCAGAATTGGATCGGGTACCATTACCTTAGCAAATTCCTTGAAAATTCTTGGATTTCAATATACTCTTTCCTAACAAACAGATCAGAATGATGTGTATTGGAAAGTGCATACGCTATTCTATATGTTATAGAATATGGTTTATTCCTTTCTTTCATAAGATCATTTCTTTTGAAGTCTTGATGAAGGGTTAACACTTGGCTGAAATCTTGGTCAGCTAGGTTATATGCAATTTTTGGATGAATATCAAACATAAGTTTGCCTGCATATAAATTTCCTTCCATTGTACCAAGACAACCATCTCTCAAGTTATTAATTCTCTTATCCATTATAGACAAATGTAATGGAGAATTAACACCTTCTTTGAAAGTAGATTTTATTACTACTTCAATGGTTCCTATATAGATCCATTTCATAGTTAAAGCTACTTCTTCTTTAAGTTTACTTAATTCCTCTAGAATTTCTTCTTTTGGAATAAGCTGCATATCCATAACATTACCAGTTAATTCCATAGGAATTGCAAATTCCCCTGGACTTACTCTGTATTGAATGTTATGTCGTCTTTGGTTTAATCCTATTTGATTTAGGATTCGGCTAACTCCACTGACTCTAAAACCATCGTATTTTCCAATGTTAGAGTCTTGTTTCATTATTTTTTTCATGGTTTTATTTGATATAGATTCTTTGGAAAAGAAACCTGCTAGGCTATCCGATGTTTGGAGCCTATCCCATTCGTTATTCATCTGGATAATTTCGTTCATGGTATATAGAACGATTTTCTCTAATCATTCTCTCGATCCAACTTTCAAGAGTATGAATGTTTTGTAACCATATTTGAATCCTGGTTTCATGCTCATTTATTTTTCTTAAGCGAAGAGGTGTTTCGCCGAATAACTGAATAGTAGATTCATAATGCTAGATTATTCTTCTACTTCTTTCTATCTTTTCTCTGAAGTCAGAGATAACAGTTCTAAGTTGTGGAACTGTATAGATAGGAATTCCAGGCATATTATTCTTCTGATTCAGTTGATGTTTTATCAAAATCACTTTGAATTTCTTCCTCATAGACACTTTCGTCTGAGGGAATACCTTCGAATTGGTACACTGGTACCAAATCTCCGTAGAAAACTGCATCCAATATCTTAGCAGTGGCTTCGAATTGTTTTACTTTGCCACCTTTCTGTGGACAATCTAGAGAGATGTGGCCACGAGCTCCACATGTCCAGCAGTTACAATCTTTGAAACTTTCATTTGTCCGGGTGTGCGCCCGTTTGAAAGTTTATCTTGTGGGTGTTCTTTCGTCGGACTTTCGAGATCCTTGAGAAGACGCCCTTGTTGGTCCAGATCTTTGGCCAGATTTGTAAGATCGGGCTTTTGATTTAGACCACCAAGATTTCGTCTAAAAGAAGATCGCCTTTTATGGCTCTGAGTATCAGATCTGAAAAGACACGATTTTCTCTTTTTTCTTTGCTCGATTGATTCTCCAATAATTGTAGGAAAATCATTATTCTCACAGCAAAGAGGAGTTTTCTTAATCCTTCCTCTAAGCCTTTTCATGTTCTTTTGAAGGGAAGCTTGATAGCACCAGTCCTTCAGTTTGTCTTTTAGGAAAGACATACGTCTGGCTACCGAATCAAGTTGTCTTTCCGGTACCTTGTAGGATTGTATTAACATTTCCCTATAAGCATTGCAAATTTTTTCAAAGAACAATGGCGCTGCCACTTATGTGGTAGCGTGACTCTAAAAGAAATACTTGCGAAACCAATAGATGTATTCATCTACTGCACATATTTCTTAACTCAATACTATAAAGAGCCTGTGTGTACTCTCTAGTTTTTTCAGTATTGTTTTATTCGAAGTATCCATCTCCGACAAAATGTAACTTGATGAGTCTCCCGAATCTTTCTACAATCACGCTTTTAGATTCGCCTTCTAAAACTCCTTGCTTGGTTGTTTCAGGGGTATATTCCCATCCGGTTTACCGATCCTTCCAAGCTTAATTTTATTAATCTGATAAATTTTTCTTTATCGAGATCAAGTGTGGTGGCTGCTATCTTTAAAGCCGCTACCCATTCATCGATTAAATTTTTGATGTTTCTAAAGTCAATAATATCCAAATTCAGGATAGTACCATATGGATTCAAGGGTTGTAACATTGTCCTTGCCCAAGGTGTATTTTCTGGTACTCTGTTTGGATTTCTTATAGGATTTGTTCTAAACGTTGTGCCCCCAAGAGAGGGTCCTGTGTTTGTATACAAATCACCTCTTTCACGCATCGTTTCCGCTGGTGGAGGTAGAGGATTATTAGATGCTGAACTTTCTCCTAGCGGTGGTAACGCCATAACTTCTTCATTGGCTTTAACATTAGCCAGATCAACAAAGGCTAGTTGAGAAAAAGACTCAGCTAACTCTTGAAGTTCAGATGGATCTATCCTTGAAATATCCATATTATTTTATATTTCTAAGGATTTCATTGATTAGATCCTCCTGAGTTTTAGGCTTCAGAATCTTCGTTGCCTTACCCTTCTGATGTAGAAGAGACACTCTTCCTAATGCATTACTGATTCATTCCCTTTTTAATTGGGACATATAGGTAATACATTGTTTTTCTTTCAGATCTAATGTTATAGATCTACTTAGATCTAGAAGAATCTTGAGGATTTCCTCAAGTTTCTTGTTCAAGTTTTTTATTTTCATAGGTAGATGTTTTAACCTATGACCGTAATCTTGAACTGTCTTTTGGATTTCTCTAAGATTTCTCGAGAGCTTAGATGTATCCGGTTCAATTTTTTTCCAATTCATAATTAGACGAATTAAATAAAAGAGTTACCTTTATTCGCTTTCCCGGGCCATTTGCCTTGGATTTCTGCGAGTTGTACGTCACTCGCCACGTTTCCTTTGAATTTATCATTCATCGATAATTCCCTTTCATAGTATCTTATCGATTCAGATAAATTTGCTGGCGGAGGTTTTACTTGTGCTCTGGCAATCTTGCGCTTGATTTCATATAAAATCCTATTGGTCTTACGGATTAGTTTATCAATCCGTTTGCTTGTTTGTAGTTCCAGAGTCTGGAAATACTCCCCGTTTTCTTCATAGATCGAACTGTTGTTCGGTTTCATACTTGTTCGATTATCCTCACTTAGGGATAGACTTAATCTTATGTAAATTTATTTAAGTATTTCCTCAATAAGACATAGGCTCTGATACCATTTTTCAAGCGGATCTTTCTTTTGCTTTGGATAGTATGTTTACGGATTATTTGCACTATTATAAGACTAATTTTGAGAGTAATAAAAACCCAAGGGCTGTTTTGAAATAAAAATTTTCAACTAAAACATAGGAAGGACTTAAGTGCCACGAAATAAGGACATAAGGGACTTAAGTGATAAAAATATGACATGAGGGACCTAAGTGGTACAAACTTGAGACATGGAGGACCATAAAGGTTATTGTCCCTTTCTAAATTGCATCCAAAAAAGCAACATTTTAAATTAGGGAAACAAATTATTAAAATCATCATTTTACTCTAAATTTGCTTAAGATAAAACATATGCTCAACAAATAAAATTAAGTAAAAAATTTCACGTAACAGACCGCATCTAATACAAACATAAGATAATTCACATGAATTGACATTGGAGGAATGCTAGCTTTTGTCTTCAAGAGTTTGTGTTTTATTTATTTTTCCTCACAATTTACGACACAAGCAATTTTCTGTTGAATTAGAATTTTCAAGATATATATTAGTTATGATTTGTCATTAGAGCATGGATGATGTTAACTTTTTGATGTTTCTGAGCTTATTTTTTTAATTTCTACATTAGAACTTTTTTACTTATAGTTTTTAAAAAGAAAGTAAATCAGGCCGGCTCGAGCTCGGCTCAAAGCTCGTATTAACTTTCAAGTCGAGCCAGAGCTTTGGAAAAAAAAAGCTCGTATAAATTCAAGTTTTGGTGATGAAAGCTCGTATAACATCAAGTTGAGCGTGAGCTTGACCAGGCTCAGCTCGCTCGATTTGATTTACAGGCCTAATGATAACAAGCCTTGAGTAATGACATGAAAATTTCTACTTAATGAATTTTGTTAAAAAATGCAGTGGGCTGTATCAAAGCATTACCGTTGGATTTTGGATTCTTATGGTACTCTTTACACCACTTTTGTATATAGCAATTACGGAAAAGAAAATCAAGGGTAACTAATTAAATTCCACCATACCCAATATTATGAAAAGAGATATTTATATATAAATGTCGTATAATTTCCTTTGCTTTTTCCTTTAAAAACAAATTGGTGAATGATGAGTGTCTGATTCACACCAATAAACTTATACTATAATATATGAGAAATTGATATTTTAACACATGAACAATAGATTAAAAAAAGAGAGTAATTACTTAAAAAAGTAAAAGTTGTTTTATTCATCCTTCAAAGCAAGTACTTATACAAGCTTGATGATCTTATTTAATTATTGTAGCTCGATTAAAGCTAGCTTCATTCCATTATTACACATGGTAACTGCAACTATTCAGGAATAATTGAAACCCCTGGATCAGGCCTAGTCAGTTTGATATCCTCAGTCTATTATGGTAAGTAACCAATTAATTAGATCTTATCTCCAACCATACTTCTTATAGATTTTGCCTTTCTTTGCAGACCCAATCGTGTTGTACTTGTGCAGGCCCTGATCCAAATATTTATGAGGCTTTAGCCAATTAAGTCCTAAGTCCTGAGTCATATAGGTAATTTCTACCCACATCAGTGAAAAATATTTTTATTAAAACATTTTCCTTGTTAAATCCAATAAGATTACACAACTTGATACACGAATACAGATAAGAGGATACGAATATGATTAGACATAGCTGCAAAATACAAAAAAAATTAAAATTTTAGGATACGCTACGTTGAGAATACGTGTCTATATAAATGAATATATATATATTTAAAAATATATTAGATTCATTGAGGGAAAATTGCATCAACCTTCCTTCAACTATAGACATTTGACATCTACACCCCTTCGCATTTGGTATCTTGGCACGGACCTTCCCTTCTTCAACTTTTCATTAGGTTTACTTATGAAAGACTAAAATACTCTTCACATTTGCACTAATGTTTTTTGAATAATTGATTTGAGAATGAAAAAAGTACCATTAAATGACATAGTGATTAAAAAATGCATTTTAAATTTAAAATATCTAGAAATATAATTCTAAAATGCATAATTTTAAAATTAAGAGAAAAAACTTCCCCTAGTCTAATCTTGTATTCTTTTATGATCTAAATAAATATTAATTAATTATCTTAGTTTTAGCTCTCTTTTGTTCAACTAACGCTTAATCTCATAAAAAAAATTATTAGTTTGATTGTGCCAATTTTATTTGAAAATTTTAAATAGAAAAGAAATTAGTGTTTTTGTTTTGCTTTTTCTGTATTGCACTTAGTATAATTTGGGTTTTTCTTGTTTTTCAATTAAGGTAGGAAGAGAAAGTTTCGCTTTGAATTTATTGACTTCTAACATTATTTTTTATTATTGGTATGATTAGAAATTATTTTAATTTATTATTTACATATATTACTACATCTACTTACAAACAAAAGGTGAAAGCATATAAGAGGTGTATATATATTTTTAATATTACTTTTCTCAATGCAATAGACTAGATAAATTAGTAATTATCCAAAAGAATTTGTTGAATTTTATTAAAACAACTAATACTTGAACATATAGAATTTTGGGTTATAAAAAGATTCGCGAGGTTTTTACTTTGGTGATTACGGTCTTTTTATAAAAAGGAAAATATACAAGAATTTGTGGAAATTACAATTATTTATGGTTATAAAAAATTAAATTATATTAAGATTAACATACTTCAGAAATAATTTCTTGAATTTAATTTTTGGTTACAATAACTTCTTGAATCACCAAAGAAATTCACGATAAACCGAGAGCCTATTTTCTAATTAGTTTTAGGTTTAGGAGTTTTAGAATTATATTTCTAGAATTTTTTATTTTGGATGCTTTTTTTAATTAATAACATGTCATTCAAATGATATTTCAATATTTTTTTTTCATTCTCAACACATTATTTAGTGAAATTCAACATTCTGAGTTCAAAAGAGAAGATATTTTAGTTTTTAATTAATAAATTTAATAGAAAAATTAAAAGGGGAGGCCCATGCCAAAAAATAAAATATGAGTTGTGTGGATGCCAAATATCCATAGTTCAAGGGAGGTAGATGCAATTATCCCTGATTCATTGACATAAATAAAGTTTTGTCTAGTTCTTTAAATTTTTTTGTCATTTGTTTAACTTTTAAGTTTTAATTCTTAACAGAAGATCGATAGCATTATCTTTATTCCTCTTTTAACCCAAAAAGTATTGTATAATATTAAAAAGTATGTTGTCTTGTATGAGTATCCAAAGACTAGTGTCAGATACTTGACATTTTGTATCAGATATATACGATATCTAGAAATTTCTTTTTTTTTTTAATTTCGAACACCTAAAAAATGCACCGAACATGATATCCGAAAGATATTCATATCCAATAGAGATACGATAGTACACGAAATCACTTTTAAAAGTATATGTGTATCATAATTACACAATCAAAGTGGAGCTACCATTACGTGACGAGTAATTATAAATACATAAAGTAAAAGAATTTTTATGATAATTCTACAAAACCCTATGGGCTAAAGTTGATGGTGCTTTTGACTAAATAGATAGATTGCCACACGCCCACACCTATTTCAGAGAATCTCAACCCATCCCATTAATAAAGCCCCTAATTTGGCAAAATTAAATTAAACTGGACTTCAATATAAAAACTGGTATGTTCGCCTATATTTATTACTCAAAATGGGACGAATTATTGCCCGCAGTTAAATTAGGTTGATTTCTTTGGATTTTAATAAATGCCAACTTACTTTTCATTTGGAAATGTTGGTAAATCAACTAATCTGAGTATACCAGAACAAAATATTGTTTAAATTTATTTAAATTTTGATAAAACAAAAATGTATCTGAATTTATCAAGTTTCAAAACTTGTATTTGAATCTGGTTTAATTAGTTGTTTAAGTAATTTGATATTTTACATATATTTTATTATGTTTTAGGGATAAAAACATTAAACCTCCTGAACTTTGATCATTTTTACACTTTTTTTTATGAACTTTTTCTTTTCACTTTGCCTCCTGAACTTCACGGGATTTGCAAATTCTTATATAACAGCATATTCCGGCGGAATATTCGCCGGAATTTGAAATTTTCTCAACATAAATTTGCACTTTGCATCCTCAACTATTTTGTTTTTTCACTTTGCATCCTCAACTTTGTTTTTAATTGCATTTTATGTCGGAATATTCCCCGAAATATACTTTTATATAAAGATCTGCAAATCCCGTTAAGTTCAGGATGCAAAGTGAAAAAAAAAAGTTGTAAAAAAAAGTGTAAAAACGGCTAAAGTTCAGGGGGTTTAATGTTTTTATTCCTATGTTTTAATTAATTGAGCTCTAACACGAGCTGGGTTTCAAAAGCTATCGAACATAAAAATGTCATCAAACTTGTTTATGATGTATGTACTGAATTCAGACGAACTTTTATCAATCTTCAGTCGAGTAAAGATAACTTGAATTTTTTGGGTCATATTTTCAACTAATAGATAAGAAAGCAAAGGAAAAGAACCAAAAAAAAAAAAACAGAAAGGGGATTGCGCAAAAGGTATTGATGCTACAAATACATCTTTTTGTTTTTGCATCAATCCAACTCTTAAATTCATTATTTCATTCTAATCCATCCCAAACAAGAAGCCCTTTCTATGATTTAGTACTAAATTATCAAGAGTTTAATTCATTGCAACCAACAAAAACCTAGCTCAAGTAGCGATTTTGGTGTTCCGTCACTTTGAGGTTTTGGGTTCAAATTTTATCGTGATTTTCTGGTGAACTTATATATATATATATATGTGTGTGTGTGTGTGTGTGTGTGTGGTCCCTGGACCATTTATCAATATGATATAGCGTGAAGCACAAATCTTCATAAATTATCAATTATTAGAAAGTTTTTGTGTGTATCAAGTTTGACCATACTCAACCAATTAAATGATAAAATATCACTTATCCTAGCATGATTGATTACTATCCCTAAAATATACACCAATCATATAATAATTATATGTTATTTTCTATATAATTAATTAGCTCGAATTTAACTAAACCCAATTTTAAATTAGAATTTTAGAGTCACTTATGTTTTCTCGAACACTGAAACATTGATTTACATAAGAAGGAAAATTTCGAATTTGTTAGTCTTAAATTTGAGTAATATTCACTCTTGGATCATGAACTAACTTGTATAATCACAACAATTTTCATTACGATGCACATAACATGAACTTCATAGTTGTCGAATTCCTAAAAGTTCATTAGGATTATGCAAGTCCTAATGTACAAAGTCATGTGTCCTTAACTCACAAACTAACTTAAAGCAGTATTTGAAGTTGTCGTGAAGTACAAATGTAATATAGCATCCACTTGATGAGAGTTGAGAAGTTCAACTCTTTTTCCTACGCTTCAAGGAAATTGGTAGGGAAATTGGTTGAGAAAAGAAAAAAGAAATACGAGAAAACTATTTTCTTTTTCTCATTCTTTTCTTCACCAAATGGTGAGAAAAAGATATTGACTCAAATTAATATATGACTTTCTCTTCTGTTTTTTTTTCTTTACCTTTTCTCGAGTAACCAAACAATGGGAAGTGGTTGTTCTTATGTTTTTTTTTTTGCTTTCCCTAAGAATTTACTTGAACCAAGCAGAGTGTTAATGGTTGCCTATAAGTTGTCAAAATTAAGAAAAAATATCAAAACCCCATAGATTGTTTTTTTTCATTATGAAAAATTGGTAAAAATATTTTTCAATTCAAAAAACTAAAGGAACTTAGTAATTTCCACCCAAAAAAAAACAACTAAATACTTGTTTCTTTCACCAAAAAAGTTAAGATTTAGTAAATTCTAAATAAAATTATCCTTGGATTTATTAAACCAAGAATATTAATGAATATCTCTTTTTACACAGATAAGTTATTTTAAGAACAAATTTAGTTTTTGAGATTTTTAATTTTGAATGAATGAATACAATGAGAAAAGTTTAATTTCTTAATTTCATAATGGCTTTAAATTAATGTTATTGTACTTTAAAAATAAAAAAGAGATTAAAGTTGAAGTTATACAAAATAATAGAACTTCATTAAAGTTTTAAAAAAGTTAAACCAATAAAAATAATAATGCATACTGAAAATACTTCAATAAACCCTTGGAGAAAATTTCATCATACCCCGTGTGTACAACTTAAATTAGATTGTGAGCTATTGAATGAGAATATGATGACGTATTAAAGTGGAATGATAATACTATGGTGTGTATGTAATCTGGTGGTGAAAACAAATGCAGCATTTTCAATTTTTTTTTCTTTATGCGTAAAACAAAATGCATTAAGTAGAAAGGTTAAAAGGAAAAGCCCATAAAACCATTTTCAACAGAACCAATAAAAGCAATCCTCATTTTTTTGACATATTGCAAAAAAGCCACCAATGATTGAATTTCATCACTTTTCTCTAAAACAATTGTAAAATTAATACCATGGGTAGTTGATTTACTAGCCTTTTGTGAATATTTTTGTTCTTTAACCATTAATTGCACCATCCCCATTAGCAAGAAAACTCCATATATATATATAATAGAGAGGAACAAATCTCCATTTCAACCACAAACACATATTTCCGAGAGATCATAAAAAGATTTTCGTTCAAAATTTTCAATTTAGAAAAAAAAAAAAGGTTTTAATTTATTCTTATATTTTTCTTGAGGCTACCATGAAAATGGCTACTTTAGTAAAAAAATCAAGTTTATTTGGTGTTTTTATACTCAGTTTGTTATTGGGAAATTTGGTTTCTCATGCAAAAGCTAAGGCATTTTTTGTATTTGGAGACTCATTGGTGGACAACGGCAACAACAATTACTTGGCCACCACAGCTAGGGCAGACACTCCGCCCTATGGAATCGACTACCCAACTCATCGTCCAACTGGCCGTTTCTCCAATGGCCTTAACATTCCCGATATCATTAGTAAAGTTTTTCACTCTTGTTCTACTATTAATTGATATAATTACATTTGCGACGACACATCCAATGCATGGAGCAAAAGCATTTTCGAGTAAAAATTATATTCTTATTCTATCAATTTCGATAAATTACTTTTGACACATTTTAATTATTGTTCCAAAAAAGAAGTATTTTCCGGTAAAAATTACATTTTTATTTTATGAATTTCGATACATTACTTCCCACATGCCAACTTAAGCCCAAAAAATAAAATAAATATATATATATATATATATAGTATATTTGTGTGTGTTTCTGAGTAGGATTACATACGTAGCGACCCAAGGTATCTGTTAATTTTTTAAAATTTATAATTTCTATGTAACCCGCTCAGTATTTTTCATGATATAATATTTTGAGATATAATTAGGCAGAATATCAATGGCGTAAAGTTATGCAGATTATAAAAAAAAAAAAAAATTTATTAAAGTTTTCGATGTCAAATAAATAATAAAAAAAAAATTGTATTCTTATCGATCAATTATTTTGTGTTTTGATTTAGGTGAAGAGATGGGTTGGGAAGCAACATTGCCATACCTAAGTCCAGAGCTTACAGGACAGAAACTATTAGTTGGTGCCAACTTTGCTTCTGCTGGAGTTGGAATACTTAATGACACTGGATTCCAATTTGTGAGTTTTATGGCTCCTTAATTATTGCATTCATTTAATTTAAATCATAATAATTATTTCATCTTCATCCTTATAAATAGTCATTTATATATATATGGTCTGCAATAAATGAGTAAAGGATATAGGGATAAGAGAAATATTAAATGCTTGTTGTTGTCAAAAAAGTTGGATTTTATTTCGGATAGGAATTTTGTGAACGGTAATGTTATATATACCACCTTTTATATGCCACCGATTTTTCACCTCCCTAGATTTGGTAAAAAATCACTTGCAATTAATTGATTTTAATGGATTTAATATATCCATACTTTCTAAATCAAGGGGCAGTGAAAAATCGGTGGTATGTAGCATTTTACTTTTGTGAATTTTATTAGGTAAATTTATGAGAAATTTCATAAAAGCTGGTAGGAAATAAAATCTGGTATTCCATAACTCTCGAGATCTTATTATTATTATTATTATTATTATTATTAGAGCAAATTTCATTTCGCATCCTTCTACTATAGACACACAACAAATACCCCCTCTACCCCTAAAACCTTCAAACACGCCCCTCTACTACATTAAAATACATCAAACACCCCCTAGACACATTGATAGATAAAAATATCCTTGATTTATGTAAAATCATGAATTCATTTTCCACCCATCTATAATAATCTATAGCACTTTGCCACTTACGATTACATTTCAATATAATTTGACTTCAGATTTGATTTACTGCTAATTTCATAATTAAATAAATTAATCTTCAATATATATGAAATAAATAATAAAATCTGATTGTAGGAATAAGACATATTAAACATAAAAAAATCTCACATAAATACTTTTTATCACTATAAATACATTATTTTCTTTTATACATGCTAATACTTTCAGATTTTTTAAATAACTATTGATAATCTATGTTATTCATTATTAGTTTTTAATAAATTAATTATTTATTTTTGTAAGTATTATATTACTTATTAAGATATATAAAGTGATAAACCTATTCATATTGTCTTTTCATTAAATAACATGGACACACTTATTTATGAGCACAATTTTTGTTTTACGTTAATTAATGATAAATGCTTCTCTTTTTATTCTTTCTTTAATTGGTATAATTAATACTACTATGTGAATATGACGTGCATACATAGTTCAAAATATAATAAATAAACTATTACAATATTTAGTTATTTACTTTTACGAAAATGCAACCAAAATTAGAAAGTACTAAATAACAAGAATATTTTCTAATACCTAATAATGCAATTAAGTTATCGAAAAAAAAAGAAGAGTAAATTTATTAATTTATTTCTAAGGAAAAAATATATAATAAATTAGTTATATAAATTTACATGAAATAATTTAAAACTTATTCTTTATTCTTTCTAGATTATAGCAATCATATCTTTTTGTTTATTTAATTTATAATTAATTCAAGAGTTGTGTATTTAAATGGGATCAAATTAATTAAATTTTAATCATGGAGGGGGAAAGTACTAGATAGATTGTACTAAATGGGTTCTAAGTGATTTTATCATTTTAAATCAACGGTATTTTTGTCAATCAATTTGTCTGGGGGTGTTTGATGTATTTCAATGTAGTAAAGGGGGGTGTTTGAGTTTTGTGAGTAGAGGGGGGCAAAATGAAATTTGCCCTTATTATTACTATAATAATAATAATAATAATAATAATAATAATAATAATAATAATATTATTATTATTAATTGTAATTGGAGCATATTTGATGCATGTACTTAATTTTTATGAAATCAAAAAATATTCTTTTGTACAATAATCTTAGTTCTAGTCATTACATTTATTTATGTATTTACATAAATTGTTAACGACCATCAATTGGAAAGAGAAAAAAAAATATCATAAGTCATACCAAACAGTAGCAAATACCAACCTATTATCTCCGTTCAGTATATACTATATATATAGAGAGAGAAAGTGTCTATATATTTCAAATTAAGCATGTAAATATTGTATCATTTTTTATTATTTAGTTCCTAAGTAGGAAATAAGGAAAAATAGCCGTGCTAAACTCGGTTAACCATTTAACTAAGCTTGAACACAAATTAATTAACATAAATTTTGCAACTTGACAATATAAAAGGGGTTTGAACAAACTTTATTCGATTGAACTCAATTCGTATGAAAGATCTTATATACTTGACATATGTATAGGATATATATATATAGATATATATATATATATATATTAAAATAAGAATTGAAACAAAGAATCCAAACCATCATGTTTTGTGCTTCACAACTAATATTGTGCCATTCATAACGGATGACTAATCATAATGAGATTGTTATGCATTATGTACAATGAACCTAATTAGTCATTAGAGCTTCATGCCACATGGTTCCTTTGGCTCTATATATAGAGACATTTTGCTATTGCAAATAGCAACACAAAAACCTATTTAGAATGACAAATAGTTATAGTATCTTGCTCTCCTTTTCTTTCTCACTCATTTTATTTAATGTGGCATTTTCGCTTACAAGAAAAATGGGCCATACTAAGTATTAATTGGTTATACTTGTAGTCTACATAAGATATACATCCAATACAATTTCTTATTAATTGTATTGGAAGTACATCTTATATATACAAGTTAACCAACTAATACTTGGTGAGGGAGCCATAATGGAATTTTGTGAATTTTACTAGGTAAAGTTATGAAAAATTTCATAAAAGATGGTAGGAAATAAATTTTTGGTAATCCATGACCATCAAGATCTTATTTATATATTTCAAATTAAGCACGTAAATAGTGAGTAATTTTAAAGCTTTTCCTAAATAGGAAATAAGGAATATTAGTATCTTTTTGGTCCCATTTGATAGGGGAGTAAGCACTTATGGTCCCAAGTTTTACGAAATCTCCCACAGTTTAAAAAATCATAGCACATTTGGTTCACATTGTCAGCTTTTGGACGAACTTGGCCATTTTAGTATCACACAGTCGTCCATTATACTGTTTTGGTAGAAAAAACTCATGTGATATACACTTGAGGTTTCAAGAACAGAAAAACTTGTATGGAAAGATCCATATTGAAACCTCACATGAAATATTATATAAGTTTCCATCAACAAATCATTAAAAAAAAAAAGGAAAAGAGTTTTCGTCATGAAATCAACCGAACTCCCGACCACGTGACACACATGTGGCCAGATGCATCTAAAGACTTAACACAGTGGACTGAATGTACAATAATTTTAAATCATTTGACTATATGTGCAGAACTCGTAAATCCAGACTAAAACTGCTCGCTCCTTATCCAATGAAACCAAGTTTGCAATTTGTCCGCGTAGTAACTGCAGTAACATGTAGCTCTCAAAATCTTATAATATATATTTCTAAATTTAGCATGTAAATATTGTGTAACATTATTTTTATTTTATTAGTTCCTAAGTTAGAAATTATTGAAAATTCTACGTGATTTTTTCATGTGACAGGTCAACATTATTCGGATTTACCAACAGATTAATTATTTCGAACAATATAAGCAAAGAGTGAGCGCACTCATCGGAGAAGAAGAATCCAAGAAGCTGGTGAAAGAATCATTGGTTTTAATTACTTTAGGAGGAAATGATTTTGTCAACAATTATTATTTAGTACCTTATTCTGCAAGATCTCGACAATTTGCCCTGCCAGATTATGTGCCATTTGTCATTTCTGAGTACAAGAAAATCTTGGAGGTAAACATATTATTATTATTATTATTATTTATTATTATTATTATTATGGAGGTAAACATATTATTATTATTATTATTATTATTATTATTTATTATCTCAAAATCATTAATTGTAATTTGGAAATTCAATAAGGTTGTTTTTTAATTACTAAATTTTCTAAAAGTTGTTTTGACAACTTTGTCCACACATTTTCGTTTCTCAAATATTGGTGTATAAAATGGCAGCACAACAATTATCTTATTATTTATTTAGTTTAAACTCTTTGCACTTTCCTTCACTAAAAAACAAAGTTTTTTTTTTGCAACCCAAAAAAAAAAAATGTTTTTCATAGTTCATAGTTTATATAAGAGGACATTATGAAAAGTTTCCTACATTTTGAGTTTCTAACCAATCGTAACATTTTATGTAGTGGGGTCCACATGGAGTCCGTTATACAATGAAATTCCAAAAGCTATTACTGCTGATTTATAACCTCACACTAACCAAATTATAGCCATGTGTAATAATAAACCTTTCCCTAGGGAAATCGCACTTTAAGACATATTTCTCTAGTTCGTTACATCTAACAAATTAAGTAGACAGAAATTGCACATTCAATTTGAGCTTATCATACAATATTTCACGTATATTCATATCTACGTCACAAATGTTTTAGTATTTATATGCGTTCATATTAATTTTCGTCTAATAATGCAGAAACTGTATGAAGTCGGGCTTCGTAGGATTATAGTGACCGGAACCGGGCCGTTAGGGTGCGTACCTGCAGAAATGGCACTGCACAGTAGAGATGGAGAATGTGCAGATGAACTAAACAAGGCAGCATCGCTCTTCAACCCTCAATTGGTTCAAATCATTGATGAAATCAACAAAGCCATTGCTGACACTGTCTTCATTGGAGCTAACACAAATCAAATGCATATGGACTTCATTACCAATCCTCAAAAATATGGTATGTATCTAAACCTTCTTCCGCTTTTTGTGGTTGCGGATGGGGGATTGATTTATTGAAGTTGCTACTCAAGAAAATCTTAGTCCGAATTTCGATGTCATCGAACGTAACAAATCACATTGTGAGTGTAAATCCACTTATCGTGTGATTTGCTTGAATTAGCTCTAATCAAATTTGGAATAGAACTTTCAGTTGATTCTAGTTGAGTTCGATGTGGCCATAAGTCAATAGAAAATACTGCATTAAGGCCTCGTTTGGCTCCATGGTTAAGAAGCAAAAATCTATTTTTTTTTTCTTTTAACCGCAAACAGATTTTAATGAATTTGACCCCTTTTTTGTATAATCATAGTTGAGGTTTTTTTTTCCACTAAAAAAATCATGTTTTAGAAAGCTACAAAATTCAAATTCTAGCCATAATCAATTATGTCCATTCCCACCCTAAACATAAAACAAAACACTATTGATTTTCCAAAAATATATTGCTATATAATATGCGTGTGTGTGTATATATATATATTCAATAGCATATATATATATATATATATATTCAATACTGGTACTTTACATAAACTCTATCTTGATGTCCAACAAAATTAAATCTATTACATAAAACCTAACATCATCTTGTGTATGATTTATTTGTTTATGTGCAGGATTTACAACCTCAAAGATAGCATGTTGTGGACAAGGCCCATACAATGGGCTTGGCCTTTGCACTCCCTTTTCCAATTTATGCCCGAATAGAGATTTATATGTTTTTTGGGATCCATTCCATCCATCTGAAAAAGCCAATAGGTTAATTGTTAAACAACTCCTGAGTGGATCCAACAAATATATGCACCCAATGAACCTCACTAGCATAATGGCCCTGGATTCAAGGGTTTAATACCCTTTATTTGAAAGATATATATGTGCTATTTTCTAGGGCATAGAATTGAAAATCTCAATTTTATGCCTTTTAAAATAGCTAGGGTTCAAAGTGTGTCTTCATCATGCCCCATGTTGCTTTGTATTTTGAATGAACTACATATCTCTTTGTACGGTCTTGATTTGATCTATTATTAATAACTTGTGAAAATTAATTGTGGTAAGCCTTTGAATTCTTTTTATCTATATATGGTGCTATTGTTATTTGGATGAATTTGATGCAAGTTGTAGCACCTACTAAAAGACTTTTAATGTTGAGGCGTTGTGCATGTCGATCTGCTTGTGCATGTAAGAAACGACTGAGAATACACTGTTTCTTTCCTCTACGTAGCTTGTTGCGACACTCAAATCAGTTATTAATAAAATAAAAAAGAAAAAATGGGGGTGAAACTGAAGCAAATTAAAAAAATAGTGCAGGTTTGTATATTTTACATTGGCATTGATAGCATGTTTATAGAGAAATAAATGGGCTCAAGGGCCTCTTGAATGCAAGTTTTGTCCTCATGGGACTTGTCTAAATATTAACGTGATGAAATTGTTCGAGTAACGTTGATTTTCTATGCAATATAGTAACATCTACACTCTTTTATAAACCGTCTTAGAGTAACTATTTTTTGTGTGTTTAAAATGGAGTGATTATATTACCCTCAATTAAGAAGAAAAATTGAGATAGTTTTTGTCCACTATTCTCTCCATGTTCCGATCTTCTCACTTTTTCGCTCTCATATATCATATTTCTCATTCTTTCTTTCCCAAATATTTTAATACTAGATAAAATTTATATTTACCACATAAATCAAGCAAAACATTCATACTAGATAATAATAAATTAATAATTTTTTATTTGTTAGGCAAACGCTTCGAATATGCCAACACGATTAGTATTAGTAGAATAAGCTAAGCGCTACACAACTCAACCATCCCTACAAGACACAATCTATACCAACACAATCTCGTTAATATCTTTTAAATCAATAACGAGCAAAAGAAGAGTCTCATTTCAAGCTAAGTTGATGTATTTGCATACATTTACCCGAAAACAAGATGTATTTGCATACAGAGACGAAGCTATATGGGGGTGGTAGGGGCACCCACCCCACCTCAACTTTGAGAAATTTATATTTTACTCTATAAACTTTTAAAATTTGAAATTTTGTCCCCAGAATTCAAAACTTTCAAGTTTTGACCTCTTTTAAAATCCAAAACATTCCTAGGGACTGATTCATTAATTGAATTAGGGATTAAGAATTAGGAATTTAACCCTAAAAAACCGTAATTTTATATCATATTTATATAATATAAATATATATATATATATATATATTTATGAAAATGCAATTTTCTTTCCGAAAGAAAGATAACCCATACTGCAGAGATAAAGCCAATTGCCTACAATTAAAAAGATCTGACCCATTAAAGTTTAGGCCTATGATGTACGGACAGGGATACGGGACACATATACGACCACGATATGGGATATGGATATGTGATATTTTTTAAAAATTAATACACAGACACGGCTAAGACACGAATATTCATTTGTATTTTTTATTTTCTCTCATTAGCTGGACACGGACACGAACATGGTGCGTGTCCGACACTGCACGGATAATGTTTCCGAGTGTCCTTGTGATTTGGGCCTATTAATCACCCATTACCCGACCCGAATACCCGTTACAATTAATTCAAACCCCCCTCGCCCATTTCCTTAAACCCCTCCACACTTCACTTTTATGTAGCAAAACTAACCACCCCCCTTATCCACTCCCCTTCCCCCAACAAAAATGGCTTACGCCCTGCTAACATACGCCCCCTTCTCCCTCTCCTTAACATCCACCCCCGCTCCTCGAAACGTCGTCGCATCAGCAGCGTTCGCCTCAATCTCCACTCCACAAAGAAAACCGCGAAGGAAGAAACAACAGAATAAGCAGAAGGACCTGAAATCGTCGGATGATAATGGTTACAGTGGAAATGCCGATGGCAATTTCACGCCTTCGAGCGCTGAGAAGCTGCTGAGGCTCGTGTTCATGGAGGAGTTGATGGAGCGCGCCAGGAACGGCAGCGTTTCCGGTGTTTCTGATGTCATTTATGATATGATTGCCGCTGGTCTCACGCCTGGGCCTCGGTCCTTTCACGGGCTCGTCGTTTCTCACGTGCTCAATCGCGATGAAGAAGGAGCTGTAAGATGATGTTAATTTTTTATTTTATTTTTTGGGAATTTTGGAGTACTTGCATTGATATATTTAAATGTCAGGTTGGCGATTGTCTGTTAAATATGTATGGTTTGCACTCATTAAGCATTGTGTGTTTTAGAAATCAAATCATACAGTGTGTATCAGTAGTTGTACCTGATCGTAGGATAGCATTAGAGTCGAGCTTCGAAATAAACCAAGTTTGAGGTTGAGCTTGATTTAATAGTTTTTAAGGTTGAACTTGTCAAGCATATGTTTCTAGGCTCGAGATCAAGTTCCAATTGTTTGGCTTAATAACCATTGAGCCTTATTCGAGGTGGTCAATAAAAATTGTTATTACCGCACAACATATATGTACATGAAAAGTTGGTATATTTCAGTTTGAGCTCGAGTCAAGTCTAGCGAGCTGATTGGTTCATTGTGCTCCTCGGCCTAATAGATTATATTTGGAGATCCATTACTTGATTCTTGTACATTAGGCCTTTGTTTTAGAATTTGCATTGATTATAGCTTATACATGCTAGTTGGGTTCAAGTTGTTTGTTTACATTCGTACTCATTTTATTGTTTCTTATTTTCAAGATTTTGATATATGGAGTACATGCTTTAATTTGAGCATAATATCTATATCTATATATATCTAGTTGTTTATATGTATCTCAGTAGATCGTCTCTCATGCATCTTGAAATAGTGGTACTAATACATTTTGCCTTATAATGAATATTTCTACCTCTTGGATTGCTCCTCATCTTCTTAATCTATGATTAATGATGCCTTTTACTGTCCCCCTTTTGTGCCTCGGAGTGCGAGTGTCTCATTCTCATGCAATTTGGATTGTTTTGTACTTGATACTGATGGATTGACACAATGGTTCTGTGAGATTTTGTTTACTGCATGTCTGTGTCTCTGGAGTGTTGTTCGTTGTAATTAAACACTGGCATTTGAGAGAGGGGAGGGGAGGGGTGGGAATAAGAGGGAGGTATTGATAACTTTAGTTGGACGGTTGAAATTGTTTGTTTTGAATTTCCATGTTTGGTATAAGGAAGCACATGAATTTGATTTAGTATTTCACTATGTTCCGAATCCGGAGTTTTCCCTAAATCTTTTTTCAGGTAAAGATAAACATAAATTGATTAAAAAGTTTGAATTTAGGGGTCAGAGTCAAATCTGAATGTAAATTTCTGCTCCTTGTGACATACAAATTCTATCAAAGAATTGCTCGTCCAATTTGAGCACCAAAATACTGCCTGTGTGCTTCTCCAATTTTAAAAATTGAAGAGTTAGCCATGGTGAATTTGAACAAGCTCACCTTTATTAATGAATTAACTTATGAGGAGAACTTTGTACGTGATTTAATATCTTAATAAGATGCACTGTCTTTCATAGCACTTATATTAGCCGAACGTTATTAGTTCCTATATGTAGTGACCATATTTTGATATTTCAACATGCAAGACAATTAAGTACATTGTTATTGACATGTCATATGGAATTTAAATCCTGTCATTTTTGGGCAGCAGGGAGTGCACTTATACCAAGTACCTTGTCTTACAGATGCACGCTCTTAGAAGGGAACTAAGTGAGGGTCTTCGGCCTCTTCATGAAACATTTGTCGCATTAATTCGTCTATTTGGCTCAAATGGTCATGCTACTAGAGGTTTAGAAATTCTTGCGGCAATGGAGAAACTCAACTATGACATTCGGCAAGCTTGGCTTCTTCTTGTTGGTATAGTGTACAAGGCTGTGGATTCATTTACTAGTTTCGGGCAGTTTAGTTTGATTCCTATGTGGTCTAGCTTTTAACCAATTTTGTTCTTGTCATCAGAGGAGCTTGTGAAAAGCAATCATTTGGAAGATGCCAACAGAGTCTTCTTGAAAGGCGCTGAGGGTGGACTCAGAGCTACAGATGAGCTTTATGATCTTCTAATTGAGGAGGACTGTAAAGTGGGAGATCACTCAAATGCATTGACCATAGCCTACGAAATGGAGTCTGCCGGTAGAATGGCAACTACATTTCATTTCAATTGCCTTTTGAGCGTGCAGGTATAAGTGTTCCTTTAAGATTCATTGAGGTATCTTTCGCAGTATTTTGCATAAAATGTTTCTGGTAGTTTACATTTTAACTGTGAAAGAGATAATAAATTGGTTTGAGCATAGCTGCTAGAAATGAAAACAATTATCTGACTTCCGAAACCTGTTGTAGTGCCTATTTTTGTGTTAGAACTAGGTATAATAAGTAGAACTACTTCTGGTGTAACTAATTGTGTACATGAATTATGTCTTTTGAAATGGCATTAAGGTTTCAGTGCTCATACCCAACTTATGGAATATGATGAAAAAGCACCTTGTATCTGGATGCTGGAGTTTTATATTCTCAGAGGAACTACTTTTGTAGAATATAAGAATATTCTCTAATCTGTTTGTTAAGGAAAAAAGTAGAGTTTTTTAGAGTTTCAGATTATCTGCAAATCAGAATTTCAATCTGCTGTTATATGTTTTAAATATTATAGTGTATTTGAATTATTTTGGACATCATCTTTTTACTGATACTAGTCGGTAACGCACAATCAATCCATGTGCAAAAAATAAAATTTGAAAATAAAGTTTATGAATTAAAATTAATTGAGTTGCAACAAACGAAAAGAAGAAATAGAAAAAAGAAAAAGAGATGAGAAATAAAATTTAAAAATAAAGTAAAAAGAAAAATATAAGAAAAACTTCCATATATCAGGTTTGATGGACGATGTGATTGTCATTAAGTCACATCACCAAAACTAATGAGGTAGCACAATATTAATCACATTGACATAGTGCACCTGATTCATAAAATTAAATTGAACTTGGCACCAAAACTGTGCAGTCCAAATGCGGTTTCTATAAGCTTCTCTTCAATTCTATAATAGTATAGATAAATCCAGTCATTATAACAGAAATGTACTTTAAGTACTTTTATAGTTATTCAAATGGAAATGAAATATTGAGAGGCTATTTTTCCAATGTTGCCAGGCTACTTGCGGAATTCCTGAAATTGCCTTTTCCACCTTTGAAAACATGGAATATGGAGAAAGTAAGTGTTTCCTTCCTTTTTATCATTATGCTAACTTGTCTATGACAGTTGTTTACAATATATATGGTGTACGCGTTTGCTCATTCTATAATACTTTAATCAAGATCTTTGTTGACAATTATGATGGAATAGAAGTGCTTGACTTAAATAAGTATTCTGGACTGTTGGATTTGTTTGCTATAGGTGACCAACGAGATATGCTTGAGAATGATAATTTCAGTTTGAATAGAACAAAAAGCTCTGCTTGTCTTCATATTGTGGTGCATATAACTGAAGATCTGAATTAATTCTCGTGGGACTAAAACGTGTCATGCCACTCTTCTGGTTGTGGGTTAATAAATTCCTGATTCTCGATGTGTTTGTACGTTTTGTCTTAACCTATGGAACTGCCAGACAAGGAAATATTTTCTGTACTAATTTGTATTATCAAACTGCTCTGATATTTTCTGTTATCAAACTTGAAGAAAACACAAAAACCTTCATCCGAGCTTATGGTGTTCTACATTTTAAATGTGTCTTTAACCTTATGGTTGCTTTTGGTTGTTAGGTTTTATGAAACCTGACACAGAGACATACAACTGGGTGATCCAAGCATATACAAGAGCTGAGTCATATGACAGGTATATTATCTTATATATATAGTAACTATTCTTTATTTCTTGGTGGCTATTATGTCACCTTACAATCTGGGTAGTTTTTTCTTTATCATGTGATTGTAGTGTTGATATTGGAAACTCTTCTACTGCCTCATTCACAATACTGATTGGTCTTTGGACTGAGTCTGATTTGATATTCCTTCACCACTTTCTAAGACATCATGACACGCAAAATGGTCTGACCTACATGTTGAGGTTGTCCACTCTAGAGTCATTGCATTGAGAAATGGAGTCTAACCTGAAAGTTGGTTTGATTACGTATGTGGATCAAGTTGGTCCCAAAGTGGATGATGTTTGGAGGCTTAAATATTGGAATGATGTTTGGTATGGCAAACATTATAAACCAAATCATTTTATGTTGCTCCTTCTATAGTTCTTTACAACCTTAGTCATTGGGTATGATTGCCTTCTGCTAATAACAAGCTTTCTCGTTTTAGAATCTCTCCTTCACAACACATTCTTTTAGCAGCATTATTAAGGCTGATGTTCCTAGTTTTGTAAGTGGCTGTGGTCGAGGAAGACGGCTGGTCTGGTTGGGATACAATAAGACAAATTTATAGTGGATGCAGTTTTGTTGCTGAGGAGAGTGCGGAGAAAAGTGGCATGTGGGTGTGGTGCTGGGCCTGCTGGCAATATCTATGGTAAAAGGTGGAGTAAGAAGTCCCCAAATAATACCAAAAAAAAAAGAAAAAGAAAATAAGTCCCGAAGTATAAAAGGAAAGAGAGACTAAATTGATTTGGTTTCTCTTTGAGTCGGCCTCTCTGAACTTGCGATGTTAAATTTCTGCGAAGTATTCCCCCCCCCCCCCAACTTTCTACTGTTCAGGATATGGCCCTTACAGTTGACCTAGATCTCTACTCAGTCTGTGTCCTGCGTTTGTTGTTATCACTTATTAATTTCAGCTGAATGGGCTGTACATCAAAAAGAAGATACATGTCTAAGGTTTCTAGTGCTAGGAGATCGGCACTTTCAGGGACAAGGAAGGGAATCCTGATAAACCTAGTTGTGTCAAGTCAGCACCTAACAGATCGAATGGAAAAAGATGAAAGGATGCAGATTTGCGGCTGATCGGACATAAATTAGTTATGCCCCGAAAGAAAATTAAATATCTAGAAATGAACATGATTCCTTCAATTTCCAATGCCAATTTATTTATATTATTTAAAAATTCTTTCTGCTATATAGTTACTGAGGCTTCGGCAGTCATTGGCATGATCTTGTCTAATTTTCAAAAATATTATTCCTTGACTTTAAGTTCTTTCATGTTTGCTTTTCAATAACATATAAGGTGTTCAAATTTCAATGTCAATCTAGAGTTCAAGATGTTGCCGAGTTACTTGGGATGATGGTTGAGGACTACAAGCGCTTGCAACCAAATGTGAGAACCTACGCGTAAGAAGTTATCTTTAAAACATCATTGGCAGAAATTTGTCCTTTTCTTTTCTTGTTTTGATATCTGTCATTGTTTGTTCTTTATTTATTTTGTAATGTTTGACCTAGCAGTTATTTTGTTGGTTCTCTCCTCACTAATGAGAGAGGATAAATTACCAGAAATTGTTTTTTGTCAACAAAGTTTCTTGTTTATATCTTTCATTCTGTAGTCAGCGCCTTCAGATGTGAGAGAATGATTTTTTATATTTAAATATAATAGAGTATAGCCGAAAGGTTTCTTAGACTCAACACCTTTAGATGAAAAGCTAATCTGGCAGATATTTGAGATTTTTCATTCATTTAACATTCTGAATTCACTGAATAACTGTGAATTTTTTTTTAGAACGACGACGGAAACAAATTTATGTGGAGCATCTAACAAAATAATAATGACGTATGTTGAACTCTTCCTTTATCTTTTTGCTGTTTATACACCAAATGTTGGCCAATGTGAAGCAGTGGGTTGAGTGTCTCATATTATAAATATCAGTTATAACTTACATTGGTTTGTAGCTTCTGAATAGTGGATAATTGACTCTGTGGCTTCTTGTGTAGGTTGTTGGTGGAGTGCTTTACAAAGTACTGTGTCGTTAGAGAAGCCATTCGACATTTTCGTGCACTCAAGAACTTTGAAGGCGGAACAAAACTTTTACATAATGAGGGGCAATATGGGGATCCACTTTCTTTATATCTTCGTGCATTATGCAGAGAAGGTGTGTACTCTCTCTCTCTCAACCTTCTTCACTTTCATTCTCTCTTGGCGGTCTCTCTGGAGAATTAGCTTGTCTTATCCTCGTTAACATTTCACAGACCTGCAAAGTGGTTGTTCAACTAGGAAAAATATGGCATCTGTCAGTTGAGTACCATTATAGCGAAGACAGCTGGTAGGCATTTTTTTCCACAGAGAACACCTAAAATGCTGAGATTCATAGGAAATGAAGAATTTACTGAGATTGGATTACCAAGTTTGCAGAATTAATAATGAGAGCTAATAGAAACTTTGTGGTGAAAGCAAAAAGCAGTCTATACACTTTTAGTGAAGGTTTTTGCTAATTTACATGCATCCAGCAACAGTTTCACACTTTCACTACATAAGTCAACAGACGCGATCTCTCAAAAATCTTGAAATCTGCAGCAGTATTTTCACTTCCTTAAGCTCTGAATGGGCAATGGAAACTAGAGGGGATCATATATCTATACTACTTAATTATTGAAGAGGGTCAAATGTGTTTTGAACTGGCAAACGTTTTGGTGTGGCATATAGATAATTGTTACATGGATTTGGTATTAATGCATCATGTGGTAGTTATGATGCTAGTTCATATGTTTTGATGAGGTGGCATAATAACAACCTTATGGTCTATGAAACTAAATGTAGAGAAGTGTAGTCCATGAGTTTTAATATTCAAGTTTAATTTTATTTCTCCTCTAATTTTTTTCCTACTTTTCCTTCTTTTCTCGAATCTTTTATTCGAACTATTTAATTTACATAAATAATTTACTAATCATTTTTTATATTTTTGCATACGCCTCGAGTGTGCTTTACCGACTAGTTCATATTACCCTTGGCGTTGAGTATTTCATTATTTGTGTCTTACATTACAATTAATTGGTCTCAGAGACGGACCACATTTGGATTAGATTGTACTGTGAGTTAAAAAGAGAATCATTAGGCATCATGTCAAATGCTAAATAGTTGATCCACAAAATTTTTCTAAGAACATGTTCCTTTTATTAATGCTTTCAATCTTATCTGGAGAGGTTGTTAATTAAAGTTTTTCCAACTGATAATTGCATTTGATATCAGGAAGAATTGTCGAGCTACTAGAAGCTCTCGAAGTCATGGCAAAAGACAACCAGCAAATCCCACCTAGAGCCATGATCTTGAGCCGGAAATATCGGACATTAGTTAGCTCGTGGATTGAACCTTTACAAGAAGAAGCTGAACTTGGGCATGAAGTTGATTATATTGCCAGGTTTTTCTTTTTTCAATTTATCAATTAGTAGCATCATAATAAAGACCTTTATATCATCTGAATCTTTTTGCGTGCCTTTATATATGTTGAACAAGTTCTCCATGCTTTCTTAGGACTGCAAAAACTTCTCTCTCTACTCCTCTTTTGGTTATTCATGCCCGTAAATGAAAAGTAAGAGGATGGTTTGCCATTCACAACTCGTTATCTGTACTTAAATTATGATTGACTTACTTTGTTAGCTTTGGAAGTAAAGATATGGAGACTTGCAATCAGAAGATATACAGTCTGATCATATCGCATTTCTGATCAATAATCTTTTTCCAACCTGGATATCGATGAATTTACTTATATGCTCTTGTATGTTATAAATTTTAGAAAGTAGCTACACCTACTTGAGATTTGAGTTGTAAATGGATTTCATTAATTCATTGCTGACCATAAATTAAATTATTGTTGAACAAGATGCCTCTAGGAGAAAAGTAACAGAAATCCGTACAGATTAGGCACAATAAGAGGATGGGTTGGCGCAGAGAGGACAGGGAAAGGGTTCGGGGTTAGTGTAGCAGGTTATTGATACAGGTGTCCATGCACATGCCTGTGCTCTTCCCATATTTAGCAATCGAACATTCTCATTCATGCTCGTTCTGCTCTTATGTTTCTATGAATGTAAGTTGTTTCAGCAGGACTGAAAAAAATGTGAATGTAACTTTTGTCAGCAGAAAAATGTGTAACTTCAGTTCTCTCAGTAATTAACTATATTATTTGAAAGGGTCTTGGTGGAGTGTTCCACTCTTCGTCATTTCTTGTATTTTAGATTTAACCTAGAGAATGTGCTATGTTTTGCCCTAATGAAGGTTCTGGAAAACTATTATGTGGATGCCATAGACATCCTTATCACCGTGCCTTGATTTGGTGTACTTGATTGCTTGTGCAATTTGTCTTTCTGAGTATTCTTGGTTTTTTTTGAATCTCTCTTTATCCTGGAGATTCCTTCCTTTAACTTCTATAAGAACTATAATTGACTTAGCTGGCAACAGGTATGTTGCAGAAGGTGGACTGACAGGTGAACGCATGCGATGGGTACCACGTAGAGGAAAAACTCCTTTGGATCCTGATGCGGATGGTTTTATATACAACAATCCAGTGGAAACCTCTTTCAAACAACGATGTCTTGAAGAATTGAGAATACATCATCGAAAGCTTTTGAAAACCTTATGGAATGAAGGACCTGCAATTTTGGGGAACGTTTCTGAGTCTGACTACATTAGAGTTGAGGAGAGATTGAGGAAAATCATTAAAGGTCCGGAACAAAGCGCCTTGAAACCAAAAGCCGCTAGTAAAATGATTGTATCAGAGCTAAAGGAAGAGCTGGAAGCTCAAGGTTTGCCAACTGATGGAACTAGAAACGTTCTTTACCAGCGCGTACAGAAAGCAAGGAGAATAAATCGTTCTAGAGGTCGGCCCCTTTGGGTTCCTCCTGTGGAAGAGGAAGAAGAAGAGGTGAATCTTAGTATCATTTATTGATTTTTCTAGTCCAAATTCCTATTTTGGTTAATACTTGCTTCTTTTTAGTAGCTGCTTCATTGTGATATATTTATGTGCTCCCCTTAATTATGCTGTCTCTGTACCAACTTTATGGCTTCTATTTTCTTTCCAAGACGTCCTAAAATACAGCTCAATTTCCTAAATGAAACTCTTTTCCAAACTCAATTGAAATAATGGCGTGACACGACTAACCCCCACTACTACTTTTAGGGCAATAATGTAAAATACACAAAGTTTCTCTTTTTTAACTCTCATTGAAAACTCCGTGCTCAGGCAAACGAGATGTCTAATTTCAGGTTGGAAGGAGTACAACTTAAAGCTCTCCTTCAATCCTGCAAATCTCTACTATTATAAAACCATGAGTGGTTTTTTGAAACTTTTGATATACCTAATATATCCCCATCTAATTCACTTTTTTAATGGCAAAAAAGTCAAATAATAAATAATAAAATAAAATTATATATAGGTATATTATTTTATTAGGTCTCTACAATGGAATATATACGAATAGATGTTGAAGTGGATTAGGTCACTCTTCTTTATTTATTAATTTTAGTTAGACTAAAAGCATAATGACCAACCGTGAAATTTAGGATTTTCATTTTATTTATTATTTATTTTTATTTTTAGTGTGTCCATTACTGCAAGATCAACGATTACACTATTCGATAATTCGTAAACAATTATTTGATTATTTGATAATTTTTATATATATTATTAATTCAAATGAACTAACTGAATGATTTGATTATTTATTAAATTATTTAAGAAATACGAAAAAATAATTATTATTGACCGTTTATATTTATAAAACATGCTATGGAGTTGAGACCCTGATCTTCTCCGAAATATAATTGAGGTTAAAATTACATGATATCAAATTTTTGAGTTGTAATGAGGAGACGGTTACAAATACACAACAAACTCAAGGAGCAAAAAATAAGATTGTTTGGTCGATATAAAGAATGAAAAATTATGTAATAATTTACTTACTATATAATTATCAAGGTTTCAATTTTCGTACGTAATTATTTTACGTTTTGATTGAGTTTTACATGTCAATCAATTAAATTTTTTAAATACTTATAGTTTATTGAGGAAAAAATTTACTTAGTTAAATTAAAATTCATTAAACCTTGAATAATTCATTTTCAACTTGAATAAATATCTATATAGTTGTATTGTTTCACCGAGATCATATGATTCAAGTGCGTGTTGTTTACTAGTAAAGATAAAAGTTTGGTTGGCTAATTAAATTTAACACTATTTATCTTATAGGTTGATGAAGAATTGGATGAATTAATTTCACGGATTAAGTTGCAAGAAGGAAATACAGAGTTCTGGAGACGCCGTTTTCTTGGAGAGGACCTGAATGAAAATCATAGCAAGCCATTGGAGGTCGAAGATTTTGAAGTTCTTGATGCCTTTGATGATGCTGATGTTGGTGATGATGTGTCAAAAGAGGCTGACGACGAGGAGGTCGACGAGGAGGAGGAAGAAGTGGAACAAACTGAAATCCAAGTAGGTGAAAGGGTTAAAGACAAAGAAGTTGAAACTGCCAAGCCACTTCAAATGATTGGAGTTCAATTGTTGAAAGACTCTGACCAGACTACTGCCTCATCAAGAAAATCGAGGAGAAGATCTCGGGTATCTATGGAGGTACAAAAGCTTATGGTCTTAATCAAATTGCAAGGTTATTACACTTCCATTGTGATTGGTCTCTCTTCGGATGTACACCAATCACATGACAAGTGTAATTCCTTAGAGTTGCAAAGGGCTTTGGTTCGGAAAACCTTGATTTGGACTAGAATTTCCCTTGTCAAAGTATCCAACTATTTTTGGTTCTAGTTTATCCCTAGAATTGAACAAATTAAAAAGCCAATAAAATGGTTCTTGATACCTTTATGTGAAAGTCTAGGGTTCTCTCTTTTATGTCTGGCCACTTTCTAATATTGAAAACTAGCATTGCTTTGCAATTAGCTGCTTTATGTCCAATTTAAAAAGGTTTTTGAACAATTTTAGATGATTTAATTTTTGTTTTGGTACACTCTAATGCCAGAAGGGAAAAACTTGCTAGAATGCTAGATTTTCATATCTTCTTTATCTGTGTTTGATTTTGTTTACAGAATTTTCCCAATCTTAGAGCCGAGCTGTGATACTGATTCTGCTCTTTTTAGAGGCCATTTAAAATAAAAATACTGCTGTAGTTTCTCGAGTTTCAGTCAACAAAATTTGCTACAATTTAGTATAAATCAATGCAGGATGATGATGATGATGATTGGTTTCCTGAAGATATTCATGAAGCATTTAAGGAATTAAGGAACAGGAAAGTGTTTGATGTAAAGGATATGTATACATTAGCTGATGCTTGGGGTTGGACATGGGACAAGGATTTCAAGAACAAAGCTCCTAGAAGATGGTCTCAGGAGTGGGAAGTTGAATTGGCTGTTAAAGTTATGACAAAGGTAAAAAGTATATATTCTCTTTTACACTCTCTCCTATTATAATGGAGTGAGCCTTTTTTTTTCCTTGTTAATTGCACTGGCTAATGTGTTATTGTTTCCCAAATATATTTCATTGTTTATTTTCCGTAACTGCTAACCTTATTTATTTTGTTAACTTACATTCACTTTCTATATTTCCTTCTTGATAAGAATTCGGACTATGAATTTGGTAATGTTCTACACATAAACGAATTAACAACAAGGTTTGCTAATGGGAATTCTGATCCATCCGCTTTTTAACATTTTTTGGGCACAAGCACAGGGAAACAACTTGCCTACACCAGATATGGAACACCAAATGGCCACGATTATGTCACATCAGTATAATGTATGTTCCATTGCTGATGTGGCATTATCTCCACCATTCGGTGTAGGCAAGAATTTTCCCTAGTCTTAAATTTTCCAAATATGTCTGATTTTATCACAAGATTTTTGTTATGTGGCTCCTCATCTGATGATAAGACACATCAAGCATTATTTTGATAACCAAGTACCAATTGATAAATTCCTTCTAAATCACTATCATTTGTCACAGTAGCTGTGCATATTTTTTTTTGGGTGGCCTTTTTGCTGATAAAAATTTACTGAATGTTGTTTCAGGTGATCGAATTGGGTGGAATACCAACGATTGGGGACTGTGCTATGGTACTTCGAGCTGCTATACGAGCTCCTATGCCTTCGGCCTTCTTACAGATTTTGCAGACAACACATCGTCTCGGTTATGTTTTCGGCAGGTAAGTTTCACGTTGCACTGGGATAGAACTTATAAGTTGTTTTTTGAAGTTATAACTAAACTTCTCAATTAAAACTAAACGGTAGTAGTTTAAAGGGACATTTTTTTGATAACATTTAACTGAATACTGATCAATAACCAAAATTTTCTTATCCTAAGAGTTTTGACCAAATGGGGGAATTAGGTTGCATTTGGATTGAAGGGTTCAGATTTTAGGAAAGGATTTCGAGCTGGGGATTTGAAGTGACTCCAATATTAGGCGAATTTGAAATCGCCCATAATGATTGAAAAATTAGCCCAAAATGAGAAGGGTGTATGTAATTATCCCATTTTTCTATCCAAACACAACCTTATATTACGCATTATCTTTTAGACCACATAGACCAATCCTACAATGATTTGTGAAATAAGGACATTTTCTAAAGTAATTTCATAGATATTCCACATGTGGTAAACTTAATTCGAAGATGGAATAAATTACGACGATTGTTGTTTCATCAAAACCCATAATTCTTTATTACAGAATATGTTTTTGCAAGCAATTTCTTGAGATTTAGATTGAATATCCATTCTAATATAATCAAAGTCTCCTTTAAAAGTTTGTAGGCAACTTCTTATTGCTAGTTTTGTATGTCTGTTGCAGTCCGTTGTACGATGAAATCATCAGTCTATGTCTAGAGCTTGGGGAACTTGACGCGTCTATCGCCATTGTTGCTGACTTGGAGACGAGCGGAATCAAAGTCCCCGATGAAACCATTGATAGAGTCATTTCTGCCAGACAGGCAAATGACAATCCAGTTATTGATGCATCCCAATAGTTTTTCAGTTGCATCCTTTCTCATGTTTGTACAGTGTAGTTATTTCTGATTCGATGAGGTAATAAACACTAGAAATTGTTTGTATTCTTTGTGACTTTTACTTATTCACCAAGTAACTTATTGTAAAAAGGGCATTTTTACATGAGTGTTAAAACAAGTTGCTCTTGTATCAATTTTACACGTTGTCAATGACAATTTCACCTTTTTATTTTTCTAAAACAAAAAGACAATTTTAAATATATATTGTGTTGCACGGAACTCAAATAGCCCAAAGTTCTAAATGTAAATATGTAATAAATCCATAAGCTTAACTTAAAAATGTATGTAAATCCGAACCACCGTGATTTCTTAAATTCAAGTGCCTTTTTTCGGCGGTTTGTTAAAACGATCAATCACATCATTAAATATCAGCAAAAAACCAATATGATTGATTGAATTCAAGTTCCTTTTTTCTGTGATTTTTTAGAACGATCAATCTATCATTCAATATCAGTCAGCAATAACACATCCGATGCTTGTACAAATGATAAAAGAAAACATTTAAGAAGAAATGAAAATCAACGAAATAAAAAATGGATAGAGCTAATAAGAATTTCTTTTGAATAATAACCTACTTTGCGTAAAATTGGCTCTATCAATGTTATGTTTTAATTTTCATTTCAATTCTCATGGTACATATTTTATCGAATTAAATTGTCGATAATCTTTCAAGTATAATAATAAAAAACTAGTGAGACAAAGTTGCGAGTACACGAGTATGATTTCAATTATTATAAGAATACAAAAGTATTTATCCTATAGAAATTTGCAAGATTAGAAATCAAAATTTCATTTTTTTTTTCCTTATCAAAAAAAAAATAAAAATTCTAGAAAGGCCAGTGTATGTGATTTAACACTATTTATTAGCAATTTTTCATTTCATTTTCTACATACAAATTTATATATAAAAAGCGTGCATTGACGCTTCACTCTCCCTTCAATCCTCTCCTCTCCACTCCACTTGCTGCCAACTTCTAAAACCCTAAATTAATTAAAACTCCAAGCCAAAAGCAGCTCATCCACATCAATGGCGTCCGCCAACGGCATCACTCCAATGGAGTCGCTGATGGCTGTTGCTCCCTCTATCACCACAGCGTCCACCAAACGCCGCATTCAGATCTTCCGCTACCAAGTTCCGTCTCTTCTCGACAGTTCAGGTATCGTCTCTGAGTTACACAAATGAAATGAAATGCAATCACACACGAGCACGAAAACGGGGTTTGAATTGTTTGTGGATGCGTGCCGTGTTGAATTTGTTGGGAGTCGTGTCATGGAATGTTTGCGCGAGTGATTGTGCTTGCGACAATCTTCAACCGAGTTGGCGATGTCATTGATTTATAGTTCAAATGTTTGAGTAATACTAAATAATTGCGGTAGTATCATTTCATTACATAAGTAGTGAGCATTTTCTCTACCAACATGTCTTGGAGATTTTGGAACATGTTTAATGTGGTTAAGAGTGGTTTTTAAGCAGTGTTTGATCGAGTACCTATTGAGACATACATAACGAATTGGTTTGAGGTTGTGGTTTATCCCTTTGTTTTCTTAAAGCATACACGCTTCCATGCTTTGAATTTGTATTGGTATAATTAAATAACAATGGTCACCAATATATATTATGTATGTATGTATGTATAAGATACATTATATGTCTCAATTATAAGGTAATCAGTTTACTAATCTTTGGAACTATAATTTTGTAGTTATCTTCACTGTGCTCTAGATTATCTAACACCAAAAAATGTCAATGAGGGTTTAATAACCGAACCCGTTTCAGCCCATTCATTTTTGACCCATTATTTCCAATCCATTTTAAGTCCAGTTTATGGACCAATTCCCAGAGTAACCAATATCAATCAGATCAAATTTGTCGGATTGTGCAGAAGGCAGTGAGATCTCTTTAATAGAAATACATGTAGAAGGTAATATAGCAACCACGTCCTTGGATGGAATGCGGCCTTATTGGAAGAATAGAGTACCAATTATTTGAAGTCATGTTAGAGGAATTATTTGAAGTCATGCCTTTAGTACCAATTTTTCAGTTTGAGACTGCTGAACTGTTGTTTTGTCTTCATGTAAACAGAGAACATGGTCTGCGATAAATTAAATGTACGATAGCACCCATTAAATTTTACGGCTACGGATTTCAATCAAGCTGAGGAGTTGAACTCACTTGTACTCTCTCTTGGCTTTCTGTTCTTAAAGCTTGAATTTGTTTGAGCCACCCCCGCACCCCACCCCAAAAGTTCAGTCTTGTTTTGAAACTAATATGAGGTTCCACTCGTTGCCGAGTAAATTCAAATTTGTTATTGCTTAGTTCATTTTTTTTTTTTATGATTAAAAGACTTTAAAATACCAATACGACTATCTTGTAGCAAGTAAAAGAGTCAATAGAATAATAAAATATAAATGCTACGACATTTCCATACATTTCAAATATGACTATATATATATATATATTTTGAGTCTCAAATAATTTTGTGAAGTTTCACATATAATTCCTCGTTACTTTGAGCCTAAGCCTAATGCAGTCCAAGCCTACTTTTGTAGCCCTTAGTTTGAATATAAAATCAAGCCTTGACCTTCAATTGAATCTTGATTTGGTTTGGACTCCTTGTCCTCTCAGCCTGAAAACTATCAAACTAAGCTCATGAGCTTCAAGGTGGACAGTCCTAATATTGTACACTTGGGGTATGCTTCTATACCTTCAGCAATTGATATGTATTTAAAAATGTAAAATTGTTGGATGGGCAAGCAAATGTTAAACAATGGTGTCCATTTGAACTGCATATAAATGACGCTAACAACTTGATCACCCATTTTATGATCAAATTCTATCTTTGTGATAGATTAAAGTGATATTATTCGTCTTTGAGGTTCTTTTCTTATAAAGACTATGAGCTGGGAAACTCTTATGAACAGAGATGTAGATTGGAAGATTCAGCAGTCTGATTGACATTGACCCAATTCGTTAATCAACATCCCAAGTCATAGTAACCTAGAGATTTCATGTTCCCTGGAACTCAGGATGAGATCTGCTTATTGATTCCTGTTCTGGAAGATCCTGATAATGTAGTTAACATTTTGTTTGTCTTCATATGAAGATGCAGATCTTATGTACATAAGAATTGGGGCCAGATAACGAAAATGTTGTGGTTAAGGAGAGCTTCAAATAATCACTTAGAATTTCCACAGAAAACATTTTCTCTGTGCTAGTTTTTTCCATGTATCCATTATTAATATGTTCAATATTTGCTGATATGCAATTCTTCAGACTCTTCACAGATGACTACAGATTTTGCATCGCTATTGGTTGATTTACTTTTCCAAACATTGCCTATATATGACGACCGTGGATCAAGGAAAGCCGTGGATGATGTTATTATTAAAGGTTTAAGTGAAGTTGTATTCATGAAGAGTTTTGCAGCAACCCTTGTACAGGCCATGGAAAGGCATCCGAAGTCCCAATCAGTCACAGGAGGTTACAGGCTCCTAAAGTGGTCTTGTTTTCTCTTAATTTATAGTCAGTTTGCCTTGTTATCAAAGAACGCATTGTGTAGAGTGGCCCAAGCCCAAGCATCAGTACTTCATATTGTCATGCGAGGATCGTTCCGTGTGAGAAGGGCTTGCAAGCAAACCTTTTTTCATTTGTTCGCTCAGGTCTCCTCTTCATTTTGTGTGAATGGTTCTTGTTCACTTTTTTCGGAAGTTTGCTTTGTTTATTCCTTGCTATCTTTATATATTTATTTGCTTCTGCCTTTTCAGTCACCAGAAATATACAAAACATACATGGAGGAATTGAAAGATGGAAGGATCCCATACAAAGATAGTCCAGATTTAATACATCTGATACTTGATTTTTCAAATTCAAATCCTGCTTCATTTGATAAATGGAAGGTAGACTTACCCTTTCCCATGTATAATATCCATATTAGTAAACAGCATTTTCCGGGTTTTATGGTTGCTTGCTTATTCTTCTCTTTTTGTTATACAGGAAATATTTCTCGACATTTATGTTAAAGCAGTTCTAAATGCAAAAGAGAAGCCAACAAAGGGCCTTCGTGCAGCTTTTATTCCGTTATTTACTTGTCTGTCCCATGAAGATTTTAAGAACATTATACTTCCATCATCTGTCAAGATGTTGAAACGAAATCCAGAGATTGTCCTAGAATCCATTGGAGTTCTTTTACAGTCTGCCAACCTTGATTTAAGTAAATATGCGATAGAAATCCTCTCAGTGGTATTAACGCAGGCTAGGCATGCAGATGAAGCAAGAAGACTTGCTGCTTTAGACATAGTTAGGTGCTTGAGCCAAAAGTCCAGTAGTCCTGATGCTGTAGAAGCTATGTTTAGTGCTGTCAAATCTGTACTTGGAGGTTAGTGTTTTGATATGTATACTTGCTTGCCAAGAATTAGTTGATACCTTTTCAGTTTGCAATCAGCCAATTACTAAAAAATCTGGTTAGCGACATTCTCACAGATTTAGGGATATGAACAGGTTCAGAAGGAAGACTTACATTTCCGTACCAGAGACTTGGCATGATTAACGCACTGAGAGAAATTTCAGATGCTCCTGAAGGAAAATATGTATCTCGCTTGTCACCAACTGTATGTGGATTTCTATTGTCCTGTTACAAAGATGACGGTAGGTCATCGGCCTCAAATATATTGCATCTAAGACCGCTTTGTTGGCTGTGATTTCTGCTTACTTGCCATCTAGAAATGATATTATGCTCTCAACTTGCCATGAGAAGTTACTGATTCTGTTTCCGCCCTTTTTAAATCAAATATGTTGATATCCAGGAAATGAAGAGGTGAAGCTTGCAAGTTTGTCTTGTTTGGCAGCATGGGCGGCAAAATCAGCAGAAGCTATTTCACAGGATTTAATTACCTTCATTGTTTCTGGGCTCAAAGAAAAGGAAGCACTGAGAAGGGGTCACCTTCGTTGCCTGCGAATAATATGCAAAAATACTGATGCAGTTCAACAGGTAAGGTTATATGTGGTTTATTGTCTGTAAATTAACAAATATTCGACGGTATTTAGCTCAGAGTTATGATGCATTATCCAGATGTCATCCTTACTGCTGCCTCTTCTCCAACTAGTCAAAACTGGTTTCACTAAAGCAGCACAAAGATTGGATGGTATTTATGCACTGTTCTGTGCGGTGAAAATTGCTGCTGTCGATGTCAAAGCAGGTAATTTGCTTGACCTGCTTCCAGTTCTTCTGTACCAACCATCTTAAATTTGCTCAATTTCAGTGACTTTTTGGTTGACATGCTTCCATCATGATGTTTGATTTCATTTTAGTGTTTCTGTTTCTAATTTCTACCATTTGCTTTAGATGAAACTATTTCCAAGGAGAAAATTTGGCAGTTGATATTGCAGAATGAACCTTCAATTATTCCGATTTCTTTGGTAAGTATTCAGCTTATGTCATTCCTTCTCAGATAAAATTTAGGAACTATTAACCAATCAAACTCTTAAAATTACACAAGTTTCTCACTATATTTTTTTGCAAGATTAAAACTTGTGGCAATTTTTACATTGTGTATTGTGATAAGAGTTCAAAAAATATTATTAAGGCTTCGGCTGAAAAATTGGTCTAATAGGCATTGCACGTTTCCAAAAGGGGCTTGAGAAAAGTTGACAGCCTAGGATCATCACATACGGTGGAGATGTTTGCTTGCAGCTACGAGATAATGCCTTATTTTTTCTTTCACGATCTTTTTCAAGAACACTAGAGTTTGTTTTATTTTTGCTTTTGCAGGCATCAAAATTATCAGTCGAGGACTTGATAGCTTGTGTTGACCTTGTTGAGGTTCTGCTTGTTGATGATCCTCAAAGGTTGCTTATCTCTTCTATTATAATATTGATACATAATTTTCCTAAAATAAGAAAATCTTGTTCTTTTCTGAAATGCCTACTGTTTAGCTTATTCTCCTCTGTTCGAATAGAGTACTTTACTTTTGGTATGATCTGTAGAGGAGCCTTCAGTTAAGCAGTCAATACAGCAACTTCTGGGTTTTCCTTCATATATTTTCTCAAGAAGTTTCTATGTAATATGTAGTCGGTGAATTGTTGAGATTAGGTTTTAAGGCCCACTTAGAACACAATGGATACTTGTGCTTCCTTCCTTGTCAGGCGATAATTGTTTGTGTTCTATTGGTGAATTTTGCCCTTCTAAGTCAAGCTTTTCAGACAGAATTCAATTGGATTCGTAGGGAAAATAAATTTGCAGTAACAATATGACAAATTTAAAACCTGATTGTTGTAATTAACTTTGTTGTTGTGTTGTAGACTATTGGAACTTTTTCCTTCCAGAGCATTCCTGCAGGTGACTATTACAATCTTACTGAATATTGTCTTGCGATGGGTTTATGGTTATTAATTGCTGTTACATTTCAGTTTATATTGTTTTCGCTGTGCCATCCTAATTGGGACATAAGGAAAGCAGCCCATGGCACTACCAGGAAGATTCTTGTTGCTTCTCCTCTATTATCTGAAGCCATTTTGCTTGAATTCTCGAGTTATCTCTCTGTTGTCGGAGAAAAAGCTTATCTTCTTAAGATGAGGTACTTCTTTCTAGGTCAACATCTATTGATTTACCCTACCGTTAATTACCTTTTCAAATGGAAAGGATTTTTGAATTCTGAAAAAATATATATATGGTTTCCAGTGATGCGGAAAATTTGGTAGATTCTCAAGTCCCATTCATTCCACCAGTTGAGGTTTTGGTGAAGGCTTTGGCTGTGATAGCATCTGCAATTTCAGCTAGTGCCCCAGAGGCTTGTCTGCAGCTCCTTTTTTGCTCACATCACCCCTATATCGTGGGGACGGGGAAGAGAGATGCAGTTTGGAGGGTAACTTTGTCTTTCTACTTTTCATGATATTTACAACTCTTCTCTTTTTGGCCTTATTTTGTTGCTTTTTACCAATATAGCGTCCATGATTTTTGGAAATGTAAGACTATTTTTCCCTGGGTGGGTGGGCGGAAATAGGAATGCTCTTCCAGATTTAATATTACTAGTTGATGTTACTTTGCTACTTATGGTTTCCACTAGTGGAATTTATTGCCAATGTTTTAGTTACTGACAGGACATATCCTTTCCCATTTAACTAATCTATTGATCATCCTTATTGAATGGCTGTCCCCGCTATTTTTTTCGTTCTCCAGAGGGTGCAAAAGTGTCTGCAGAAGTTGGGTTTTGATGTAATTGGTCTTGTTGCAGCTAATATGACTGAATTATGCAAGGTGAGCAGTACAGCCGATTGTCAGTTGATTCTCTGCCATAATTTTCCTGTTCCTTATGTATTGTTATTATATAGTAATTGTGTTACTATTCGTGTATTCTTGAGAAGATGTGTCTGTTTGTAGCTTTACTGTATTGCACGTGTTTCTCCTGTATTTATGGCCTTGAATCTAGGCATTGGCATTCAGAGAAAAATGTCCTAGCTGTCGTATATTTTCCCACAGAGCTCAGTGCTACATCTTTTCAGTTGAAATATCTCGTCAGTCTAAACCTTCACTGCCGTTTAATCTGCAGCTTCTAGCCAACTTTTAGTTAATCCAATTTTGTGGGATTAGCGTGGAGTCCTCTTCAGTTGACTTTCTTGTTTTTCTGCTATATTCATACACTCATTATTCAGCTATCGTGCTTATGCCTTTTTGCAATCGTTAACTCTAGTGGTGCAATGAAGACCAACATTCGTGTAAGTTGTTTTGGTTGATAAATAGATCAATGGATATGAAATGATATGAGCATATGTTGCAATTGAACATCATTAGGGACCTTTTCTTTGATAAGTGAAGGCTGTGGCATGAATATTTTACTTATGAGAATCACTTTAGACATTAGGTTGATTATTATTTTTTATTTTGCTTTGGTCTTTAAGGGCTTGTTAGGTTCGAAGGGATTGATGAGTTCAAATTACCTTGAGCAAGAAGGGGCTATAAATTCCTTATCAACTTTGATGTCTGTTCTACCAGGAGATACTTATGCACAGTTTGCAAAGGTTTAGTAATTTTCTTGTGTCTGGTAATATCTTTCATCAACATTGTTTAATTGTCTAATATGGATTTTACTATATAATTTACTTTTGCAGCACTTTATCAATCTTCCAGATCGTCTTGCACATGACACACTCACGGAAACTGATGTTCAGGTCAAGTCTATTTTATGATTTTGATCTTTACTGATTTAAAAGAAAATCTAATAGTTTACCATGGTTCTGAGAATTTATTAGTTCTTTATTAGATGTTATTTGTAGTCTCACTCAGTAGGCACTCATTTTTGCATCTCCTGCTTGTCCGGCTATCGGTATGTATGTATGTATGTATGTATGTATTATATGCCTTTTCACTCTAATTTTTTTACGTGCTACAGATTTGTTCCACTTGAATTATCTAGCCGCCTTTATTTAATTTACTTGAAGAGATAGGTTGCTATATTACTGCTCCTGAGATGTGATTGACTATTCTTGATAAATATGGCTGTGTCTTCTCTTTACCATTGAACTTATAACCAAGTAGCTACAATAGGAAAAGTTCCCTGCTATCAGTAGTTGATAAGTGACTGAACTAACCCTTGCTAGTTTTCTCTTTCCAATTCAGATTTTTCGTACTCCTGAGGGAGTGCTTTCGAGTGAGCAAGGTGTTTATGTTGCAGAGTCTGTGGTCTCCAGGAATGTGAGGCAAGCAAAAGGACGATTTCGACTTTATGATAACGATGATGGCGAGGTAATAGCATGTCAACTTTGTCTTCATGAAGTATAAAGATGTTTTTATTGTGGTTCCTAACTATGACATGTGACTTCAGGACCAAGTTAGCTCTAACAACTCTGTTGTCGGCTCACATCATTCAACTAGGCGGGATGCACGTGCACCCAGTAAAGAGGCTGGGAAGAAAGATGCTGCAAAATCAACGAAGAAACCTGGCAAGTCCATTATCTTCTCCAAAAATCTGGAACTGCCTTTTCTAGTAGCTTACATTAAACTATATTCTCTTGTTTTAATATTTCCAGAAAAGGCGAAAACTGCTAAAGAAGAAGCGCGTGAGTTGCAGCTTAAAGAAGAGGGCCACATTCGTGAAAAGGTCATGAAAACTCAGCAGAACATTTCTTCGATGCTTAAAGCTTTGGGAGAGATGGCCATAGCTAATCCTATATTCACGCATAGTCAGCTTCCTTCTTCGGTTAGTTTTACTTGTTCTTTAGAAATTTTGGTTTGTGTATTGCTTCAATAGCACCAACATATCCGGAATATTTTATGGATATCTAAGATGCTGCTGGTCATGGCATTGTTCTCCTACATAATTTATAGGAAGCTAGGATGTTCTCCTTTAGTTAGAGGGATCTACTTCTGGGACATCTTAGACATGGACATACTCCGACAGATGTTCGGCTAACGTGCACATCCTTGCAGCATGATTTTACCTTCTTAATGCAGATACCATGAGGACTTTTGTCTTAGAAATGATGTATATAGTACTAGTCAAATGTTGGTATTTTTGGGGTCAAAGTTTCTTTTAGCTCTTCTCCCTTTACTACAGAAAGTAATATTATCTTTTATAAGTTCACCAAGTCCAGCAGTGTTTATATATAGTTTTGCTATCATAATTAGATTATAATTTCTCTTAATTTCATCTCTTTTTCAGGTTAAGTTTGTTAACCCTTTACTTCGTTCCCCAATTGTTGGTGATGTTGCCTTTGAGACCTTGGTGAAGCTTTCAAAATGTACGGTTGATCCTCTCTGCAATTGGGCTCTTGAGATTGCAACTGCTTTAAGACTGACTGCCACAGAAGAAATTAGTGTCTTGTCGGAGTTATTTCCACCTGTTGGTGAGGAAGACAATGGAACCGCATCATTGGGTCTTTTTGAACGTCTAGTCAGTGGCTTAACCATTTCTTGCAAATATGGACCACTTCCAGTTGACTCATTTTCGTTTATTTTTCCGGTAAACTATCCTACTAAGTTTCTCTTACTGCTCTTCGGTTTGATGCTTCTACTAATTCACATATATCTATCTATCAATTTTCGTGTGCAGGTAATTGAAAGGATACTGCTGTCTCCCAAGAAGACAGGCCTTCATAATGCTGTTCTCCAGATACTTTTCTTGCACATGGATCCTATTTTACCTCTACCAAGGATTCGAATGCTATCAGTTATTCCCGATACTCACAGTAAATCACAGTATTGCTATTTAATTCTTAGTTAATATGTTGCTTATGCTATACTCTGCAGGTTTTGTACCATGTCCTTGGTGTCGTCCCTGCTTACATGAAATCTATTGGCCCAGCACTGAATGAGTTGTGTCTTGGTCTGCAACCAGATGAAGTAGCACCTGTATGAGTTAATATCTTTTATTATTTCACTTTTGCAACCTGTGTCATTATTACCCCCGAGCTCATTCTATTTTACATGATCTTTTCACAGGCTCTATCTGGTGTTTATGCCAAAGATATTCATGTAAGAATGGCTTGCTTGAATGCTGTGAAGTGCATTCCGGCTGTCTCCAATTGTTCGATTCCTCAAAATGTGGAGGTTGCGACCAGCATATGGCTTGCTTTGCATGACACAGAAAAGGTATAGAATATTTTTTCTTTTTATATTATTTGAGCAATACTTTATTTATGCTTTTCTGTTTAATTGCTCAGACCTGAGAAGTTTTGGGTTCAGTTTGAGTAGAAATTATATTCAATCCCAAATGTTTATTTTGGTATTCTGAAAATGTTTTTTTTTTTTTTTGGTTTAGGTATCTTCTGGATCCATCTGGCTCAAGTATATAGTTTGATGTACTTGCTTGAGCCATCACTTGTTCTATTCATCTTGCTTAATAAAGACCAATCATTACAGAAACTCAAGGACTTATCTGGGAATTTTCTCTTGTATACTTTGTGGTTCTGAAACTTGTGTTTTGGTTTAGAGATCTGCTGTGTCTGTTGCTAAATTTTGATTATTGGTGTTACTTGTTTAGATCTGTGGTTGTTCATGTTATGTTTAGAATGATGTTGACCTCTCAATCTTAGAATTCACGGAGATTCCAGCCTTTCAGTTGTTATGGACTTAGGAAGCCCTACTTTTTATTCTTAATATAACATTGATTTGATGGATTCATTCATAGTTGATGCTAGTTCTGCCTCTAATACTCGGTCTACTGATATGTAATGCCCACGACACCGGCTGGACTATCAAGTACATTTTGATGTTTACCTTGTCCACATTTTGTTAGTCTCGGATTTCTTGTCTGAGTTTGTATATATTGGTTTACATGTGGCATTTTGATAAAATGTCGCAGCATATTCTACCTTTTTAGATGCAACTAATCTGAATTTTGCAAAATTTTGTTGAAAGTTTTTTCGTAATTTGATGTGTTGAGAGTATATATGCTCAAGTTCCTTTGGACTTCTGTTTCTCGCTTCTGTTTTTCTATTGGTATCATGCTACTGCTTTATTTGGTTTAACTGAAATAGTAGGAAAGATGGGAATAATCACTATATGGTGGAAAGTGTTGAAGAACTTGGACTACCCTTTTTTTAAAACTTAAATTTAATTGAAGCATTATACTGTATTTGTCTGACCCATCAGTAAACACAAGAATAAAAAGGCTAAATTTATTCTCATGGATTTCCTTATATCTTTCAAAACTAAAGGACCCAAGTAGTAAATTATCCAAGGATAAAAAAGAGCCCAAGTGGTAAGATAACTAATTTTGTAATTCCTGTTTTCAGTCAGTTGCAGAAGCTGCTGAGTATGTATGGGATTGTTACCGAAATGACTTCGGCACTGATTACTCTGGACTTTTCAAAGCACTTTCACGTGTTAACTATAATGTCCGAGTTGCTGCAGCAGAGGCACTTGCGGCTGCTTTGGATGAAAAGCCCGATACAATACAGGTAACTTGCTTATCCAACTTTCATTGTGTGATAAAAATCCAATTTGATTGTCAGTTGTCTGACGGTGAATAGTTCAGGAATCTCTCTCGACTTTGTTTTCTTTATATCTCCGAGATGTTGGATTGGGTGAGGAGAGTATTGACGCTGGTTGGCTAGGCAGACAAGGAATAGCTCAGGCCTTACTCTGTGTGGCAGATGTTCTTCGAACCAAAGATCTTCCTGTTGTGATGACATTCCTTATATCACGAGCCTTGGTACATATAACTCACTTCTTGCAAATCAAAGAAATATTGTTTGGTTAATTTTTTTTTTTTTTTTTGGTTGATATTGTGCCTTGGATACTGGAAAACATTTCTGATAGAACTAGATACATAGAGGCACTCTTAGTTTTGCTATATAGAGTCTATTTCTACGTTTTATTGTTCTGTTCTTTGCTTATCCTTTTCAATATCTGAAAGGGAATGTATGAACTTCTTGACTGCAGGCTGACCCCAATGCAGATGTTCGAGGAAGAATGATTGATGCTGGTATTATGATTATTGACAAGCATGGAAGAGATAATGTTTCTCTATTGTTCCCCATATTTGAGAACTACTTGAACAAAAAGGTTATTCTCCTTCAGATGATGCCTGCTAGCCTTTTCTTCATTTTGTTTTCCTTGAACATTTTGTACTTGTAAATATGCCGTTAGATTTATAATATCACTTATTTAACTTTGAAACATCTGTTTCTTGGTAACATGTATTTCTTTGGACCTCTCTGAGGTGTGCATAAGCTGAACGAATTTCTTTGATCCCTGCTCTTATTGTCTATCGACTCTTTTGCAGGCGTCAGATGAGGAATCATACGATTTGGTACGCGAAGGTGTGGTTATATTCACTGGAGCACTGGCGAAACATTTGTCGAAGGTCGTAACCTTTCTTTTTAAGAATTGATTCACTGTAAAGGGATTTGGCTGAAATTCCATTTATTTTTGTCATATACCAGGGAGATCCTAAGGTTCATGCTGTTGTGGAGAAGTTGTTGGATGTGTTGAACACTCCTTCTGAAGCTGTTCAACGAGCAGTTTCAAGCTGCCTGTCACCGTTAATGCAATCAAAGCAGGTATTTTGAGGTTTCCAATTAAGTATCTTGTTAACTTGATTGTTGCTAGTTGTTTGTAATGATTTGTAATGATTCATTTTCAATCCTGATTTTTCTTCTGATTGTACATTTAGGTCACCATTTAGTAAATGTAAATTATCATTTCACTATTCTTTTGGTTGATGTGAAGTATATTTTGGTGCTGTGTGTAAAGGTACTTTTATGTGGATATGGCCATTTTAATTGGACTCATGGTAGCAAATACTCATATTCTCACTATATGCATTAGTCTCATTATGAGTACATTTTCCAAACTTAAATGTAAAGGCATTCCTATTAGTCAACCTGTGGTGAATGGAATATATCAATTTTTATTTTAGTGGGCAAAGTTTATTCCCATTGATGAAGTAATAGAGTTTCAACGCAAAGCAAAAGCTATTGAGGCAGTATGTCATTAGATGTTGCTTGTATTCAAAGTTTATTTTGTTTTGAACTTTTGATTCATTTTCGTAATTATCCTGTGCTTGTTAAAATTTTTGCACTTCTGAATCTCAATTTGGTTGCCAAATTTTGTAGGATAATATTCCAGAGGAGACTTGATCTATACCTGTATATCATACTAAAGACTTCATCTTCATTTCTTAATAATTTTTAATTGTGCTCTTTTGTCATACATGTTCTCCCCCCCTCCCCTTCCGCAGCCACAAAGGGAAAAGAAACAGAACAAACAAAAAGCAAATTGAAGAAAAAACGCTCTGGGCACACACATATTCTCTGTTTTTTATTATGCTTTTATGATCTTTTTTTCCTTTTCAAGTTGCGGTATACAGGGTTCTGTAATTGTCTTTTCGCTGCTTGAAGTGACTTTGTTATTGTTCATTTTTTCGTTATATCATTTTTTAGTAGTTTAAAATCATTTAATATGGCATCCTATGCACTAGGAGGAAGCAGCAGCTCTTATTTCTAGACTGCTTAATCAGCTGATGAAGAGTGACAAATATGGTGAGCGTCGTGGAGCTGCATTTGGACTAGCTGGGTGTGTTAAGGGATTTGGAATATCATGTCTGAAGAAGTATAATATTATGACAACATTAAGAGATGGTCTTACAGACAGGTCTGTTTTTATGAAAATATTTTAAGTTGTTTTCTCATGCTGACGTCATTGGGTGGAATATGTTGTTCAAATGGGAATATTGTATCAAATTTTATTAATGAGTTGTGTGTTTTTTTCGTCCCTATTTGCTGGTTGCTTCTAATAATTTATCTTGCAGACTAACATTACTCGTTACCATGAAGAACCGACCTGTGACTTAATTGATATCTTATTGCTCAAAAATTATTTTCACTATTGGTGATGCTTTATAAATTTCTTTACATTGTTTCCTTATAAATTAGACATGACGAAAAAGAACGATAATATTACATCGATATAAAGAAATTGCCTTTACATCTTTACAATTAGATTTATTTATTTTGATACAACTTTTTTGGTAGAACTCGTATGTTTATTACATTACGATTACATTATGGGTTGAACTTTAAGCACATGCTTTTATATATATGATTGTTCCTGTTTTGTCTTTTCTGTTAATTCTTGTTTTTATGAGGTGCTTTCTTTTGACAAGCTCAATATTTTTTCCCGTGCAAGCTTAAAGGTATTATTTGTTGGAAAATTCAGTTTTTCCAATTTATATACTCTTTCCATCCACCTGTTATTGCTACATTTTCATTTGAATTCCAAAATTAAGAAACTTTTTACACAAAAAATACAACTATTTGCGTTCTTGTCTGGCTGAAAGGGTTAAATTTGGAAAATCATTAATATTATGTGTTTTAACTCTTTTTCTTGGACATAATATTTTTATCTAACAGCCTCCTTTTGTCCATATTTCTGTCTAGATGTAGTTGTAAGACTCTTGCTAATGTATCTTCGCATTTGTTCCGACCTGGAATTTGTTCCCTGTATGGGTTGGTCCATTTAAATACCTTCTTTAGATTGCCACCTTTTGACCTCTGGTGATGTCTATTTCAGTTATTAAATAGCCTGTGCCGAGGCACTTGGAAACTAATTTTCACAATGATAAGTGCTATGATAATGAAACAAAAACATGGAGAGCTATATGCAAATATAGCTTTGCAATGTAATGTAGCGTTCTTGGTACATGAAAGTGAGTGAATCATAGATTATATGTTAAATATTCACCTGTTGTATGAGTGAGTCTGGGATAAAACTTGGCAATGTCTGTTTTAAATAAAATGAAATCTACCAGGAATCCTAGTACTAGTAGGAGGACAGCTGCATATAATGCTGGTCATTGAAAGTCGGCTGAAAAGGTAAAAGCAAACGTGATATTCTTTGTTGGCAGAGAGAAACTCATCTAGATACTTGGATGACCGTTAAATCTGTACATTATTGCATGGATACGGGATATATTTTATTTTTATTTTAATGCCAATGTAATAATATGTATATTTTCTGTCTGACTTTGTTGTTTATGCAACTTGATCATTTTTGACAAAGCTTATGGCATTGAATGTTGATTCTAATTCGCAATTAGCTAGCTTTTTAGTTCAATTAGAACTCTTATAAACGTGATTTTTATATTGCATTGCAGAAATTCTGCTAAAAGCCGAGAAGGAGCTTTGCTGGCATTCGAGTGTTTCTGTGAAAAGCTGGGGAGATTGTTCGAACCGTAAGTATATAGAAATTAGCTTATTGAAGATTTGCCCCTCTATTTCTTGAGGAAAATTGATCCCAAAAGCCCTTGCCTCTTTCTTCTCTTTCAGGTATGTGATTCAAATGTTACCGCTACTCCTAGTATCCTTCTCTGACCAAGTCGTGGCAGTTCGAGAAGCTGCTGAGTGTGCAGCTCGTGCAATGATGTCTCAACTTAGTGCTCAAGGAGTCAAACTCGTTCTTCCATCCCTTTTAAAGGTTTTTGTTTAGATACCATTTTCCCTAATGAACATGATTTTGCTAAATTAACCAAAACTTGACTCACATGGGATTGATTATGTGAGGCTTGGTCGATTATATTGTCTGATAGTGTAAGCATTTCATGCAAGGGAGGTGGGAGGAGACGTGGCTTTATGTGGGAGCAATTTTTCCCTTTTAACTTTTTTTAACTAAAAAATCATGAGTTTTGGTCTGCCCATAGTTGATGGGTTAGGAAGTTGCTTCGCAGTGAAATTTCTTGGGATAAGAAGAGGGAAAATGGGTTTTCATTTTGTTTTAGCATGTAAGTCGTGGCTAACTATTATTCTTCTCATGTCAGGGCCTTGAAGATAAAGCTTGGAGAACGAAGCAAAGCAGTGTACAGCTTCTGGGTGCTATGGCTTACTGTGCTCCACAGCAACTCTCTCAATGTCTTCCAAAGATTGTTCCGAAGTTGACCGAGGTTTATATGCTGTAACACATTGTCTTCTTTGGCTTTTATCTTTTGGTGTTCTTTACATACATCAAAACACATGAACAAAGTGGAAATTTTTGAGATGCTATGTTTGAGTTCAGTTGCTTTCTACTGTAGGTTCTTACAGATACTCACCCCAAAGTTCAGTCGGCTGGGCAAACGGCCCTCCAGCAGGTATAATAAAACTTAATCAAGTTCAATTACTTCATTTGATATTAATCATATTTGTGATGAGTGTTTCCTTGAATTAGGTTGGAAGTGTGATAAAAAATCCAGAAATATCTGCCCTTGTCCCCACTCTTCTCATGGGTCTCTCCGATCCCAATGATTATACAAAGTATTCTCTTGATATTCTTCTCGGGGTAAACACATCAACCGTATCTATTTTCTTTGTTGAGTCTATCCAATACACGTGATGAAGGTTTAAATTGGCTATATGATGCTTGCAGACAACCTTCATTAATAGTGTAGATGCTCCTTCTCTTGCACTTTTGGTACCCATAGTCCACAGAGGGCTGAGGGTAAGGAGTGCTGAAACAAAGAAGAAAGCTGCTCAAATAGTTGGAAATATGTGTTCATTAGTTACGGAGCCAAAGGATATGATTCCCTACATAGATTTGCTTCTCCCTGAAGTGAAAAAGGTACCTTTTGTGAATCAGCGGAGTGGCTAACAAAGAGAATGGCATTTTAGATTAGAATTTTGATAATTTGTAGTATGACAGGTCCTGGTTGATCCAATTCCTGAAGTGAGATCTGTTGCTGCGAGAGCCCTTGGTTCTCTCATAAGAGGAATGGGAGAAGAGAACTTCACTGACCTTGTCCCATGGTTATTAGAAACTCTGAAGTCTGATGGTAGTAACGTTGAGCGGTCTGGAGCTGCTCAAGGCCTGAGTGAGGTTAGAAAATCGTCTCTGAATTTCTTTAAACATTCTTCTTTTCTTTTGTTTCGTGATGATGCTTAACCTATGGTGTCATGATGAAGATCATGATTCCTTTTTGTGTATGTTAGTATTTATGCTTCTTCATCTGAGAAAAAAAAGGGGTATTGTTCTTACACTCTTCCGAAAGAGGGTATTTAGGAGGTTCTGTCATAATTATAGGGCTACTGGCCAATTTACTAGCGATGGTTACTGTTCAAGCTGAGATCTATATCTGAATTACTAGTACTCACGAGTTATTGGTATCAAAAAACATAAGACTTTTCTTGACTGATACTTTACCTTCATAGCCAACCTCAATTTCGGATCCATTGCTGCGTAATTTATTGATGTTAAAGGACAGGGAAAGATAGCTAAGAGAGGAATTTCTTGTACTTCGCTCTTATCCTAATGCAATATAGACTTCACTGCAAGAAAAAAGAGCTACAACGATTGATCATCTTTGTTGTTGGATGCCATTGTTTGATTTTAGTACTAGATAGCTCTTCAGACTGTAGGAACAGGTGCAAAAACTTTGGCTTGTCAGAAGTTGGATAGTAGTCGTGGATCCAAGTATGAGGTAGTTTCGACATAGACTTTTAATAGTTTGATAGCATTATCAAACATTGGTTGTAATTGACTGTAGGTGGTCAATGTGCGCAAGTTGTTCCCCCTTTTTTTTTTTCCTAGTTGCGATGATGCTACAAATCTATAAGTACGAGCGTATGTGCTATGAAGAATAACATGTATTGCTTCTATGCTTGACATTTACGGTGATAATCAGAAAGAGTGTGGAAAGAGTCAAGAGTAGAGAGAAAGAAATTGAGACCCATAAAGAAAAAGGAACGAAAGAGAGAAATTGCGGGGTAGAAATTAAGATGTTATTGCGCCACTATCTGATTAATTTCGTATCTCTTTCTTTCTACAATATTGACCACCGTCCTATAGGATTCTCCAACATACTCCCGCTATTTAGCTTTGTGTGTCCATGTTTGACCAGGAGTTGTAGAAGGGAGTTGAGAAAAATGGTAGTTTGGGGTATATTTACAATTTTAATCTTAATAGTTTTGGTTTGGAGTTATTGTCATATTATTACTTTAAGTCAGAAGGTGCTTTTGGAATGAAAATTGTTAGTGTAGGAAGCACGGCATTATGTATGGACATATCGAAAAGTAATCAGTATCATTCAACTATGGGCTGGGGGATTATATTTTACATTCCTTCTAGCTGAGAAGCTCGATTGTTGCCTGCTAATTCCAGATTTCGCATGAAACTTTGTTTTATCATTTTGATAAATATCTACATTGTCAACGGATGAGTTCTTGGTTCTTTATTTTGAAATGACTGTGCATATGCTCTGTGTTCCCTCTAGGTATTGGCTGCACTTGGAACAGAGTACTTTGAAGACTTACTACCTGACATTATTCGGAACTGCTCTCATCCGAAAGCTCCAGTTCGGGACGGTCACTTAGCACTTTTCAAGGTGAATGTTGGTTAAGGGTGAATGTTATTTCTGTGCATGCCTGCTGTATAATTTGATGAACTTTACTTTTATACTTCTTGCAGTATATGCCAAGAGCTTTAGGTGTTCAGTTCCAGAAGTATTTGCAACAAGTTTTGCCTGCCATTATAGATGGTAGGCTCCCTGGAAATTTCTTCCTCTCTCTCTGTTTGAGTTATTATTCATATGAATATATAATGTGGTTGTGTCTATTGTCTCGGTCAAACAGCTTGCCTTCCCATGTTTACTTGCACTTTATTAATGATACAGTCTTCTTTTTCTTCAGGCCTTGCCGACGAGAATGAGTCTGTACGAGAAGCAGCATTAAGTGCTGGGCATGTTCTGGTTGAGCATTATGCAACTACGTATGTACTTATGGACATTATGATTTCCTTTTGTTCATGTCGTGTGGTGGTTCATATATTTGCTTCTTGTTTAACTTTAGATTAATTGGACGACAATCTTCCCCACATTCGTACAATTTTCTCTGTTAAGAATTCTTGTGTTACATAGTATGGAGACCGTGAATATGCATAAAAGCCTGTCCGGAACCTTGGGTCTGGAATTTTGATTGGAAAGATGTAGCGGGCCATTGAGACATTGATCAGAAAAATGATCAATTGTTGTGATTGTCATGAAATAGAAAGCTGGGAAAGGCAGAGTATCAATTGACTATAGAAGTATTCATTGACATAGAAATGGAGTATGAATTGTGCTAGTCTAGGTCTAGTTTCTTAAGTTCCACCACTAGGACTAGCTATGGTATCATATGAAATTAAATTTTCCCCAACGACGACATAATCATATCCCGTGAATACTAACTTTTATGAATGTCTGGCTTTGAAGGATGGAAAGAGCAATTTTTTGGGGTAGTCCAAAGCAGCATGCAGAAAATTAGTATCTTAACAAGTCACTAGGGATGATGACTTGAGAGTTTTGATAAGTGAGGGAGCACCCAGAGAGAATCTAATTTATACAGATATGTCATTAGTTTTGGAAAAGGAGATGGTTATTCTTTAACAAAAATTTAGCGAAGGAAGAGAACTCTGAAAATGATATAAATTAATAAGACTGCGACCAAATAATGTTCTTGTTGAGGTCTGGGATTTGGAGAAGTTAAAAGTCTTGATCAGCAACAATATTGTTTTGACAAAATGATTTTAAATGCTTGAGAACTTTACCAATTTTCATTCACAAAATATGGAATGGAGAACTAATTAGAGAATGGAACTGAGTAAGTCGGTATCTAGCTGATGCATCAAGGATTGGAATGCAGCATTCAGCCACAGGCTGGTACAGAAAACTTTAATGAAATTGGGCACGGTGTAAAGTTGTCTGCTTAAGCCCATTAGCTCTAACAATAGGAAACCTTCTCTGGCATTATCAATAACCAAACAGTGTAACTCTACCACATAAAAGTGTTCAATCCTTACCATAATTCTTATTAGCTAGGTAAATATGTTATTACTGGTTTATCTGTTTTCTTTGTTGTGACTTATATGTTCTATAATGTCCTTGGCTTTTATCTTGTCAGATCTTTGCCACTTCTCCTTCCTGCTGTGGAGGATGGTATATTCAATGATAATTGGCGTATCCGGCAGAGTTCTGTTGAATTATTGGGGGATCTTTTATTTAAGGTGCATACTCCTCTTTGCCTTTCTGCATCTCTTTTCTTTCATAGAAGTTACTTACTTGCAGTACTTAATCATCTTATTAGGTTGCTGGTACCTCTGGAAAAGCACTTCTTGAAGGGGGCAGTGATGATGAAGGTGCTAGTACTGAAGCACAAGGACGGGCTATCATTGAAGTACTTGGAAGAGATAAACGTAACGAAGTCCTTGCTGCGTTGTATATGGTTCGTACTGATGTCAGCCTAACTGTTCGCCAGGTACAATGATGTCAATATTTATTACGGGTTCAGCTCTTGGTTTTGCTTTTCCTAGTTCTCTATTGTCATTGTATTTTGATATTGTAACTTCTCCTCTACTCAGGCTGCGTTGCATGTGTGGAAAACTATAGTTGTAAATACTCCAAAAACTCTGAAGGAAATAATGCCAGTTTTGATGAACACGTTAATCGCATCTCTGGCCTCGTCATCTTCAGAGAGGCGACAGGTCCCTTATCAACTCCAACCTAATGTGATAATCAAAGAAATGTGTTATGGTCAAGATAGTATTGACATTTAAAATTATTCTACTTTTAATTTTCACAGGTCGCTGCACGATCACTGGGTGAGCTTGTCAGGAAGCTTGGTGAGAGAGTGCTTCCTCTGATAGTTCCTATCTTATCACAGGGTCTTAGTGACCCAAATCCAAGCAGAAGACAAGTGAGCCTTTCTTCGCTTTCCTGTATTCGTGTAAATTAAATTTCACTTCATGATGCTGCAACTTAGTAGTTGATGGAGCATTTGTGCTTAATTGTTCTTTGAGGTATTAACAAGTGAGCAACTTGTGAATTGCATAACAAGAAACAAATTTTATTTCTTTGACTTATTGTTATAACTTCATGGCAATATTGGTATTTGTAAGATTTATGATCGTTGGTTTCTTTTTATTTTTCTTTTGAAGTCTTTAACCCCTTCGAGATGCAGGGTGTGTGCATTGGTCTGAGTGAAGTGATGGCCACTGCTGGTAAGAGTCAGTTGTTGAGTTACATGGATGAGCTCATACCGACTATCCGAACCGCTCTTTGTGATAGGTCTGTCATAATTTCTGGTGGCTATGTTAGTGCACAATACAGTGCTATTATACTATTGACCTTTTATTTGTAACTTTTGCAGCACACCCGAGGTTCGTGAGTCTGCAGGGTTAGCCTTCAGTACCCTTTATAAGGTATGCCTTTCAAAATTACCTATTGAGAAAAAAAAATTCTCTCTGTGCTTAGACACCTAAACTCTGAAAATGGAAGTTGTTTCTGTTTTGTGGTAATGTAGAGTGCTGGCTTGCAAGCAATTGATGAAATTGTTCCTACACTTCTTCATGCTCTGGAAGACGACCAAACTTCTGATACTGCTCTTGATGGCTTAAAGCAAATCCTGAGGTCTTTTTTAGCTTCTTATATGCGGTTGCTTGTATATTATCTTTTTACTGCTGTTGTACTAAATTATCTTTGCTGTTTACAGTGTCAGGACCACTGCTGTGCTACCTCATATCCTCCCTAAGCTTGTCCAGCTTCCACTGTCGTACGTAGAAACATTTTTCAGATAGCTTAAACTTTTCGTATACGTAATCCTCTATGGTGTATACCAACCTATCTTAGTTTACCTACAGCGCCTTCAATGCACATGCTTTGGGAGCTCTGGCAGAGGTTGCAGGACCTGGTCTTGACTTTCACCTGGGCACAATCCTTCCTGCTTTACTAGCTGCGATGGGTGATGGTGATGAGGTATTATATGGTGGACACTTTTTCTATCTCTGTGATGATACGACATGCAGGCATCATGTTGAAGCTTGCGAATAATGTCTAAATACTAATATATGATGCTGATATTACTCGGAAAAGTTTCATTAACTAGAATTACATGGAAATTTCTCTTAGGTATTGAATTCCATCTGATTCAGCCATTGTACTGAGTATCTGTTTAAACGTGTCTATAAGTTGTATACTTAGTAAAACAAAGTCATATTTTAATAGTAAACAAAACAAATATATATGAGGCATAGAATGAGGTGGGAAGGAAGAAGAAAAAGCAAAACATGTTGCTTCCTTGATTCCTTACATTTTCTTTGATTCGTCTATTTTCTTCAAGAAGTTGTAAGTTGACGTCAGAAAATGGTTTACTTAGGACCAAGCTTCAAAAGAAACAATGAGAAGTACAAATGGGTTGTCGACTCTTGGCTCTAAACTACTTGACCCCGGTGCATCTTAAATAATCACAATCAAGTACAAAAGCCCAATTGTCCAAGCAGCCTGCTTGATGTGTATTAATGCCATCTATACGTGGAAGATATAAATAAATTTGCTGTCTGCTAAATAATCTCAGCTTAGATAAATGAGATGTCTAAAACTATAATACATATTTTCTAAGAGATATTGTGCCATACTTCTGCCTCCGCTTCTAACTTGATTGTCTTTAACCTTGTCTACATTTATGTGGTTGACTATTTTATTTTTCTTTTCTCCTGTTTTCACTATCCATTTTTCTTGTGCCTTGTCTCTGAAATTATAGGATGTGGCGAAGTTGGCAAAGAAGGCAGCAGAAACAGTTGTCTTGGTTATTGATGAGGAAGGCATTGAGTCTTTGATTTCAGAGCTTCTAAAGGGAGTTTCGGATAATCATGTAGGATTTTGGATTGTATGATATGTAATATTTTTAAATCCCAACCTTGGGTCCAGCACTAAAGAATAACATAACCATATAGACATTAAGAGATCTTTATTCAATGCGTATTTTTTGTTCCAGGCTTCAATAAGGCGAAGTTCTTCGTACCTGATAGGATACTTCTTCCAGAACAGCAAATTATATCTGGTTGATGAAGCACCAAACATGATATCTACCTTGATAGTTTTGCTTAGCGACCCAGATTCTGCTACAGTTGCGGTAATGTTTTAATGGACTCTGCTTATATGTCAACTTATCTTTGTGTTTTAACTTTATGATGTTTCCTACAGGTTGCTTGGGAAGCGTTATTGAGGGTTGTAGGTTCGGTCCCGAAAGAGGTTCTTCCTTCATATATGAAGCTGGTTCGTGATGCAGTGTCGACATCCCGGGACAAAGAGCGCAGAAAGAAAAAGGTATGTTTTAAGAATTTCCCCTTTTCAGATAGCGATAAATGGAAATAATTTTGAATCATGAATCACAACTGCTATAATGGTTAGAGCTTACTATGAAGAACACAGCAAGCAGACAGTAAGTTTTAATGGTTTTGCATTTTCAGAGTGCAACAAATGGAAGACACTTTGAATATGATGCATGTAATTTTATCTGCACTTCTCATCTGTTGAAAATTAATTCATGTTTAGTGAAGTGATGAGCCTTTGTTTAATGCATACAGGGAGGACCAGTTCTGATACCTGGATTCTGTCTCCCAAAAGCTCTTCAACCTGTACTACCTATCTTTCTTCAGGTAATTTATTGAATTTCTTGGATGCTCAAAATCTACGTAGTTGCTGTCACCTGATTAAATTTTTGGGTGCACTACCCAAAGGAAAGAATGGAAAAGAAAACTAAATAGTAAAATCTTAATCTTTCAAAATAAAATTACCATATGGGTTACTACAATGGATCACCACATTCAAACTCTGATGCAAAACAACTTTCCTTGTCAGCATTCTTGGTTTAATATTTGTGGACGGCTTCTTTAGAGTTGTACTGTTATTTACAATTTTATCCTAAACTTTCATTTTGTTTTTGAAATTAAATACTAAATGAAGAACTTGCTTAACATTTGCTAATAGGGGACCTACAAGTTAATATATGCATAAGCGAACAATTTGCACTCAAAGGTGTTGAACAACGTACTCAATCTTTTACTTTATCTACCTTATTCATCTTTTGACATATACAGTGATCGTAATTCTGAATATATTCTCCACTGTTGGATTCAGCTCTCCCCTCATATTTCGTACATCCTATCTTTTTTTGTGTACCACTAGCTCTCTCTTCATTGGACTTCCTTTCTGTAATTTATTCACTTTCAGAGTTCTCGACAAAGTATGTGTTCTTCTTTTTTTGTCTCTTTTCTTATTTGTTACATTTTTATGTGGTTGTAAGCTTAAGTGGTTCAGAATAAGTGCTCAAATTTGTTGGACAAGCCGAAATTTGTCATTAGGACTGCAAAAGTTGTTCAACTGGCCCATTGAATGACATTTAAAATGTAACCAAAAAAAAAAGAATGACATGTAAAAGTAAAGCCCATTGTTCCAAGTGGTAAGATCTGAATTCATCTTCTCTCGTGGAGTTTATTGATACCTGGATTACAAACTTCACTTTAGTAGATATGACCATGGTGTTCTTGCCGCTATTAACACAAATTTATAGATATTGCAAAGAAGTTCAGTTACTTCATGTTGACGAACCTCACAGTTCGGTAGTCCAAACTCTAAACTACTGGCTGCCTGGCCTTACCTTCAATATTTTTTCTGACATTTTATCTTTTTGTAGTTATGGCAGGCGGGCCAATATCGGTTGTTGTCTAGCTTTTGCTCCAATATTTAATTAATTTTTGTTTGTATAATCCTGCTTATATTGATATTTGGAATTCTGCTATGTGAGTAACAGATTCTATTATTGACATATCTGAGACTTTTATTGTCTGGCTACTCAAGTGGGTTATAACACATATTAGACATTTAGGCTGCGTATGGTTATGTTTTCAGAATTGCATTTTCATTTTCTGGATCACCAGAAAATGAAAATGCACACTTCTAGGGAAATTCTACAGAAAATACTCAAATTTTAGATCCTACTACACATTCCCCTATACAACAACCAATCATTTCACCCTTTCAATCAATTCATAATCTTTCATTATTAATTACACCATCCCACTTTTCAACTAATTATCTTTCTTACTTTATCATATTTTATAATAACTAAATATATATGTATATATATATACACACACACATACTTTATATCAAATTATTCATATATATATATATACACACACATTCATAATTAATTCAATCACTTCATATATCAAATCCCAATAAAATTCAACTTTATGTCACATCAAACACCACTTCCAACTATTTTTTAAAAACACATCCAAACAAACAATAAAAGTCAATATTTTCACACGAATTTCTATAATACACATTTTCCAAAAAAAACTCAGAATTTAACTCAGAAAATATAACCATACGGAGCCTTAGTGTTTCTAGAGTTTTTAAGTTCTTGGAGGCTAATTACAATAGTATTCTCAACATGTGATTATAACATTTATGCTTTCATAGCATGTGATCGATCGATCACCAGCTGAATAGATTCTCGGTTGACGTTTTAAACTAGATTTTATTCGCCCTGGTGTCATGTGTTCTTATAAATGTTTGGTTCTAATCCTTCACAAATAAGATTCATTGGGTGCACTTTGATATGCAATTTTACCTTTTCCTCAGGGTCTTATGAGTGGATCAGCTGAACTTAGGGAGCAGGCAGCTTTGGGTTTAGGAGAGTTGATTGAAGTGACAAGCGAAAAAGCTTTGAGAGAATTCGTAATTCCAATTACAGGGTATGTTAGATGATACTTTTGATTCTGCATTTTTATGCTCTGATTGTATGTAATCACTCACTCGTATGTACTTTTACTGGAGGTATGAATAGGTACCTTTTTGCTTACTGGTCCATAGATGAAATTTATACGGCTTCCTAAAAAACATAAGTATGGTTCTTAGACTGATGTTCACTTCTCTTGGAAATGATGTAATGCTATTAATTAGGTGAACTTGCACTTCTTTTGCCTGAATAATACTTCGGAAATGATGTGACAGAATTCCTTGATAGTGGAGTTCTGTGTAGATCAGTTAACCCAGAATTTATCTTACAAAGTCCTTATTTATTGTATCATGTGCTGCATTTCCTTGAAATTTATTATGAAATAGAAAATCTAGTATTTGTTGATCTTTCTTTTTTATGTGAACTATATCATATGTATGTTTTATCTTTTTCATTAGATCTTTAACAGTTTAGCTTCAATCTTGATGTCAATCAAATTCGGACAGAAGTTTTAGCACATTGTCTGTCTACAATCATCATTCTTATGCACCCTTGAGTTTATTTTGGTAGTCCTGAAGGTTAAATTAAACTTACGTGTTACTTCTGTAGCCCATTGATCCGCATCATAGGGGACCGATTTCCTTGGCAAGTAAAGAGTGCAATTCTCTCTACTTTGAGCATCATAATACAGAAGGGTGGCATTGCCCTAAAGCCTTTTCTTCCGCAACTTCAGACAAGTTTCATTAAGTGCCTACAAGACAACACGAGGTTAGTTCATTACATCCTAGCTGTTGGCCTATTTTCTGTAGAGCCTTAATGGCATCGAGCAATATCCCATTTATAAAAGCTTTAATTTTATCCACAACAATCATGCAAATTAAGATTAAAAAAAAATTAAAAATAAAAGCTCCTGCACTGTGCATTCTGGAACTTGGCAGGACTGTTCGTTCAGGTGCTGCCTTTGCCCTCGGGAAGCTTAGTGCTCTCAGTACTAGGATTGATCCTTTAGTTGGTGATCTTCTCTCTGGTCTTCAGGTAATAATCGTAATTTTCTACTTATCTCCTCATTAGTCTGATAGCTCTAAATATAATCCAGCTCAAATTACTTGCCAGGCATCAGATGTTGCAATTCAGGAAGCAATGTTGACAGCTTTGCAAGGTGTGATAAAGAATGCCGGAAAAAGTTTGAGTAGCACCGTTATAACTCGTGTTAACACTGAGCTAAGAGACATGATATACAATGAAGATGATCAAATACGAAGTATTTCTGCTAGTATTTTGGGAATTTTATTGCAGGTGAATGGCAATATCCTTTGGACTATTAAGATAACTCTCTTGAATAAGAATATTTGGTTTGTAAATAGTTTCTTACTAGTCCAACTTCATTTATTGTGAAATTCATTCAATCAAGTCGATAATTACATCCACCTCACCTGAGGGGTATTAATTGTATCAGCAACACTCTTTCAGGTCCTGGCAACCAAATAGTCCATCCTGGGTCAAATTGCATTTTGTTTGTTCTCTCATCCCACATACCATGAAACAGTGTATTGCATGTGTTGTTCATGTTATGTGGCACGGAAAGTGTATTTCGTATATTATACATGTGAGAGGGCATGAAAGCGTATTGCATGTGAAATAATAAGGTAAGGAGAGAGGTATGTGAAAGATTTATGCACTCGTTGGTATGGGTAAACACAGAGGGCTACTGGTCGAGGTCGCAGAACCTGGAGATAAACCAATAATTTATTTATAAGAAAAAACTATAATTCCTGCTCTATCTTTCATTATATTTCCTTATGGCTCATGGAAAATCTCCAGTAACGCATTTTCTACGAAATTATCCTATCTTAAAAAACACAGTTTTATGCTATAAAGTCTGATCCCAATTCAAATAATGTTTATTCATAATTTGTTCTTTTTTGTTGATAAGCAATGCTATATTGGTTTTCCAGTATCTTGAAAATGATCAAGTTTCTGAAGTACTTGCGGGAGTGGCAGATTCAGCCTCCTCTTCTTCCTGGACGACAAGGCATGGATCTGCTCTTTCCATATCATCCATGCTTAGGAATAATGCTTCCATTGTTTGTGCTTCTCCATCAATTACATCACTTGTTGATTGTCTAAAGAGTTCGTTGAAAGATGAAAAGGTAATGTCCTTATTTTATCACTTGAATTTCCATATGATATTTAGCACTAATTGAAGTTAATGTAACACAGTACAAGGTTTTGAAAACCGGACCGGCCGGTCTGACCGGTTAAAACCGGAACCGGCCATCAAACCGGTCCGGTTATGTGAAAAAACCGTTCGGGGGTCAAAACCGGTCAGAACCGCGGTTCAACCGGTCAGAACCGTTCAAAACCGGTTGAACCGGACAATTTTGAAAATATTGAAATTCAACCTTTTAAACACTAAAAATCTGAAATTGACCCCTTTAAAATCTAAAAATATGCAATTGGCCCCCAAAAGTATAGGAAATACATTTTTTTTTCATATTTTCAGATATATATATATATATATATATAGGAAATACATTTTTTTTCTTCATATTTTATATATTTAATAGTATATTAATTATTATTTATTGCATAATTATGACGTCACCGGTTCGACCCCGGTTGAACCGGTGACCCGTGACCCGGTCACTTTTCCGGTTCGCTGTCCGATCCGGTTTTCGGAACACTAACACAGTAGTCGTGTATCACCATAACAATCACATGATAATTCTAAGAAAATGAACAACATAAGCTATGATATTGTGTACTATAAGTTGTCAAAAGTTTTAAGTGGGTGATTTAATAGTAATGGGAGTATTGTTGTACTTGTGTTGAACCAAAAACAGTTTTCGAGAGCTTGAAATTGGTAAAAAAACTTGAAATTCAGTTGGGCGCAAATTGGAATAATGGAGTTAAGATATTGCATTGGTTGAATTGTCGGTGGAATTAAATTATATTGCCTTGTGATGTAATAGTTTGTTTTCTATATAGTTCCCTGTTCGTGAATCATCATGTCGAGCTCTGGGAAAACTTTTACTACATCAAGTCCAGAACGATCCTTCAAACACCACAGCACATTTGGCAACTTTGAAATATTTGGTATTAGCAATGCAAGATGAGTCAAGTGAAGTCAGAAGAAGGGCCTTAAGTGCTTTGAAGGCTGTTGCCAAAGTACATTTAGTGCATTATCGTCTCAATAATATTCACATTTATTTTGCATGTCTATTAAATTAATACTTCACTAATCTCAATTTTAAAATTTTATGTAGGCTAAACCGCAAGCGGTTGTAATTCATGTTTCTTTATTTGGTCCTGTGCTTGCTGAATGCTTAAAGGACGGATCTACCCCTGTTAAGCTGGCTGCAGAGAGATGTGCTCTGCACAGCTTCCAATTGTCAAAGAGTAAATGTTTCTTTCTTTCGTCCGCTATTTCACTCACATGTAGCTTCATTACTATTTACATAAACCGTCGAAGCTGATTCTCTAATTCGAATTTCTGCTTTATATCATAGCTAACTCCAATTCTTCGAATATTGTCGTCCAGGCACAGAAAATGTTCAAGCTGCACAAAAATACATCACAGGGTTAGATGCAAGAAGAATATCAAAGCTCTCCGAACACAGGTAACATGGCTTGTTCATATCACATTTGTAGGATCTTAATGATGCTTCTCCCTGTTGTAGTTATTATTATTATTATTATGGCATGAATCTCTTAGACTGTGTTGCATTTAAGGGTTTGAGAACTAAGCATTTCAAAACCATATAACAATTTGAATTTAATTCTGGATATTTTTAAGCTATTATGGATTTCAAAATCTTGAGACATTCTTGCCATGTTTATATCTTGCACGAACCCCTCGGGTACCTGAATTTTGATAAATGAATGGGTTTTATTTGCATTTTGGTAAATTTTTAAAGTTGCCCCGACATAACTGGTTCTATTGGTACAGTGACGACAGTGAAGGCGGTGAAGATGAGCCATCAAGTGGCTGATTAAAAGGGTGATTGATTGAGTGAAAGGTAGGCTGTTTTTGTCCATGATTTTTTGATTCTCGAGGACAAATGGATTCGAGAATAAGAGCCAATATTTCCCAGATCCTTCTAGTTTGTTAAGATGTGAGGAACATATATACAATATATACGCATATATACACCGAGTGCAGAAGTGTGATTCGTGTTCCAAACGACTCTTTCGATTCTATAAGTATTGGTGTAACTGCCCTTTTTGATCTTGTAGGAACTCAGAGAGAGCTCCTCCCTCTTTTTTCTTTTATTGTATAAACTTATGAAATATTCGGCTAATGAAAATTTGTGTTCTTGGGGTATTTATTTAATTATGCAGAATTACGAGTATTACTCGTTAAGTTTAGAATGCATGCAGGAAACGGAAATATCATTTAATCATATGTATGTACGTTTATTATATGGTATAAATTGAGTTTTAACATAGGACTTAAATGAAAGCGATTTTTTTTTTTTTTTGATTCTAGATGAGGAGAAACAACTACATTTACCATCTATTTTGTTTCATTTTTCGCATGAGGAACAACCATTAAGCTACAATTTTACTCATGTTTATAACTTTATACTGTATCAGGTACTTTGGTCAGCTAAACATAAGGGTCCTTGGGTAAGGGGTATATGAGAAGTTTGTTGAAAAATGCTATATCAACGTTTTCATGCAAAGATGTAATGGCAGAATTTTGGTAATATGTAATAGGCAAAATGAATTGATGGGAAGTAATGGGATGAGATTGACAACTATTAAAAAGTTATGTATGAATTTGCTAATTATATTTGAATGATATCAAAACGGTGCTAAGGCTAAGCTCACCAGTTTGACGGTTTTGCCAACGCTATATTTTCACATTGGAGGCTTTTACAATTTTGGAAGATGTTACAATTTAACTGTTTCAGACGGAAATAAATGTGACAAGCCCTTTGATATATTATCATCATCATCACCATTTCAAGTTGCAGAAAGTAAGAAATAAAAATAAAGATAATATAAAATGCGTGGATCTTTGAATATAAAGGATCAATGAGCTGGAACTGCTAGCTCTTTTCTTTTTCTTGGTTGAGAAGTCTAGCAATCTATTAAAAACCATTTATTTCAGAACCACTAATTGAACCAACATAAGGGTTGTATCACATATTCATTTTAATTACAAATTAGTTAGAACTATAACATGACTAATGATTTTGTAGCTAGATTTTAATCCCGAGTTACGCTTTATGCTTACCAAGAAAGAAAGTTACACTTCTATATATGCACGTGCAAGTGTAAATTATGGTTCTCAATCAAGCTGAGCTTTACTTAGGCTCGTACTCGGTTTGATAGCAGAGCTTATTTAGGCTCGTACTTGGTTTAATACTGATTCGTGTCCGATTCACACCAATATTATTTATATTATTTTGTATAGGATAATTGAGTACAATATATGAGGCAATAAAGGCAATATATATGAGGCAATATATATATATATATATATGTATATTTTGACACAATAACAATGTAAAAGCATAAAAGTCTCTTTTTTATTCATCTTCCATAGGAGTATTTATACAAATCTGAAGGCTTAGGCTAAGCATGACAGCTAGAAGTCTAGAACGAAGCTTGCTTCTTTCCTTATCTAACTATGGTAAAATGGCTAATCAGGATAGCTGAAAATCAGGAGGCGCGTCTTGCAGCAGATCCAGCGAGGATTGAGCCCAGATTGCCTTTATTGAAGGAGGTCCAGTATGGTAAGAGCTTGATTTTTAGGCCATGTCTCCCTCTTAATTGATCTTGATTTGTCTTTGTCTCTTGGTCAAAGTCTTTCCATAATCCAGCCCGGATCTAGCAAGGCAAGTCGGCCACCTGGGCCTGAGCCCATGTGGGAAAATTAACCTTTCCTTACTAGCAATTGGGCTTCTTTTAGCTTGGCCCAATTTAGGTAAATTTCACCCACATCAATAGTCCCCTCAACTCTAAAATTTGGCATTTTGTCAAGCTGCAAGAATTTAAAAAATTGCATATGGGCCAAGCTGGTGTTGTCAACTTCCGTTAGGCTGGGATAGACTTCTTTGGACTGGGTTTATTGTGACATTTGAGGCCCAAGGAAAAATTCGGCTCTTTCTTCCTTCCAGGACCAGCCCGCGTTGTCGAAGGGTCACCTAGGAGCTCTAGGGTATGACATCATCTGACATGATGGATGGGAGACGTTTCTTGCTCTTTCTCGCACGTCCTTGGTAACTGTAGAGGAGTTCATGGGGTTCCGCACGCTATTATTGCGGTTATGGCTTTGGAGGCGCCATAATTGTTCCAGGTGGCCCGGTTGCCTGCCACGTGTGAGAGGCAATTTCTTGATCCCGCCCTTTTCTTTTCTCTTTTAATGTTGATTTTTTTCTTTCTTTCATTTATTTCTTTAGCATATTTGCTTTCCTTATTTAAATGATTCTCATGCCTTTTTCTTTTTTTTGCTTCCCCTGTTAACCTCCACCCCCCCCCCCTTTTGTGACTTTCACTTCCTCAAAAAATATGCATGTGTCTGGAAGAGCAGTTACTACTTCCTTCAACCCACGTTCGAAGTCCATTAACTCCACTAGGTGTTTATCTCCTCCTCTTCTCTGCTATTTTTCGTATTTGTTGTTGCTTTGCTGTTGTGAAAAAATGTCTAATGTCTCCGACCCCCTCGCTCTTTCTTCCAATGACCCCATAGACCTCCTGTTCCCTGACCTTATGAAGATGGCGACGCCACCAGCGGCTGCTGCCGCTAACCCTCCCTCACCTCCCCTTTTCGAAGGCGAGTCTTACAGCGCCAACCAGCTTGTAGACTTTGTAGACGTTGGCTCGTCTTATCATTCTTCTTCTCACATTACCCATATGTCATGTTTCACTTCTCCCCCATCTTTGGTTAACTCAGGGGCGAATCGGAATGATGCGGCCTCAGATTATGAGGACCCGGATCAGCCAGATCCGGACGCCTTAAATGATATAGAAGAGTCGGCCTTGGATCACCAAGAGAGGATTCAACTGGTTGCTCTTATAGGCCGCGCTTTACTCGTCATCAGGAGCGCATAATCAGGGCTAACTATGGTATCCCTGCTGATTATCGCATCCAGGTGCCTCCTGCCCAAGATCGGGATCACCTCCCTCCTGAGGGTTTTTACACTTTTTATGTTGTGCACCTTAGGATAGGTTTCTGTTTCCCCATCCCTCCATTGTATATTCAGATAGCTACGCATTTTAGGTTGATCTTTTTTATGCGTATTATTGTGAGTTTTGCTGTTTTGATGAGTAGTTTCAATTATCCCCCTTCGGTTAATCTTTTTTATGCCCTGTTTCTTCCTCGGGTGTCCGATAGCGATTCTGGCATTTTTTACTTGATTTCTAGGGGTGCAGCAAGGTTCTTAACTTTCTATCCTCATTCTGAAAAGGATTGGAAGAAAAACTTTTTCTTCATTGCACCCCCTGCTGGTGTAGTATGGGATTTCCCTCGTGACCATCTGGAAAGGCACGAGGGCCACAATCTTTTTTCCATCCATGAAAAACCTCTTCACTTTGACCAAATAATTGAATTTTTGAATTGGGATGATTATAATATTGGCAAGTTAACTGATCCCCTCCTGTTGTACCATTTTAGTCTAAGTCCCCGGGCTGTTGATATGCAGGGTGAATCTATAGGTAGTTTTGTCCTTTTGTCTTGCTAATTTTTTCCTTGCTGAAATATTGTGTTAGATATGTTGCTAATCCTTTGCTTTTATTACTGTTTTGCAGCCGAGATCATGGAGGCAGCTCGCCTTGCCGAGGCTAAGCGTCGCTGGAGGAGGGCTGCTGCAAGGGCTCCTCCCATACTACCCCCTCCCTCCGCAGACGGTCCTCCAGCGGGAGTGCAGCCCCAAGTGGTCCCACCTGCAACTATCTCTCCACCAGCCTTGTCATCTGCTCCAGGCCGCAACCTAGCTCGCACACAAGAAATTGCAGCAGGGAAAAAGCCTACTGCTGAAGATTTTCCTGAGGCACCTGCCCAGAAACGCAGCTATGCCAGCCCTCGCCTGAGGGATGTGTTCCCCCTTCTATCCTTCAACTCTCCTGATTCACTTGCCTACCGCAATAGGTCTACGGCTCAAGACGCTTTTGGTTTCTCCGTTTTGAAGAGCAATGATCGCTCTCTACTGCGTAGCTTCCTGCGGAACATGGCCAACTCAGCTTACCGTCACCAGCTAGAGTCATGACGAGGACGTTGACAAGCTGGCCCTGGAGATGACCCCCAAGGTATATCTTCATTTTCTCTTGATTTTTCTTAATTGCTTTTTTTTTTTAAATGACTTGCTGACTTTGTACATAATTTGTCGCAGTACTTCCTGGTGATGGGGAGGTTGGTTTTGAGGCGCATAGGTGAGCTTTCTGACCTGAAAAAAAATTGAGCAAAGCGCAGGACAAGATTAAATCTTATGAGACTGCTGAGAAGTCCGCGCGAGAAAAAGAGCTCAAAGCCTTGAGGGATGTCCAAGAGCAGAAGCAGCGCAATGCTGCATTATCCAGCCGAGTTAGGACTTTGGAAGAGAGGCTATAGGACGTGCTCACTGAGTAGGAGGAGGAGCTTCGGGACACTCTGATCAAGGAGAGGAAAGCTTGGGCTACTACGTTTCAAACTTCTAGCAAGGGTCGAGCTTTTGCTGAACAGGTTAAGAACGCCTTCCTGGCCTCAGATGAGTTCACCGAGAAAGTTGAAGACAAATCCCTGGAGTACTTCTATAAAGGTTTTGAGGGGTGTAGAGCCCAGTTTGCTGCGCGAGGCATGCCACCACCCGAAAGCGATGATTCATTTTTAGATGTCGAGGTTACACTGGATGCCTCTGTTCTTGGCGTAGGAAACTTAGTTCCTCCTCCTATTCTTGCTGAAGAGACTTTGTCTGTGATCAATCCGGCTGATCAGCTTGTTGAGAATCCTACTGGAAATCTTGCTGAGGATTCTGCTGGTCAGCCAACTATGGAGGATGATGAAACTACTGAAGTGGTTGGAAATGCCTCTACTAACATATAATAGGGTTTTTATCTTTTTTGGATGTTTTTTTTAGGCCTATGTGCCTCCTGAACAATGTTCTTATGTCTATTGTTAGCCTATGTTTTTGCTCTCCCTTTTTCTTGAAAGGGGTTTGAATGTTTTGACTATGCACTATTTTTTTTTTTATAATTCCCTTACCTTGTATTTTCTTGCAAAAAGTTTTTCAAATACTCTGCATGCATGATAGGTGAGTGACGTAGTATCTGAAAAAGTCAATTCCTATCTAAGAACCCAAAAATTATAACTTTACCATACTTTGTCATTCTTACAATGTGTTATCATAAAGAAAGAGATATACGAGAAATGTTCCATCAATTTGGGAAAACCATGCTACATAATAGGTGTTTTCCTGCCGAGTCGTTTTAGCAATCCTTAGAAAATCAACATTTTCAGGTAGGCACTTGTGACAAATGTTTTCTGGTGTTAGATATGCAAATACATTAACTCACCATTTCGTATCTTTTTAGTTGTCCTTATGACTCCTTGCACGATCACGTCCCTCATATTTTTAGTCACGGGCTTGCACCTGGCCACGGTGTCACTGCGACATCCTTTCTTATTCTCCGGGCGCCGCTTTCCCACCTTATATCACCAGGGCGTCGGGAGTGGACCTGAGGTCTCACCCTAGCCAAAAGAGTGGACCGGAGTCACACTCAACCTTATCTCTCCAATACTGCCTTATATCCCTAAGGTACAGGCTAGAGCCACATCCTTCCATCCTTATTTCACTAGTATTACATCCATCCTTCTTTCTCTAAGGCGTAGGTCCTGCCAGATCCATAGCCGAATGACTACTGACTTAAACGGATCCCGGCATCACACCCAGGTGTTACATTCCTAGTCACCATCTACCTTCACATCACCAACTCTCCCCGAAGCTACCGTTTTGAGCAAAAATGTATGAGATGCTGGTGCATTTACTAAAAAGAAATTATCGAGAAGAGAATAAATAAATGTGTAGTTTTATTGATACTTAGCTGACTTTGCAGTTTCCCGCTTGCAAAAGAGGCTCATATTTCTTCTGAAATCATTTGTTTAGATGGTTACAATAAATTAAAATATTCTCTTGCCCTTCTTGATCCGTCAGATAGAATTTCTTCAGGTTCTGGATGTTCCATGGCCTGGGCAGCTGCCTTCCTTCACCGTTCTGCAGCTTGTAAGCACCTCCTCTTAACACTTTCAGAATCTTGTATGGGCCATCCCATTTAGGCCCTAGCTTCTTCACAGCATGCGTGGCATCCACTTCTTTTAGCACAAGTTCTTTCACCTGAAATGACCATGTCTTCACTTTTGCTGCCTGCGACCTTGCGGTGCGTTATTTGTATAGCTCGATTCGTCGATATGCTATCTCTCTTCCCTCCTCTATCAGGTCTAGCTCCTCTCTTAGACAAGCTTCATTCTGTCCGGCCTCGAAGTGTTGAACCCGGAGAGTGGGTATCCTGACTTCAGGAGGTATAACGATTTCAGTTCCATAAACTAATAGGAACGGGCTTTCTCCTGTGGTTGTCTTGGGAGTGGTCCTATAGGACCATAACAATGATTGCAGCTCGTCTACGCAGCAACCCCCTGCTTCTTCCAACTTGGTCTTCAGTCCTTGTACTAATATCCTGTTGGTGACCTCTACCCGGCCATTCGTCTAGGGGTGTGCCACCGAGCTGAAACACTATTGAATTCCCATTTCTTCACACCATTCTTTCAATCTTGCCCTGCTGAACTGTCGGCCATTGTCGGATATTATCTCTCTGGGTATACTATATCTACATATTATGTTTTTCCAGAGAAAACGTGTCACTTTCGCCTCTATTATTCGAGCTAATGCCTCTGTCTCAACCCACTTGCTGAAGTAATCCACTACCACCAGCAAGAATTTCTTCTGTGCTCGCCCTACTGGGAAGAGTCCAACTATGTCCGTTCCCCACCTGGAAAATGGGTAAGGAATACTAAGTGAATGTAAATACTCTGCTTGCTTAAGTATGAGGTTGGCGTGCTTCTGACATTACTCGCAACTCTTGACTAGCTCAGCTGCGTCTCCCCTTAGACTGGGCCAAAAGTAACCAGCTCTCAAGGTTTTACCGGTGAGGGCCCCTCCTGCGATGTGGCTACCGCAACATCCCTCGTGGATTTCTTTCAAAATATCTTTTATGGATATACACTTCAAATATGGCTGAACAAAGCCTTTTTCATATAAGACCCCATCTAGGAGAGCAAACCTTTCAGCTCGCATGAGCATCCTTTGCCGGTTGTATCGATCTGTTGGCAGGGTTCCATCGGTAAGGTATCTTATGATGGTTGTCCTCCCATCGGCCTCATCTGCTACGTTGAGTATTTCTTTTCCTTCGCTTTCCATGCTAGACCGATCAACTGTTTGTATGGTAATATGTCTAGATTTGTAGTCTACTATCGAGCTTCCCAGTTTAGACAGGTCGTCGGCCTTGCTGTTCTCAGCACGCGGTATTTGGTGAACTTCAAATATTTTAAAATTCTTTTTTAAGGACTCCACTATCTTCAGGTACTTTGCCATCCATTCTTATTTTGCTTCATAAGCTCCTGCTATCTGCTTGGTTACCAGCTGAGAATCTGAATACACTATCAGGTTTTCTGCTCATCCTTTTATTGCTATTTTTAGCCCAATGATGAAAGCTTCATATTCGGCCTCGTTGTTGCTAGCCTTGAATTCGAATTTCACTGCGCATTCCAGCTGGTCTCCCTCTGCGGTAGTCAGCAGGATTCCAGCTCCGCTGCCGGTATGAGTAGCCGATCCATCTACATGTAGTAACCATATCTTCTTTTTCTCCTTTTTCTTTTCTTCGGGCTTTGTCATCTCGGTAAAAAAATCAACTAACACTTGTGCCTTAATGGCCGCGCGAGCTGCATATTCAATTTTATATTCTCCTAGTTCTACTGCCCAATTTACCAGTTTACCTGATGTACATGTGGTACGTGTCGAATGCACCAAAATATAATTACTGTTCTCACAAGAATTTGTAGTACTCGTAAGTCCAGGTCGAACCCTAGAGATTAGTTGATCAAAATAATATTCAATGGGGAGGTTTGTTTGATGAATTAATAATGACAGGAATTAAATAGGAAGTTCAATAAATGTAAAGCATCGATTCAAGGATAGTTCGTTCTTCAATTCAAGTTGATCATAGACACCTAAAATACTATCTATTCTTTGATTACTTAGCCAAGAACATAAATAACCAGTTATTTATATCCGTATTAACTTCCGTATATCATTAACCAAAGCCCAGCACCCGGTTAAATTCTTATTATCAACTGACTCGGTATTAAGCAATCCTAATCATGTTAATAATAGCATAACGAATTAGAAGCGACTAAGGATAAACAATAGTTTAAGCAAGCGCCAACTATTTAATTTACTCTAATGTTTCCCTTAGGTTATCAACGAAAATTGGGATCCTAATCATGAAAACCTAATTGCTACATGCACAAATCAAACATAACAATTACGGATTATGAAGATTTGTTAGCAATAGATTGTAATAGATAATCAACTAATGTGCACATTAGATTATTATCTAAACAAGCATGAACATTAAGAATAAGAAACAAAAGATAATCAAACCGTAGATAGATAGATGAAGCTCCGTGTCTCACAACATGTGAATCAAAATGAACTCCCTTGAATCGAAAGAAAAACTTAGCTACTCATAATTGTAAGCATAAAACTTGAAAATACTATTTTTCTAACTCTCTTCTCTTTGTTTTCTTCTTGTTTTTGTTGTTCTTCTTCAACTCTTGCAAGACATATATATAGGCAATGAAAAGATGACATAATCATAGAGAGAATATATTCCCTCTTCCTTTATCAAGACATGGAGAATATATTCTTCCCTTTAACATCAAAGTATGGAGAATATATTCTTCCCTTTAACATCAAAGCATGGAGAATATATTCTTCTCTTTAACATCAAAGCATGGAGAATATATTCTTCCCTTTACATTCTGATTTGTCACCTCTAATTCATCGAATCTGACTTTGACTCCTTCTAGACATTTGTAGCTTTATGTGTTAGATTTCATTTCCAACTGGCCTTGACTGAATCCAAGACACATAACTCTAGTTATGAATTTTTCACCAAAGCTACGCATTCCAGTCCAGTCCAGAACAGAAATCTTCATTAAATTCTTCAACACTTTCGAGCCCTTTAACTTCCGAACTGGGTCTGGACTTCTTCATAAGAAATATAGGCCTTTGTCTTAGCTTTCCAACTAGATAAAATTCAATAGAAACTAATGTCTGCATCTCCAGATATATTAATATTTCCGAAACATCGCCAAATCTGTCATTTTGATTGAAATTGATATTTTGCACTTCAACTCTTGCCCAAATCACAAAATGAGATAAAATCAGTTCCAATGGCCATATAATCACAATAAAATGCTAAAGATAGAGGTAATAAAATATATAAATATTGCACTTATCAAATTCCCCCACACTTAGCTCTTGCACGTCCTCGGGCAAAGATAAAGAGAAACTAGAAAAAAAAAAAAAAAACTAAAACTAAAGCCAACCACTTTCGTAGGTAACACGGTTGCATTTAGCATATGCAACAAGCCTTTAAACCCCTAGGTTACCCCTAGTGGACGAGTTTAGTCTCGTGAGGGTTTGCAGAAGATATACCCACAAAATCAATCTCTCAATGTACAAACAAGCAAGTTCATGAAATTTTCTTTCCAAACATCATCGATTCATAACCAAAAATTAACAAAATTCGCTAGAAAGGTTAATCATGTGTCCACCATTACTCTTGTATTCACACAAACTTCTCAAGAATTCACTTCATTTTGTAACCGCAATACTATTAATGCAACATTTAACTCAACATCATCCCTTTATATTTCCTCAAGCATGAATTAAAACGAGCAATATATTATTATTAAGCACACACTTGTCTTTTGACGCGAATACAAACATTATTCATGAATGCACCCGGTTACTCAACAAGCGGATCATTTCATTCTGGACATACTTTGAATAGCCCTATTAGATTTCCAACACAGTAGCAGGTTTGGGCCGATAGATCCCAGACTAGATAGTCTTAGGTTATCAAGCTTGAAAACTCCTCAGGCTTAATCCCTTCAGTGTAGATAATCCCAGGCGCTATATTATATCTTCAACATTACATAGTTTACGCCTCAAGCTTTACACCGAGGAATTTCATCCGTTATTACTTTAAATCACTATCAACCAGATTAACCTTGAGGATTTTGAAGGAATTTCAGTGAGTCAAAAGTCACATACAAAGTTATGCTAAATTACGAATTTACACGAATTTCTCTAAAAGTCTGTACTTCAACAATTATAACAATTTTAACACTACTTAACTTCTCTATTGAATCTAGTCTATTTTTCAATCAACCACTGATGAAGGGAAATAATTTTTCACTACCTTACTTGGCTGCACAATAAGAAATTTTTTTTTTAACTCAGAAAACAAATAACTAACCATCTCCCCCACACTTAAAATCTGCATTGTCCTCAATGCAACACAGAATGAAAATAAATAAATAAAAATAAATAAAAAAAATGAACAAACGAAATTAAAAGAGATAGGGAAAAAGAAAGCAAATCTGATGATGGTCGTTCAGCCACTCTTGGGTTGCCTCCCAAGCAGCGCCTTTTTTTAAAGTCGTTGGCTCGACTTTGCAGCCTTTTAATCCAAGTAAGTTGGATTGATCAATGAAAATTCTTCAATTGTATGCTCTTGGAAACCTTCATAGAAAGGTTTAAGTCTATGTCCATTTACCTTGAACAACTTGTTAGTTTCTAAGCTTTGAATCTCTACTGCACCATAAGAAAAAACATTAATCACAACAAAAGGTCCAACCCAACGAGAACGTAACTTACCAATAGTGTAGGCCAATAGAAACCACTATCTAACACTTTTCTTGCAGTTCTCTTAGGTCCAAAATGACCACCACACGCATAAGCATGACAAAATTTCAAGACAGACTCTAATTCAGAATCAGGCACACATCTCCTAATAATTTGATCGGAACAAAACTTCCACAAGTATGGATCATCCCACACATAATATTTTGCCTCACTCTTAATTTTATCTTTCTTAGCTCTACTCAAATCACCAGGTAAAGTTCTAGAAACTAAATAATTCACTAAATCAGCATACCAAGGAACCATACCTTGCAGAGCAAACAATTGCTCATCCGGAAAGAATTCTTGTAGTGGCACCAGATTTTATTTTCGCACTAATCGACTCAAATGATCTGCCACCAAATTTCCAGCCCCCTTTTTATCTTTAATCTCCAAATCAAATTCTTGAAGAAGAAGAATCCATCTCATTAACCCCGGTTTTGATTCCTTCTTCGCCAAAAGATGTCTTAAAGCTGCATGATCAGAAAATACAATCACTTTAGATCCAAGTAGATAAGAACGAAATTTATCTAAAGCAAAAACAATAGACAAAAGTTCTTTTTCAGTAGTTGAATAATTGCACTGAGCCGCGTTAAGGGTCCGGGAAGCATAATGGATCACATGAGGTTGTTTGCCAACTCGTTGTCCTAAAACTGCTCCCATTGCATAATTACTCGCATCACACATTATTTCGAATGGAAGAGACCAATCTGGTGGCTGCATCAAAGGTGCAGTGGTTAACGCTGATTTCAGTTTATCAAAAGCATCCTTGCAGTCTTGGGTGAATTCGAAAATCACATCTTGTTGTAGCAACTTGGATAGAGGCAATGCAATCTTCGAAAAATCCTTGATGAATCTACGATAAAAACCTGCATGGCCAAGGAAAGATCGCACATCCCTCACACATGTGGGGTAGGGTAAGTTCACAATTAAATCTACCTTAGCTTTATCTACCTCAATACCCCTACATGAAATAACATGTCCTAATACAATCCCTTGTTCTACCATAAAATGACATTTTTCAAAATTCAAAACAAGGTTTGTGTCAATGCAACGATCAAGCACACGAGATAAATTTTCAAGACAAGAATCAAATGAATCCCCATGCACAGTAAAATCGTCCATAAAAACTTCAATGTACTTTTCGATTAAATCGGAGAAAATACTTATCATGCAGCGCTGAAAAGTGGCTGGTGCATTGCAAAGTCCAAACGGCATCCTCCGATAAGCAAATGTTCCAAACGGACACGTGAATGTGGTTTTCTCTTGGTCTTCAGGAGCAATCACAATCTGGTTATAACCTGAGTAGCCATCAAGAAAACAATAATGAGATTTACCGGCTAATCGTTCAAGCATTTGATCAATAAAAGGTAAAGGAAAATGGTCCTTTCTCGTTGCTGCATTCAGCTTGCGGTAATCAATGCAAACACGCCACCCATTTTGAATCCTCGTAGGAACTAGCTCATTATTCTGGTTCTGCACTACCGTCACTCCAGATTTTTTTGGTACAACCTGAACAGGACTGACCCACTTGCTGTCTGAAATTGGGTAAATAACTCCTGCATCCAACAACTTTAGGATTTCTTTCTTTACTACATCCATCATCAATGGATTCAACCTCCTTTGAGCCTCTCTGCTTGGTTTTGAGTCATCCTCTAACAAAATCCGGTGCATGCACATGGAAGGACTAATTCCCTTGATGTCTGCTATAGTCCATCCAATTGTTGTCTTATGATTTCGAAGTATTCTAACAAGTCTTTCCTCTTGCACCATAGTCAGATTCTTTGCAATTATTACTGGCAAGGTCTCAGTCTCCCCTAAGTACGCATACTTCAGATGGTCGGGTAAGGGCTTAAGTTCTAAATTCGGTGCCTGCAACACAGATGGCAGCAATTTTGTGTGATTAAATGATAATTCAATTTTTGACACGATATACCTGCTAGGGGCTGGTGGTAAGGACTGCAAAGCCATAATCATCTCTTCAACTTCATCACTAAAATTCAGATGTTCCCCGAATTGCCATAAACCATGACTGAGTACTACTTCCAATGCATCCACTTGATTTTTCTCAAAAACCTCCTGGGCTAACACATCAATAATATCAATAGAATAAACTGAATTCACATCAGGGGGATACCTCATGGATTCAAATATGCTAAATTTGACAATCTGCCCATCGAACTCCATTGACAAAGTGCCATCATGAGCATCAATCTTTGTTCTTGCTGTTTTGAGGAAGGGGCGTCCTAGGAGGATCGGGGCTGGATTTGGGGATCCATTATCTTCCATATTCAGAACGTAAAAATCAGCTAGAAAGATTAATTCATTCACCTGCACTAACACATCCTCAAGCACCCCCTCGGGGTATGCATTAGATCGATCCGCCAATTGTATAATAACACCAGTTTGTTTCAAGGGACCCAAATTAAGAGATGCATAAATTGAATAAGGCATGACGTTAATTGATGCATCTAAATCTAACATGGCACGTTCAAATCTATTATTACCAATCACACAAGGGATAGTAAACGTACCTGGATCCTTACACTTAGGTGGCAGTTTTCGCTGGATTGTTGCAGACACATTTTCATCCACTTTAATCTTTTCGTCTCCTCGTAGCTTCCTCTTCGTGGTGCATAGATCCTTAAGGAATTTCGCATATCTTGGAATCTGACTAATAGCATCAAGCATGGGAATGTTTACTGCTACCTTCCTGAATGTCTCCAATATCTCCTTCTCTTCATTTTGTTTCTTGGATTTACTTAACCTGCTCGGAAAGGGGATGGAAACAGGAACAGTGTTAGTGGAATTATGCATGTTTGAAGGAAAACTAACCTTAGGAGCTTCGAGACTAATTTTAGCTTCTGTGGGTTTTTCTTCTTCCGGCACACTTTGAGTTGGGCTCTGAATTTCTTTTCCACTTCGCAAAGTTACTACACTGGCATTCTCTCTAGGATTTATGATTGTTTGGGAAGGTAATTTGCCCGAACCTTGAGCTTCCATCTTGCTCATCGAAGTTGCTAACTGACTTATCTGTTTCTCTAAATTTTGGATGCTGTTTCTTGTTTCCTGTTGAAATTGTTGGGTATTGTTAGCGAGAGCTTTAACAATTTCATCTAAAGCCATACCTGAATTTGAAGATTGATTCATTTGATGTTGCTGTCGAGGCTGGAAAGAATTTTGATAACGATTTTGTCCAACTTGATTTCCATAACTGAGATTGGGGTGATCTCGCCAGCCTGGATTGTATGAATTGGAATAAGGATCGTATTTTCTTTGTTGCTGACCTGGGAATCCTCCAATGGCATTGGCTTGCTGGTTCGTTTCTTCTTGCAATGTTGGACACGCATCAGTGGGGTGTCCTGTAACTGAACAAATACCACATACCTTCGCTACTTGCAAATTTCCTACGGCCATCTGACGAACTAATGAAGTTAACTCAGAAATTTGATGCTCAATGTTAGATGTACTTACCTCATTAACTGCTTTAGGTGTGTGGTCCAACCTCATGCCAAATTGCTGTGAATTTGCCGCCATATTGGAAATCAAATTTCTGGCAGCTGTGGGAATTTTATCTACTAACGCTCCTCCACTCGCTGCATCAATCATGTTCCTGTCCATATACAGTAAGCCTTCATAAAAATATTGAATTAACAATTGCTCACTTATTTGGTGGTGGGGGCAGCTTGCACACTGATAGGTTGGATCTGGGCCAGGCGGGGTTGATAGCGGCGGGGTTGTTCGCTGATACCGGCGGAGATGACGCGACGGCGCTGCGGTTGGATCTGGTGGCGGTGGGCTGCGATTTTGCCGCCCGTTTCGGCGGTGTAGCGCTCGGCGGCGCGGCTGTGTTTGGAGCGGTGGCTCTCACGGCGGCGTCGGGTTTGGATGTCGGAGGCGGCGGCTTCCTTCCCATGGTGGTGGTTGTGATATTTGAAGAAGCTTCAATGGTGGTGAAGATGATTGTTATGTGTGAGTTTGCTGCAAAGAAAAGAATTTGGGGAAGAATTAGGTGTAATGGGAAAGAAAAGAAGGAAAAGAATTGTGTTGAGAAAAAAAAACGAAAATTTTAATTTTGTTTTTTTTTGTTTGTTTGTTTTTTAATTATTTTTATGTGTTGTTTGCCGAAACTTTCCAAAGGTTGAAGTATGTTTAATTCAGAGTGTGACTTATAGTTAGGCGTGGGCACGCCTTATTTTAAGTCATGAATTATCACCCTTGTGCACAACTAGACAGATTGCAACTTTGAGTAAAGCGTGGGCACGCCTAATTTGAAGTTGTAGTCTGCCCCAAATTTTTTTTTTTTTTTTCGAAAAATTTCTAAGTTTAAAACGTACCCCCGTGTGGCCTTGGGATGTGTTTCTCCTCAAAGAAAAAGTTAAAATAAAATAAAATAAAATCAACAAAAACATCAAATTTAAGAACTAGAAAAGGTAAAATCTTGGGTTGCCTCCCAAGTAGCGTCTTTCTTTAACGTCTTTGGCTAGACAAAGTCACGCTCAAGTGGTGTAATTGGGAGGTTCGAGGTCCATTTCTTCCACATTATGCGTTTGAAATCCTTCGTAGAAAGGCTTTAAGCGATGTCCATTCACTTTAAACATTTTCCCAGTAGTCGGACTTTGGATATCAACTGCACCATGGGGAAAAACGTTAATGACAATAAAAGGTCCAACCCAACGTGAACGTAACTTACCCGGAAATAATTTAAGTCGAGAATGGAAAAGAAGAACTTTCTGTCCAACAACAAAATTCTTTCTTGAGTTCATCTTATCACGAAATGCTTTCGTCTTCTCTTTATAGATTCTCGAGCTTTCATATGCATCATTCCGGATTTCTTCCAACTCTTGCAATTGTAGCTTCCTTGTGACACCAGCATCATCCAATTTCATGTTGAAGTGCTTAATCGCCCAATATGCTCTATGTTCCAACTCAATGGGAAGATGGCAAGGCTTACCGAAAACTAAACGAAACGGGGACATACCAATGGGCGTTTTGTAGGCCGTTTGATATGCCCATAGAGCATTGTCGAGTCGCGTACTCCAATCTTTCCTACTTGGATTGACTGTCTTCTCGAGTATAGACTTGATTTCTCGGTTAGAGATTTCGGCTTGCCCGTTTGTTTGTGGATGGTAGGCGGTTGAAACTCGATGAGTAACATCATATTTCTTGAGTAGGGCCTCCATCACTCGGTTGCAGAAGTGAGTTCCACGATCGCTTATTATGGCTCTTGGTGTTCCGAACCTAACGAATATATTAGACTTGACAAAATCTACAACAACTTTAGCACAGTCAGTTCGAGTAGCTTTGGCTTCAACCCATTTTGAAACATAATCCACATCAAGTAGTATATAATTATTGCCAAAAGAAGAGGGGAAGGGGCCCATAAAATCAATTCCCCACACATCGAAAATTTCACACACATGTATAGGATTAAGGGGCATTTGATCTCTATGTCCTAAGTTACCCGTTTTTTGACAATTTTCACAAGATTTGCAAAACATGTAAGAATCATGAAACAAAGTCGGCCAAAATAAACCACTTTCAAGCACCTTAAGAGCAGTGCGTTTGGGGCCAAAATGTCCTCCACATGCATATGAATGGCAAAATTTAAGGATTGAAGGAATTTCAGTCTCAGGTACGCACCTTCGGATGACTTGATCCGAACCATGTTTCCACAAATAAGGGTCGTCTCACACATAATACTTAGCATCACTCTTTACCTTATTCTTTTGAGCTCTAGACAAATCGTCAGGTAGGGTCTTAGTAACTAAGTAATTCACTATATCGGCATACCATGGATTTGTTAGTTGAGTAGCAAAGAGATGCTCGTCAGGAAATTCATCTCGTAGGGGCAGTGGTTCCTCACTCACGACTAATCGACTTAGATGATCCGCAACAAGATTTTCAGCACCTTTCTTGTCTCGTATCTCCAAGTTAAACTCTTGCAGCAACAAGATCCATCTAATGAGCCTCGGTTTAGCCTTCTTCTTAGTGAGTAAATATCGAAGAGCTGCATGGTCAGAATAAACAATCACTTTAGTACCAAGTAAATATGAACGGAATTTTTCTAAAGCAAAAACAATAGCTAAGAGTTCTTTTTCCGTTGTCGAGTAATTGCATTGGGCACTGTCAAGTGTTCGTGAGGCATAATAGATGACATGTGCAGCTTTCCCCACTCTTTGTCCAAGCACTGCGCCTACAGCATGATTACTGGCGTAGCACATAATCTCAAAGGGAAGATTCCAGTCTGGTGGTTGCACAATAGGGGCTGAAGTTAACAAGTCTTTCAACTTGTCAAAAGCACTTTGGCACTCCTCGCTAAACTTGAATTCCACATCTTTTTGAAGCAAGTTGCACAATGGTCTACTTATCTTCGCGAAATCCTTGATAAAGCGTCGGTAGAATCCTGCATGTCCAAGAAAAGAACGAACTTCCCGTACACTCACGGGGTAAGGTAAAGATTTGATAACATCTATCTTGGATTTGTCTACCTCTAAACCTTTAGGAGACACCACGTGACCTAAAATATTACCTTGTTCAACCATAAAATGACACTTTTCATAATTTAGAACAAGGTTTGACTCTATGCATCTTTTCAAAACTTTTCCTAAATTAGCTAAACACGAGTCAAAGGAATCGCCATGAACTATAAAATCATCCATAAATACCTCTATGATGTCCTCTACAAATTCGGAGAATATACTAACCATGCACCTTTGAAATGTTGCTGGAGCATTGCAGAGACCAAAAGGTATACGCCGGTAGGCAAAGGTTCCAAAGGGGCAAGTGAAGGTCGTCTTTTCTTGGTCTTCGGGTGCCACCGGAATCTGATGAAAACCTGAATAACCATCAAGACAACAGAAATAAGCTCGTCCAGCTAACCGTTCTAACATCTGATCAATAAAAGGAAGAGGGAAATGGTCCTTTCGAGTAGCAGAATTCAGCTTCCTATAATCTATACAGACTCGCCACCCATTTTGGACTCGGGTTGGAACTAACTCGCCCTCAGCATTTTCAACAACGGTTATACCGATTTTCTTTGGAACCACTTGTACCGGACTTACCCATGTGCTATCCGAAATTGGATAGATTATACCTGCATCTATGAGTTTTTGAATCTCTTTCTTTACAACCTCCATCATCGGTGGATTTAATCGCCTCTGAGCTTGGATTGAAAGCTTGGAACCTTCTTCCATTAATATCCGATGCATACAGACAGCCGGGCTAATGCCTTTGATATCACCTATAGTCCAACCGATTACTTCCTTGTACTCTCTCAGGAATCGAAGCAATTGTTCCTCTTGTAAAGGACTCAGCTTGTTAGAAACGATCATAGGAAGTGTTTCGTCTTCTCCTAAGAATAGGTACTTGAGGTGATCCGGCAATTTCTTGAGTTCCAATTTCGGTGCCTGCACGATAGAAGGGAGTAGTTTAGAACTAGTCACGGGTAATCCAATATAAGAAACATTATGTTTATGAGAATTAAGAGAGTTGAGTTCAGAAATAGCTTCTTGCAGTTCAGAATTTAAAGCAAACTCTTTTTCGACTCCTTCCAAGCCATCATCATATAGAGCTACTTTCAATGGATCATCTTCCTCCAATTCAAATACTCGCTGCATCAAAGAGTCAGTAACATCCAAACCAAATACAGAATGATCATCAGAGGGGTACTTCATGGAATCATAGATATTAAACTTTATGATTTCGCCATCAAATTCCATAGTAAGTGTACCATCATGAACATTTATTTTAGTCCTAGATGTTTTAAGAAATGGTCGTCCAAGTAAAATAGGGGCTAAATTACTAGATTCATCTTTACCCATATCAATAACATAGAAATCAGCAGGGAAAACCAAATCATTAACTTGAACTAGTATATCCTCAAGAACACCATCAGGGTAAGCATTAGACCTATCAGCTAATTGAATAATGACGCCTGTTTCTTTTAATTTTCCCATATTCAAAGACTCATAGATAGCACGAGGCATAACATTAATTGAAGCTCCTAGATCTAACATAGCTTTTTCAATTCGCATATTACCTATCTTACAGGGGATAGTGAACATACCTGGGTCTTTGCATTTTGGAGGTAATTTCTTTTGAAGAACAGCAGACACATTTTCCCCCACATGCACCTTCTCGTTACCATTGAGCTTTTTCTTAGTCGTGCATAATTCCTTGAGGAATTTTGCATAACGAGGTACTTGCTTGATGGCATCGAGAAGTGGGATATTTACCTCGACTTTCCTGAAGGTCTCTAATATCTCTCTTTCTTGCTCTTCTTTCTTGGATTTTGCAAACCGACTAGGGAACGGAGGAGGTATCACCAATGACTTAGGTTGCTCTTTTCTCACTTCAGTGGGATTAGACTCTTCGATTTTCTTCTCCAACTCATTTTCCATCTCACGTTTGGAAACCAATTCCGGTTCTTTGAGCTCTTTCCCACTTCTTAAGGTAATTGCACTAGCATTCTGTCTTGGATTTACCACAGGCTGAGATAGTAGTTTACTCGAGCTTTGGGAAACCAACCCATTCACAGTTGTGGCTAACTAACTCATTTGACTCTCCAGATGTTGTATACTGGTCCTCGTCTCTTGTTGAAATTGTTGTGTGTTAGTTGCTAATTGTTTAACAATTTCTTCAAGAGACATACCTTGTGGATTGGAGGATGGCTGAGGTGGTTGTGCTTGTTGTCTGGATTGATATGGATGTTGGAATCCTTGAGCACGTGGACCATAACTCAAATTAGGATGATCCCTCCACCCGGCATTGTAGGTATTGGAGAAGGGATCATACTTTCTCTGTGGAGCCCCCGGAAATCCAACGGCATTGGCTTGTTCGTGTGGATCCTCTTGAAGTGTAGGACACACCTCGGTAGTATGACTGGGATTGTAACAGATACCACATGCTTTCACTTGCTGTGTATTGCCTACTACCAATTTTTGCACCAGAGAGGTCAAATCATCCAAACGTTGGTCCATTGATGCCAAATGCACTTCATTCACCCCTTTTTGCACAGTTTCTTGTCGAGTACTGAATTGTTGGGTGTTGGCAGCCATGTTGGAGATCAAGTTTCTTGCTTCTGTGGGAGTTTTATGTACCAATGCGCCTCCACTCGCAGCATCTATCATATTTCTCTCCATTGTTGACAAACCCTCATAGAAATACTGGATTAGGAGTTGTTCAGGAATTTGGTGTTGTGGACAACTGGCTACTAGTTGTTTAAATCGCTCCCAGTACTCGTACAACGACTCTCCACTGATTTGCCTAATCCCGCATATCTCCTTTCTTATGTTTGCAACTCGTGAGGCGGGGAAGAATTTCTCCAAGAATTGTTTCTTCATTTCGTTCCATGTCTGGATTGAACCAGAGGGTAGATAATAGAGCCAATCCTTAGCTTTGTCAGCTAGTGAAAATGGAAAAGCTCTCAGTTTGATTTGGTCTTCAGTGACATTCCTTGGTTTCATCGTCGAGCAGACCACATGGAATTCTTTCAAGTGTTTGTGGGGATCTTCTCCTGCAAGACCACGAAAAGTGGGAAGTAAGTGTATAAGGCCAGATTTTAATTCAAAATCTACCTCAAGGGTGGGATATTGAATGCAAAGAGGTTGTTGGTTCATGTTTGGCATGGCTAACTCCCTTAAAGTTCTCTCGTTGGCGTTGGCCATGACTTCTAGATCTTCTTCTGAATCACTGGATGTATCACTCAAATCCAAAGTTAAATTGAGTCCGGGAGATGAAGTAGACGGGAATCCTTGAGCACGTTGCTTGGCTTCTTTTCGTAGTCGGCGAGCTGTTTTCTCAATTTCAGGATCGTATTGAAGTTCACCTGTACGAAGGGATCGAGGCATAAAACTGACCAAGCAACAAAAATATTTATTCTATAATGAGAAATAAATCAAAAAGCACCAATCCCCGGCAACGGCGCCAAAATTTGATAGGTTGTCGAACCTACAAAAATATTTCCTACTCCTAAATTTGCAGATAGCGATAAGTAGGGTCGAATCCACAGGGATTGGTTCGGATTATTTCTCAATTTGCTAATATTAAAATAAAATAGGGGGGGATTTTTAATAATCGATTAAACTAAACTTAAAATAAATAACAAAAAGTATTAAAATCAAGAGATGCAAAATAAAACAAGTAGAATAAAACAATATGTAGTGAGATTCTAGCCTAAGGAATTTTATCCGTTTTAATTCTATAATTTGATCATCGATGCAAAGATAATTCAATATTCTTGAATAAATTGGCTATAGCCGTTAACAAGCTCTAACAACCTCGTTTCTCCTTATTTTATCGATAATCAAAACAAGCTCTTTGATTATTTCCCTTATTAATTGAATAACCCTAAACAAGCTCTTAAGATTTAATTCAATAATAGCTTTAAGAATTAGAGAAACACCAATTCTAATTAACGAACTCACAAGCTCGGTTCATTTAAATTAGATTACATATTCCCATAATAACAATTGAAAACTTGTCCATAATCAATGTTATTAATTACTACCAATATTAGAATTAACCAAACAATTACGGATTTGGGATTCTAACTAGCTATATATTATTCCAACAATTAAATAACCGGCCGAATTACTCAATTAATTGAAACAATAATATCAACAAACATAAAGAATATGTAAATACACAAGAATAAAGAAAGAATAAGAATAAATTCGATCTCACAAATTTTTGTAGAATTAAAACTTCAAATATCCTCGGCTAGAACTTGAGTTTTTAGCAATACATCTCCATGGAAGCAAAAACGCAGATTTTCCTTCTCCTCTCTTGTACGAAAACGTGAATAGTGATTCTCTAGGAGAGAGAGTGAAATTCCAGCAATAACTAATTATCTAAGCCTAGCCAAAAAGACTTCTAACTAAAATAAAACTCTAATTCTAAAGGAATAAGGAAAATACTAATAAAACTCCTACAAAATAGGGAAACTCCTAAAACTTAGGAAGACTCCTACAAAATAGGATTTTCTCCTCTTCTTCTTATGTATAAAAAACGTGTCTTCCATTTTCTTTTTCTTTTTCTCCACCTTTTTCTTCCTTTTTCTTCTTCTTTGAAATTTTACCTATCAAAATAAAAAAACATAATAAATATCTATCATTTAAACTTAAATACCAATAAAAGAATGAAGGAAATATATGAAAATTATGCATAAAATGCACACTAACACACACAACTTCTTAAAACGCTCCCAGTATTCGTATAATGACTCTTCATTGTACTGCCTTATGCCACAAATTTCTTTTCTTATGTTGGCAGCCTTTGAAGCTGGGAAGTACTTTTCCAAAAACAGCCTATTTACTTCATTCCATGTTGTTATCGTCCCCGATGTTAAATAATAGAGCCAATCCTTTGCATCATCAGCTAAGGAGAATGGAAAAGCTCTCAATTTAATCTGCTCCTCGGACACTCCAATTGGTCTCATGCTTGAACAAACAACATGGAACTCCTTCAGATGTTTATTTGGATCCTCTCCTGCAAGACCACGAAATTTAGGTAATAAGTGAATCAATCCAGATTTCAATTCAAAAGCAACATCTAAAGTAGCGTATTCAATGCATAAAGGTTGTTGATTAAAATTTGGAGCAGCCAACTCCTTTAGAGTCCTATTGTTGGCTGCCATGACTTCCTCTTCGTCTGAATCACTTGAAAACAAGTGCAGAGATTCGGTGCTTCTCTTTGGAGAAGGGATTGACTCTTTCGGTATTGAGTTTTGCTCTTCAATTGCCCGTTTAGCCTCTCTTCTTAATCTGTGGAACGTTCTTTCAATCTCTGGATCAATTTCCTGGCTCTTAGAGGTCATAAAACACAAAATCTAACAAGGTAAAGTATAGAAATATCGAAAACAAATAAAAATAAAACTTAAAAACCGACTGAAAACACAAAAACGCAAACAAACAACTAGTAAACAATGGAATTTGGGCCCGAGAGGCTGGTGCTCAGCATACTAAAGTATGCTGAGTTGTTTTTAAAACGACGTTTCCTTCAAAATTGATATAGAGTTCGTGGCCGAATTCGAAAAACAGTGTTTTTTTTTTTTTTTCAATGCACAAACTAGTCAATAAAACTTAAAACTAAGAAATATATAAATCTAACACCCTATATATATTACAATAATAATTAAAATAAAATAAGATTTTGACCGAAAACCAATCCCCGGCAACGGCGCCAAAATTTGGTACGTGTCGAATGCACCAAAATATAATTACTGTTCTCACAAGAATTTGTAGTACTCGTAAGTCCAGGTCGAACCCTAGAGATTGGTTGATCAAAATAATATTCAATGGGGAGGTTTGTTTGATGAATTAATAATGACAGGAATTAAATAGGAAGTTCAATAAATGTAAAGCATCGATTCAAGGATAGTTCGTTCTTCAATTCAAGTTGATCATAGACACCTAAAATACTATCTATTCTTTGATTACTTAGCCAAGAACATAAATAACCAGCTATTTATATCCGTATTAACTTCCGTATATCATTAACTAAAGCCCAGCACCCGGTTAAATTCTTATTATCAACTGACTCGGTATTAAGCAATCCTAATCATGTTAATAATAGCATAACGAATTAGAAGCGACTAAGGATAAACAATAGTTTAAGCAAGCGCCAACTATTTAATTTACTCTAATGTTTTCCTTAGGTTATCAACGAAAATTGGGATCCTAATCATGAAAACCTAATTGCTACATGCACAAATCAAACATAACAATTACGGATTATGAAGATTTGTTAGCAATAGATTGTAATAGATAATCAACTAATGTGCACATTAGATTATTATCTAAACAAGCATGAACATTAAGAATAAGAAACAAAAGATAATCAAACCGTAGATAGATAGATGAAGCTCCGTGTTTCACAACATGTGAATCAAAATGAACTCCCTTGAATCGAAAGAAAAACTTAGCTACTCATAATTGTAAGCATAAAACTTGAAAATACTATTTTTCTAACTCTCTTCTCTTTGTTTTCTTCTTGTTTTTGTTGTTCTTCTTCAACTCTTGCAAGACATATATATAGGCAATGAAAAGATGACATAATCATAGAGAGAATATATTCCCTCTTCCTTTATCAAGACATGGAGAATATATTCTTCCCTTTAACATCAAAGCATGGAGAATATATTCTTCCCTTTAACATCAAAGCATGGAGAATATATTCTTCTCTTTAACATCAAAGCATGGAGAATATATTCTTCCCTTTACATTCTGATTTGTCACCTCTAATTCATCGAATCTGACTTTGACTCCTTTTAGACATTTGTAGCTTTATGTGTTAGCTTTCATTTCCAACTGGCCTTGACTGAATCCAAGACACATAACTCTAGTTATGAATTTTTCACCAAAGCTGCGCATTCCAGTCCAGTCCAGAACAGAAATCTTCATTAAATTCTTCAACACTTTCGAGCCCTTTAACTTCCGAACTGGGTCTGGACTTCTTCATAAGAAATATAGGCCTTTGTCTTAGCTTTCCAACTAGATAAAATTCAATAGAAACTAATGTCTGCATCTCCAGATATATTAATATTTCCGAAATATCGCCAAATCTGTCATTTTGATTGAAATTGATATTTTGCACTTCAACTCTTGCCCAAATCACAAAATGAGATAAAATCAGTTCCAATGGCCATATAATCACAATAAAATGCTAAAGATAGAGGTAATAAAATATATAAATATTGCACTTATCAACATGCTTTCCCCAACACCATTTTCAACGGTTGGTTGGTCTTTACTATAATTTTATATGTTGAAGTATGGTTTCAGCTTCCTTGTTGTTATCACCACAGCGAATGCTAGTTTTTCTATCTCTGAGTATCTTATCTCAGCATCACTTAGTACCTTGCTGAAATAATACACAGGCCTTTCCACTTTTTCTTCCTCCTTGACCAGGATGGTACTGATGGCCTTTTCAGCTACCGATATATATAACATCAGTGGTTCACCTATCACAGGATTGGTCAGTAATGGCACCTGGCTTAGATGCTCCTTTAGTTCCTTAAAGACACGTTTGCAATCCTCCGTCCAGCTAAACTCGTCTATTTTTCTTAGCACCTTAAAGAATGGCAGACTCTTCTCTGCTGACTTCGAGATAAAATAACTTAGAGCCGTGACTCTTCCATTCAATTTTTGCACTTCATTGACATTACGTGGCTCTTTCATGTCTTGAATGGCCTTTATCTTTTCTGGGTTAACTTCTATTCCTCTCTCCGTGACCATGTAGCCGAGAAATTTTCCACCATTAATTCAGAACTCACACTTAGCTAGATTCAACTTCATTCTATACTTTCTTAAGGTCTCGAAGGTCTGCTGCAAATCTTCTGCATGGCTGCAAATCTTCTGTTTTTTACTACCATGTCATCTACGTACATCATGTCGACCAGCCGCTGGTACGTGGCTCCTGCATTCTTGAGCCCAAATGGCCTTACTACATAGAAATAAGTGCCAATCGAGTTGATGAAGCTGGCTTTTCTTTGATCTTCTTCATCTAGTAGTATTTGGTGATATCCACTCTGCGGGTCCATCGTTCTGAGCAGCTCGAAACCAGCTGTTGAATCGACCAGCTGGTCTATCCTGGGTAAGGGGCAATGATCCTTAGGGCAAGCCAAGTTTAGGTCTCGAAAGTCAATACACATCCTCCATTTATTGCATCCATTTGGTACTAGATCGGCGTTGGAAACCTATTCAGGGAATTGTATCTCCACGATATGTTCTGCCTTCAGCAGCTTTTCCAGCTTGGCTTTGATGATTATGTCTTTTTCAGGTCCAAAATGCTGCTTCTTTTAGATTACTGACTTGTCATCAGGATATACATTGAGATGATGTTGTATCACAGCAGGATCTATTACGACTAGATCGTCGCTGACCAAGAGAAAACTCAGCGTGCTTTTGTAGGACCTTTATTAGCTTATCTTTCAATTCTTCTTCCAGGTGAGATCCAACTCTCACTGTCTTCTTGGCATCTCCTGGAACTACTTCAACACTCATGAGTTCACCCACTGACTCTACATGTGTTGCCATCTTCTTCTTCTGACCTCCTGTCTTGAAATCTACTTTTAGCTTCTTGTCTTCCTAACTTCCTGTCTCTTTTCTGAAGCATGCCACGTAACACTTTCTAGACATACTTTGGTCTCCTGACACCTCTCCTACTCCCTCTAGCATGGGGAACTTGATTTTAATGTGAGGTATTGAGATCACTGCCTCGAAGGATACCAAAGATGGCCTTCCAATTATCACATTGTAGACTGAGGGTGTATCAACTATCAGGAATTTTATCAGCCAGGTCTTTCGGTTAGGCTCCTCTCCCATAGACATAGGCAAAGTAACTTATCTGACGGGCTGAACCGATTCCCCATCAAATCCATATAGGAGAGTGTTAGTATTTTCCTGCTTGATATCTCTCAGGTCCATTTGCTTGTACACTTGGTAAAATAATATATCCACCGAGCTGCCACATTCTATGAAGATGCGTTGCACCTGGTAGCTGGCGATGGTAGCACAAATGACTAGAGCATCATTATGAGGGGTTAACACAATTTTTGCATCAGCTGGTCCGAAACATACTTCTCCTTGAGGGCGGCTCTGGCTGACATTCAGGAAAAATTTAGGTACTTGCTCAGCTGTTCTAAATTGCCTAAGCAAGAATCTCTTAGAAATCTCGGGAGCCAGCCCCCCTGATATCATATGTATGACTCCTTTCTTGGGGTCGTTGACTGCGACACCCGTTGGTGCAACCTGGCTATTGGCTTGAGAGTCAAGCCCACTGCTTAGATGTTGGGGGAAATGCCATCTCCCTGCTGGTCCAGCTCGTCCTGTATGTCCACCCCTTTCCATTCCGCGACCTAAGTTGGTTCTTCCCCTACTCCAAGATATTTCTCTTCCCCGTGATAGGGGCCCTCCTGAATAGTTTCCCACACTGTTATATATCACAGGTCCTTTCATTTGGCCTGATCTGATGAGGCATTCAATCTTCCGCAAAGTTTTTGCAACTATCTGTATGATGCTCGTACTCTTTGTGGAAACAGCAGTATGGTCTGGTCGACTGGCCCTCCGATACTAGTGCCATAGCTTTGCTGTCTACCTCCATTATGTGTTGGTGTGGTTCCCTGGGTGCCAGTCTGTACGGGTGTTGATCTTGTATCCTGCTCGTTACAGGTGCCAGTGTGTTCGACCTTCCTCTATTATCTCGGCATTGTCCGTTCCTGATCTCTTCTTCTTTCTTGTCTTTTCTTTGTTCCGATCGCCTCATTAGCTGAGCATCTTCCATGTTAACTTCCAGCGTGGAAGCATTGAAGCGTATTACGTAGGAAAGCAACATATCGTCCCCCTTTGCTTGATGTTGAACAACATTAGAGGAGTTTTCACATGTCTTTTGATGCTAGCAAATTGGTGAAGGAACTTGTTGCTGAATTCCTGGAAGGATCCAATAGACCCTTCCGCCAGCTAGTTGAACCATAGTTGGGCTGACTTGGTTAGCGTGGTCAGGAAGACTCTGCATTTGATTGTGTCAGTGTACCTGTGCAGCAAGGCATAATTTCTAAAAGTGTACAAATGATCTTCTGCATCCGAAGTACCATCATAGGGCGTGATGGAATGGATCCAAAAATCTCTGGGCAAATCTTCCCTCATGATGGTTCTAGCGAAAGGAACTCCACGATCTTCTTGTTGTTTTCCTCCTGCCATCCTTCGCTCTGTCTCTTCCATTTTCCTGGTCATGGCTTCAAATTTGTCCTGGTTATCTCTCGGCTTGTCCAACTTGTCTGGCATGTCCAGCAGGGAACCAGCCAACTCGTAATTGCTAGCCTCGTATTCGAGATCTCTTCTCTTTTCTTTCCAACCATCAGGCTGATACAGCAGGGGTCATCTGTGATAAGTGCAATATTTATATATTTTATTACCTCTATCTTTAGCATTTTATTGTGATTATATGGCCATTGGAACTGATTTTATCTCATTTTGTGATTTGGGCAAGATTTGAAGTGCAAAATATCAATTTCAATCAAAATGACAGATTTGACGATGTTTCGGAAATACTGATATATCTGGAGATGCAAACATTAGTTTCTATTGAATTTTATCTAGTTGGAAAGCTAAGACAAAGGCCTATATTTCTTATGAAGAAGTCCAGACCCAGTTCGGAAGTTAAAGGGCTCGAAAGTGTTGAAAAATTTAATGAAGATTTCTGTTCTGGACTGGACTGGAATGCGCAGATTTGGTGAAAAATTCATAACTAGAGTTATGTGTCTTGGATTCAGTCAAGGCCAGTTGGAAATGAAAGTTAACACATAAAGCTAAAAATTTCTAGAAGGAGTCAAAGTCAGATTTGAAGAAGTAGAGGCGACAAATCAGAGTGTGAAGGGAAGAATATATTCTCCATGCTTTGATGTTAAAGAGAAGAATATATTCTCCATGGTTTGATGTTAAAGGGAAGAATATATTCTCCATGTCTTGATAAAGGAAGAGGGAATATATTCCCTCTATGATTATGTCATCTTTTCATTGCCTATATATATGTCTTGCAAGAGTTGAAGTAGAACAACAAAAATAGAAGAAGAAAAAAACAAGGAGAAGAGAGTTAGAAAAATAGTATTTTCAAGTTTTATGCTTACAATTATTATTAGCTAAGTTTTTATTTCGATTCAAGAGAATTCCAATTAATTCATACATTGTGAAACACGAAGCTTTTATTTTAATCTATTCATAGTTTGATTATCTTTTGTTTCTTGATTTCAATTCTTACAATTGTGTATATGATTATCTAAGATGCATATTAGTTGATTATATATGTCAATTGTTTGCTAACAAATCTTCATAATCCGTAATTGTTATGTTTGATTTGTGCATGTAGCAATTAGGTTTTCATGATTAGGTTCCCAATTTTCGTTGATAACCTAAGGAAAACATTGGAGTAAATTAAATAGTTGGCGCTTGCTTAAACTATTGTTTATCCTTAGTCGCTTCTAATTCATTATGTTGTTATTAATTTGATTAGGATTGCTTAATACCGAATCAGTTAATAATAAGAATTTAATCGGGTGCTGGGCTTTGATTAATGATATAAGGAAGATTATAGGGATCTAGATAGTTGGTTATTTAGATTCTTGGCTAAGTAATCAATGAGTGAATAGTAATTTAGGTGTCTATGATCAATGTGTGAATTAAGGGTTGAATTTCTCTTGAATCGTATTTTCCATTAATTGAATTTTCAAGCATTTATTTTCTACAATTTTAGTTAATTAAATCTTCAAAACCCCCTTTGTTATTTGATCAATCAGTCTCTAGGGTTCGACCTGGACTTACGAGTACTACAGATTCTTGTGAGAACAGTAATTATATTTTGGTGCATTCGACACGTACCAATCTGCGGCCTCAGCTGTAATTGCTTCTTTCTTTGTGCAACATGAATGTTGCCTTCTGGTATCTTGTCCTGTTGAACTTTGGGTGGTGGGATCCTCTCCTCTTGATTTTCATCTTCTAGCCATTCAGTACGCCGTGTTTGGTGTCCCTCCGTGCGAGGTTCTCTCTCTTCTTCTTCCTCGGGCTGAGTTAGAAACTCAACCCTGCTGATTCTCTTATCGTAAACCACTTCAGGAGTGGTTTCAATATCATCCGTACCACCTCCTCTTGGTGCCACTAGAGTCCTCTCGAGTACCTGTTACATTAAATTTCTTTTGTACCTTCGGGATCCTTGTGGATCTGCATTCTTCATGGCTTTTTCAATAGCTACGTCCACAATTGCTTATAATTGCTCGACTGTTAAATGGTAAACAGGACTTGGTGGCGGCGCGGCTGATCAGCATTCTGGTCAGTTAGTCCCTCTGGCGGCAGAAGAGTCTCTTTCGCTCTAGCTGGATCCTTAGTCACCTTGTCCATCGGTAACCCTGGGATTTCATCAATCAGTCGCCTAGCTAGGATAGCCGGCGTCTCCGGTGCATGATTATCCTTGCTCGAAAAAAGTAACATCTTTTTCTTTTCTTCGTTCCTCATAGCCTTTTGCACTTCGGTCATACTTTTTCCTGCCATCAAGATTCGAAAACAAATACTCACAGAAAACAAATAAAATTTACCTCATGCCTTGAAGCTCAATTTCCCACAGACGGCGCCAATTGATGCGTGTCCGATTCACACCAACATTATTTATATTATTATGTATAGGATAATTGAGTACAATATATGAAGCAATATATATATATTTATGTATATTTTGATAGATAACAATGTAAAAGCATAAAACTCTTTTTTTTTTCATCTTCCATGGGACTATTTATACAAATCTTGAAGGCTTAGACTAAGCATGATAGCTAGAACGAAACTCGCTTCTTTCCTTATTTAACCATGGTAAAATGGCTAATCAGGATAGCTGAAAACCAGGAGGCGTGTCTTGCAGCAGATCCAGCGAGGATTGAGCCCAGATTGCCTTGATTGAAGGGGGCCCAGTATGGTAAGAGCTTGATTTTTGGGCCATGTCTCCCTCTTAATTGATCTTGATTTGTCTTTGTCTCTTGGTCAAAGTCTTTCCATAATCCAACCCGAATCCAACAAGGCAAGTACCCCACCTGGGCCTAAGCCCATGTAGGAAAATTAACCTTTCCTTACTAGCAATTGGGCTTCTTTTAGCTTGGCCCAATTTAGATAAATTCCACCCACATCAAATACTAAAGGAGCTTACGTGTTCGAGGCTTGGGTTTGGCTTGATGAGCTTCAAGCCGAGCCCGAAAATTTCAATGTTTTTATCTTTTCACTGCAATTAATTAAATAAATCTACTTAATAAAAATAACTTAAAAATTTCAAAACACCTCAAAATCATCACAAGTCAAATTATAGACGTACTAAAATTCATTTAACTTGACTTGAAAAATTGAATGCCCCAATTATTTCTCTATATTATTTTTCTATTGGAGACCATTTAAAATTGGAATATGGTTAACTTATTCTTTTATTTTTCTAATTTGAACTATTCATAATATTCTTGTACTTGTGGATTTAGATTTATAAAGTTTGAGTGATGTTTATGTAATTTTCACGTCAGTATATTATTTTATCATCTGCATTATCATAATAAAATATATGTTATTTATTTAGACGAGTTACGCTCACGACCGGCTTGAATGTGAATTCAAGCCCTAACCTTCGGCTTAAGTTTGAAATTTTTTAAGCCTAGCTTACAAGCTTCAAGCCGGCGTGGACTCATCGACAATCCTAAATGTAATGGCAATAAAATACGAACATGCATTTGTGTTATAGAATATAATCCGAAATACCTCATTAGAAAAGGATCCAAAGTGTATATCATTAAGCATGCTTATGCAGATGAAATGAAAGGAAAATGACAAAATGTCAAATAAATCTTGTAACTTATACGAATAACCAGTTTGATCTCTTGTTCATATTAGATTAGTCAATTTGGTTCGGTAGCTTTTTTCTTTTTAGTGCATCAGTTACATGTATTAATGCAACTTGCATATCAATCATTATTCAACATTGAACAATTAACATACAACAACTACAATCAACTAAGAACTACAAAAAAGTCAACATTGAACAATTAACTTACAACTACAATCAACCTAGAACTACTAAAAAGTCGTGCATAATAATATCTAATGCATGATTTAAAGAAAGTGGAAGACTATCTTGAATACTCTCGCTGCTAACCCTAGCACCATTGCCAACTTATGAATGAAGCTCACTCAGGCCAACCGCTGCCGGCGGTGGCCCATGGATGATCCAACCAACAAAAAATTTAAGAGGGGTATCTCCAGTGAAGAACGATCGTGTGTAGCTTCCCAACCTACTGATCAATCTGAAACTAACATGGATGAAACGAAGAAAATCATCTAAATTCACAAAACACAAATCTTTGGGGTACTGGTCGCCTTCGGACCTCCTAGCAAAACCTGAACTTTGTCGATGTATGGAATCTCCTTCTACTTCTTGGTATGTGGTGGAGTAGAATGAGAGCACTTCATGAAGTCTTTCTTCGGCTTTTGGGGGAGGAACATCTTCATTCATCGGTACATTACTCTCATCATCTTCATCCTCATCCATCATTGCATTGTTGAGGTGTTCTTCCAACTTGGGTCTGAATGATTATGGATCGAATAGTCAGAATGAACACTGTCATCGTCACTCCCAATATCATCATTCTCAACGTCTGCAAAATCACTAGACCCAAAATTGGGATGCTCAAAATCATGACGGTTTTGTGTAGACGGACCTGCAATTAAAGATAAATATGATGACAGTATCTAAAAATAAGACTAACAAGTCACGAATCAAAGGAATACAACAATTATGAAACTTATTAGAATATTCATAATTACCTGCTTCCACATCAGGAATTACAAAATTCGTCAAATGAGGATTTTCCAAAGGGGAATTTTGCGTAGACAGACCTTCGATTAAAGATAAATATGATGACAATATGTAAAAATAAGAATAACAAGTTACGAATAAAAGGAATATATACAATATTTATGAAACTTAATAAAAGATTCATAATTACCTGCTTGCACGCCAGGAATTACAAAATCCAAAGGGAAATTTTCTACAATTTCAAATCGCCCAAACAAATGACCCGTTGTAGAAGCACCTAAAAATGCAAATCACAAAAAGTTAAATTATTCTACAATTCTGCAAAGAAAAGAAAAATAATCTACACAAATATGAAATTTAAAAATAAACTACACAATGTAAATAAAAGAATAAATTACCTTGATGCAAATCGTGAATTATAGAACTCCCCAAACCACTTGAAAAAAAATTGCAATACTCACGATTTTCCAATACATGTGATTGTGACTGCGTATTTAAATCTGGTACTGTGGGCTCTGTAAGTAAAATATGGCATGAATTGGGATTGTGACTGCGTATTTAAATCTGAAACTGTGGGTTGTGTAAAATACAACATGAATTGGGGTGGCGTTAACGAAGACACTTGGGTCAACAACAAGCTATATTGACCCTGAGGTTGAATTGGTTCTTTCTCAATATAAAGCTCGACGAATTCATCAACAATGTTACGATCCTAGAAAAACGCTAAAGTCTCATCGTCTTTGATCTCCATTGTGCTCTCCCTCATCACATTTCTCTTTTCAAATTCAAATTATACTTTATATTACAAATTAAACCTAAAAATTATAACTACTCATTCAAAATTATACATACTATGTAAACCTAAACATTTGAAATTATATTTCAAACTTATATGGAAATTTAAACCCTAACAATAAATTTAAAATTATACCTCCGAAATTATACTTAAATTTCTACATAATAACAAACTAATTCTTATATCAAAGTTCAAACTATAAAAAAATACTAAACAATGACATTATACCTAAAAGTCAAAATTAAACCTATTAGTTCAAAAATTATACCAACGTATTCGAGAATTATACTAAATAATTAAAAAATTATAGCTCACAAATCAAATTTATGCCTAAAAATTCAAGTTTTGAACCTAAATTATGATACCAGTACAATAAAATAAAAACAATATACAAACTCTAAATTTAACAAAGTTAAAAGTATAATAAATAAAATTACCTTAATTTCTTGATTGGGGGAGAAATTTGAAACCTTGGCAACAATGGTATTTTGGGGATCTAAGGAAGATGAGGGAGAAGGAAGGGAGAAGAGAGAGTGGAGTGAAGAGGGGTGGAAAAAAACACTGTCAAAATGGCAGGGCTTTTTTGCAAGTCCAAAAATAAAAAATAAAAATTAATTCTGTCAATGGTCGTTTGTCGTCTCACGTGAATTTAATTAAAAAAAATTATTCCGTCAACGGCCAAAACGAACATTGACAGAATTTATTTTTTTTAAAAAAAAATATTCTGTCAACGGCCAAAACAATCGTTGACAATTTTTTTAAAAAAAAAAAATATTCAAGTGAGGCGACATAGGCTATGTCGTCTCACTTGAATTTTATTAAAAAAAATATTTTCAAGAGACGACATAGCCTATGTCGTTTCGTGCTGTTTCCTGAACCCAATCAATTTTTGTAACATTTTCTTATTTTTTAACTTTTTTTGTAATATTTTTTTAATATTCCCTAATAGGGTGGAAGACTTTCCGTAATTATCATAATTTGATTGGCAATCACTATTATATTTAAGAGCTTGATTTGATTTAATTATGATTAAATTGATTAAATCGTGTCTTTCAATTATGTGATTTGATGGCTCATGTTTACCAAAAGAAGATGAGAATCATAATTTAAACTGAAAGACAGGATTTAATATTGCCACAATTATGTGTCTCTTGCCACATCGCGCCTCATGATTGGCCATAATATATATATTTAATATTAATTATTCAATTATTTAATTTAGGGATAAAATTTATTAAATGCCTTAAATATAAATAGATGAATTTATTTGATATTAAATTTACAAGTGTTACCATTTAATTGGCTGCAAATTTTTATTGTCGCCTACAATTATACATGTATATAATAAGTTATAATTATAAATTTCAAATTATATACAATATATATTACTTGAGAGAATTTAAAATTAATATTATAAATATATATATAAAAGGATAAATTTGGACCATTCATCTCTATTAAGGTGTAATTTTCCTATTAATCTGATTAAATAATATATATGTATTTAATCTCAGTAGTTGGTTTTGATCATTTAGATCCAATAATTATTGAATAAACACTTGCAAAATATGCGAGTAGGGGACTTGGGGAGCTAAAGTTCATTTTAAAAGTCACAAAGAGGTAAATTGCTTCTCTCTTTTTTCATTAATTTTTTTCCCCTTACTTTCGAGTGCATGAATCTTATAGTTCCTTTTGGTTGAAAGATTTTTTGAGGTGCAACTAGCGTAAAGTTCCGTGTTGAATTTGAGAATAAGAGTTACTTGTTTTGTAAATATTCGAAATGAATCGTAGTTAGAAGATGAGCTCATCACAACTCGATCAAAATGTCAAACCAAATCGAACTCTTGGGGGTATACTGTTATTACTGTATACATAAACATTCATTCAAATCTTGCTCGATTTGTAACAGATAATAATTAGGTCTAGTAACAAATTAATGTATTAAATACTTGGAGGATATTAAAGTCATTATGCACATGAAACTGTGTGAGTCAAAATTCCAGACTTCCAGGCTTGGAGAGTTAAATAAGCTGACACCCAAAAATATATTTAATTTTCTGAAATAAATTCGAGATTCGAGAATTAATGGAAGCTCAAAATATTAATTAAATAATATTTGATATTTGGATATTATTTTTTTTGAATTAAAAAATGTCAACTAAGATATAGCCACATGGAAGTGACCGCATTGTAGCTTGGAACAAGGAATTTTTTCTCACAAGCAAACAGAATAGAAGCCTCCCCCACGTACGTAACAATTTAAATTCTCAAAATGGAAATTTGTCTTGATCCAAATTACTTTATATCAATAATTATTGTAATTCATTCCTAATTCCAAAACACCTAAATTTGGGTTTCGATTAAATATTTTAATAATTTGAATTAGCTTAGGAAATCCAAGCTAATTACTAGCTACTCTTTTTTTTTAATCTCCTTTACTCATTGGAGAGGTATATATGACTTCTTGATTATAAATAGAAAATTTCAAACTAATATGGGTTTTGGCTGAGTGATTCTTAGGAGATTTTTTGAATTTGGAGTTTTAGTATAATTATAATTATTCATTTATGATAAATCATGTTATGTAGGTTTTATGTGATTAATTGAATTCCTCCAGACCTCCAACTTTATTTTGGTAGATTTTTTATTTGAAAATTGTGTATCACATTGTATTTCACTTCCGTTATGTTTGAGAAAATATATATAATGCATGTCAATTTTACCCATGCCTATATTAAAAGAGTACGAGATAAAATATTATTTTGCAATTAATCAATCCTGCCTCTTTTTGCCAAAAGTACTAAATATTAAGTATTTATATAAATATATATATATGTGTGTGTGTGTATAATATAGAAAAAAAAATGTATACTAAAGAACAAAATATATATGTGTGTGTGTGTATAATATAGGAAAAAAAATGTATACTAAAGAACAAAAAGAGATTTCTTCTTTGGTTGTTGAAGTGAAGTGAAGTTGGCCCACAAATCTTTTGTTTCGATTTTTTCCTTCCAATTAGTGGGCCAATTATACTTACATTGTTTATAAATATAGAAATATATATAATGCTGAATTCGAAGAATTAATTAAGCAGTACCCCACATCCTTCTCTTGAGCCATACTATATAGTTAATTTTATTATATCTGACGCAATTTGATTGTAACGTGAAGATAATATCAGCTCTATCCAACATTTCTACATACTAGCTAAACGTGAATTAGAGGTAAAGAAAGGTAAAGAAGGGTAAGGAGAGTGAACTATATATATGTATTTAAAATCGACTAAAACTTAATTAATTTAGGTCAATTAAAACTTTTATAAAATAATATTACTTATTTTATTGCATCAAAATTAATTAATGATCAATTAGGTGGCTGTGAGTGACAGGTCAGGAAACATATATGGTTACCAGAAGCAATTAACTTCGCATAATTATTAGAATTTTTATTATAAAGAAACCATACTAACAATAACTCATTAATAAGGATATACAAATATATATATATATATATAGAGAGAGAGAGAGAGAGCGCTTAGCAAGATAAAAAAAAAAAAGCAATTGGCAAAACTTAAAAATAGGGTTTGAAGGAGAATTAATGGGGAAGATTGTAAGGTGGCAGAGGTAGATGCTTACATTCAAGTGGGGTGCAATAAAGAAGAGGGTAGTTGTAGGTCTGAATGATTTATTATAATAGCTTTGATTATACTCTTTTTTTCTTTCCTCCATCTTAAATACCATAAAAATAACAAAAATCAAATCTCACAGTCATTGTTAGATATAAATTTCATGCAGATTTCATATATACATACATACATATATATGAGCAGGAGGTGCAGGCAATCATGATTTTGATGCTGAATGTGTTTGGGACTGTGTGCTTCTCTTCTCATCAACAGCTTAATTGCTCCCCACCCACCTCCTCTTAATTCTCCCCCAGAGAGATCAAGAGAGAGATTGTAGAGAGAGAGAGAGAGAGGTCATTTTCAAAGTTTGCTTTGTTGTTGGGCTGTTTTGGGGCCATTAAGAGGTGTATTCTGGTTACTGTTTCTACCCATTTATAATGGTGATGATCATATGATATATATATATATACACACACACACATATATATATATAGGGTTTGTTCTTTGTTATTGAAGTGTTAGGAGGGGCACTGAATGAAATAAGAAGTGTTGTTGATATGGGTACAAAAAGAAGAGTAGGGTTTGTAGTACCAATAACATATATCTTTGTTGTCATTTTCTTCTTCACAAAATGTTTAGCCATTTCCACTACTACTACTTTAAACTACACTAGATATAGACAAGTTAGCAGTTTGAGACTTGAAAGGATTCAGAAGCATTTGGACAAGCTTAACAAGCCTCCTCTCTTAACCATTCAGGTATGATCTCTCTCTCTCTCTCTCTCTCTATATATATATATATATATGTGTGTGTGTGTGTGTGTGTGTGTGTGTGTGTGTGTGTTTCATATAATTTCATATCTAGGTAGAATTTCCATTAGGAAAATCAGAAAGGAAGATTAATTTTCATTGCTGAATTTGTGATGCGATTAAGAGGAAATTAAATAATTTGTGGGATTTATTTATTTATGTTTATATATATTATATTTGATTCAGAGCCCAGATGGAGATATCATAGATTGTGTTCATAAAAGAAAACAACCAGCTTTAGATCATCCTCTTCTAAAGAATCACAAGATTCAGGTATACTTTTCTTTTCTTTTTCTCTCTTTATTTTTTTTCACTCATCTACGAAAGAAGAAAAGCATCTTTTTGTTAAATATAAATTGAGGAAACGTAACGCAAAAAACATATATATATTAACTTTTAGCTGATTGTCTCTTCATGGTTTTCATTATGTTTTCAACTACCAACCACCTCCTTTTTCTTCATTTATTTAAATTCCAACTATACATATATTCAGGCAGGTACAGACCCATAATTTAGGATTGGAGGACGAATACAAATTAAAAAAAACAAAAAACAAAACCTTGACATTTTTAGATTTTTGGTGGGCAAAATTTCAAATATCAAAAGTTTATAAAGTAATGTTTTTTTCTCAAAGTTGAATGAGGGCGGGTGCCCCCACTAGCTCCCCAGCCTCCGTCCCTGTAACCAAGGGCAGTTCGTCTCCAGTTTGTATAAATTTAGATCAATTTACATATTTTTCATCTCAAAACTTCCGTTTTCTGAAAGTGTGCGCTATCCTCCATCTAACATGAACATAAACGTTAGCAACTTTTATTAATGCTTCTCATTAAGTATGAAGCCATAAATTTAGGTTTTGTGGGGGCGATATATAAACATTTTCATGACTCGTGCGCGAATTAGCATTTAGCAGAAAGATAATTTTGACTTCGAGCTAATCTACACATATAAAGTTTAGAAATATATTAACTAACTTAATGAAGGGCAACTGTTAGGTCTAAACCCCATTGCTCCGTTTCGCCTTGCATCGACATTAACTTTAACTTGTTTAAGGATGATTTTAGGATTTTAAACGGTGTTACACTTCTAAATTTCATCTAATTTACATCGTATAAAATTTGAGATTAATTATAACGACTTGAGAGATGATAACCACCAATTCCTAAACCCTTTGTTCTGTCTACTTAATTTGCTTCCATCTATAATCTAATAATGAAATTATACAGAGAGTTGCACCAGAAATGCCAAAGGCGATGAAAATGGCAAAAACAGATGCTCTTAAAGACAAAGCCAACATCAACAGTAGTAGTGTCGATGGATTCAAAGGGGTTTGGCAAATGTGGCATCAAAAGGGGCAGCGTTGCCCGAAGGGCACGGTGCCAATACGACGGAGCACAACACATGATGTGTTGAGAGCTAAATCTTTGTATGATTTTGGGAAGAAACAAACGAAATACATGCCGCCATCAGCAGCTCATCGCCGGCCTGACGCGCCTAATGTCGTGAGCGGCAATGGTCATGAGGTATGCATAAGTTTTTTCTTTGTCCCACTTATACATGCATTAATCAGATTTCGATATGATCACAATCAATCATTTATGATGAATCCCTCAACCAATCTGATCGCGTAAAATATTATTTTGATGGTCAAGAGCTTGAAATCAAGTCTAGAGAGCTCCTTATAATGATGTGGTAGCTAGTATGAATGGCAAGTTTGTCTAACTAGAACATTGAAAAATTGCTCTTAAAAAATTTAACTAGGAAATAAATGAATGAGAAATATATATATATATAAATGTCGTTCATCAATTCGCTATTCACCAATTTTAATTTGAAAATTGTTAATTTATTACATCCGTTCAAGAGAAAAAATTATAATAGTGTTTTTAAAAATTTGGGATATGCATGTGAAAAAACAAGCTCAAATTTAATATATATATATATATATATATATATATAGGCAATATATCTAATTGTTAAGACTTAAGAGTGGTATCATATATTTTTTAAATTTTTTATCAAATAAGATTATAGAAAATTGACGAAATTTTTGGGAATGAATTAAAATTAGCACGCGATAGCATACACGACGGCGTCGGAAGAGGTGTTCGGGGCAAAAGCGACAATTAACGTGTGGAACCCATCGATAGAAGTGGTGAATGAGTTCAGCCTATCCCAGATTTGGGTTCTGTCTGGCTCTTTTGACGGCTCAGATCTTAATAGCATCGAAGCTGGTTGGCAGGTAGTACTCCTTCCTATTCCAAAATCCAAACACACACACACACACCCCTATTTGTGCGTGTAACATATATATATATATATATATATATATATATATATATATATATTGTTATAAAAAAATTAAAAAATAATGTGAGCATATTTGTCGAAAAAGAGTGTATATATCGCCAGTTTTCTTTTATCATTTTCTGTTGATGTGTATAACTAGGCACCAATTTGTTACTACAAACATTAATTACGTAAAATTAGCTATTCGTATTTATTTTTTATGAATCTTTGAAAAAAAAAAATTAAGAGGTGACATATAACAGTATTCTTTCTCAAGCCAATTGATTTTTGTAAAAATAATTTTGGAAAAATTGATTCCATGACGATTATGATACTTCTAAACCCAAATTTGAATAAAATTTAGAATATCAAATATTTGTGAAGATGAAAATTGAAGTTAAAATGTGACTTTGAGAGTCATGATTGTAATTAACGTTGTAAATGAATCAATCATGTCAGACAACGAACATTTTCAAATTTGTTTGACAAAGAAGTGTGAACAATTGTGTTTGAAAATGTTTGAATTTTCAATGGAATTGAGTAAGAATGAGCTTTTAATGAACCAAATACTTGTTGAGCTAGTTCGAATACTTTATTCTTTTTATACATATCTTATGTTCTTTTAACTGATTGGTTCAAACCAAATTCCAAATATTTATCGAATAAAAAGTGTTTTTTTTGTTGGGAAAGTAAATAAAAAAATAAAAAGTGTTCAAGTTCAAATTGTCATGTTAAACGAACATTTATGAAGTAATTTATTTATTTTCCACCACTAATTTTCATTTATAGAAATTGAATTTTCTGAAGCTTTGATGGTTGTACTAGTCAGGTTAGTCCGGAGCTGTACGGGGACAGCAGGCCAAGATTATTCACCTATTGGACGGTCAGTTACTCTATTATCCTATATATGATCTTTACCAATTTTTATTAATTTCTATGGACTTTAATGAATTGACAAATATTAATAATTTCAAAATATTCTTCTAATTTCTATGAGCCTCCATCTTTTCTCCTTCTCCCACGTACTGAGTTTCTTTAAAATATGACACCATTCTTTTGTTATAATTTATATGTGTGTGTATATATATGTGTGTGTGTGTGTGCGTGTGTGTGTATAATTATTGTGTGTATGCAGATTAATAACATATATATTTTCTATTATTTAACTTCTAGAGTTCTAGGGTCTATGTATATTATTTTGAATTTATTTATGAACAAACAAAAAAATTGACTTAAACCACCTTAATTTCCATCCAGAAGATGACTCGTATGATATAGAAGGACAATGTTTAATTTAATTTAATTGGGAATCCCCATCATTTATAGGTCAAACCAATGTAAATACAACTCCTTTGGAAACACTTGAAACTCCAAAGTCAAAGTAATTTGTTTAGGTATCTCCAAATTCAATATTATTTAATAAATATTCCTCGAGCTAAGCTCTTATTTATTATATATATATTATATATATATGTATGTATGTATAATATAATGGTTTCCTTCCTTTAAAAGTCATCTTATAAAATTTTGTTCAAACTATATATTATAGTACTATATATATACCAAAGTTCAAACTATATTTTATAGTACTATGTACCAAATTAATTTCAAACTATATATTTCTTTATTTTTTGAAAAAAGAGGCAATCAATATTAAAACCCTGCAAGATATACGCAAAAAAACATTTATAATAAAATAATAACAATCAAAAAGAGGTTTAGTTGTTTGGATTCATTTCAGATTTTCTACTCAAAATGGTTGTATTTCGCTTCATATATGCACGATAAATGTTATAATCCATGATAATTTTATATTTTTTGGAAATTCTTTATATACATTCGTGTATCAATAAAGCGAAATACGAGATGAAATACCATTTTGCAACATAGAATCCAAACTAGTTTTGATTAGCTTAAAAGGGCAATAAATCAATATTGAAATATCGACTAGCTAGTCCCCAAGTCTTGAAATTAGCAAAGAGCCAATCACATGAACTTCAATGATTCTTTGGGAGTATGGGGATTCGAACTCCCGATATAATCACAATCTTCTATATTAGAAGAGATTAAATAGGTCTCACTATCTAGATGATTGTGATTGTATCGGGATTTCGAGTCTCAAAAACTCTTAAAAGAACTCTAAACAATTTTTGTTTTAAGAACTCCAAGATTTGGAATTGGAGAATAATCACATACATTCATACGTAATCAGATCTATGCAAGGTTGTTCATACGCATGTAATAAGATATGTGATTATATTGAAATTCCAAATTTTAGAAATCCCGAAGATAGACTCCTCTTTTTAATTGTTATTTCTTTTCTATTACAAGATCTTTTTGTATAACTCATAGATAATTAATATTGGTAGTATCAATTTTATGTTTAATAAAAAAAAAGGGCAAGATATCCACATTGAAATTTCAACTAGTTTCCCCAAGTCTTGAATTTAGCAAAAGAGGGACCAAGCACATGATATTAGTACTAGTCAAGTGTCATATATTTAAGAGCACATTAAACCATGAAAAGGGACAATTCATCTTACACTACATTAATATGAATGTTTGCGGTCCATATTCATAATAATGGAAGAAAAAAGAATATTGCATGATTTTTTATTCAATTTACCTCATTAAATATGCAAGTGGAAAGTAAAAAAATGTAAAAAAGGATCTAGGAGATTTAAATTTATTCAATAATTGGAAGACTGCATTTATTTTTGCTTACCATTCTTCTGGCTTAGCATTCATGAACTTGTACCTCTCTTTATTAAATATGATTGCCATGTGCACTCATTCATAGTACATTGTTAGGAAATTGCATTAATTGATTATCATTAATGGTTTCTTTTTTTTTTATTTCCCCTTTGAATTTTCAAATTAGATGTTTATTGATTTATGCTCGATAATCCAATATTATTCATAGGATGTAGCGTCTAATGAGCCTTAAATGATGATAATCGAGTGAGTTTATATTTTCTATTTGATATGATTTGCAGAGTGATTCATATCAAGCAACGGGATGCTACAATCTTCTATGTTCTGGATTCGTACAAACAAACAGCCGAATAGCCATCGGAGCTGCCATTTCTCCGGTGTCGGCCGTCGGTGGAAGTCAATATGACATCACCATCCTCATATGGAAGGTCCAATTGGTTTTACCCTTATATTTAATCAAACAATAGCAAAATTGTTCTAATTTTATCAGAGCAATTTAACCATTCATACTTAATAACCTTATACAAATTATGTTACATATATATAGGATCCAAAATTGGGAAATTGGTGGATGGGCTTTGGTGATAGCACATTAGTGGGCTATTGGCCCACCGAGCTTTTCACACACTTAGCGGATCGGGCCACAATGGTTGAGTGGGGAGGCGAGATCGTAAATTCTAGGGCCAACAACGAGCACACATCAACTCAAATGGGCTCAGGCTATTTTGCGGAAGAGGGGTTCGCCAAAGCAAGTTACTTTAGAAATCTCGAGATCGTTGACTCGGATAATAGCTTGAGCTCGGCCCATGATATATCCACCTTGGCTGAGAACACAAATTGTTACAACATCAAGAGCTCCTCTAACAATGAATGGGGAACACATTTTTACTATGGTGGGCCTGGGCAAAACCCAAAATGCCCATAAATATATCATCTAAGGGGAAAAAGGAAAGCCCAAATGCTAAATTCTTTTGTTTTTTTTCTTTTTTAGTTCTCAAGTGTGTAGAATTGTGCTATTTCCAAACATGTTTATTGCTAATCACCACATTATTTTGCAAGTCTTTTTTGTCTATTATTTAGTATGGAATGTATGTATTGATAAGCATCAAACATGTAAGGAAATAGCTACATTATATTGGAAAAGTAATTATTAGTAGTACAAAATTGTAATTCAACATTATTTCTTGTTGTAACTTGTAGTTGATATCTTCTTCAATCCGATTCTTATTTTCTTATATTGAAGAGCAATTTCCACATCCTTTCTTTTCTTTTCTTGAAAACGCATGTTTGTACATCTAACTCTAAATCAATAGGCAAGGGAAGAACTTACAGCGTAATAACTTTCTTGGATGTGATTATAGGAACGTACGTATTGAGTCGTAGTTACTCTATGAAAGACGAGTTTGTTTTTACTGTTCCATTAAAGCCATTTAAACTAAGCATCTCTATAATAAAAGTGACTAATTAAAGAACTAGTGCTACAAACTAACAAATGAATTTATTTTGTACCTCTTGTTTAGAAGTGATTGGTAAAAACCAATAAGCCCACTATCACATTGGTGAGTTACAGTCTTGAAGTACAAATACTATGCGAGAAAAGAAATATTTGGTTTATAATCCACTAAAAATAAAATTATATTTTACTCTTCTTCTTTCTCCTTGATAAGTGAAATGTCAAAGTTGATTTGAAAAGGGTATATGACCATGTCCGGTGCAACTCCCTTCACAATTTTCTATTGGAGCGAGACCTCTCTCCAATAGTCACAAGTAGTAATTTAAAAGAAGTCTTTGAGCTAAGCGTTGTTGCTCGACTGGAAACTTTTCAACATGCTAATAGTCACAAGTAGTAATTTAACCGTCGCAAATTGTTATTTTACCTAAAAGTTTGTTGGAACATGTAGCCTAATTTGGTTACCGTTGTTCCAGTCAAAAGTCCCCACTGAATCAAACATTATCAGGCGGCTCAGTTAATCCATACCATGCTCATATAAAGTAGCCTTAATTGAGATTCGAACTCGTGACAGTCAAGTAAAATATTACAGATCTTTCCGATGGTATTTTGGTCATTTCTTCACATAATTTATGTTCACTACATAAATACATATATTTTAATTAAATCAGAATCCTAAATAGCATAAACATTGAATTGTTGAAGTTTTAAATTAAAAATAAATAAACTTAGAACCCCCAATTTTTTTTCATTTAAGAATATATATAAAAATTGGTGAAGATTCAAATGGACTTAGTTATCACACATATTAGGCCCAATAATACCATGGAAGAAACTCTAGCTAAACCCCTAACAAACAAAAGCCTAAAACAAACACGAAACAAAGAGCGGCAAATCGTCTCTTCTTCTCCATACCTCTCTACTCGCCTTCATCCTCAACTGTGATTAGGGATTCCATATTTTTTCAGAAAACAAAGTAGTAGTAGTGTATACATACAACTATACATACATAAACATATACACACAGAAGGAGAGAGAGAAATGAAGGAAAGAGAAGAAGAAAATTTTGTGACACCAGGTGAAGTATTGGGAAAAGCGTCGGAGTTCAAAGCAGGGAAGGGCGCCTATGTTTCTCCCCACGATAAGACCGTGTACGCCTCCCTCACTGGATTCCGCTCCATTACTCCTCCTCCGGTGGACTCCGATGACCCTGTAATTATTTCCACAAAAACAACCCTAATTTAAATTAATCTTTTCAAGCTGATTCAATTTTTAATGTTTTATATATATATATATATATTTATACTTTTTGGTGTGTTTTTGTTAGAGACCTACAGTGGAGGTGACAGGTCACAAGGCACATGGTCCAGTTCCAGAGCCTGGTGCTATCGTGATTGCAAGGGTAAGATTTTTTTTAATAATTTAGTGATGATTTTATTTATTTGTTATTGAAAGATGTTGTGGTTTGGTTTTAATTATATTGATAGTGCAAATCTGTATTGTGATGAAATAATCGAGAGTTGAAGTTGCTTATTTTTTTGTGATTTTGATTGGTAATGGGCTATCTATAGACTTTCATAAGCATGTTATTTGTGGATAATTTTGCTAGAAGATGTAAGTTTCTGGCATTTTATTTTATCTGGTGTGATGAGTGAAACTGTGTGACTTCCTGAACACGTGAATTTGTAAAAGTAATGCTTGTGCTCTTGCATTGAGGGTCGGGAGAGGTGGTAGATGAACAAGTTACAAGAGGCTGGCCCGGATAATTTTCTTAACAGGGTTGTTGGAAATTTCGACAAATGAATTGTAGGCATTATATAAACTTTACCTTCGACGGGATAAAGAAAGAAAAAAAGATTGTTAGGATAACTTGAGAAATTGTAACATAATTTTTAGTGCTTTGTAGAGTTTTTTTCAGCTAATCAAGTGCAATTAAATCCCTAGGCACACTTTTTTTTATGTTGTTGCAAAGAAGAAACCGCAATCCAAAGTGACAAACGACAAGCATGTGAAGTGATTTTTCGTTCTATATGCTTTGGTGTTTAAATACTAAAAGGGCAAATATGTGCACTCTTAGATGTTAACTAAAATGAAAGGATCACTTGTGTGTTGTTCTTCTTGTAGTTGCTGCTGGTTTTTTTTTGTGGTAGCCAAACGTCTAGTTGATTTCATTATTATTACCTTTTTTTTGTGGCTTTTCTCCATCTTTTGATTTGCTTTATTGCTTATGACAGGTTACGAAAGTTATGGCCAAAATGGCTTCAGCAGATATAATGTGTGTTGGTTCCAAGTCTGTACGAGAAAAATTTACTGGCATAATTAGGTATGCTAAATAACTCTGGTTAATATCTATGGTAGATCAGTAAAATTAGTTATAATAAGACGAGCATCAAATGCTGGTTTAACATTTCCGCTAATGATGCCAATATTTGATATCTTGTTCGTTTGAATGGTGCAATTTTTAACTTTCACTTTCAATCATTGCATTTTATTTCGGGTATTTTCTTTGGAAACTAAAATGTGTGACAAGCGATTCAGATGGACTCGTTCTCCAGCTATTTTATCTTTTCCTCGTCTTATCTTGTTTTTGCTATGTTATAATTCTTGTTTTTGATTCTCATGTTTATTTGTCAACAAGAATGTACCTTTTGATTTATCAAATAAAAAAGAATGTGATTTTTGATATATGACAGGCAACAAGACGTCAGAGCAACAGAGATTGACAAAGTCGAAATGCATTCTTCATTTCGCCCGGGTGACATTGTTAGAGCTTTAGTTGTATCCTTCATCTAAAAGAAACAATTTTTTTTTTGTCCCATACAGTATATATCATCTTTGGCAGATCTCCCCCCCCCCCCCCCCCCCTCCTTTTTGGGGGTGTTATATACTCGCTACTTGTATTTTTAAATTATAAATGGTTAAAAATTAAGTTACAATTATATGATTCGGTTATAAAATCATCTTTGGCAGATCACTTTTTTTCCCCTTTGTTGGGTGCGGGTTTTGGTGTTATATGCTCACTACTTTTATTTTGTTAGAAATTAAGTTACAACATAACGATTCGTTTATTCTGTCTTGTCTGTTATCCTTAATGTTTTTTCCCTGAAAAGTTATCACTTGGAGATGCACGAGCGTATTATCTGTCAACTGCAAAAAATGAGCTCGGTGTTGTTTCTGCAGAAAGTGCAGCCGGTATGGATTCTATTCCACATTTTATACTGAAATTAGTTTTTGAAACTTGTTTCAGTTATGAAAATTTATCTTTTAAATAATTAAGCTTGTCTTTAATGAATTAGTAGGCAATGATGATTATACGCGTCTTGTTATTTCCATAACAATATAAATTATAGACATTTTTTAATAGAATTTTCAGGAGCTTGTTAAATTACGTATAAATATATAAAATCTGCATGTAATAAGTACATTTCTAAGAAACGTCCCCAAGGGTAGTGGTGGAAAAAATAATTAGGATGACAAATAAGTGGTACTAACAAATTTAGATTACTCGAGAACCTAGTTATATCACCATGGTTAAGTGCCTTGGTCATATCTGTGATTCTTAGCAAGTCACGGGACTTCACGTTTAAAGACAATCACAACTATCTGATGTAAGTTGGAGATCATGTGGGTCCCACCACATGGACATTTGTGATTGTCTTAAAACCCAAGAGTGTCAGGACCGTCTAAGAATAATCTTAAGTTTGAAGACAACCACAACTATCTGATATATGATGTAAGTTGGATTCACATGGGTCCCACCAGGTGGGCATTTGTGATTGTCTTAAGACCCGGAATGTTGTCTGAGGACCGTTTACATATCTTCAAGTCACTATGATTTGAAAAATCCCGTTTATTGAGTTACCTGATTATTAGTTCATTTTGGTTTCCATCTTTCAAATTATGCCCGTTTAGTTTCTATTTGGCACTTCGTTTATTTTATCACTAACGTAATCCGAGGGCTGCAACTTTCTGTAGGCGGAACAATGGTCCCGATAAGTTGGACGGAGATGCAGTGCCCTTCAACAGGTCAAATTGAGCAGAGAAAAGTTGCTAAGATTGGAGCCTGACTGATAAAAGTAGACTTAATATCGGGTTAAAAACCCATCTTGGAAGAGTAGAAACTAGAAAACATGCTCGTTGCGTTTGCTTCTTGGCTGTTTTCTACGTCTCGGGAATTATACGTTTGTTGTTGCGTACTGTGTTTAAACTTTGCAACAGAAACTTTGTTTGGTTTCAAAGATAATTGTACGAGAAAACATGAATTTATTTTTCAGTTTGTGTGGCTGGAATGTAATTCAGATTATTTTCGAAAGTTCAGGGGATTCAAAGTTCTGATATAATATTAAATATCCGTTGGAGCTTATGTTGGTTTGCCTTTTTGGGGATTTCAAGTCTCGAAAACTTGTAAAAATGATGGCATGTGAGAAGGAATGTAGAATTTGTAATTGATTCTGGTTTGATTGTTACTCGAATCGAGTTCGAATGAGTCTTAATCGAATCAAACACGATTTGAGCTTGAATAGCTAATATTTATGCGCAATTCTCTGATTTTGTATGACCAAGTAGTTATGATCTTCGCACATTTATTGAACAAAAAAAGGTGAGCATGTAAGGGTTGCTAAGTTGATGAATTAAACTCATACGAGCTTGCTATCGGTTTTGAGTTATGAAAGAGGTTGAATCATTTGGTTACAGGGCGTAATTGAATTTGAACATGCCATAGTTTAATTTACACAAGATTTGAAGTGAATGTACATAAAAGTAGACACTTTTTGAAGTCTAAATCAAAAATCAAACATATTTTTTCCTTCAAAAAAACTAATTAAAAATTATTGTTTCGTCCCATTCTCTCTCTTTCTTCATCCATTCTTTTTGAAAACCCATTTTCTTTTTGTAATGTATTTCCAAACATTATAGTTCACACAATCAAAGTGGTAGGGAAAAAAAAATAACAACAACAACAATAATAACCTATACTTAGGGGTGTACACGGTCGGGTTCGGGAGGTTTTAGAAAAAAAATTAACCCGACCCGACATGTGCGGGTTGACAAAATATCAAACCGAAAATACATAATTATCTTTTCAAACCAAGCGGTTCGGGTCGGTCGGATTTATATTTTAGAGGGCGGGTTGGCGGATTATCAAATTATAGTTATAATTTTTACAACTTAATTTTAGTTATAACTAGTAAGTAAGAAATGAAATATTATACATGTTGTACATTTAACTAAAAAAATTGAGTTGGTGAGAAATACTATTAAATAAGAGGTGTTATTAAATAAAATTCATATTATCATGATTTTGAAAAACTCTAAAATATTAATAAAATTAATTTTTTATAAATTTATCATCAAAATATACATATACATATAAATTTTTCGTTCAAATCAAATAAAGACAAGTGTTCAAACGAGTCAATTTGTTTGCTCAAATAAAAAACAAAGTATGTTATATGAATATGAATAAACCACCCTTGTTAGAAAGTATATATACATATATAGTTTTCAAACTTTAATGTTAATCTTTAACTATATATACTTATACTTGTAACATAAATGATTAGCGGTCGAGTTGCGAGTTAGGCGGGTTACAATTATTAAACCCACTACCCAACCCGAAAGCGGTGGGTTGCAATATTTTCAACCCACCACTATTATTTAATAATTTTAAACCGGTGATTTTTGGGCGAATCGGCTTGGGTTTAGCGGTTCGGGCAGGTTGAACGGATTTATGTACACCCCTACCTATACTATTATATAAAATATGAGATCCGTAAAATACTTTTGGTGAAGTCATTCCCATTGTGACTTATAGTTCATTAATTTTTTTGTTTTCTTTCTTTCCCTTGTCTTTCTCTCTTTCCCATCTCTCAATTTTTTTCTTTAATCACAATAAATCCACTTTGCACCTTATTTTTCGTTCTATTTTTTATTCTCTTTTATCAATTTTTATATTTTTGCACCCGTATAGCGTGTGCATTTACCGATTACAAATAATAATAATAAAACTCAATCTAAAATCAGAAAATATATTATTGAAAATAGGGAGCCCCCCAAACCCAAAAAAACAAAAAACAAAACACACACAAGGCTAAGTGGCTAACTGCCAAAAACTGCCAAATCATTCCATTGGCTCTCCTTCACAATTCACACACCCTCTCTCAGCTCTAGCCATGGCTACTTCTTCACTTTCAGCGATCCATCTTCCACCTCCCACAAAATTCTCTTCCACTAATGCCCATAACTTCCCTAAAATTCCCCTCTATATCCCCTCCTTCCCACACTACAAAACCATTAAGCTCAAATCTCTTACAAGAATCTCATTTGCTCTCACAGATTCATCGGAGTCCCCGAAATCCCTTAACCCTGATCCTCGAATTATCCTCCAAGAACTTGCTGTAAGCGCAAAAAGGAATCATACCCTTGTCTAATTTATCTATGAATTTCATCAATATGTTCATGTTTTTATATGGGTATTGATGATTTCTTTTTAACTTGTTGGGTAATGTAGAATGCCTTTGTTCTTCCGGATGATTATTTTCGGCAGTTACCACGAGATCTCCGGTTAGATGTGAGTTTCATTTTATGTGAAATGTGATACAATTCAATGTAGTGTAGCATATAATATAATCTTTGTGTTTTTGTGGTTTGGTAGATGTTTTCTGATGGATACTGGTATTTGGAGCAAAATTACTCTTTTTGGTTTTAATGTATATTTAGGGCTGAAAGGTGACCAAGCTACTCGATACTCGATCGTCTGCTAAAAGCTCGTTTGAGATTGGTTTGTTAACATATCAAACCAAGCTTGAACAACCTTTTGTGTGATCGATAAGTTTGAACCTCATCTCGCGCTCGACTCGATTAGTAAAAAGTGATAAAATATGTGAAAAAAATCAAGCTACGCGGACTCAACCCGAGTTCGGCTCATTTGAGCTTGGCTCGATTAAGTATCAAACAAAGCTCAAACGCAAATTCAGAAGCTCGATAATTATTCAAACAAGTTTGAACAACAACTTATTCGACTCAACTCATTTACAACCGCATGTACAATATGCCTCAAAGAGTAGACCTTGCACTTATCAAAAGAAAAGAAAAACAAATGAACTTGTACTCTGCATTGAAGTTCAATAACAGTTATGTTTTCAGATCAGAGTACAACAGATGAAGTGTAAAGTACAGTCTTCAAGCATTGTACTGTGTGGCTGAAAGGTTGTAAATTGTCTTTATGGGACTAAAATTTTGTATTTGATTGGAATAGTTGAAGCACAAGATATAATCTTAGTTAATAAATTCGGTCTGCAATAGTGTATGTTCACATGTCTCCCAAGGTTGTAGCCCTTTGAATCATTGCTTTGACATATTTGAGGGCAAAGTAAAATGATGAAAACACTTACCTAAATGTGTTTGGGGTTATATATTAAGCATTGGAGGTTGTACGTTGCTCTAGCAAGATGAAAACTATTCCCGATTATGCATTATTATTTTCTTGGTGTTCTTTATTTTTTTGCTTTTTCGACAGGATAAATTGTTATCATAGAGAAAAAACTAATCGTTTTTTTCTTTTGAATGTCGAAGCTGAATGATGCTGCTTTTGATCTTTCAAACGGCGCAGTCACAGATGAGGTCAGTGTTTTGCACACAATACTTATCATATACATATCTTATGAATAGCTAACCGATGCTCTTATTAGAAATCGAAACACTTCTGTGAGAATGTAAACTCTAATATAATCTTGTGTGATGTCGAGTCTCTGTGATTTTTCACCTCAAAGCTTCACATTTTGTAGAATAGAAGAGAGTATATGTTTCATTTAGTAATATAGTTTTATTCAAAAAAACTATAAACGTGGGCCAAATGGAAAATTGGCTTCATGTTCTACCACCTTGCTAGGATAAAATTTTTGAGTGTGAACTACACTGAAAAGTATATAGAAAGGTTACATTGTGCTTACACGAAAGAAGGGAAAGGAAAAGGAAAAGGGATCATGTGGTGTGTACTGCAGAGATATCAAGAACATGGTGTTTTTCTGTCACGCATAAATAAGAGAAACTTCAGCTTTTCAAAGTTCTAATCCCTTAAATAATTTACGAGCAATTGTCCTTGTGGTGGGCCACATGCAATTGCTCGAAGGGCATTGTTAGCCTGTGTGGCATCTATTGCCCTTGTGACACCACCATATTCGAAACGTGGTGCTCTGGATGTTGTATGGTTTAAAGATTTGGGTTGCACAATTTTATCTAATTATAACTTTTATCATTGCGGCAAAGGTGGTTCTACAAATTCCATAAGTTTACATCTGACCAAATATTTGTTATCTAGTGATTCATAGTAAATGTCGTCTCAACTTTGTATTGCAGTGTGGCGAAGAGCTGGGACAGACATTATTAAATATAAGTCGAGCATGGGAACTTGGAGACACATCGACTTCAGCAAACTTACTTCGCGAGCTCCCTTTATTAGTTGGCTCTCTCACCAACAATAATAAATCAGGCAAGCATGAAATGAATGATATATTCAGTCTATTCCTTTATAAGCACTCGGGCCGTTTATGTTTTCCTAAAACATGTTTGGATTATTTCTCATTGATTTTGGTCTTTTTGCTAGCTAGCACTTGGCAAACGTTTGTTATCTTCTTCTAGAAGGTTCCAGTCCATGGGCCAGTACGGTCAAGGTGAACTACAAAAGGTGTGAAACCGAACCGTTTGGTTTTTCTTTAATCCTGAAATTACATGTGTTTTTATTTCTCGAATTTCTCGTTTCTTCTTTTTCTCTTTTCGGGTCTGAATTTGGATCAATATTACCATTGTCACTGGTTTTCGATGGATTTATGGAGTTTCGTAAAAGGATAACATTTATTAGTTGAAGAACCAAGTATGATAAAAGATAAATGTCGTAAATAGGGTCTTCTAGTTACCATAGAAGAGTATTATAGTCATTTTATAGTAGTTGTTGTAGCCTTATTTTTCAATGAAAAATGGGCTCACGCCTCCTTGTGATTTGCACTATACAAAAACTCATTACAGAGAAAAACTCTAATGCAGCCGTGGAAATATGCGTTATTTACCGAACCATGTAATTGTTCTTAATTTTTTGTTTCTTGCGAAATTCGTTCCAAATGGTAATAGCCCATTAACATGCATTTTAGTCCCCTGAAACTAAAATATGTGGTATATTTCGTTATGCATAAATTGTTAATGAGTATATATATACATATATAAATTGTGCATATCCTTGAACTTATTGTTAGATAGCTCTTAATCAGCATAGATTGCCAAAGTGATGAATAGAACAGGAACTCTATTATCTGCAAGTCCAGTAACTGAGGCAGCTAACGAAGAACCAAAACAAGAATCAAGGATGTTTAAGGTATATCATCTTGATGTTGAAAGAAATAATATTTTCTGCTTCACTAGATCATAACAAATTAATCAACATAAATTTGTTCTCTTCACAGTTTGGGGAGCTCCAGGTTGAATTGACCCGAGAAAAAGCATACATTGGTGCTGTCATTGGCTTTGTTTTCGGGTAATCACTCGATGTGGACTCTCAGTTTCCCTTCATCAAACGAAGTTTAAGAAACTTACACTTGACCTTTTCTCTTCGTCTGGTTTGGAACTTCGGTTATAGGATTCTTTCATGGCAATTAAGTCAAGGCATCCAAAGTATACCGGAGAGCTCATTGGAGTATGCAAATGATAATGCATTGCTTCTTGCGAAGGTCTCTTTGCTACAATACAAAGTCAATCTGTTTAATTTTTGAACTAATAATCAAACTTAATATCACTAAACTTCAAATATTAATGTTTGATAATATTTATAGGGATAATTACATGCACCCCTCATTTATTCGCTAATTACCACGAGCCTCCTGAAGTTTTATAAATTGCTAGGACACGTTTGTCACATTCTCACAGCTCGAAAAACAAGGGTATAAGTTGAAATTTGCTTCTATTGGGGTGAAATTGTAATTTGTTATTTATTGACAGGGGAAGTTATGTTTATGTAATTCACTCTTAGTTATATATTATTCAATTGGATCTGGAGAAAATTGACTAACTTATTCATTGTGACGCTTACAAAAACACTTTTGTTATGCCGGCAAGATACATAATTTTGGGACGGTTAAAAGTATTTCTTTATGATCTTTACTGATGATCACGAATGATGACCAATGCAGTCGCTTCGTGGAGCTCTGCTTGCAATGTGCTATTCATCGGCAATCATATCTGCTTTTGCTGCGGTCGGACTCGTCTTACTTGGAGGACGATTGAAGCCGGAAGGAGAATGAGATTGTAAGGTCAATACTTGAATCAAATTTTCCTTCTCTTCTTCTGCTGCAAATTCTAATGTAATTATACAAAATGTGCAAGATACATTGTTGAAGATACTATTCTGGCAATTCTGATGGATATATAAAATAATTTAGTTGTCTCTGATCTTGGAGATACAATTGCGTTGAGACTCAACGGCAGTCAAAGGAAATTTTGTCAGTTTACCTATTTTTTCTTTTGATCTTTTGCCAATGGAACTTTGGCAAATGTATGTGCTTTGTTGTCTACCATTTCCTACACCATCATTTTAACAATATCAACAAAATAAATAAATTTCAAAACTTAATGATACCTTATAGCGTCGAATATATTGAACTTGATTGTTTCCACATCGAATTGGGAAAATTATGAAATGGGGGATTTTTCAAGCTCCCCTCTCGATATATATTAAGATGCCAAAATTATGCAGAAGAAAAGTGCTTAAGATTAACCAAAAAAAAGTGCTTATGAAGATTAAAGAGTACTACAAGTTTAAAAAAATACATAACTTAAACTAGGATTAATACTCAATTGAACATAAATTTGAAGGTTGGTAAATTAAACATTAATGTATTCTGTGTGATTGGAAAGCTATAAATGAACGTGTTGATCGGACGTTACAATCTTCAACCTTAACTCTTCTGAGAGTCGATCCAGTGATATTATTTTCCATAGACTTCTGCAGCGGTTGATTTCCAGCCGTTCGAGCTTCTGCACTGCACCTTTTCCAAATTCTATATATTTCTCAGTTTTTTGAGATGTACGAGTGAGAGGACTTCGAGCCTAGGGAACCCATCATGTGAGATTACCATTTCTATACCATCATATGCTGAATGCAATTTAAGGTACAATAACTTTGGCAGTTTCTCCAATACCGGCATGGGGTCTTCATCAAGGTAGTTGCTGCTCAAGGTTAAGCAAGAAAGATTTGGAGGGAAGCGAGTGGTTGTTGGTGATGATGGTAAAAATAGTCAGTTAGAAATTACCATGTGGGGTGAAGGATTCAATCCAACTCACGACAAACTAGATTGGAGGTTAGTGAATTTATAGACTGCACTCATTTTAAGTGAGCTGTCTACGTACCCGATGAATGAGGATCAAATCAGTTCGTAGTTTTTATTGGAATTACTCTCAGACTTAGCCAGTGGAATTTTCTGGAGAGAGTAGATAATGCCCCTTTCAGGGAGGTTGTTGTAATTAGCTTAATAAAATATTAAAAAAATTCTAATATCACAAAAATAATATATTTTTTAACACAAAAATTTCAAAATAATATATATTTTCTAATATATATATATATATATATGCATATATATATTTATGCATATATATATTTTACTGTTCATATATGCATATATAAGGGAGGTAGTTGTAATTAGTTTAATATATATGCATATATATATATATATATATATATATATATATATATTGTTGACTATTTTTTCGGACCAGCCTACCCTTTAAATAAATGTGAGGAGGTGGATGCAATCTTTTTCATATTCAGGGAGGTTGTTGTAATTAGCTTAATAAAATATTAAAAAATTCTAATATCACAAAAATAATATATTTTTTAACACAAAAATTCCAAAATAATATATATTTTCTGATATATATATATATGCAAATATATATTTTACTGTTCATATATGCATATATATATATATGTGCATATATAAGGGATGTAGTTGTAATTAGTTTAATAATTCAATTTAGAAATTATAATAGCACAAAAGTAATATATTTTATATAATATATATATATACACACACAAAATTATATTATATTTTATATATAAAAATAACAAAAAAAATCACTGTTCATTGTATTCACTGTGAAAAATCACCCTTTTCCCCGTTTTCGCCTGACAATAGTTGTTAATGGCAAATGGCGTAGCGCAGTGCATAGGGTCCCATGGCGCATGGCGCACGGTTATGTATAATACCCCAAAATTTCTTTCAACTATTATTACATATTATAATAATTAATACCCCAATTCTCAAACATGCAAATGTTCTCATATCAACATATAATACATAAATTTGCAAAGAGAGTAAAATGGGTTCAAAGAATGTTCTTGAGTTTTCATGTAAACTCGCCTATAACATAATAATCTTGAAATAAAACAAACCGATCCAATTTCGAAACAAACAAATGTTCTGGCAACATCCTACATGGATTGGCCAATCAGCAAAAGAGAGGGAGAGAAGAGTGTATACGCAGTCGGCAGAGAGGGAGAAAGGGCCAATTTCAGCGAGAGTTTGAGGTGGGTTTGTTTTAGGACCGTTGGAAATATCACCAAATTGCCTCAATTTGGCCCATTTTACTAAATTTTACTGGTTGACCCAATTTTGACCTTACATTTTTGACCAAAATTATCTAAGGTTTTTCTCTTTCAAATGGCGCACATGGTGCGCGCCTTGAAGGCAAGCTCCATGGCGCAAATGGCGTGCCATTGGCAAGCTGTGTGTCATACCATGAACCATGGCGCACAGGCTGCGCCATGGCACACCTTTTACAACTATGCTCCTGACTTCTCCTTATAACATTATCTTAATCATTTGTTAACCACCTTACTTTTAATTTCATTGTTGAATTCTTTAAGAATGTGAAATTGTTGATAACAAATTATTGTCCATCCATGTTGTTTTATGGTGCAGACATGATGTCATATTGCTTGACGATTCTAAACCTAATACCAAATTAGCCTGAGGACAAAGGATGAACGAAGAAGAGGTTCAAGCATTTTAGCAAATGGGAAGATCATCGCATAGCGTAACAAGACCACTAGGAGTACAATCAATTTGATTTGATCCATCGATGCAATAATATAGTATTCCCAAAGCTCAATCAGTGGTAGATTAAGAAACATTTATTTGCATCAACAATATTTACCACGTACGAAAAAATATGCATCTATATTTTACATGTCTTTTACTCCAGATGCTATCAGAGAAGATATCTACAAGTATTGCACTGGAGAACTTTTGGATCATTATTTGTCACATGAAATTTTAGTCTAATTTGCGAACAATATTCTTAGTTGTATTTCTTTTTGTAGAATTTGTTTTGTTTTCTTTAAGTTTTTTATTACAATCATGTTCTGATTTACCAAAATAGGATTTTCATTCAATTTATATTATGCGATATTTAATCAAGTGGGTTGACGTAGTGGTTCAGCGCTTCGTTCCTTAAGCACGTGGTTGGGAGTTCGAATCCCAACTCTTGTGAATGGAAAAAAATCTTTGGCCAGCCTCCTACCGCTTAGTGTGCTGACAGTGGGGCGAGGGATTAGTCTCACGGCGGTCGGCTGTGGGGATACCTCGAGAACCAAAAAAAATAAAATATTATGCGATATTTCACATATACTAAGGTTGTCAAGTCTTGCATAAATAAATCTTAATGACAATTTCACATTGATCGCACAAATAGTAAATTATCCGCGACTGGTAAATAATAGAGGAAATTTTTAATTTCTAAGGTATCAAAAGCTAGCAAACTGGATAAAAATAAATAAATAAAAAATAAAATTAAGGGAGGAATGCCTTACAATCATGAAGGTTGAGAAGAGTCAACCATAAGAGTATCACCATCCTCATCGAGGACCATTGAGTCAATACCTTCACCAGTACTATTGGTACTCTGAGTCCTCCATTGTGGTGGATGATCAGATCCTGTCGCGGCGTCGGCAATTGCACTCAGCCCACTACTAGTCCCCCTCGGCATTGACATTGGCATTGACTCCGTAGCAGCAGCAACAGGGCACTTGTAGCGGCACAATGGGCAAGTGTTACTCCGGTGAAGCCATTCAACAATACAATCCTTGTGAAAGCAATGCCCGCACGGCACTTCATTGATTGTCACAAAAATATCAGCAGTCTCGAAATCCTCCTTGCAAATTGAGCATGACGACTGAGTATTAGAAGAAGAGGAAGTGGGCGGTGGCACCAATCTCATCATAATCGGGAGTGAATCGATGAAGGATCCCAAAGCCGGTGTTGTTCTAATTGGTGGTGCAGAGAAATAATAATCATAAAAATCCTGCACCTCTGGTGTTGTAATTGGTAGAGTGAAATCATCATCAGCATCATAATCGTACGCAATATAGTAATAGTACTCAAAGAGACAGTTAGGGCAGAGGATGAGGGGTGGCAATTAATAGGGTTTCTGGCTGATTGGGGGTGAGACAAAGGTGTGGTCGCAATTAAAACAAACGTTTGATTGAGGAGTGTTGGGATCATCGAAATTGAATTGGTCATCAGGATTAGGGCAGTAGAGACAGACGTGTGGGACTCGGCATGAAGGGTTAGGGCATAAGAAAGAAGTGCAGTTGGTGAAGAGGTTCGTGGGGATTATGTAGCCGCAGTACACACAATCGTTTGCCTCCAGATGAGCACGTCTCACATGAAAATATCGGGCAACCCCACTCATTATATTATATTCCTCCACACGACAAGAAGAGAATGGTTGGAACTTGAAAGAAGAAGAGAATGGTTGAGAAAGACGACCGACTGTATGTATATATATATATATACATATACATACACAATATATATATATACACAATAAATATATATAGGGAGAATTACAATGGAGGTCCCGCCTAATTACAAAAAATATCCCCTACTTTAATAAATTATATTTAACATCCAAGGTTTTCATGTATTGATGTAAAAATGGATGGAAAGTGACAAAACACATAAATGCCCTCACTGAATATTTTTTTTAAAAAGAAAAAAATTAAAAAAAATGAAAAAAGTTGAATTTCCAAATTGCCCCTTTACATCTATATATTTACTTCTAATACCTATTTTAAAATAAAGAATTAAACATAAAAGAAAAGTTTATATATATATATATAGGGTATGGATCAAATACATTCCTATACTTTAGGTAAGATATAAGACCCAATCTAGACCATTTAAACCATTTGATCCCAAGGTCCATATTTAAACCATTATTTCGAGTTTTATCTTTAATTTAATGATGATAGGGGCATTTTAGTCAATAGGTCTAACAAACCCATGCAAATAACATGCGGGATCAAAATCAAATCCCTTATTATATGCAATAGCATATTCCTCTTCCCTTTTTAATTATTCCTTCCAATTCCAGCTAATTAAATCCCCTTTATTTACGTTATTCATCATCAAACTCAATTAATATTCAATATTTATTTTCTTTCCATTTTTCATTCGTCCAGACTCTACTGCACACTATGGTCAAAATGAATTCTGCATGTTCGGCCATAATGAATTAGTCCATACCATGGCAGACTTGGCAGTGTGTGTAGAAGAAATATCTACAGACAATACTTCAAGAGAAAATGGCGCATTTTACTTGTAGAATTTTTCTTTTTTCTTGAACTCTAATATTCATAACACATTATACAGTATCTTATAACCCATTATACAGTGTGTGTTTATATATCGAAAGTTACAATCTTATAATAAACCATTATATAATATCTTATAATCCAGTATACTGTATCATATAAATCAATATACAGTATCATATAACCCATTATACAGTGAATACAATAGCTAATAAATATTATACAATAGCTAATTAATCTATTATACAATAGCTAATAAACAAATATATAGAAAATACAATGGTGATATACAGTGTGTGATTAGTGACATACAAATAGTGATTTCAAACTATTATACAGTATCTTATAAATCACTTTACAGTATATTATAACACATTATACACTATCTTATAACCAATTATACAGTATATGTTTATACATCATAAAATTACAATATAATAAACTATTATACAGATATATTCTAAGACATTATACAGTAACGTTTAAGGCAATATACAGTGTTTTTCTATTAACAGTTGCTTCTGAATTTTGCAACATCTCTTTGTTATCATAAACCAGATACCCCTACCCCTGTTATAATTTAGATATATAACATCTCTCTCTCTATATATATACATACACACACGGCTATTTGTATAGATTTCACCATCTCCAGACCTTCACACTCCCCCATACATCTTCAATGTCTATATCAATGAAGAAGCAAAAATCAAACACTGAACCGATTATCAACAGCTTCGGTCTTCTCTCTTAAGAGATAGTTTTCATAATCCTTGATTTCGTCAATGACAATCCATTTGATAAAAAATCATTATCCAAGCTGATTTCGCAGAAGAAGGGGATGTCGATCAGACCTAATTTGGATTTGAACATTCATGATTTACAGTTGATTAATTATACGTGGGTTTAAATGTGAGAGATTTTAGGAAGATTTGTGGAGTTAATTTAGGATGTTCTTATTGTATAATGGTGTGTATTTTACTATTATACCCATCAGCCAATTACAATTGGGTTTCCCACTTGTTTCTAAAGTTTAATTTGGACTGTTTGATTTAATTGATCCAATGGTGTATATTGGGTCTTATATCTTATCTAATATAGGGTATGTATTAGATCTTGACCCTATATATATATATATATATTATATACTTTATTGGATATATGATTTTTCAGTTGATTTAATAACTATATCAGTTTACACCTATGAGTAAAGTATGATTTAGTATATATTTTCTTACCAAAAAACGATTTAGTATATATTTAAGCTCAAGCTCCTCCGTTTGATACTGGACATTTTAAAATTCAAAGACTTATAATGCCTAAGGTTGGATTCGAGGACGTACGATCGTCGGAGGTTAAATCCGAGGACAATTGGTGGCTTATGCAAACCTGCAAAATAGAGATCTGGGGTCGTCCCCATGGGTAGGCACTCCATTGCTTAAGTTTACACTTTGGATATGGTAGTGAAAAATTGAGAAAACTAAAAGATGAGAAATCATAAGAGATGGAGTGGTGGCAACGAGGAATCAAATTTCTACAATAAAAATCAAAAATAAAAGTTTGTGGATGACATGACCAAGGACGGAGCCAGGGGGGCTGGAGGGTGCGGTCACCCCCCCCCCCCCCCTCTCAATTTTGAAAAATCATTTTTTAACCTTACAAAATTGTTGATATTTGGATTTCGCCCCCCCTTAAAATCGAAAAATATCATGTTTTTTCCCTTTATTTTGAGTTCGCCCCCCCAAACCCAAAATTTTGGCTATAACGAAAGAGATATAAGAGTATAAAGTATGTCAAAAGTTGTAATTGAACCTAGTTTCTTATTATATTTTCCTCCACAAATATAGCGTGCCGTACTGCGGGGGCCGAGCCCCCCGCACCCCCCTTTCACTCCTTCGACTATTTGCCAAAAAAAATTGTATATCTATATCATAACAATTTCGCCCCCCCTCATTCAAATTCCTGGCTCCGTCCCTGGACATGACAGAAAAGAAAAACAAGAATTTGATTGGAATATGTTAGGAGTAATAAATAGTATGTCAAACTAGTACATATATGTTGGATACTTATTTAAATGTCATCATATATTTGTGAAAGAAGTCTATTTAAAAATTTGAATGCATGTTGATTGCATGATAGATCTTTGTTTGACCATATCGTGTTTAATTTGTCCAATAAAACATACAGTAATCTGAAATAAAGAAAACATTACATATATGTTAATCCCCCCCCCCTCCAAAAAAAAAAAATTCCACACACACAACTTCAAACTCATAAAATTATCCCCTCTAATACTAAATTGGGCATTGTTGCAGTCCATTCTGTTGTGCTCGTCCCATCTGGACACCAATCGAATTGAGCACATCAATATTCATGCAATCAAGTAAAATTGTAAGGAATATTCCAAAATTTGAATTACCAGGTTACCACATGTCAATAATATGTAATTTATTCCATTTAGGCAATAACCTTCACTGACTCAGAATACTACCATTATGACTTATGAGTATGATTACAACAAATTGGACTTTTGATGTAATGACATTTGTAGATAGTGCGCAAATTTTACCAGAATGATCGGACACAAACATATGAAATCGGCTTTGGATGACTACCTCAAAGAAAGAAGAGGCCATAGAGTATTACCTCAAAGAATTAAGAAAGCCACCCAAATTATAGTCTTGCACGTATTATTAGTTTTAAAAATAAATGAAATTAGTGTTAGTTGTGAAAATCTTCTATCTATCGGCAATTTGAAATTTACCTTAATAAACCTTCTAGTTTGATGAAGACATTTTGAATTTGATGTGTGCATGGTATAGGACTATGGGTGAGCCAGCGATTGAGAAGAATGAGATTGAGAAGAATGAGAAGAAAAACATAACATCATTCTCTGTATATTTATTCTGGATTGTTTGTGTTTCGCTTGAAAGAACCGGATAAAGAATGAAAGATGGCGATGATATGGATATGGAAGAAATTGGTCCGTTTCCGGATATGGTAGCCGATGAAATGGAGAACTCGCTCCGAGTAAATAATAATTCAAACAACCGATCCTTAGTGGTATATGATTGTCTTGTCTTTGTCGTGTGTCTACTTTTCCTCTTATTCTTTTAGTCTGTCTTAGGGTTTTTGTTTAAGAAGTCAGTCTGTCGTGTGTCTTCTTCATGGGATGGTTTTTTTTACAGGTTGTGGATCATTGTTGATGTTTTGATGAGTAGGGGTTACATTCCGTAACCCCTTTCCTTCTTCTTTGGGAGGTTTCTGTCCCACTTATATCATAGATACATTTTTTGTACTAGCAAAATGTACGTGTTTTGCACGTAAAATTATATGATATGTAAACAATACTTGAATGATTATGAGACTAGCTCCTCTATTTATACAATTCCACATTCTCATCACATGGTAGATGTCCATTCGATCGATCTAACAGTTCGGGTTCATTAAAACCTACTACACCTAGATATTTCTAATATAATATCTGAAATATTTATAAATGAAGATTTTACATATGTTGTACATACTCAAAAAAACGTTCTTCATACTTTTACTATATTTTTACAATCTCTATGTCCGTAGCTTGAATAGACTAATAAGTAGCACGACAATACTATTTACAACTGAAATGAATTCAAAATTTTCATTTCATTTCAAATTTCTATTACTTCAAAGCAGATAATTGTTTAGGAACACATACAATCATATGTTATCTATGACATTTAAGAGATGATCATCACAAAATTTATTTCTCAATTTTAGAAGTCTAACAAAAAATATATCATTAGAAGAGAAACATAATATTTCAATAATTATTCCGTGATAATAAAAAAACATGAATACTCGGACTGTTATTTACCACTTTTGTGAAGTCTCATCTCTTGAATTATGGTTATATTTTTCAGTGCTATATTGGATACATCAAAGCATTTACTAATCTGTGTTGACGACTCGTCTTTTTCTTTTTCATTCATCATCTCTAAACTCAAAAGATTCTTTTGAAAAAATTATAGTTATATAAAATGTGAGAAAAAAAAAGATACTTATTTATACCTGCAACAATTTCAAATACATATGGATAATGAAATCTAAAATTGATATTACCTGAAAACAAGGTGTAATGTTGATGATGATGCTGATCTAAAAATCAAATCATTGTTTTAGGAATTTAGAGTTTATAAATAATATATATATATATATATATATATATAAGTTAACAATTTATGGCTACCATATTGATGGTACTAATCTTTCAAGCTTTCGATTCCGTATGACTATATAAATATATATAGGATAGTTTTCTTGTGCAATAGATATGTTTAACAAATTAGAAGACATATTTTTTTTGAAAATAATCGATATATTATAAACTCAAGGAAACGATGCTAAATCTGCATCCAACAATGAAACCACCGAATCCGGAGGGTCCAAACCCTCAATAAAAGCACAACTAAGCGAGCTAATGGGCTAGAGAATTAGCCAAACGAGAAATAAATAAAAAACGACCAGAAAATAAAGCCAAAGAAGCACGAATATCCGCTAAATAGGACTAAAATTGAAGAGGGATATTATGTATCCTGATGGTTTAGGAAGTTCTACAGGTAATCTTTTATTAATATATTAATGTTGTTGTAACTATCATAAACTATTTATTATTACAATAAAAAGTACTTATGGAAGGGCTTGATTGTCATTTTACAATTGGAAAAATTACTTTCAACATCCATACTTTTAGTATACAATAGATTTGATTGTTATTTTGTTATTGACAAACATACAGTTGATAAGTTGTTTTTCTTCCTTTGTGTCATGTAGATACAATTTCATATTTTAGCCGAAAGATTCTTTATTATTTTAAAAAGTGAATGGGCTTCGTCCCTAATCCTTGTAATTTTTTAAAAGAACTCAAATTGCTTGGAATTGAAGCTGCTTATTTTTGTTGGGGTTTTGTTACTGCCAAAATTCCAAATAAATAGCATTTGAGGTCTCTCATGTCTCATTTCATAATTCAATTCATAGAGAAATTAATTGAATATAGCAGGCGTATCTGTGCATTGTATTTCTTTTTTATTTTTCAAGTATCTGTATACCGCATCTCTCACTTATGTTGAATTAAATTAATTTACGTTTTAAATGCTATTGATTAAATCATTGTACGCATTTAGTAAACCCACTCCTATGTGTATTTACAGAGAAAGACGTAAAAGAGTAATTTATCTTAATAAAAGCAAAGGTTAATTTCGAATAATTTATTTTATTTGTCAGTATATATATTTTGTCTCTTTTAATTTGAAATATGTTTGTTTAGAAAATCATTTTTCATTATGTCAATCTCTTATTTTTCAAAATTATGTTGTTTTAGATTATTCTCGAGAAAACATTTCTTTTTTTGGAGGGAGTGTTAACTAAATCTTTTTAGATTATAAACTGACTTTATAGGAGAAAATGTCATCGAATTAGTTACTGAATTAAAACATTATTTTGTCCTAAATTAATGTAAAGTAAAATTGAAAAAATGTAGTCTAAAATATTATTGCTACTAGCTACTACGTCTCTAATTGGATGGATATTGATCACGAACCCAAGTCTTCAAACATCTCACAGTTTTTTTCACGATTTCTGCCTTTAGTTTCATTCATATGTTGTATAAATATAGATACTTTGATTCAGCAATTTATGATGAAATGGCTGGAACGGACATGACTAGGCATGGAGGGATGGCTTATCTTTACCATGATGAGGATGAGACTTCTAATTTGCCACAATTTAAGATGAACCTGGTCGAACCGACTGGTACGCCCACATGCGAGCACCCCTCAGACATTCGTGTGTGATAAGAGTCTGTTGAGGAATTCGAAACTACTTGTAAACATATATTGTCCTAGACGTTCAAGCACATGTTCTTAGATAATGATTAAGGCGTCATACCGAGTCCTTGAATTACAATGACTGTTGCACGTGTATAGCAGAACCTTCTTAAGTTCAGCTTCAGCACATAGACGCTTGTCGGTTGTGATTGTCTCGAAATTCCAAATCTCGGGAACTTCTATTTGATGTATTCATCTTTTTTTAACGAGAAATTCAGTGTATGCACATGGTCCTACAATACAGGCTCATCTAATAGAGTAGGTACTTTGACACGAAATCAGTGCATAATACACGGTGATGATTCACAACATGCTTCAGCTCCAACACGGTGCAGTTGAGAACCAAGAGATCCGAAAATTTGATGATACGTTATTCGGCTCCATGCCATTCACCAATTACGAGCAATGTTGCTTCGGATCCAAAAACTGACCGAGCATGACCACGCTCGAGGTCACCATATCAACTGAGTGCTGGTCGCCAAAGGGTAGAACGGTTCCTTATGCAAACACACAAAGTCGTGTACTACCTAAGTCAAGTTGTAAGTCGCTGCATGAAAATATAGTGACGTCATGGATATCACCAAGTGTAATCCAAAGAGTCATCATCACTTTACGCAACTATCACACTCGTACCAACAACCCACAATCTCACTTCATCAATACTCAAGCGGGTAACATGAACACCCTTGTAGATCAGAATAACTTGATCCAAAACCCCAGAAAGGGGAACATGGCAATCAAGAGTCTCAAGACTAACGGAGTATCTCCCTTTGTTCTTCTACTTATCTTAACTCTCTCTTGTGCTCCCGGTTCGTCTTCGTTCTTAACACGAGGCCCCATATCCACTCTCACCTGATTATCTAGTTCATCCCATCCACCGAAATTTCTCACTTTTCTCTTCTCGTTTTCCGATGAATCATTATTCGCATCCACCCACGTCTTATAATTACCCGCTTCTTTACCAGTCTGAGTACCCGTTTCTTTTTCTTTCTCTTTTCTGACTCGGGCTCGACCTCTGGCTCCCGAAAAAGGCCTCTTCTTGCTCTTAAACTTTGGTCTCGGGATGTCATTGGATCTTCCCCAAAATGTGTCAGCAGCTAAAGAAAGTGCTGACTGGGCGATAGGTAGAGCTAAGGCCATGACAATAGTATTCGGACCCGTTCCCAGAAGCAATGAGATGATTATGGCTGGAATCATCCACCCAAAGGCTCGAAATACCTGCAGTAAAGCCAACTTACAATGTTATACACTGAAAATACTACAGCACGTTGGTATAGATGTAAACAATCTATTTAGTTTCACTAAAATGATACTCGAGTTTATGCTTTCTCCTTCAAGCAAATTTATAAAGGAACTTGGGGCTATTTATTTTCGTGATAACAAGGAATGCAGTTAATTTCTTTCAAGTTGTCAACATAATATGTAAGTATTTCAACAAATAATGCAACAAAAAGAAGGCGCAATCCTTCAGCAAATGGCAGTTTCAGACACGCTCCATTTCCTATGAGAAATTAAACCGCATGATTTTTGCCATATTGTACTCCTATTATTCGCATAAGAAGGAAATCCCTTCAACGAGCTTACTCGGCTACAAGGGTGTAAACAAATCTAGTGGAGCTGAACAAAATAATGTTTTCAATTTTTCCCAAGCATGAATGAGTTTTAATCGAGTCGAACAAATAACTTACATATTTTGCAGGTACTTCATGTTCTTTATTAGTCGAGCCGAGCTTCAAAATTCCTAGAACAAACGAAGACGTCCTAATTTTGAGTCGGTAACGAACCTAGCTATTAGCAATCAATCTCGAGCAGCGCATCGATTAGTTTGATTCGTTTTACAAGCCTACTTGGCTATTACTGTTTCTTTCTTTTTTTTCACTGAAAATCTAATAAGCAACTAAACTGATAATAATATATTCCCTAAGCTCTAAATTACAGATAATTATATTCAATAATTTCAAGCATTAAAAAAAATCAAGAAAAAATTAATTTCATATAATTAAACTACCTTGAAAACCCAAGTAAAACCAATGGAAGCTTCTAGAATACCAAACCCTTCATCTTCTTCATCGTCATCTCCGTAAAGATCATCGGACCACCAAATCCTCTGCTTCGAGGCGTTCCTGAACCCGAACTCATCCTCCTCATCGTAGTCGTCCGTTACATAAGCTTCGCTGAACCTGGACCGTCGGTTGGGGTTCACATTCTTCTCCCAATTCCACCGCGACCCGCCGCTACGGCCGCCGGAAAAACACCGCTGCCGATGAGTTATACAGTCAGTGCGTGTATTTATGTATCTGATACAGTAATTGTGAGGAATTGGGATTGCTCGAGACGCCATTAAAGTTGGGGAGAAGGGAAGTCGAAGTTGGAAAGCCCCATTTTGGTGTGATGATTATAATGGAAGGTACAACAGTATCAGGATGAGGTACAAACGGTGATGGCTATGGCTTTATCCACTTCACATTGTAGAATGTAGATAGGCTAAATAAAGAAAGAAAGAAGTTTTAATTCACTTGAAACCACTTATCAACTGTTTATATGTGGCTATGCACGATGAAATGTCCATCTTGTCCTTGAAGAATTGTGAGCCTCCATGGTTATGTTTTCAAAATTGAATTCAGAGTTTTTTGGAAAAATTGTGTATTATAGAAATTCCTGTGAAAATATTGATTTTATTTGTTTGTTTGAATGTATTTTATAAAATGATTGAAAGTAGTGTAAATTTGATATAAAGTTGATTTTTATTAGGATTTGATATATGAAATGATTGTTATGAAATAACCCCAAATATTATGAAATATATACAAATATTCTAAAGTAGAGAGACTAGAGAATTAAGAAGAAAATTCTTTCTTTGATTCTGGTGTATTTCTCAATACAATGGCAAAGCCTATTTATAGGCACAAAACAAGATCAAATATTGATTACAAAATGAGGTAATGGAATTGTAGGTGAATCCACTAAATGAGATATTGGAGTTGTAGGTGAATCCACTAAATTATGTATTGGAGTTATATGGACATCCACTTAATGAATTATTCATAACACTCCCCCTTGGATGTCCATCACTTAAGAATATGCCTCGTTAAAACCTTATTAGGAAAAACTCTGTGGGATAAAAACCTAGTGAAGGAAAAAGAGTACATAATTATTTCAATACGCAATCAAATGCTGCCTCATTAAAAACCTTACCAGGAAAACCCAGTGGGAAAAAACTTGATTAAGGGAAAAAGAGCGCAGCGCGTATTATCTCCCCCTCATGACAATATCAGTCAAGATCTTTAAGTCTACGCACACCAATATTGTAGACTAGCTTTTCAAATGTTGCTGTGGGAAGTGTCTTGGTGAACAAATCAGCAAGATTATCTCTGGAACGGAGTTGTTGAACATTGATATCATCATTCTTCTGAAGATCGTGAGTGAAAAAGAACTTTGGTGAAATATGCATTGTTCTATCTCCTTTAATGTACCCTTCTTTCAATTGTGCGATACATGCGGAATTATCTTCATATAAGATCGTCGGGATCATTTTTCCAGAAGATAAACCACAAGTCCCTCGAATGTGTTGAATCATGGATCTTAACTAAACACATTCTCGACTTGCCTCGTGAATAACCAAGATTTCTGCATGATTAGATGATGTGGCCGATATGGTTTGTTTTATAGACCGCCATGAAATGGTTGTGCCACCACATGTAAATAAATAGCCTGTTTGTGAACGACCATTATGAGGATCAGACCTATATATCCAGCATCTGCATATCCAACCAATTCGGACTTGGGTACATTTGAATAAAACAAGCCCATATCGATTGTTCCTCTAAGGTAGCGGAGTACATGTTTAACCCCATTCCAATGCCTTCATGTAGGAAAAGAACTATATCTTGCTAATAGATTAACAGCGAATGCTATATTACGTCGAGTATGACAAGCAAGATACATTAGTGCACCGATTGCACTTAGATATGGTACTTCAGGACCAAGGAGTTCTTCATCACTTTCTCGAGGTCGAAAAGGATTTTTGTTCACATCTAATGACCTTACGACCATTGGGGTGCTCAATGGATGTGATTTATCCATATAGAATCGTTTTAGCACCTTTGATATATAAGCGTCTTGATATACAAAAATTCCGTTCTTTAAATATTCAATTTGTAACCCAAGGCAAAATTTTGTTCTTCCAAGATCTTTCATCTCAAATTCTTTCTTTAAGCAATTAACAGTTTTTGAAATCTCTTCAGGAGTTCCAACAATATTTAAATCGTCAACATAAACTGTAATTATAACAAACTCATTTCCAGATCTTTTCATGAAAATACAAGGACAAATTTGATCATTCTTTTATCCTTCCTTCAACAAATATTCACTGAGACGATTATACCACATTCGTCCAGATTGTTTCAGTCCATACAATGACTTACTTAATTTAATTAAATAATGTTCTCGAGAACTTGAATTATATGCTTCAGGCATATTAAATCCTTCAGGGATTTTCATATATATATATATATATATATCATTATCAAGCGAGCCATACAAATAGGCTGTAACAACATCCATTAGACGCAAATCAAGTTTTTCATGCACTGCCAAACTTATTATATAACGAAAAGTAGTTGCATCCACCACAGGAGAATAAGTCTCCTCGTAATCTATGCCAAGTCGTTGCGAAAACCTTTGGGCAACAAGACGTGCCTTATATCTTACAATTTCATTTTTCTCATTTCGTTTTCGCACAAATACCCATTTGTATCCTACTGGTTTTACATCTTCAGGTGTACGGACTACAGGTCCAAAAACTTTTCGTTTTTCAAGCGAGCTTAACTCTGCCCCCATTGCGTCTTTCCATTTTGGCCAATCATTTCTTTATCTACATTCATTAACAGACTTTGGTTCTTGATCCTCATTATCATTCATCATATTTAGCGCTACATTATATGTATCGTCAACGTTGACTTCATTTCGATTCCATCGTTTTCCGTTCATAACATAATCTATTGAGATCTCATTATTTTCACAAGTTTCAGGTATCTGAGGTTCTTCTGGAACCGAAATATTAGTTATGACTGGGGACTCTTCTGGAGTTATTTTATCCTCGATTAGACCATCTTGATTCCTAGCTCCTTTTATTTTTCGAGGATGACTATCTTTGGAACCGATAGGTCTACCACGCTTCAGGCGTGCAGTAGACTCATTACTTTGACCTTCAGGGACAACAATTCTTACTGGAGCATTAACAGCTGGTACATGTGACTTAGTCACTTTTTTTAGGTCAGTAAATGCGTCTGGCAGTTGGTTAGCTAAACCTTGCAAGTGAATTATCTTTTGAACTTCCAGTTCACTTTGTTTTGTTCGAGGATCAAGATGAGATAAAGATAATTCATTCCAACTAATTTCTTTTCCAGCTGCTTATTTTCTCCCCCTAATGTTGGGAAATCTGATTCATCAAAATGACAATCAGCAAATCGAGCCGTAAATAAATCTCCAGTCAATGGCTCTAGATACTTTATTATCGATGGAGACTCTAATCCAACATATATTCCCAATTTCCTTTGAGAACCCATCTTAGTGCGTTGTGGTGGAGCAATTGGAACATATACCGCACATCCAAAAAATTTTAGATGGGAAATATTTGGTTCCTGACCAAAAACCAAATGTAATGGGGAGAATTTATGATAACTTGTTGGCCTTATGCGAATAAGTGCTGCTGCATGCAAAATAGCATGTCCCCAACAAGAAATAGGAAATTTTGATCTCATAAGTAAAGGTCTTGCAATTAACTGCAGACGTTTAATAAACGATTCTGCTAGACCGTTTTGTGTATGAACATGTGCTACAGGATGTTCAGCATCAATTCCAATAGACATACAATAGTCATTGAACGTTTTGGAAGTAAATTCACCTGCATTATCAAGGCGTATCTTCTTCATTGGATAATCAGGAAAATGTGCTCGTATTTTAATCAATTGAGCAAGCAATCTCGCAAACGCCAGGTTGCGAGTTGATAACAAAGATACATGTGACCATCTTGTTGATGCATCAATTAAAACCATAAAATCTCTAAATGGTCCACACGACGGGTGTATTGGTCCACAAATATTGCCTTGAATACGTTCCAAAAACGTAATAGATTCACTTCCTATTTTTGCTTATAAACAAGCAGCACATGAGAAATCATTCGATTGAAGAATCTGCTGGCTCTTTAATGGATGACCATATGAATTCTCAATTATCTTTCGCATCATAATTGATCCGGGATGGCCCAACCGGTCATGCCAAATAACAAACTTATTTTGATTCGCAAACTTCTAGTTTACGATAACATGTGTTTCAATAGTAGATATATGCGTGTAGTACAAACCGGAGGAAAATGCAGGCAAATTTTTCAATATACATTTGTTACCAGATATTGTATTAGTGATGTAAAGATACTCAATATTGCCATCACTTGTTGTCTCAATATGATATCCATTTCGGCGGATATTTTTGAAGCTTAGTAAATTTCTTTGAGACTTAGTAGAATATAAAGCTTCATCAATATAAAATTGTGTTCCTCCGGGTAACAATATATTAACTCTGTCGGAGCCTTCAATTAATTTTGCACTACCCGATATAGTATTAACATTGGCTTCTTGCATTACTAAATAAAAAAAAAATTATTCTTGAGAATGATGTGAGTTGTTGCACTATCAGCGAGACATATATCTTCATTATTGATGTTGTTGCTGATCGAGTAAATACTCATTTTTTTTCATAAATAAATGATTCATTGATGAAAACTACACATTTTCATATTTATTTTAAAAACTACTAAAAATAAGATTTATAAAATTGATTATGAACACTTTCATCTCTAATCAAGTGATCACTTTTTTTTTTATCAGCAAAGAAATCAGCAATATCTAAATGAGTGTCATCAAATCGGCCATGATCAGAATCGCCTTCTTCAAAAGCAAAATTTGTTTCTATTTTCTTTATTTTACTTTTTAGCGATTCTTGGTAAAGGTCCACAAGATGCTTTGGTGTACGACAGGTACATGACCAATGACCTTTACCACCACAACGATAGCATAAATTTTTCACAAATTTGCTATTTTGGCCACTTTCATGTTTCTCTTCATTATTTTTCCACTTCTGGTGGAAAAATGTGTTCTTTGAATAACCACCACGATTTCTATGACCATATCCACGACCACGTCCACGTCCATGATTTCTTTTAAAATAGTTATGTGCTGCTACTTTCACTTCAGGGAATGTAGCAGAACTAGTTGGACGGGACTCATGATTAAAATAATTATATATTGCTCAATACATTCACTTCAGGGAATGCAGTATAGTTATTTGCATCAAGATGAATTTCAATATCTAACGCCCAAGAAAAATAATTTTTCCTCGTAATATCAAGAGTCACAAAGTCAAGTTTTTTTCAAGATTCATCAATATAATACTATTATCAAAGTATAAGATGAATAACATAACAATCATTCAACTTCTTAAAATATTTTCAACATGATAGGATTATTCAAAAGAATAATACTAATCAAATATATGCACATATATATACATATGTCTTCTTTCTAAACATCAAGAGAATTATTGCATATTTCTATTTTTGTTAAATATTGAAATATACATACCTTTTCTTTACCTTTTCTTCTTGCTTTGTTTTGAAAACCTTGTCCATCAATTTTCTTTACAAACTCATAATAACTCATAAAAATTTCTCACTACATTTACATCATATGTTGAGTACCCCATGTATATCTTTTGCTAAATTTCAAAAGAATTAACACCTTGAGACGGATCGTGCTGATAACGTGTTATGAAATAACCCCAAATATTATGAAATATATACAAATATTCTAAAGTAGAGAGACTAGAGAATTAAGAAGAGAATTCTTTCTTTGATTTTGGTGTATTTCTCAATACAATGACAAAGCCTATTTATAGGCACAAAACAAGATCAAATATTGATTACAAAATGAGGTAATGGAATTGTAGGTGAATCCACTAAATGAGATATTGGAGTTGTAGGTGAATCCACTAAATTATGTATTGGAGTTAAATGGACATCCACTTAATGAATAATTCATAACAATGATTGAATTATTTATGAACGTAAAGATGCTAGTGAAAAAGATAGTGAGATAGTGTAATTATTGATGATAATGGAAAAAATGAATATGAATTTTATTATATAAAATATGATAAAAGTAAGAAAGAGAATGAATTGAATAGTGAAATAATGTAAATAATGACGAAAGATTGGAAGTGATTGAAAGGATGAAATGATTGGTTGTTTTATAGGGGAATGTGTAGTAAGATTTAAAATTTGAGTATATCTTATAAAATTTGCCTTGGAATATATATTGTTATATTTTGATGATCTAGAAAATGAAAATATGATTCAGAAAACATAATCATACAGAGCCTCAATAGTCATTATCTTTCTTTTCTTCTTTTGAATAAAAGGTCAAGGGGGGGAGGTTTAATCCCGAGCTGAGCCATGTGAAAAGAAGCCCGCTTTACAATGGCGTTTTAATATGTTTCAGACTTTTATTCACTACTAGGGTAATAAGCCACTAGCCATTTTTGACCTGATTGCCTTAGATAACAATTACAAACGTCTACGAATGATTTTGATGTTATAGAACTCTAATATCGTATAATGTGATTTTGGCACTAGATTGGAAGTGACTGAGATATTGGCAGCTCTTGACGAGATTAAGATGAGTGTTCGAAGGGGGATGGAGGTTGATCAAACGACATAACGTTCTTTTGCTTTCATTTGTTTTTCTTTTATTCATAGAATTGATAATCAAGTGGCTCATTTGTTGGCGGGGTAAAAGTGGATATTTTTAGACTTTGTGGGAGGAAAATTTTTAATTCAAAATTTTATCGAGCAAATAAATCTAATTTTTCAAAGTTGAGGGGGGCTGTTGCCACCACCAGCCCTCCTGGTTCCGTTTGTGCTCCCGAGAGTCCAACTCCCAAGATGATCTACACCATTAATACACATGAGGGACCCATGTGAATATACACATGATAAATCGTGCCAGACGCACTTACATAAGGGCTCCTCTCAAGAACCTGAAAATAAATTATCACCCTCTCGAGAATTTAAACACAAATTATCACTCTTTTCCAAAATGGGTGATCTTCAAATGTACACTAGGTTTCACTGCGAATGTTAGTCGGGAAATTTCAATAATGTGGCCTACCTCCACTGACGAGAGAAGGCTTACTGAGTCCATTGTTCGGTCGCCATTTTCAGGCATCTGCTACCCTCCGCGAAACCCTCCTGCTGGCTACTCTTCTCATACATTTTATCTTGTTAGCTACGGGTGCTTTAGTAGTCAGGAAGATGACTCCATTTTATCTCCCGATATTTTTGCTTCCATTTTCTTTGACATTTCTTCTTTTGTAATAAGTAACCATATCGTTCATTATTTATATCAAGGCATTGGAAACTAAATAAATTTTAATATACACTTAGTGATTCTAACTTCTAAGTTAAAGCTACAATTGAAGCACAATAATACATATTCAATATTCAATGCTTGTTAGGCTAGTAGTATCAACTTTCACTTTTATATGGAAGGTTTTGGGTTCAATCTCAGGTTGTATCCCATTCGTCTAGAATTTTTTTTTTTTTTTTTAAAATACGATAATACCTATATGGCTTGATTGTAGAGTTTTTGTGCCTTCACTTTGCCATTTGAGCAGTCTCATGGCAAATTATTTGATACCCGACAAGGTTTGATTGACTATTTTACAAACCATATTTAATGTGTAGATTATTAGATTGAGGTTCAGGCTTGATGGTTGTTACCCATTTTTTCCACCCAATTCACCACCCGATTTACGAATTATCATTGTTTGTGTCCTGTGAATGTGAAATCAATCTGAAATGACCTGATAATAAACATGAAAAGATGCAAAAATAATTAAATGATAATTAATTTTGATTTCCCATCTTATTTTTTTTGAAAAAAAAAGAGACGAGGAACTCTGAACTGAAATAAATAATTGTTCCGATGGTATCCTACAAACCAAATTAGGATAGAGCGGACAAGGTTAATTTTGAGTGAAACAATCTCACAATATATCAATCTTACCAATCTCATGACGAAGAATTAGTTCGAGCCGGTTGTTGTATGGTTAAACATGAAAGAATTGATTCTCGTAAAAGTCGATTATTGTGAAATTGATAATAACAAAAACTTGAATTTTCAATTCCGCCAAACATGGTTCAAAAGTTCAATCGGAACATACAAAATGGACCCAATGCTAATATAATGATTTTGCAATTCAAACACATATTTTTTTTTCGCTACATAAGAAGGGTGCTACCCTAGATTGCTAGTTCGACAAACCCGGACTAATAGTTGTAACCCTCGACCATTTAGTGCCGATAAGGTCTTGCTCGTAAAGTTGGTATAATTGACCCCCCGGGTCAAGAATCTGCTCCATGGGACCGTATAATCCAGTTTTGGCGAGATTGTCCGCCACTTGATTCGCCTCTCGAGGAATATGATGAACCGTCACTTGCCATTCTTTATTAAGCCATTCTCTAATTTGAGTAATAATTCCAAAGTATTGGTGTGAAAAATTTGTATCTTCTAGGCACTGCCACGCCTCCATGCAATCCGTCTCAATCTCTAGCTTACTAATCTTCAAATTCCAAGCCATCTTCAACCCTTCCAAAATGCCACGAAGCTCAGCTCCTAGTGGGAAACTCTCCTGGACTTGATCTCTAAATGCATATTTCCAATGTCCAATGTTGTCCCGAAAGACACCTCCAACGCCAGTCATGGTTCCGCCTTGGTTAGAAGTATAGAAAGCCGTGTCTACATTCAGCTTCATAGTCCCGCGCTCAAGTTTACACCAACCAAGCAGCCTTCTCGACTCCGTTGTCTCCATGTTATTCTTCATCGCGTTAATGCTTTCCATCACTCTGGCCTGGACCGCCTCTATTGCAAGATTCGGTATGGTTATCTCCTCTTTGTGGATCGAAGTATTCCTTTCCTGCCAAATTAAATTCACAGTTTCAATAAAAGCCAACGCCCAATTATCACACCATACATACCTGCTTGCCGAGTTTTGTAAGTTCCAATCAACCCAATCATGAACGTTTAGCGAGAAGAACAAGTCATGATATCTCGGTGCGACCAACTTCTTCCGAGTATCTTTACTCCATGTACAATCTCGGATTGCAGGGAGGTTCGTTTCACATGAGTGACCACAAAGCATACAATCCGCATTCAAAGTTATATTCCGAGCATGAAGATGAGACTTGGTGAGCAGCCGGTTATGCCTTAAAAGCCACACCACAAATTTTCTCCGGTATATTCCCTTGGTTCTCCAAATGCGCTGCCAATCTGGCTTCGTACCCATGATCACTTTGATTTCGAGTAAGCATCTCATATGCGCTTTTGCAAGAGAATGACCCCTTCGCCGTATATTGCCATACAATGGTATCCTCATGGGTTGTCCCTTCATCAAGTCCATATTTCTCAACTCGTCTTTGTCGTCATCTGGAAGATGCTAAAGTTCACCCCATTTCCAGCCCCTCATGCGTGTCCAATTGCTAGAAACCGTATGCTCTAGGTCGGATTGATTCTGTGAGGTGCTACGAGGTTAATTAGTTCAGTGTTGCCTAGCCACAAATCTGACCAGAACTTAACAACATTTCCATTAGCAACTTTCCACCTCATACCCTTTTTAAGCATAGATAGCACCGATTGAATACTACGCCATGTTTGGGACGTGGACCCTTTCGCCCTCGCTCTATTCCTCAGAATATATTTGTGTCTAATCACTTGAACCCAAAGCTTTGTGTTGTCTTTGATTGTTTGCCACCCCAACTTTCCCAACAAAGACAGATTTTGACTTCTCAGCGATGCCCTAAATTCAACGATTCGATTTTTGGGCCCCTAATTATTGATCATGTGGGCTCGTTGTAGCTTTACCTCTATGGGCCGGCTAATCAAATATTACAGCCCATTACTTGTTAAGAGTTTCAAAAACAAAAATAAAAGAAAAATAATACCCCCAACTTCACTTTTCTAGCTTCTACCCACTCCTCCACCACTTCGCCGCCGCCGCCTCCTCCACCTCCGCCGCCACCACGACCTCCTCCGTCACCACGACCTCCTCCGCCGCCACCAATCAATTAAGGTTAAATCGACACAAATTTAACGAAAATTCATCAATTTTTGATGCAAAATCTGTTGCATTTCCTCAAAACCCCATCCCTATCCTCATTCAGTTCAATCTCGAAGCAATCGTCCATTTCTTCACCATTTTTACGTTCTTCGGCGTTCGCACGCCACCTCCGATCTCACAAATCCGCATCAACGACCGGTAATTGTAGCGAAACTCCGATGGCGTCGTCGGCGACGGTGAAGTTGCCGGCGCTACCGATAGAAGAGGGGATAGCGAGGAGATTTTGGATCAAGTTCAGTAAGGAGTGGACTCGAGCTCTGTACAGTCCTTTTGTGGTCTGTTTGGCTGCCGGAAATCTTAAGCTCGATACTTTTCGCCATTACATCGCGCAGGACGTGTATTTTCTACGTGCCTTTGCTAAAGCGTGAGTGATTGTTAATTGTTTTATTTAATTTTATTGAGTTTTTACTGTTAGAGCTGCGTTATTGTTTATTTCCGTGTATAGAGTGGTAATGCTTGTTGAAGTTTTTATTATCTTTGGAATGGTACTTTGGTTTCTGTTCAGCTTTTAGTTGCTGAAGAAATGTGGAGCAAGAAAGTATTTGGTTAGCTTTCTTTTTACTGATTTTGTTTTTTAATTCTTTCGGAAATAATGAATTTCGATATGAATATGGATTTGCAATAGAAATATAGATTTGTTCAGTATATCAATTATGCAGTGAGGAGCATAAGTAGGGATAATGTTGGAATAATAGTTTTGTTAAACATTTACTCATAACATCAATTGTTATTCTTGGGGGTGCTGGTTTATTTACTGGGTAAATGTCTGAGAATAGATGATCCAATAACTGTATTCTTCTTCATCGGTTGCATGGCGAGAGTAATTGTGCAATCATCTTCATCAATTCTTTTTATCGAAAAAGAACGATTGTGCTTTGCATTTTATTGTGTGTGAGTTTTTCCAGAGTTTCAACTTATTGTAGTGTTTGAACTGTACGAAATGTTGGATTCTGGTGAAAGAAGCATTAGAATGGACAATGTCTAGCTGCATATTAGGTCTGTGGAATTTATTATAATAATAAGTGTTGAAATGTTTTACAATCAGACCATGTACAAAATAGCAGGTGAACCACCTGTAACTTTTAATTCCTCTAGTTCAAGGTTAAAGAAAGATTATGGTCGATAAGATAATGAATTTAATCTGTTGTAAGCCCACACTTAGATAATACTTTTACTGGTCCATCAATTAGTAAAAGGGAACGTAGGAGAAAATTTTCAGTTTATTCAGACTCTTTACAGATCTGCTACCTATTGCACAGAAAGGTGACTTTATTGTTGCCATCTTTGAGTACACTGACACCTGCATCATCTTTCCAAAAGCCAATCAAATGCCAACATAATAAATTTCGGCTTATATTAACACCTTCGCCATGGTTGTAATGCTACCTGCATGTTGATTTCATCTGTTGACCTTGTTTTTGTCACAGTTCTAGCAATTCTTTTCCCTTCTTTTTTTGCTTTTTTCATTATAATTTTTTTTCTCTTGGTGACGCACTTGCGAGCTCATGCTGAAGATTGCATTTAAGGGTCAGAGCAGGAAACTGACACGAATGAGGACACATTTATCTTTTTTACTGTTTAAGGAAAAGACTAATTAAAAGAAAAAATATGAAGTCATATTAGATCGATATGCATTTTTAGATTGCAGTCCACCTATGACATTCTGGTTTCCCACATCCGTCGTTCTCAATATGTATGTTTATGGTGGCATTGTGGTGAAAAGTGCAAGGATTTCTATATGATGGAAATATCGTACATCAGGTATGAAATGGCCGAGGAGTGTGCGGATGATGATGATGCAAAAGTTGGAATTTACGAATTGCGGAAAAGTGTGCTCGAAGAGCTTAAAATGCATGATTCATTTGTCCAAGTAAGTATCAATAAGAGAGACTGCAGATGCATATGCATGTGTTTTGCTTAAAGTTCTTTTCTCATGTTTGAATTGATATTGTTATAATTGTTGAAATATTGCTATCATTATATGGTGTACTGTTGGTGCTGTTTCAGTAAATTAGGCTAACTAAAACAAAAAACTATTAACATAAAGGAAACGATGTTGTTCCTTTTGTCCATAGGTCCTGGTGGAAATAGTAGAAATCTGGAAACTCGAGAAAATTTGGAAAATGAATTTGATTCTAGTGGCTTCGAGTTGATGTTATCAAAGACTGAATGTGTTGGTTTTCGAGGGATTCTAGTAAAACAAGAATTTTTCTACTGAAGTTGTTTTCTAGGAGTTCGCTTATTCCAGACAAAAATGAATCTTTTGTCGTCTGAATTTTCGGAATCTTCACTGCATCCTACTCAGATCAGCTACCTCATAGATAATTCATTTTTTCTATTTCTAATATTTGTATAACCTTTTCTTGACTCAAAAGAAAGAAAAAGAAAGAGAGGAGGGAATGAATGGTTCCTGTTGGCTAAGGCACTAGGGTGTGGTCTATCTGCCGTACCTCATTGTTATATTTTCAATCCAAGTTCTTACTGAATTGAATCAAAAAAAAAAGAAATACAGCATTCAAGCTTCTGTTCTAGAATTTTGGATATCGCTTCCTTTTATGCTCACTTTTGTTAGTGTGTATACTCATATTACAAATTTTACCTTCATTTTTGCATATTTGAAGGATCAATATTATCTCTGATGAGATTCTATCATGTGATGCAGCATCAAGTGCTTCCTTGATTTCCTTATATTCTTTGAGTATTATACGCATAAAGTTGTTCCAAATTTTGACGATTCTCCATATTGAAATTTGCAGGAGTGGGGTTTTGACCTGCCCATAGAGGGTAATCCAAATGCTGCTACTGTTAAGTATACTGACTTTTTACTGGCGACAGCCTCAGGAAAGGTTGAAGGAGTAAAAGCTCCTGGTAAACTTGCTACTCCTTTTGAGAAAACAAAATTGGCAGCTTATACTCTTGGAGCTATGACACCTTGTATGAGGCTTTATGCCTTTCTAGGTAAGGAGTTGCGGGCATTTCTTGATCCCAATGAAGGCATTCATCCATATCAGAAGTGGATCGACAATTATTCCTCTGATGTTTTTCAGGTTTGTATTACCATTGAGCAAATCCAGCTGTGCTCTTTGATGCTCAAGGTTAATATTTCACCCATCAAACAAAAATATTGGATATAAGTCTTACTTCCCAGCAATTTTATTTTGTTGATTTAGGCAGCAGCTTTGCATACAGAGGACTTGCTGGAGAAGTTAAGTGTGTCTTTAACTGGGGAAGAGCTCGATGTCATTGAAAAGCTCTATCATCAAGCTATGAAACTGGAAATAGAGTTCTTTGTAACTCAGCCACTTGTTCAGAAAACTGTTGTTCCTCTGTCCAAAGAACACAATCCAGCAGAACATTGTCTAATGCTATTTTCAGATTTTGATTTGACATGCACCGTTGTGGATTCATCTGCTATCTTGGCAGAAATAGCAATTATAACCGCCCCGAAATCTGATAAAAAGCTATCAGGAAACGAACTTGCTAGGATGTCTTCGGTTGATTTGAGAAATTCATGGGGAGAACTCTCCAAGCTGTACACTGAAGAGTATGAACAGTGCATAGAAAGCATCTTGGTCTCCGACAAATGTGAGTTCTCTCTCCCTTACAATAATATTGACTGATGCTCATGCAAAATGATATGAAACTAAGATGACTAATGCATGAGAAACAAATCTTGCATTGCAGTGGAAAAGTTCGATTATGAAGGTCTGCGTAGAGCGCTTGAGCACCTTTCCGATTTTGAGAAAAAAGCTAATTTGAGGGTGATAGATTCTGGGGTGCTTAAGGGCCTGAACATTGAAGACATAAAACGAGCTGGAGAACGCCTCATTCTCCAAAATGGTTGTACCAGTTTCTTCCAGAATGTTGTTAGTAATGGAAATTTGAACACAAACATTCATGTTCTTTCCTATTGTTGGTGTGGTGATCTCATCAGGTCTGCTTTTTCCTCAGGTGCGTTCTTTCTTCTGTGGAATTATGGTGGTTTTGATGGCTTACTAATGGGTTCAGTTAGTTTTGAATTTATTTCTGAGTGGATAATTGCATTTTTTCGTGTGTAGTGTTTGATCTGGGTTTCACATTATTTAATAAGCACAATGACCCTGAACAACAAAATCGAAACAATTAACACTTACAGCTGCCAGCTTCCTTAATTTTTTTTATGGAAATTAAGCGAAACTGGTGAAACTAAAGAGAATTAGTTTGATACTCTGATTTGAATGTTAATGAGCCACAGTTTGAGAACAGATCAACTCTAATAGAACCTTAACTGTGCTGTCACAATCATGTCATGAATCTATTTGCATTTTTTTTTTAAATAGTTGATTTCAGATAATAGAGAGTAATCATTAAATACTAATATGAAAATTCTATTCTAATGCAAAAATTAAACTTTTTCTTCATTATCTTCCATCACGCTCACCCTCTTTTCCTTTTTAGTCATAATTTATATTCTTCTTTGTACGAAAAATTTGAAAACTCTGTGCGCTTAGTGATTGTTGTCTCTTATGAAAAACTGGATTTTTACATGTTCTTAAACAAAATCGTCTCTTTTGGTCTATCTTGTAACTAAGTATCTAATGTTACGATTGGGCATCCCAAAACTGGGTAGACTCTATTTTGTGCCAAGTAGGCAGTATTTTTCGATATGCTGATTTCGTTTCATCTCAACCAGGTAGTTTGGACCCTATCAATATACATGCAAATGAATTCATCTATGAAAATTCTGTATCCACGGGAGATATCATTAAGAACGTCGAGTCTCCCATCGATAAGGTAAATGCATTTACTAAAATCTTACAGAACTCCAACAAGGATCAGAAGATCCTGACCGTATATATGGGGGATTCAGTGGGCGACTTGCTTTGCTTGCTCGAGGCAGATGTTGGTATTGTGATAGGCTCGAGTTCGAGCCTAAGAAGAGTGGGAGGCCATTTTGGTGTTTCTTTTGTTCCCTTATTTCCCGGTTTGATTGAGAAACAAAAACAGTGTGTTGAGGAAAGCTCGTCTAGTTGGAAGGGTCTTTCGGGAATTCTATACACTGTGTCTAGCTGGGCAGAGATACACGCTTTTATTCTCGGGTCATAAAAGCTTTTGTTTTTGTGTACTCATATTCTTGATGGTTCGTAAAGATGGTTTCAAGAGAAGTTTATATATAATAGGATATATATACAAGCTTGGTGGCTGTTTTTGGTGTAGGCCACAGATCAGCTTTGTTTGTTCCCTTTGTTTTATTACAGGGATTCGTTCCGATCTGCAAATGCAATTCTTTTGGCTGGAGTTTAAGTTTATGCACTGTTTGGTTCGAGGATTTTGATGAGGAAAGGAAAATGCTTGGACATGAAGAAATATGGAACCAACAGGGCTTTTTAGTCTTTTCATGTTATCTGATATGCCATTTCTATTTTTGATCTTCTATAATTTGTGTTTCGTATTTTTCGCCAGATAATATGTAACCGAGTTCTTCATGTATAAGACATATTGATGTGTAAAATGTCGACCATTGTGTTCTTGCGTATTTTTACATTGAATGACATTTTAGAGGAAAGACTACTTGATATGTGGATGAACATGGAAATTACTCATTTAAGTCTCAACTTCACCATTAAGAAAATTGGAGCAAAGGGGGAAGTGGGATCGAGGACTTCATTCTGAATAGAAGGAAATTACGGGAAACGACAATGACCCACTTATTTGTTGACAAAAGGAGGATTTGTCATGTGACACTGCAAATGCCACTATTTTACTCAAGGAGGATGGAGTTGGATCGCAATACATGTTCATCAACGGACCAAAATCAATAGAGTGATACTAATTCTATTAGAAGCATAACCAACGGACCAAATTCAATAGAGCGAGACTAATTCTATTAGAAGCATGACCAACGGACCAAATTTAATAGAGCGATACTAATTCTATTAGAAGCATGACCAACGGACCAAATTCAATAGAGCGATACTAATTCTATTAGAAGCATGACCAACTCGAGCGAGACATGGCCACTAAAAAAATACTCTCCCAAGTCGCACCAGAATTTCACACCAAATCTACTAGGATTTCTTATTTAAGTAGAGAATGTATGCACATTTTACAATTATTGAATGCAATAGTTCAAGTCTTTTTCCCTAATTTTCTTCCCTTTTTACAACATTCTTCTATAACTTGTCATCTCATTCTCTTTAATGGCAAATTATCAATTAAGTTCGTTACACACTCTTAATCGAAAGAGAATCTTCTCCAAGCTTTTCTAAAGCAGCTTTCTTCAAGGACAAGAAATATACTATAAGGTCAAAAAATTGGGAGCTTTCTTTCATGTGATATGCTATAGGGTTAAAATGAATCCAAGAAATATTAATTCACATGCCAATCCTTTATGTCTTTTTTTCCTTTATCGAAAATCAACCCATGGAACTATACGAACAAAAAAAATATATACGAATAATACTAATTAGGGTTGTACACAAATTGAATCTAGTCGAATAAGGTTATAGTCGAGCTTGTTTTTTATTAGTGAGCTTCAATACTTGTGTTTGAGTTTGTTTTGAATGTTAATAAAATCGAGTTAAAACGAGTTTTAATCGATTCTAATACAAATTGAGCTCGAGTAGCCAAAACTTTTTAACATGTGTTTTATTATTTTTCACTAATCGAGTCAAACTCCAGAACTTATAAAACAAGAAAAGTTGTTTAAGCTTAGTTGTAATATTAGCACGCCAATCTTTATCAATCAATCTTGACTCGTTATTATGTAGTTTAGTTCGTTTCTCAATAGTCATACTACCACTCAGACAAGAGGAAACTAACTTAGCTAAACCATGAACTACACAATTGTTTGGTCTACAGATGTCATTCTATGGTGGATCGAGTTCATTGGATTGGTCCATCATACATTGTTGTATTATGGTGAGTGTGATAATACATTTTTACCACCACACTTCCTGAAATCAATCAACAATATTGGGTAAATATTGGGTAAATCGGTTTTAATGAACTCTTTCCATCCATGAATTATCCATTTATGAATATATGAAAAATTGACATGAAACAATGATCAAAATCATTTGGTTTTGTTAGGCGACGTTGGTATCAATTTTAACATAGAAAAGGTATGTGATTGATGGAAAATTGAGTTCGACTCCTCCAATAATTATGTTGTTTAATGGATAAAGATTGAAGCTTTTTCTTGGCTTAGTCGAAAAGGTGCCATTATCACTTTCATAGTTGATCCTCTTAGTGGGGTTGATGGCAATTAGTGACTTTTAGCGATGTTGGAAACTTTTTCTTATTAAATAAATTAAAGTGATCGAGTTACCACTATATCATAATATATATCAAAATTTAATTCATCCATTTTTATTTGGCAGTAACGAACACTCGAAGCGTTTAATAAAATAAAAGTTCATTAAAAAACTTTTATCGGTTAGATATTAAAAATTTTCCATATCTTTCTAGTATTTATGTTAATTTAGGTTTCTTTATGTTTCCTTGTATTTATCTTTTCCTTGTTTATAGTTAGGGTTTCTTGTTTACCAAGTACATGTATCTCTATAAATATGTTACTCAGTAATACAAGTTACTTACGGGATTTTCTCTAATCTAACATTATCTTTAAAATAAAATAAAAGTTCATTAAAAACTTTTTATCTTTAAAATTAAATAGGTATAAGGTGAGAAAAGAAATAAGAAAACATAAGAGAAAACTATAAGAGATGAGAGAATAAAATTGATTGCTAAAAGGTAGGGAAAAAGAGACAAATGAAGGAATAGAAGTTATAGAGTATAAGAGGAAAGATAAAAGTAGTGAAAAAATGGGAGAAAAAACAGTTATTTTTTCGTGGACAATACCTACTTGATATGTTGGATTTTATAGACTCAATGTTTGATATTATGTCACCTTATTAAATATACAAGAGGTGGAAAAATATGAACACCGGATTCAAATGAGAGTTCTTCTCTCACTAAAAATGGTTGCCAGAGTCCTATTAAATCCTAATAGACTATAGTAGCTTCGATGTAATGGAGTTTTATGAATCATTTTCACGAATTCCTTTTTGTTACTCAAAGTTGTGAATAATTATACTCATTTATATAATGTGATTTACATGGAACTCTTTTTATGGATGTTTGAGATTATGCTCAGATTCGGAGTTTCAAAATTTTCTAACAATATAATGATCATGAGGGCTCCAAAGACACTTCGGGCATAAAATTACTTTGATGGTACTTCTCTTATGTAGTATTGTTAAATTTAACTTAATTGATTTTTGACGTAGTCCAAAGATACGTTTGATTGTTTCTCTCAAAAAGACAAGACGACACCGTTGGCAAAGCTCTTGGAGGACCCAATGAGAGAGAAGACAAGACAAGAAGGAAGCCGGCCACAGTTGATAAACTCACAATCCTTATTTTATTTAGTGTTAGTGTTATAAATAGTGCTTTAACATTTACCTTTTTATCATAGTTGTTAAAGTATTAAATGTTATGCTATCTTGTTTAAAGTTTGATTTGTGTTTTACTCCGTCCTTTTAATCATTTTTTGGTAGATTTTGGCTGAATTGTGGATGATGTGCACCTCAAGTGCCATCTTTTAGAGGCATATGCGATATACATGTGTTGCTGTTGTTAGACATATAAAATGCATACTTTGCTCGATCCATCCAAAATTCATCGGTAATGGCCTGAAGGACAAAAGTGAAATAAAAACTAAAATTTAGAGACAATAACTTAATATTTGATACTTTAAACATAAGTGATACAAATATAAAACTTCAGAGACTGTTAGGGGCAACTGCCCTTTTATTTATCTTTGTTAGCTAATTTGGCCAAAAAAAATATATATTTATGCATTCTTTTTTGTCCCTTTAAATTAGAGGTTTGACCCACACAATTCTTCATGGCTTTCGTCATATTCCCACTTCAATTAGAACATGTTCCTTTTTTTAGCCTTTCAACGCAACCAAAGTGGCAACCTAAGATTCACAACTTCAAGGTCTTAGATTCGAATCTCATTAAAAAAACAGGTTTTGTTTATTTTAATAATAGTTGATTATTGATTGTCGATATTGATATAATTCTTAGAATGTCCCTATATTAGAGATTATGATATAATCATAACAGTTAGTGTATAATGGATCTATCATTAAGCCACCTGAAAAATTATAATTGTTCATCGATTCAAAATCTCGAAAACTCCAAAAAATTCAATTCAATAAAGTAAAAATGTGTTTTTTTGAAAGTAGGCCATTAACTTTGTATGCGTACATAATATATTTTTCCCATTCAACCCTTTGTACCTGTCGCCTTTGTCTACTTTCCTATAAACTAAGCAAATCATTCATTCTCTTATATATTAGTACTAATATCCACTTCTTCAAACCTCTTAAATCTTCTTCTTCTTCACCCCCCTTTTCTTAGCCCTTCATGCCAAGAACCAAGTCCATGAGGCCCCAAACCGATCCGCCGAGACCATTTCGTGGTCATTGCTCATGTATGGATACAGATACACAATTGTGTATGCAAATGTGCAACAAGAGAATTGTGAAGCAATTGACACCAAGGGGTTGAGTTTTGAATAAAAATGCAACTTCTAGGCAAGTCCTGAAGCTTGGCTTACATTACTTTTACCTAAGTTTGTAATTTTTTCCTTTCTATGGCTAAGTTGATTGGCCAAATGGTGAGAGAATAAAAATGGGGTTTTGGAATCTTTAACAATTATGTCGTTGTCCAAAGATTCCCAAGATTAGCATTTCTCTCTTTGTTTTTTCATCAAAAAAACAAACTTATGTTTCCTTCGTCGTTCTGGTTACTTGACTTTGTCTCCTATTGTTTATGGGAGTTCTTGTGTTTTTCACTTTGTAAGAGAGAGCATTTCCTTCCAAATAGTGGTTCATTTACTATTGGAGTTATCTATTTTAAATGGTGTTAATTTCATCTCGTATTTCATTTCTCGTATATGTATGTTATGCTTATAAATTTTTTCTTTAAACATATAAGTGACATGGATTTTATGCATATAGTATTTGTATGTAACGTGATACGCTCATACGAGATGAAATACTATTCTAAAATAAATGATTCAGTGTAATTCGTTTATCATTTACATTTAGATTCATTAGAGCTTCTATATATATAACCAAAACTTTGTATCTTATTAGTCAAAATTAATATAAGTTAAAATAAGTATTAATTTTACTTTGACATGGTTCTTGTTGTGAAGAAACAATGACCAAGGATCATTTTCTCTAACCATATACTCATATATTAATTATGGGGGAAATAAAGCACAAAATAGAAGTAAATTTCAACATAACAAATTCCAATTTGGTATATCAAAAGCATCAGCACTCAGTTTGTGGTGGACATATAATGGAAATTACTAGTTTCCATAACCATAGATGAAATATTTAGCTAGAAATTTAGATTGTGATAATATCAAGGGTAAAAAGCATTTTCTCTCAATGTATGACATGTTTTGCACTTTGCTCTCTATTATAAAAATTTTCGCACTTAGCCTCCTAACCTTTACTATTTGTTGCAGAACACTCCATCAGGCGAAATATTCCACAAATTGTGGAATATTTCGCCTGATGGAGTGTTCTGCAACAAATATTAAAGGTTGGGGGTGGGGGGAGCAAAGTGCGAATATTTTTAGAATAAGGAGGCAAAGTGCTCAGCGTGACAGGAAATTTAAGCAATAGCACAATTTTACATAAGGAATTAAGTGACTAGCACCCAAACTCAAAATATTTAAGGGAATAGCACCCTCAAATTTGCAATTTGGTCCCTCAGCCAAGCCACTATTTTTGACCAAGTCAAAATGCCTAAAACCAAGCAAAAACTGACACATGGAAGTTTTTTAAGTATATAAACTTTTAGTCATTTTCAGTTTGGTCCCTTTATTTTCTTGTAGAATTATTTAAACTCATGAGAGTAATTATACATATTTTTTAAAGAAAAGGGAATCCCAACCCGTTTTTATAAATCTGCATAAAAAATTTTGTTGCACTCATAATTTATTTACATGTCTGTACCTGCTCATATTTTAAACTCTTTTATTGATTGTCTTAATACTTTACAAAACTTAGATTATAATAATCAAGAATTAATATTAAAATTACGAAACTAATTAATAAATAGGAGAGATAATTAGGTCAATACTTATTTTAACTTACCACCTAAATTACGAAATCACCAAAATTATATTAAATACCTTTTAATCTTGAATATATTAATAGCAATCTTTTATTAAAATAGATCCTTCTAATTTTAAAAGATTAAAATATTTAGATTTAGAATATAGCTTAGCTGATAGGTCAATAATCTCTTTAGATAAACATAAATTTATCTGTAAATTTGATTCAAGTTTTAAGCACAATTTACATTCAGAACATAAACAATTAAATAGCTTAACAAATTTACTTATATCTCTAGCGTCGAACTTAGAATTAGAAAATATAAAATTTTATAAAATCTTAGAATCATTAAAAGAAGCAGTTTTAATAAATAGAGAAATAATAAAAGGAGATGAAAGTAATAATTTAGATTATATTAAACAACAGTCTGACGAAACTTTGAATATAGTTAAAAAATATAATAAGCTTTTCCCTACTAAAGAAGAAATAATAGAGTTAAAATATAATTTAAGTAATAAACTAAAACAAATAGAAATCGATACTAAGAAAACTCTAAATGAAGTAATAGATAAAATAAATTAATTTGAAGCCCAAATTTTAGAGACTAATAAAACTTTAAAGAATATAGAGTGAATAGTTAGTGAATGAATAATCTAGAAAATGGATTAGAATCTAAAAGAGCCATTGAACTAGCAAATAAATATTTAGATATGGAGGCAGGATTTACTACCTACCAAGGAAATAGTAATTCAGATAAATTAGATCGTAAATTTTGGAATATTCAATTCGCTTTAACTTTAATATTTGAAAGGCTAGACAAATTAGAAAATAAAATAGAAATTTAAGCACTAAAATAGACAATGTATCTCAAGTAATTAAAGGAGATTTACAAGATAGTATAGAAGAAAAATTAGCAAATCTAGCACTAGACGAGTCCAAAAAACCTAAAAAAGAGCCTAAAAAATATATATATTGGTAAAGATGTTGAAATCATTCAATGGTACTAGTAGAACTATAAGTGAATCAAGTAGCAAAGAAAAAGAAAAGGAAAAAATAAGTAACACTTTCACTAAAGGAATATTTAAAGGATCAGGAAGCCAAAACTCAGTTAGAGAAGTAGAATTAGAAGAGATCATAGATGTAGAAAAAAATCTTAATTTGTATATCAACAAAGGAATAGATAAGTTAAAATCTAAAACACTATACAAAGTAGGAAAAATGGATTTTAACACACATTTAATTAAAAAAATTAGTGAAAAAAAAGTAAAAGTTATGACAAATGTTGAAAATATAAGCTTAGTTAGTCAAGAATGTATAAAGCAGTTAAAACAAAAATATATACATTTAGGACTAATTATTGTAGGAATAAAAGGATTAAGTAGAAAGGAACTGGTGGGAAAGTTTTAGCTTTATTATTAGATAAAAGTTGGTCTGATACTAAGAGAGCAGCATTCGCTAGTATGGAAATAGATATGAATAATAATGTAAGAATATTTTATGTAGCTCCAAATATGATGAAAAGTATTAAAAATATTGGTAAAATCACTATAGGATTACAAACTAGAGGATATGAAACATATGATGGAAATAATTTAGTAGTTTCTATAGCCTTTTTAGGAAAAATAACTAATAATAGTTTCCCTAAATATAAAATTAATATAGATGGAATAATAGATGGATTAGCCTCAATAGGAGTAAAAATGATTAAACCCTTAAATATAGATAATAATGATTTAAATGGAGAAGAATGGGAATTAACCAAACACTTAGAAGAAAAGGACACGGTTAAGATTCCAGGGGAAAGTGTAATGTATACAAATAGTAGAGGTCAAACTTCTATTAGATTTCTTAATTACTAAAAACAAGATCCCAAAGAAAATTTAGAAGATCTCGGAGAAGAATCTAATAATGAAATAGAAACAAGCTATATGAATATTATAGAAGAAGAAGAAGAAGAAGTTAGAATAACTAGTAGATTTGCAAATTGGGAAATAGTATCTGACATAGAAAGCGAAGAAGGAGAAGATGAAGAAAATATAGAAGAGATTAGACAATTAGAAAGTCAGCTTAAAAATGATTATAGACCAAAAAGTATGGAAGAAATACTAACAAAGAATTTCGAGATAAATAATTTAAGAGAATTAGTTGATGAAATGTATTTTGAAGCAATGAATTTAGATATGAATTTAGAATCGGCAGGAGAAGAATTTAAACAACATTTTAATATTGATTTAGTAGATGAGATATGCTTAGGAAAAGTGGAATTTAAAAAATTCTTTAAAAATAAGGAAAAGAATAGTAATGAAATAACCTTTATGGCAGATAGGCAAGCTAGTACTAGTAGTAATCCAGGAAAAAGAAGTAGAGTAGAACCCGACTATAGAGAAGTTCCAGCTAGAAATGTAGAACCAAGTGGAAGACCAGAATGGAAAAACCCAGCATATGAATATGGATCAACTCAACCAGGGAAATATGTAGGAATGAGGTAGCCCATAGGAAAAACTATGAAGGGAACCATGTTAGTAATTGAATTAGGAAGCCCTCAAATATGGCCAGAAGAAGTAAATATATAGGAACAATGTGTAGTAAGACATTGGGAAATAAATAAAAAGGCAGATATAGATATGTTTAACTTTTTAGAAATATGTAGGATCTATAGCATTATCTATTTGGCAAAGTAAAAAGAAAAATGATCCAGCTAAAATTAATGAAATAAAAGCCCTAGGAAATAATCCTTATAATGTTACTAGTTTTATTAGAACCTTAATAATAGGAATAGATCCAGGAAGAGAAAGTACATTCATACAAGATACTGCACTTAGAAATCTAGAGCAACTTACTATAACCGATATGAAATATATTATACCTTTTAGTCAAGATTTTACAAGATTAATAGCAGAAGCTAATAAAACTTTTGACGAAGAATTATGTAATAGGTATTTTATAAAATTGCCACAATATTTAGGAAAATGAATACATGAAGAATGGATAAACAACAATGGTAATCTTACAGGATTAGGTATAGGACCTAAAGTACAATATACTTTCTTTAAACTTCAAGAATGGTGTAAAGAAGAATTCATTAGAGGACAAATTAGAAAACAATCTTATGAATTTTGTAGAAAAGCTATATACACTCTACAACAATATGGATAAAGAAATTACTTTAAACCAAAGCGAAAAATATTAAGAAAATCCAATAAACCAAAATCTAGTTTTAGACAGTAAGACAAGGAAAGAAACCCCCTAATTATGTTAGAAAGCCATCAACTAGGAAATGCACTTGTTATATTTGTGGAAATCCTAAACATTTAGCTAATAGATGCCCGAAAAAGTAATTTAATATGGAAAGAGCAGCTATAGCAGAACAACTAGATGAAGATGTAGTAAGTATAGACGGTAATGAAAGTGATAATGAGAGCATATATAGTATAGCAAGTGAAGAAGGACCAGAAATTCCAAATATAATAGAATACACTTATATGGATAGTTTATGTGATCATAAATATATAAGTGGAAAAGGAACTATGAGTATAGTCTATAGTATTTGTAGATTATATCCTGATATGCATTTAAGATATCAATGTACGTAATATATGTTTTGATGAAATTTGTTTTATTTGTGCTAAAGAAGCTTATAACATAACAACCGACGTATCACCAAAGCCTAGTATAAAGCAAGAAAATATAGAGATCCTAAGTCAAAAAATAGAGAATTTAGATTTAAGAATACAAATACTAAAATTAAAATTAAAAAATAATAAAAACATAAGCAGTAATCAAACTAAAGGAAAAGGTGTAGTTATAGAAGAACTTGATGAACTTAGCCAACAATTAGAAGAAACCCATTTACAAAATACAGCGTACGAACCTCAAATATAAGTACCTTATACTAGTAGTTTAATACTTTTAGACTGTCGAATATGGTGTAATCAAGAAAAATATATTGAAACTAAAGTCATTTTAAATACAGGAAGTACAAAAAGTGTGCTTAGTTCTAGTCTTGTACCAAAAGAATTTGAAGCGTAATTAAGTTACACTGTTACCAGTAGGACTGCAGAAAATAAATTAATGAAAATAACAAAAGAATTAATTAACGTAGGAATACAATTTAAAGATTTTTCAGGAAATTATAGTAGCAAATATACCTTAGGACAAGTACTTATAGCACCAGATAACATAACAAGCCAAGAATTCCTTTTAGGGTTAAATTTTATCTGTGCATTAAATGAAAGTATATTAGTAGGAAAAAATTATATTACTATTAGCAAACATAATTATACATTCCCAACTAATAGATATATTAAACAATCAGAGTTGACTGCGAAGCGTGGTGGACATGGTAGTTGTGAGTTAGATTTTTTCAAAGAATTAGAACAAAACAATATTGAATCTGAAACCTTAGACATCCTATTAGATGAAGAAATTAGAGATATAGGAAAAGAATTAGAAGTTCTAAACCTAGATAATGAAAGAATTCTGCACAAGTTAGAAATGCTAGGATTTATAAGAGATGATTTGGCCAAAAATAAAGTAAAATATACTTTTAAACTAAATATTTTAAATCCTAATATAATAATAAGAACAACAGTTATAGAATATACGCCTAAAGATATAAAGGAATTCAAAACACAAATTAAAAAAATGTTAAAAATCGGTATTATAAGAAGAAGTGATAGTCCTCGTAGATCGGTAGCCTTTATAGTAAGAAATAATCCAGAAATAAAAAGAGAAAAACCTAGAATAGTCTATAATTATAAAAGACTTAATGATAATACAGAAGATGGTGCTTATAGAATACCTAATAAAGATGAGTTAATTAATCTAATACAAAATAAAAAGATATTTTCAAAATTCGATCTAAAAAGCGGATATAATCAGATTAAAATGGTAGAAGAAGACAAAAAATGGACAACATCCAGCTGTAGTGAAGGACATTTCGAGTAGAATGTTCCATCTTTTGGTTTAAAGATGCTCCAACAATATTTCAAAGATTTATGGATAGTATATTTAAACATCTAGATTTCTGTTTAGTATATATAGATGACATTTTAGTAGCTTTTGAAAATATTAAACAACATCAAGATCATTTAAAACAAGTGTTTAATTTAATAGAAGAAAACAGAATAGTAGTGTCTAAAAAGAAAATTAAACTTTTTAAGAGAAAGATAAGCTTTTTAGGTTTGGAAATAGGAAATGGATAGATTAAATTACAACCCCATATAGCTCAAAAGATTCTAAATTTCCCTGATAAACTAGAAAACTTAAAACAAATACAAGCATTTCTAGGAATATTAAATTATTCTAGAAAATTTATTCCTCAACTTAGTAAATTAGTTGGACTATTATATAAGAAAACAGGAAAGTCTGGTCAAATACACTTTAATCAGGAAGATATTAACCTAGTTAGAAAAATTAAGGAAATCGTTAAAGACCTAAAGCCTTTACAATTACCTTTAAATACTGATTATGTCATAATAGAAGTAGATAGCTTTATAGAAGGATGGGGAGCAATATTAAAATGTAAACCTCATAAATTTTCTCCAAAAAGTAAAGAAAATATAGCAACTTATTCCAGCGGTAACTTTAATAAAACAAGAAGTAATTGGACCAGTCTAGATTACGAATAGCAGGAACAGTTAAGGCAATAGACCATTTTAGACTATATTTAAATAAACTTTTTACCATTAGAACAGATTGTGAAGTTGTGGTTAGATTCATAAAAAATGAGAATTCTAAAAAACAAAATAATAAAAGATGGTTAAATTTTAGAATGCAATAGAAGGTAACAAATATAAAGTGGAATTTGAACATATTAAAGGAACAAACAATAGCATAGCAGATTTCTTAAGTAGACAATTAACTTTAATTCTGGGTCACAGATCATGGCCTCCAACAACCAGGACAACCAACAAACACGACCTCCCTCTGCAACTCACAACCAAATAGCCCGAAGACCAGCTCTCAGGCCTAACTTTCAACAAGGTATCCAGAATAGACCAACCTTTGCAATTCAAACACAGTTTTTTAATACAGCCGCTCAGAATATTTTTAAAACCTTTGGCAAAATAGCACTTCCAATTAGACATGTTTTCAAACCTCCAAGAGATACTCTCTATATAACAGAAGATCAAAGCATTCTACTAAATGTTTTGTGGGAAGCTCATAATTCAAGCAGCAAACTAGCAGCACTCGATGCATTATGTTACTTTTTTAAAAAAGAAAATAAAAAAATTCCAACAGAAGAAGCAGCGGTTTATCTTGTTATCAGGGGACAGGCAGTCGGAATCTTTGAAGATTATCAGATGGTTTTAGAAAGCATTCAGAAGATTTTCAATGATTATTTAGTACCTTTCAAGCAATTTTAGGAAGCCATAGCAGCAGCAAGAAAACTTTTAGACCCAAACTTTTTCATACAGCCCAATGCAGAAAATGCAAAGCCCAAGTTACTTTCAAAAGGAAAGCAGCCTATAAGCCCAGATGTAGAACAACTCGAAAATGACCTTGAAACCATAGCCAAACAATTCACCAACCTAAACAAATTTTATCAGGACCTTTTAGCCCAGCATACAAACCTTCAAGCCCATATTATAAACCCAAAAGAAAGAGAGATTCCTAAACAAATTAAGGATAAATGCTTCCAATTTTTATCAATTCGAACCTTTTTCGATCCATATCAGACCGTTTTAGCCTTACCGGAAGTAATACAACCCATAATTTGGCAAAAAGCAGGAGAAAATTTTTATACGAAAATGTTAAAGGTAGCTCAAATCATCATCAATCGGCAAATAGAAGGAATAAAGCCCCGATCACATTTATTGCAATGGAAATGAGAACCTATTCGCCAGGAATGAACTCTAAAATTTTATGCAGTCAAGTATTTCTCATGGCCAAATATCCATATTGACACATCAATATTTAGAGAAGGATGGATAAATGATAATTTTATTAGCGTACAACGGCTATTAGACTATGGTTTTGTATCCAAAATATACGTATCAGATCCAGATCAAGTAGCACGTTTAGGCTAGCAAATATCAGATACGGTTAACTTTTTGTTCAGTCAAGGAGCATTCAATCTTCGTTTAGATGTAACATCTTTACCTCCGATTTGGGATACCACCGGAGTAGAATTGGGACATTCCTTTATAACTGTAAATAAGAATTATGAAAGTTGGGAACCCTCTACATCAGAAATGTTCAGGCTATGCCACGAAGCAATAAATCCCTTAGCAGACATAGACGAACTTAAGCTAGCTCTAGAAATAAGAAGAAGGACACAGCGACAATATATGATACCATCTTTAGATTTATCACTAGATTTCCAGCTCATTTTTCAAGCACCTCATCAGAGTATTTTTATTCCAGCAAGGGTCAGATGCCATTACAAGATTACAACACTAGGAAAGAAAGCAATGACGAGCTTGGAATATCAACCAAAATATGATCCAGATTTAGTAGGATCCAGCCGAGATGCATACTAGAAAATAAAGCTTCAATAGTGAATCAACATACCAAATGAGCAATAATTCAGTATCAAGACAAAGGCATTGGATTCTAGACAAGAGCAATAAATTCACCAGCTTTACCAGAACAATAATTCCCTTACTATTTAAAAAATGTTATAGTTCTCTCATGCTCAAAAAACACAAAAACATTAAAAAACCAAAAATACAAAAACATTAAAAATGCTCAAAAACCAAATAAAAAATGATGATGAACTGCAGTAACCTTCTGCCCTTTCATCGTCCCAAAAATATGTTTCCGCTGTACAAATTCGTGTTTTCAATAATCTCTGATACTGCTTTGGGAAGATTTTATTTACCTTCTCGGTGTATACCAGTCGGGAGACAAAATGTACGGGATAATTTCCCCCAGCGTGCAAGCAATCTGGTATCAGAGCAGTGTTCCTGAGTTTAAATTATTAAATAAGTTAAGAATATATTTTAAAATTCAAAAGGGTAAGACAGGTACTTTAGTCCAGATCCAACATAAGTCTTCGTTGATGAAGCAACCGGATTTACGAAGCAACCCTCTTACATGAGAATTTTAGAATAGAATGCTTAACTCGTTAAATAATAAAAATTTGGTGGCCCTGTTCTCTTTTTATGACTTTATTATGGTTTTGTAAAGTTTTACTTTAAAATGACCAAAGTTAAATGTCTCCAAAAGTTACTGGATCCATGTGCAATTAAAAGAAAGTAGTTGGAAGAAGGAGGTGCTATTACCTTAATAGAATTTAAAAAAAGGGGCTATTTGGCTGAATGTCCCAAGTGTGACATAGTTTGAAAAAATTCTTGTATACACCTGGTGTGGAACCCAATTGCATGCACCAAGATATAACAAAAATAATAAAAAAATGTATATTCAATATAAAAATAAGTCAAGCATTTTTTATTTTTATTTTTTGTATTTTGGTGCATGCAACTAGGTCCTACACTGGGTGTATACAAGAATTTTCCGTCAGTTTGGAGGAAAAAGCTTTTTACCCTAATATAAACTATCAAACGTAGGGCAAAGTGCACTTCACCCCCTCTAAAATTTTTCTTTTAGCACGAAACCCCCTCAAAACTAAAAAAGAGATTGTGCCCTCTAGAAATTTAAATGTATAGTAGCATTTTGCCCCAAAATTAATGTTCACGTGGACTTTTTATAAGAATCTTAACCGCATCTCAGTCATTGTCTATTTGTATGGTCACAGAACTTAAAAACTAATAATTGTTGTCTCATAATTCATATTTTTCAAAAACGCATAAAACCTATTTCGAAATTCAGGTTCTCAGATGATCACTTTAATTTCACACCAATTTACATTATAAAACGTAGTTGATTTGTGTAGGAGACGATAAATGACATTTATGTCATTACAAGTTCATAACGATTATTGGCATACGACTGAATATCCAACAAAAAATCCACATGAACATTATATTAATTTGGGGCAAAGTGCTACGTACACATTTAAATTTTCTAGGGAGCATAGTCTCTTTTTTCAGTTTTGAGGGGGTTTAGTCCTAAAAGGTGAATTTTAGAGGGGGTGGCGTGCATTTTGCCCTCATTAGTATAATATTGGAACTAGTACGTGCTAACTTAGCTGGTTTGACCTATTATTTCATATAAGGGGATCACGGATTAGAACTTATTGCAATAATATTATGTTAAAGAGCTTCAATCGACTTGCATCTTAGTGAGATTGTGATAACATATTCATCATTGCGAAAGTAACTATAATTCAATTTGAACATATTAGATCAGCAAATAATCTTATAATCACATTGCGAAAGTAACTATGATTGTTAAATTGATCCTCACCTCCATATACTTTTTATCTATATAAATAAGGGTAAATATTGGAAAAGAGATTATGTCAATTGCAACTCTTAACAAAGTAAGGGTAAGGGTTTGATCATTGATTCTCTGCCCATTTAACATATCAGATAGGAGTATTTTATTTTAAAATAGTAATCATTGTATATTTTTATTTCTTCTATGCACGACGAAAATATAATTCGTATCAACTTTATATTTTTATAATATGTGTATATATATATTGTGCTTATATGGAGTGAAATATGATATGAAACGCCATCTTACAAGAAAAGACCAGACTAATTTTAAATATATATATATATATGTGTGGAGGGGGGGGGGGGTTGTAATAGGGCTTAGAACTTGCAGTTATACATTAATTGTTAGCAGCAATGATTTGTCAAAAGATTAGTTAATAAAGCATTTACCAAGAAAAAAGATTTGTTAATAAAGCAGGAAAAGAAGTCTAGAGGAGTTAAGTCTATGATTACTAGCATACCTAATTTGCACCTAACTAGACTCTTTTATCATAATCAAGTTGAGCTGCTAACTTTGAGTACCTGTACTTAATTAGTAGTTAAGGATTGTTCTCCTAACTCCAAAAACTAAATAAAGTATCACCATAAATAAATGTAATTAGTAAATGTAATTTATTTATTTATTTTGGATTGATGGGTTTCCAATGAGAGAATTTATGTAGATTAACGCAATATATACTCGATTACTTGCGCATTAAAAGAATCTTTTCTCTAAATATTTTATTAAAACTTATAGTGGCGAACTATATTTTAATTTAGCTATTCATACAATTAAAGAAATATAATATAAAAGAAAAGAAAAGAAGGAAAAAAGATTCAAAATCTTTAGAACAAAATTTTGCAAAATTATATGTCCTTTTATTCCTCAATGAGAAATTTCCGATTGTTGAATTTAAGTAAATAATGATCATTGTTTTAAGACGGACTATCATGATTATTTTTATGACCGCTAACATGAATCAATTTATCGAATTCCCTAATTTCGAAAAGAATTATATTTATTGTTTAAATACAGCTTCAAAAATTGTATTACGATAGGTTCTTGTTATAACAATGACATTATTAATATTATTAAAAATAAGAACTGGTGATAGACTGATGATGAGAGAGATGTTATTTTCCATTTAATAGTACAATACATTATTACATAATTATGAAGCGTTCTAACATTTGTAGCAACTAATTAATGAAATTTTAAGTTCTTTTCACCACCGGACTAATGTAATTACTATGATAACTAATTGTCATTAAGGATTTCTTTAGGTTGAAGATAAACATAAAGAATCATTAAATCACTTTTTTGTGCCGAATGCCAAAAAGGTTTTTTTTTTTCTTTCTATAACTTAAAAATGAATAGTTCGAAATTATAGTTAATCAACGCATATTAATTAGTGGAAAGGGACAGGTAATCCAATATAGAAAAAATAGAATATAATTAGTCAATCAATTATCAATTTAATTACTATGATAATTGTCATTAAAAATTGTTGACTCGGGTTCGTCAGAACAGAGTATCCCTTCCTCTAGAGTTTTTTTTTTAAAACCTTCCCCCCCCCCCCCCCCCCCTTTAAAATGTTAAATCTTTGCACAGTCTCCCAAAGCGTTAAATAGGTCTTAACACAGTTAATATTTTTTGAAAACGTCCGTTATAATCTCAAATTACTAACCATTGGATCTAAATTCATAAAATCAAAGGCTCATATTTTTTTTAGATAAAAGAAAAGAAAAATATTTTTTTTAAATAAGACAATTAAAAGAAAAAAGAAAATTTTCATTATTTCAAACCCCCAAATTCTGGGGGTTCTTCTTCCTCTTCTTCTATGAAAAAACGTCCTCTTGCACAAGAGCCCCCAACCCCAGAATCCCAAACCCTCAAATCTGATAATTCCAAACCCCCGAATCTATATCTCAAACGTTGCAGTGGACTGGTGGTGGTGGTTCTGCGAAGTTGTGGTGGTTGTGGGAAGTGGCGGCGGCTGTGTATGGTGGTTGTCGGTTCGATCTTCGGTGGCGAGTTCGAGCGGTGATGGTGGGTTCAATCGCCGGTGGTGAGTTTGAGCGGTGGTGGTGGCTTGGACGCTGGTTTTGGGTTCGAGCAGTGGTGGGGTTGTGACTGTGCGAACAGTAGTGGTGGCGCCAGTGGCGGGACGGCTTCGCTGGTGGTGTTTGGGGGGTGGCTGGTGGTGGGAACATTAGATGAAAAAGAATTTATTTTTTTTTATAAAAGAATTAAAATTTAAGGGTGTAATAGACTTTTAACATGTGAAAATTACAATAAAATTTTGTCAACTCTCACACCACGTGCGTGTGTCTCAAACACGGTTAAGTTTGACGGAATGAGGTTTACTTGCAGAGTTTTAACATTTCACGGAGGAGGGGCGGCTTTTAGGCTATTTCGTTAAGAGAGTTTTCTTTTCTTTTCTTTTTTTGGCACTTTGGGAATAGCAAAGGAGATTTTTTTTGCAATTAACCCAAAAATAAATAAATAAATAATAAGAACTAGTGATAGACTGATGATGAGAGATATGTTATTTTCCATTTAATAATTAATAATACAATACATTATTACATAATTATGAAGCGTACTATTTTAATTACTATGATAAGTAATTGCACTAACCATTTCTTTAGGTTCAAGATAAACACGAAGAACCATTAAATCACTTTTTAGTGACAAATGCCAAAAAGTTTTTTTTTCTTTCTATAATTTAAAAAATGAATAACTCGAAATTATAGTTAATCGACGCATATTAATTAGTGGAAAGGGACAGGTAATCCAATATAGAAAAATAGAATATAATTAGTCAATCAATTATCAATTTTCTGTTGGTTAATGACTCATCAACGAGTCAGATACAAGATTATGTAATGATTTTTTTAAAAACAAAAATTGGTCTTATATATCATTCAATCGAAAATTTACAACGTCTGGAATAATACAATTCATATAGACTCAAACGATGTAGTAAGAACATGTGAAACATCAACTATCAAGTTTCTTGAAAATAATAAATCTTAAAAACTCACAAACGAATACAAAAATTTTTTTGTGTAACTCCTATTCAAAGAAAGACGAAACTCTCATGCAGAGAGAAAGCAAACTCTCATACGAGAGAGAAAATGAAATACTAAACAAAATATCTAAAAGATTATATAAAAATTTATATATCATCCGTCTTCATCTCGTTAGATCTGTCTCTATCTCGTTAGATTCATATTTGTCTCGTTAGATTTGAAGATGTGATGTACAATTGAAGGAGGGTGCTCCAACCCAACCTGCCGACGATGGTGTTGGTAATAGTGGTGAAAAAAACAACTGCTACACCAAGTCATCGCTGGCGGAGAAAAATAGAAAAAATAAAAATGCTAGGATTTAGAAAGAGATAGGGAGAGAGAGTTTAATTTCTGGGTATTATTTAAATATATAATACTGATTCAAAATGGATTATGCAATGATTAGAGTGCTAAATTAGTTGAGACGGCAGTTAATGATCTGTTTAGTTGGCTCTATGGTAATCTCCACTCATAAATTGGATATCTCGTTGTGTTTTCCAAGTCTGGATTAAAGGAGGTTGATTTGAGTGGAAATGTATCTACTTGATTAAAAAAGAGATTTCCAATTCAAGTATTTGTGTATACGAAGAACTTTTGTGGAGTACTGAATGTTATTTTAAGGGATTAGTCTTGACATTTTTTGCCGCTGAATATATGGGAGCTAGGGGAAAAAAAGATTTGTCTATATTTAATGCTGTCACATATCATTTTTTTATGAGTTCGAGAGAAACAATCACCAAATAGTTATGTAATGGGGCCGCGACCTATACATATATGGTCTAATATACACACCTATACATATATGGCCTAATATACACAGATAATTGTTATCATATTAAATCACTCATCTTCACTAATTAGATAATTTTGAAAGTGATTCTTAAAGAGTCTTCTGGCATAATGAGTTATATTTCGTTCATTCGATTGTTGTAAATAAAAATATCGAGAAAAAATAAAGTGGAAAAAAACAAAAGAAATCATGCATATATGACGAGTCTCATCTAATTGAATCGTATGAACGATTATGACCATTTTAGAATTCTTGCTCCCAAAATGCAACTCCTAAAAAAATCCGTATTATTACTGACTTTTCATTGTGACCAATTAGGTCAAAATTTAATTTAACAAAATACGATCATATCATAGAAAGTACACACCCACTTAATTTATGACTCTTCTTTAAATTGAAAACCAGTCACATGGTAAAAATATACTCTTCTTTATTTTGTGATTGTTTCGATTCGACCAAAACTGATCCAAAGCCGAAGTTAGAATTTTCAATTTCTTCTTTGAAAAAATAAATTAGCTAAAATTAGAAATAGACAAATAAAAGAGATTTGGGCTTGGTCTACATTTTATGCTTGGTCTGCATTATAGGATAACCTCTTGAAGTTGGCTATAATTTGTGGAGTGTGTATTGGATTTTAAACTTGGGCTATAGTCCAATAGTTTTATTTTGTCATTTCTAATATAGTTATATTTTATATAAAAACATCATAATTTGGTATATTAAGTGAATGATTTTATATATTTTCTATATCAATATATGACTAAAAGCTAGTGCATCTGCAAGCCCAACCCGGCCCAACTCCAAGCCATAATTGATAAAATAGGGGTTATTTGCATCTACCTCCCCCAAGGTATTTCGATTTAGCAAAGACCACCCCTCATGTATTAGAATTTGACATCCACCACTCCTGTGTGTAAAATTTTTTTATAAATTACCTTTTCTACCTTAGTTTATATATTTTTTTCTATTTTCTATTTTTCACTTCATTCCTTTATTTTTCTTATTAAATGGAAAAAAAGAAAGAAATAAAATTACCATCCGTGAGTGTTTTTCATAAATTCTAACGAATAGTTACTTTTACTTAAACATATGTGGAGCAAACAATATATTAAGCTTAATTTAAATAAACGTAAATATGTATTTTTCCAATTCCCTTTGTGTGGATCTTAAATTATATTTTTTAATGTTTCAAACAATTGTTTAATAAATTAGTAGTGCTTTATGTCTTTTATAAAAATAATTTTTTTATATAATCACTATAGAGTTACATTATTGCTAATTGTAATAGATAAAAATCTGAAAACTCATATAGTAATTTCGTTTTAACTTCAATGTCCCATTATGAATTCTTGTCTTTTTCATTTTTAATTCATATTTTTCTTCTTTTTTGTTCTAAGTAGAAATAAGACTAATAAGAAGTAAATTAAACATAAAGAAACTTTAAACATTCACTCGTAAATAAATATTATCATTTGAAATAAATTTTATATGATAGTGAAAATAAACAATGAGATTCTTAAATTATTCAATAATATGTATAACCTCTTTAGTTTCTACTTCAGAATCTTATGCGAGTCCTAAAGCAAAGAGATTAATATGAAATACTCTGTCAGTTTTTAAATTTTTGTTTATTATGTTATTTCGAATGAAAAAATTGTAAAATGGGTATTTGAGATGGAAAAAAAATACTAATATGAATTTTTCTATTTTGGGTATTTAGTAATTTTCCTTTAATATATTATTTGTTATAACTATTTCTAATTCATTAGAATTACTTGTGATTGAGAATTTTCATAAGCTTAACTTATATTCCTTTCTTTTTTCTATTTAATAAGAAACATAAAGGAATGAAATAAAAGATATAAAATATAAAAAAATATATATAAACTAGTGGTAGAAAATGTAGTTTATAATTTTTTTTATACATAGGGGTGGTAGATGCCAAATTCTAATACATGGGGGGAAGTCTTTGCCAAAGTGCAACACCTCAAGGGAGGCGGACGCAAATAACCCGATAAAATAGCATACTACCTAAGGTTTATTAGTCTAGTGGTATCAGCTTCCACTTTCATGTGGGTAGTCATGAGTTCAATTCTAGTATGTCACAAGTTGTGACTTTTCTCTGTTTATTTAGAATCTTATAGTGGTCTGTGCGGCTCATGATTAAAAAAAATATTAATCCGGGTTTGTCGGGTCAGGGTAGCCCCTCACTACAACAAATAGTAATATTAGTGACAAAAATTGAAATGACAACTTAAAAGTTGTCGCTAAATATACATAATGAGTGATAAAATAACATGCTGATAAGATATTTTTTAATTACACACAAACCCCTCGCTTATTGTGTAACTACCAAAATTCCCCCTCATTTGTTAGAAATTTCCAACACACCCCCTCATGTTGAGAATTTCTTACAATTATACCTCTATGTGTTTAAACATGCTTATAATTTTACCATTGTAGACCTTACAAATAGAACCCTTGAGGGATATGTGTTGGTAAGTTCTAATAAATGAAAAGGATTTTGGTAATTACACAATATGTGAGAGGGTCTGTGTGTAATTTTCTTATGTATTATGTTACATGAAAATTGATATGATGACCTAGATAGGAAAAATCCGGACACGAAAAAACAAGAATACCAATATATATGTGATGTAGGTAGAATACATTTATTGGACCGAGTTGAACATTTGGGCCAGTGACATAAATATCATCATATTTGAAGGGCTGAGTTATGTTTCAGGCCCAAAAAACATATGATAACTAGGGTTTCTTGTGTCTTACCAGGAAGACTTATAAATACAACTCTTGATAATATTTTAGAGGACTACGTGATATAATATATTTTTTTCTCTCTACTATTCTGACTTGAGCTTTGGAGGGCCAACGCCGTGAATACCCCTGACGTGCCTTCTAATGCTTCTCTTGTTTTGTATTTGTAAGACTAGGAAATTTAAGAAAAAACTTATGGAGGGGATCTTAAACATTTATGATGCATAATTACCCTGCATCAATATGTAATATGACGCAATAATTATGAAATGTTTATATATATATATATATATATATACACTTATAATATTAAAAAATTAATACTAAAATTTTTGGTATAATTATTCGAACCATGAAAATCCATATTTCGGTTTAAAAAAATTAACGCACAATAGTAAATCCACAGTCATAAATCCAATGTGAGAAAAATAAAATTGACCTACATGAATGGCACGTTTTCTTGTTTTTGCTAAAGAAAAAGCCGAATTAAGGATATTGGAATTAAATGAAAAACAAAAATAATCCTATCAACTTTCACAAAATTTATTTATACCTTAAAATGAGAATACAAGCAAACTAGCCTTAAACTTCTAGTGTCTTTTTTTTGGATAAGCTTAAACTTCTAGGCTATGTTTGGATATGTTTCCAAACCCATTTTGGTCCAATTATGTTTGGTTAACACAATTTTGGGCAAAAAATATGTTATTTTTTTGGTAAAAAAAAAAACACAATGATTATTTATTTAAAAATTTACAGTCTAATATTGTCCACTACTTTTGCCTCTCTTCTCTCTTAACTTTCAATCATTAACAGACAAATTTTTCATGATTTGATTGCTACAGCAACTTTTGTTCCCTTTGAAAATAAAACCAAATACTATCTCACCAAAAATAACGCCTAAAAAAATAAAACCAAATAGAATCTCATCAAATATGCACGTGTCCTCATAAATTTCTCACCAATAATCAGTGGCGTATCTAGAAATTCATGTCAGTGGGGGCACAATCAAGTACGAGTGACGAGGATTTAGGGGGGGTGCCCCCCGCGGTACGATACGCTATATTTATGAGGGAAAATATAATAAGGGATTAGGTTCAATTACAACTTTTGACATACTTAATACTCTCATATCTCTTTCATTATAGCCATAATTTTGGGTTTGGGGGAGGGCGAACTCAAAGAAAATGGAGAAAACGTGATATTTTTCGATTTTGAGGGGGGCGAAATTAAAAAATATGAAAGGTCTCCCCTCAAAATTACGTGAGAAAAATAAAAAATAAATACAAACAATATTTTTAACACAAAATGATCAACAATAATTAGTAAGATATTATTAATCAAAATTGTATTAATCAACCAATTTAGACTAAATGTAAGTTAAATCAAATTTTAAATTTCATTCAAACATTTAATCAAACACTTTGGCTACATTAACTTCAATAACAAATTAACAAATACCTTCAATAACAAATTAACAATTAACAATTACCTTAAAAAATATTATAATAACAATTACGGTGGTGGTGGTCGGTAGTGACAAATAATAGATGAGAGAGAGGGAGAGAGGATGAGACTAGAGTGAGAGAGAGGTGTGAATATTGGGTGGGAGAAAAAGAGATAGAGCCAAGAGAGAGGGGGGGCTTTTATAAATTGAGGGGGGGGGGGCATTTTATAAATTAAGGGGGGGCATTAGTGTAATTTAAAAATTAAAATTATAAAATATATGTATTTCTAAAAAAAAATTAAAATCCAGTGGGGGGCATTGTCCCCCTTGTTTGAGCATAGATCCGCCCCTGCCAATAATTTCCACCAAAATACCATCCCAAAACATAACCAAACATAGCCCTAGTGTCCTTTGAAGGCTTTCCCGAGCTTTTATAAGTTGTCGGGATTTAGAATTCTGAATAAATACAATCATATATATATATATTAGCACGGTGGATCGCCGATCACGTAACAATTTAAGTTTTAAATTTACGATTGAACATTTATGATTTATCCCTTGGCGGTGTTTTGTTTTTGTTTTTTTGGTAACATTATATAGCATTGATAATATATAAATTATTAAGCTCAAAAGAAACAAAATATCACACTTTCTAATTTAAAAAAAAGAAGTGTGAAGGCCACTAAGTAAAGGAAAAGGTGCTAAAACATGATAAAAGATTAATCATTATTAGTAGCATCCTCAAAAGTTTGATCTCTAATCCTATCTCTAATGATGAAACATGAGGGGGGAGTTTGTTACAAAAGCATGTGGGCACCTCATATAGACTCATACATAGATTCTCAAAATTAGCACATAAGAACATATTAACATGTGCTATTATTATTGTTGTGTACGTGTGTTGGCTTGCTATGACATTTAGGGTCTAAGTGGATCGAATTGAATCAAGCTGAATAATGTGTTGTTTACATTTAATTAATTTTTAATTTTAAAATTTGTGCTTAAGTTTGGATCGATTAGTGTTTTGATTGAAACTCAAATGAGCTTTAGCCAAGATTGAGTAGCTTAATATTTTAAAATGTATTCCACTATTTGTTAACTAATTGAATCGAGCTTGAGTTGAGTTTCAAATTTTATCAAACGGAAAAAAATGTCCAAGTTTGTTTGTTATGTTAAACAAACTGAGTTGAGACGAACTTTTAATAATTGATATTCAATTGGATGTCGAGTAACTTAGACTGTTTTTCATCCCTATATGACAACAATACTTGTTTCAACTAGAGTCATTCTTTGAAATATTTGGGACGCTAAGAGTCTATTTTATATTGACGATTGTGATTATACTTGAGTTTTAAGTTCTTCGAAATTTTATGAATAGCTCTTCCAACTATTAAGTTAAAAGGAAATATTTGAAAATTGAATGTTAGACTATTGCGACAATTTAAAGATTTGAGTTTGTTCATAATTATATTATTAACATATATAGTTGGTTCGATATGCTAACCATACAAACTTCAACTATAAGTTAAAAGTTCAAAATCTAGGGACTCGGATGGTATTATTTTGGTTTTCAAATCTCATTTTAAATGTTGAAAAATGAGATTTAAGAGTTGTATTGGTTTCTGTGTAGAAAATGAGAATGTGTTTGGATGAGTTATTTTGAATTGTTAATTTATAAGTTGAAAATGAAAATGTGTTTGGATGAATATTTTTTGAGGAATTTTCTATCATAAAAAGACGTACGTTCTTAGATAAATAAGATAAAATATGATGAATGATGCGTGTTTGATATGACATAAAGTAAAATTAATTGGTAGTTAATTGTATTGAATACAAATATAGGCAATGTTTGGTTATATTTTCATACCATATTTGGTCCAAAATTCTCATCAAATTATGTTTGGTTCACAAAATATTTGGTAAAAAATAAGCTACTTTTTAGTCCAAAAATAACATAATAATTATTTTTCATCTTCTACACCTACTTTGTCCCTACACTCCTTTCTATGTGCTCTCTCTCTTCTCTCTAATAGACAAAAATTTCATGATTTGATTGCTACAGTAATTTTGTTCCCTCTAGAAACAAAACCAAACATTATCTCACAAAAAAAACCACCCAAAAACCAACTCCCAAAATAAAACCAAACATAATTTCAACACATGTATCCCCATAAATTTTTCAGCAATAATTCTCATCAAAATATCATCCCAAAACATAATCAAATATGGCCATAGAGTTGGAACAGTTGTAAAAGTTTATGTGATGGTAAAAGTGAATGATAAATACAATTGATGTGTGTAATTCATAAAAAGAAGTGTAGAGACATTGATATTAGGATTTGAAAATTTGAAAAATGAGATCAGAGGCATATTTGGGCCAATTGTTTGGTGGATGGATAACCGAATTGAGAACCAAAATTTCCACTCAAACATGATTTGAAATCTCAAAATAATTGAGAATTGAGAATCGAGTTGTAAGACAAACCAATGTTTTATTGTTACGGTAGTTAAAAAGTTGAAATACACTCTTACTAACTATAATTTTATATAGATGCATCGATTTTGATCTTAGAGATAGTAATGCTACTACTATATATATGTACTCTCTTCGTCCAACAATTACAAAATAATGTCTTATTAATTTGATTTTGGATTAATTAATATTAAATATAGTTAGAAAAATTAATTTCGTGTTTAATTTCTAATATTAATTTTGAAATAGTGAAGGTATAACATATTGTCTATAAGGAAATGGTTCTTTAGGAAAACAAAATATTTATCTTGAAATAAGATAATATTTGTAAATATTCAGTTATGGACTAATAAAATATTATATATTAATATATAGGGGTAATGACATTTTTCCATCTAAACTATTCGGGTTCTTGCACTTTTGTAAGCAAATTTTTTTTATTTGTATTTTTTTATCTGAACTAAACGGGTTTTGCATTATTTTATCTAAACTTGTTTATTTTTTACACTTTCTTATATGAATTACACGAATTTAACAAAATTTTATACTTTTAGCATTTTTTAGTGGAATATTCGCCGGAATTTCATTACATACATCGCATATGATCCTTTTAAGGATAAAAATGACAGTTAATGGAACTTACGGCTCAATATTTTTATCCTTTTAAGTTGAAATGATATTTTGAATAGTAGAATTCAAAATAGCGAAACCACAACAAATTGTTATTTCAATTAATAAAATTTCATATTTATCCTTAAAAAGATCACATGTGATATATATGGTGGAACTCCGGCGGAGTACTCCGACTATTTGGCCGGAAAATGCTAAAATATAAAGTTTTGTAAAAATAAATATAGTTCAGATAAAAAAATATAAAGAAAAAAATTTGTTTACAAAAGTGTAAAAATTCGAATAATTTAGATGGAAAAATGTCCATATATATTTCAAAATTTTAAGGCATTATCCTGTGACAATGAACAGTATGTGTCCCTTCCATTGCGGTAATAGGTGCTAATTTGATGTACATTCCCAAGGGAAGCTGCAATTGCCGCTTCAGGTCCCTTTTCACATGCCCCCAACTTTTATTATTATTATTATTTTTCATTATTAACTTATCATAACTCACACATCAATCATTCCCTTCAATATAAAATAAAAATAAATATTCTCCGTTTTCAAATTTTAAATTCATATAAGTAATAAGATTCAATAAGCCAGATGGGCTGCATGTGGGTGACCAAGTAGCAATAGGTTTTTCATTATTGGTGGGGCAGGGGGTAGGGTGGTGGGATTGATGGTGTAAGCTAAGGCTATGTTTGAAAGTGTTTTTATTTAATTTTCAATTGTTATTTTTTAAAATATATGGGAAAATGAAATTTTTAATATTTGTGTGAGAAAAGTGAAAAAATTAGATGTGTTTGGTTATATTTTTAAAAATAGTTGAAATTGATGATTGTGGTGTGACAAATGATTGAAAAGTAATGATCAGATGAATAGTATTAGATTTAAAAATTTAAAGGATAGGAGAGAGAAATGTTTAAAAAATTGAAAGAAGATGAGAGAGAAAAGTGATAAAAAAAATTATGAAATAAGTGATGTAAAATGTAATTTTACTTAAATGATTGAAATTAGTTGGGAACGTAAAAACGAAAATGAAAATGAGAATATTTTCAGTTAAAAACACTGTAAAGTGTGTATTTTTATTTTCAAATGAAAATTAGAATGGAAAAAGTAAATTGAAAACACAAACAAACATAGACTAATGAATTCGAGTTGAATTTCAACCTTGTTTCAGTTTTGATCAAATTTTGGAGTTTGGTCTGATTGTTAATTTAATCAAGTTCAAACAAATTTTAATCGAGTTGAGTTCTTTAAAAGGCAGAACTTATCGAACTAAATAAAAGATTCAAGCTCGGTTTTTTATGTTAATTAATCAAGTTCAAATAAACTTTTAGTGATCGATCACAAATTAAGCATCGAGTAATTTAATTCGTTTTCCTGCCCTAAATAAGAATGAACTTTAAATCTTCAATCATATATGACGTAGGAATGTAACATCTTCGGTTACTCACATCAAACATGGTGCATGTAAATAGGTTATTGAAATACCCGGAGATAATTTTCAGTTTTTTTTTTTTATCGACCCCTTTACAATAATATAACATATCACATATTTAAATTTGCATGTTAGTTATTTATTTATTGAATGTTGTAGGCAAGGAAAATGCTTGTTTTGTGGGCACATAATAAATGAAAATTGTAAGAAAAGATTGTACTTTGTTTGATGATCCTTCCCTAACATGAAGAGATTCTTTGACACCCTTTTTTGATCATGTTCAAGATTACATTTTTATGCAACAAATTATTGTATACAATACAGCCGAGAAAATCATATTTGATAAGAAACAACTAGGGAATTATTAAATTTATTATATATATATATTATGATTGTAATATATTTGATAATTTTTATGAGCTTTTCAGTGTCAAACTAATCACAACTATCCATATAATTGAACTTACTTGTGTATCCTCTAGCACAAATAATTTCATTACACGAAAAATTTGAAGTCCCGACACTAAGTAACATTGGCAGCAAATGCCAAAAGTGTAACATCCCACATGATAGAATTATATGCTTGAACAGTTTTCTCTTCACAACCACATAAAAAGATGATAAAATCTCAATTAATCTCAAAAACTGAGTTGACCAAATTGATCAATTATTACAACTACATTACAAAATATGTAATTAATAATCACTAATTAATCACAACTTAAAACACATTCCCCTTCCATGTTTTAATGTCGGAACACTTATAAATCAGTCCAAATTTTAACAGCCATTTAACTAAAGATCAATAGCTGGTTAGAGAATCCCGAGACCTCACGAACACCGATTAAATTAATTATCCATCACTAATTAATCATTAATCATAATAATTAAATAACTAACTTATTATCCAATCATTGAACTCATTCCCATTTCATATAACTCTTCCTCGCCCATTTTTCTTCAGACATCCTTGTACAAAATGTTTCAAAAAGACTAAGAAACAGATCCAAAAAAAAAAAAACAAAGAAGTATGATCATCAAAATGCTGCAAATTCACATTTTCTTGTTCTACTGTTCCATTGGTTTTTCTTCTGTTTTTTACGCCAATGGAGCTGATGAATTATCAGCATTACTAAAAATAAAATCCAGCTTGATTGATCCTATGGATCAGTTAGAAAGCTGGAAAATCTCGAGCGTTTTGGCGAAAACGAGCTTGCCACATTGTAACTGGACGGGGATTTCTTGCAACACGAAAGGCTACGTAGAGAAGATCGATATTTCTAATATGAACCTCAGTGGAGTTATATCAGATCAGATTCAAGATTTGAGAAGTCTTTCAAGTCTTAATTTATGCTGCAACGATTTCTCATCTACGCTTCCAAAATCACTAGCCAATCTCACTTCACTTAGAGTGATCGATGTAAGCCAGAATAATTTCGTGGGAAATTTTCCAGGTGGGCTTGGAGAATTTCCAGGCCTGATAAGCATCAATGCGTCGAGCAACAATTTCCAGGGCCTAATCCCGGACGATCTTGGCCGTTCATCTTCACTAGAAAGCCTGGATTTCCGGGGGAGCTTTTTCGAAGGCTCAATCCCGTCATCTTTCAAGAATTTGCAGAAGTTGAAGTTTCTTGGCCTGTCAGGGAATAACCTCACGGGAAAAATCCCTGTCGAGCTAGGGGCATTGTCGTCTTTGCGGACCATGATTCTCGGGTATAATCAGTTTGAGGGTCCCATACCAGGGCAATTTGGTAATTTGACAAATCTCGAATATCTCGATTTGGCTGTTGGAACATTGAGTGGTCAAATTCCAGGGGAATTAGGCAAGCTGAAGAAGTTGACAACTGTTTACCTATATCAGAACAATTTCGACGGAGAAATTCCGCCAGAAATTGGAAATATAACATCTTTAGTGTATTTGGATCTTTCCGATAATCGAATTTCTGGTGAAATACCGGTCGAGCTAGCAAACCTAGAAAATCTTCAGCTGTTGAATCTTATGTGTAATCAGTTGACAGGTCAAATTCCAGGGAAGTTGGGTGAGTTGAAAAAACTCGAAGTTTTCGAGCTGTGGAAAAATTCTTTGATGGGTATTTTGCCTTCGAATCTCGGGAAGAACTCTCCTTTACAATGGTTGGATGTTTCATCGAATTCCCTGTCAGGTGAAATTCCACCTGGTTTGTGTGCCTCAGGTAATCTCACTAAACTCATTTTATTTAATAACTCATTCTCGGGTCCCATTCCAATAAGCCTTTCGAATTGTTCTTCGTTGGTTCGTGTTAGGATACAGAATAATCGACTCTCGGGCTCGATCCCGATTGGTTTTGGTAATTTACCAGAACTCGAAAGGCTAGAATTGGCAAATAACAATATTTCTGGTGAAATACCTCAAGATTTTGCTATTTCCACTTCACTTTCGTTTATCGACGTCTCTAATAATCGCCTGGATTCGTATTTACCGTCGAATATTCTTTCCGTTTCTACCCTCCAAACGTTCATAGCTTCTTCCAACAATCTGGAAGGCAAAATCCCTGATGAGTTCCAAAATTGTCCTTCTCTTTCTGTTCTTGATCTTTCAAACAACCATTTCTCTGGAAAAATTCCACAAAGTGTTGCTTCATGTGAAAAAATGGTGACTTTGAATCTCGGAAGTAATCGCTTTTCGGGAGAAATCCCGACAGCTATAGCCACAATGTCGACTCTGTCCATTCTCGATTTATCAAACAACTCTCTTGTTGGAAATATACCCGAGAATTTTGGAAGCTCACCGGCTCTTGAAATGCTAAACTTGTCTTACAACAAACTCGAGGGTCCCGTTCCAAATAACGGGATTTTAATGACCATAAACCCGAACGACCTTATTGGAAATGCCGGTCTATGTGGCGCTATACTCCCACCGTGTTCCCAAAGCCTTACCGGTGTACCTAGGCCTAAAAAAGTTCACATAAGTCATATTCTAGTGGGATTTCTAGTGGGAATATCGGTTATTTTAACTATAGGGATCACCGTTTTCACTGGGAGACAAGTATACAAAAGATGGTATTTGTGTAGCAACTCTTTCTCCGATTGGTTCAAGAAAAACAACTCGGAATGGCCGTGGAGGCTCGTGGCCTTCCAAAGGCTTCATTTCACTAGTGCTGATATATTGGCTTGTTTGAAGGAATCCAATGTGATTGGTATCGGTGGGACCGGGGTCGTGTACAAGGCCGAGATTCATAGGCCACATTCTATAGTAGCGGTAAAGAAGTTGTGGAGATCACCCGAAGGAGACGTTGTGACAGGACACGATGACCTTTTTGCAGAAGTCGACCTTTTAGGTAAACTAAGGCATAGGAATATAGTGAGACTATTAGGGTATCTTCATAACGAGACGGATGTTATGATGGTATACGAGTACATGCCTAATGGTAGCCTAGGAGAAGCGTTGCATGGTAAACAGGGGGAAAGAGTTTTGGTGGATTGGGTGTCGAGGTATAACGTTGCAGTCGGTGTTGCACAGGGGCTTGCTTACCTCCACCATGATTGCCATCCGTCGGTCATCCACCGGGACGTGAAGTCGAATAATATTCTCCTTGATTCCGATTTTGAGGCAAGAATTGCTGATTTTGGCTTGGCAAGAACAATGCTTCACAAGAATGAGACTGTTTCAATGGTGGCTGGATCCTATGGATATATCGCACCAGGTAATCTTAAATCAAATCATAGTAATTACGTAAATGTGTAAGGTATTTTTTGTAGGTTTTCGTAATGGGAAAATCATGGTTCCCATTGGATAGGTGTCTTTGCAATTTTAATACCAACGTTTACAAACTTACAAAATTAGTACATATGATACATAGTTTGTTTGCATTTCTAGTCCCAACCATTAAAATAAAAAAAAAGACAACAATCTTTAGTTTGGTCATGTACAATGATGTGTGCATGACACGTTTGAAATTCTATCCGTTTATTATTGGAGGGGACCAAAACTGCAAAAAAATGGGACTAACTTTGCAAGTTTGTAAACAATTGGAGTAAAATCACGAATAAGCCCTATCATGTGAGACCAATATTGTAATTTTAGTCCCATTGTTTTCAAAGTTGCAAAAATAGTCCAAAATGATTATTTTTTTAGCAACTTTGGTCTCACCCTTTAAATATCAAAAGAAATAGCATGGCATACACGTGCCATTAAATGTTTATTAATGGTCAAACTAACAGTTTTCTTCCTTTTTAACGTTTGTGACTAAAATTGCCAAAAAAAGAAAAAGAAAAGAAACGACGTCAGATGTGACTAATTTTTGCAAGTTTTTAAATAGTGAGATTAAAATTGCAAAAAAACATATATTATGGGACTAATACCACAATTTTTCTTTTCGTTTTTTTTTTCGTAATGGGTGAGAGATGTGTATGTACTAGTATTGATATGTTACTTTTCCCCCTCCTATATCAGAATATGGATACACATTGAAAGTCGACGAGAAGAGCGATATATACAGCTTCGGAGTTGTACTTCTCGAGCTACTAACCGGGAAAATGCCACTAGACGCTTCGTTTGGCGAATCCATTGACATTGTCGAATGGGTTCGGAGGAAAGTAAACTGCAAAGGCGCCTCAGAAGCAACATTGGATCCAGAAATTGCAGGGCAATGCAAACATGTACAAGAAGAGATGCTTCTTGTACTCAAAATTGCACTTCTTTGCACTGCAAAACTCCCAAAGGATCGCCCTTCGATGAGGGACATTATAACAATGCTTGGTGAGGCGAAGCCCCGGAGAAAGAGCATATGCCAGAACTGGGGATATGTTGCAAACAAAGAGAAACTTATATTTGCACATTCACCAGTTATAGGACTTCTATAGTTTCATAAAATTCGAAGTTTGTTTAAAAGCTTTGGAGTTTAATTTAGGGGTTAATAGCATTTACCCACCCCCCGGAAATAGCGTATTACCACTTTAACCCCTCAATCTTTTGAAAATTACAGAAACCTCCCCCTCGAATATATTTTCTTGAAATGTAAATGAATATTGTATTCGCTTCTTTAAGTTGAGTGATCCATTGATAGATGAATCTTTGTGCTGCAATTGGAAGCTTAAATGATTTGGTCATCATTCAATAGTTATTAGGAGTGCTCTTTTTGTTTCGTAAAGGATGTCATGTTTGATTTTTTATAGAATTAGTAAATAATACGTGTGTCGCACGTGAATCATATGATTTCGTTGAAGAATTCAGCTATATAGATATTTATTCAAGTTGAAAATGAATTATTCAAAATTTAATTAATTTTAGTTTAACTAAGTAAATTTTTTACTCAATAAACTATTAGTATTTAAAAAAATTAAATATTGATTGACATGTAAAACCCAATCAAAACGTAAAATAATTACGTACAAAAATTGAAACCTTGATAATTATATAATAAGTAAATTATTACATAATTTTTCATTCTTTCTATGGACCAAACAATCTTATTTTTTGCTCCTTGAGTTTGTTGTGTATTTGTAACCGTCTCCTCATTACAACTCAAAAATTTGATATCATGTAATTCTAACCTCAATTATATTTTTGGAGAAGATCAGGGTCTCAACTTCATAGCATGGTTTATAAATATAAACGGTCAATAATAATTATTTTCTCGTATTTCTTAAATAATTTAATACATGTAATCAAATCATTCAGTTAGTTCATGTGAATTAATAATAGATATGAGAATCATCGAAAAGTCAAATAATTGTTTATGAATTATCGAATAGTTTAATCGTTGATCTTGCAGTAATGGACACACCAAAATTAAAAATAAATAATAACTAATATGGAAATCCTAAATTTCACGGTTGGTCATTATACTTTTAATCTAACTAAAATTAATAAAATAAAGAAGAGTGACCTAATGTACTTCAACATCTATTTGTATATATTTCATTGTAGAGACCTAATAAAATAATATACTTATATATAATTTATTATTATTATTTATTATTTGACTCTTTTGCCATTAAAAAGGTGAATTAGATGGAGATATATTAGGTATAACAAAAGTTTTAAAAAATCACCCATACTTTTATAATAGTAGAGATAGAGATAGAGATAGATATAGAGATAGAGATTAAAAAAAGTCAAAATTATAAATCTTTATTCTTCTTTTTTGAAGAAAAATCGGTTTTATATATCATTCAATCGAAAGTTATAACGCTTGGAAAAATACAATTCATATTGATTCAAACGATGTAATAAGAACATCTGAAACACTAACTATCAAGTTCTTGAAGATAACAAATCTTAAGAACTCACAACCGAACACAAGAAAATTTTGGTGTAACTCCTATTCAAGGAGAGATAAAACTCTCATTCGAGAGAGAAAACAAACTCTCATACGAGAGAGAAAGTAAAATATTAAGTAAAAAATCTAAAACGCTATATAAAACTTATGAATCACCCGTCTTCATCTCGTCAGATCTGTCTCTGTCTCGTTAGATCCATAGCCGCCTCGTCAGATTTGAAGATGTGATGTACAAGTTGAAAAAGGGTGCTCCAACCCAACCCGCCGACGATAGTGGTGGTAACAGTGGTGAAGAAGACGACTGCTTCACCAAGCCATTGCCGGCAGAGGAATATAGAAGAAAAATAAGGCTAGGATTTAGAGAGAGATGGGGAGAGAGAGAGGAGTGAAAATTGATTATTTTTTCCCTTAAATTACATTTCTTGATTATAGTAAATTATTGTTTTTCATGTGGTACTAATTTGACTTCCCATCTGAAAACCACATAGAGATTTATATGGAAAAAGATTCATAGAGTATAATGAAATCAAAGCACATTGATATGTAATTTTTCTAATAATGTAGAAAGAAACTTCGAAACGTCTATGCAATGTTATGTTTGAAGGATATGTATTGGATGATTGGATATATCATAAGTGTATCATAATTTTGTAATCAATTAATATAAATAAAATTATGGATACTTATCGTATATTCAGTCACCTAATGCATGCTCCAGAAATATAACATATGACAAATATGAAAAAAATTGGAAAATTGCCTTCTTTCCTTAGAAATTGCTATATGCAAACTGGAGTACAATTGTATTTCTATAAATCAAGGACACTTGTCGTACATCCAGGTACTTAATGCATGTTTTAGAAGTATAACAAGAAAACCAATTGGAAATATGTCTTCCTTCCGTACAAATTGCGATATGCAAACTGGAGTACAATTATTTCTATAATATTATGTTAATTAACTTATAGGGTATAAGGAGGCATTGGATGAATAAACTTGGGTGCGACTTTGTAACGTAGGATAAATATATTTAGTCAATTTAAAACCAAAACCGGAGTTCATCCATGTCAATTTTGTAATGTAAGCTAATAGTTTTACAAAATTTAAATAAAAATAGGACATCCCTTGCGGATGATGTTTTTCTTTCTTTTGAATGTTACGGTAACATGATACTATATCATGTATATTAAATACTAATGATTTATAATTAATTAGCAACTATAGCATCAACAATATTACAATTAGTTTACAGTTGACAACTATAATAAAAGTAGAGAAATACCCACATATTATTGTTATGAGTAGAAACCAAGACCTCCAATATTTTGGGATTTCAACTTTGTCAATAGAGTTAGGCTTAATAGGCGCATATGAATGGATCAATAGTTATCCATTCTTTCTTTTTTTTCTTCTCATTTGTCAGAAAAATGGAAAACTGATCAAACATATAGTAACATGGGTATTTAAGGTATTTTGGTACTAGTATTTTTTATGATTCGGTAATTTAGTCTTAATAAAAAAGGATAAAATTCGTTCATTTATTCAGTTTTATAAATAAAGTGAAAATAATTTAATGATTTGATTCGAGATTAATATAAAGAATCACCAAATCGAACCACGAACACCCTCGTAAATCACCTAAAGAATATTTAAGTGATTATTATTACCTTTCAATTTCACTAGGTAAATAAATGATGCAACATAAATAGTCGAGGGCCCCAAAGTGAAAAGGAGGAATTAACGTATTACCTCCAGGCTCCAGTACGAATGTCTCAACATTTGACGTTTACTCGAACATTTATCAGTTTTTGGGTTTAATTTAATGTTAATTTTTTAATTAAAGTCTAATTACATATGTTGTATGATGCACAACGTGTTTAATCAATGTGAGCGCTTGAGACTTTTTAAAATAAATAATAATTTATGAAATTTTATGCTATACTTTTTTGAAACTAGTAAAGAACACGTGTGTTGCACGTGAATACTTAGATTTAATTTACGTAATAATATAATCAAAATAAAATATTTTATATGTTTATTCGTTCGAATTGCTTGTGCTAAAAAATTCTTATGAATTAAATTATAACCGTTCATGTTCCTTTTGAACTTCTAATAGAAGGTTCATGTAATCTTGTGGTTTGTTGGTAATTGAAATTATTCTTATTTTTCCGATACGCAGGTAAATAAGTTGTAACTGCTGATATTTATTTGTTAGTACGAATGTTACCTTAATTATAGTAAATAATAACAAGCATTCACATGTAATTTCAATTCACTCCATGATTTTTTTTACGGATTGAGACTTAGTACTTCTGTAAATCTCATTAATAGATATTTGGGAGTGTTGTCCAAATAATTTGGTAGTATTTTATAAAATCTTTGGTAGAATTTTCCTGTAGTCATGTACTCATTTTAACGAAGAATTGGCTTGAGTTTCTTGGATTAGAATGTTATCTAGGGATTGATTTCTTAAAAAAAATATAAAAATATTGACAACATACATATGGAAATGAGTATATAAACTTTATTTTCTAGAAAACTATATTAGATTATTTCTAACTTAATTTGAGTAGAAAGAATTGTCACCAAATTATGTACAATAAGATGGCCAGTACAGTTTCAACATATAATTTTGTAATAATATTTTCCTAATGTGATATAGAAGTCTTGATACTAAAAGTGATTATGTCAATATTGTTAATAGACTATCATTAACCTTACCAATTGAAAAATTACAGACAAATTATATATATTATTTGGTCTAAATCACAGGTATCCCTTAACTAAATTGGGTCAAAGCAATCTTGTTTGCACCGGACCTAACAAGTAAAACTTCATCCACAAGGAATTGAACACTTGATCTTTGATTAAGGGTTGAGAGTGTCGAACCACTCACACCAATCACTTGTTGCTACGGACAAATTATATTTGCTAATGAAAATGCTGATAAAGGGTAATATTTTTGGAAGTTTAATCATAAATATGCATCCCATAATGGGTGAAAAGAAATTTAGTTTATAAGAAAATGACAAAAACATCTTACTAATGTTATTACATTAATTTAGAGCACTACTAATGAAATTTCTAATAATGACTAATAATGTTCCAAAAAAATAGCGTAAGAAAAGTCAATTCTTCATTGAACAATCTGGTTGCCCCTTAGATTGTCATGCCATGCTATCAACTGGTTTTGAAAACTATGTCCCTTGGTTTGATTGTGGAGAAGATTGACATCCTAAAAAAAAATATTATTAGTAATTTTTAAATATAAACATGATGAAAATAAATTTTGTACCTGCTCTGAGAACTTCTTTGTATACAACATTTTTAGTGCATGTGTTTCCTCTCAAATTCGCCATGTCTGGTTTAATCAACAATTTTGTTGTATACATTGATGTTCCTCTGGATAGTGCCACATACAATTGGCCATGAGAGAATACTGATTGAGGCAAATAAACACAGACATTAGGAATTGTTTGTCCTTGGGCTTTATTGATTGTCATTGCAAAGCAAAGTCTAACGGGAAATTGTTCTCTCTTGAATTGGAATGGGTAACCGTCACTTTCTGCTGGGGACAGTGGTATTCTTGGTATGAAGACATGTTTTCCTATATGTTTCCCAAACACAATTTCCGCATCAATAACGTTATTTTTGAATTCTTTGCATATCATTCTTGTACCATTGCACAAACCATTTGATGGATCTAAATTTCTTAAAAGTATTATTGGACAATTTTTCTTTAATTCCAATTTATGAGGAGGTAGCCCGTTTGGAGTTAAAAAGTTCAGAAAATCCTCTTCATAATTGTTGTTTATGTCATCAATAACTTCATCAAAACTATTGAATGTTTTCATCTCTCCAGAAAACATAGAGATCAATTTCTCATTAAGTCTGTCAACATGCTCATTCTTAGCTGCTAATATTGCTCTATTTTTCAAGTAATCAGACGCTCTTACATTTTTTGCCAAATCAAGGAAGACAGATGAGATAAGACGGAGAATTGATTCTTCTTCTTTATCATAATCAATGATCATCTCATCTGGAATTTTGATATTACCTTCATTATCAGATGTTTCATCGCCGTTGCCAACTCTAAGTAAGAACTCACTAAACATAGGGTCGCTTGTCGCCCTCATATTTCTTGACAAAGTAATCCTTTTCATTTTGGGCCACAAATTTGATTTAACCAAACTTGCAGAAATAATTTGATGAATTGTTGCTTTGGGGACAACTGGTAATACTTGTCTGAAATCTCCACCAAAAACAATTACTTTTCCTCCGAAATCTTTCTTATTTCCCATTACGTCTGGAAGTAATTTATCAACATTCTCGATAGCCCATCTTTTTGCCATCGGGGCTTCATCCCATATCAATAGTTGTGCTTTACGCAATAAATCTGCACCACCACTTTGTTTGGGCATACTGCATTCACTTGATTCATTAGCATCTATTGGTATTTTAAACCGTGAATGTGTTGTTCTTTCACCTGACATTATTGCAGCAACAACTCCTGATGTAGCAGTTGCAAGGGCAATTTGTTTTTTGGATCTCAAATGCCTTAACAATACTCGATATAAAAAAGTTTTTCCGGTTCCACCTGGCCCGTCAATAAAAAAAAATACCATCATTCCCTTTTTTTATATAATCTATAATCTGTAAGAAAGCATCATGTTGTTCTCGGTTCAAATTATGCATTGCTTCATAATCTTCGGGTGGAATTTCTATTAACATCTCATCTTGTATCTCTCTTGGAATATTGTGATGCATGTTGTTGAAATCAATATCAATGCTTGGAAGATCATATGAGCTTATGCTTTTCCCCATGCTTTCCAAAAAAATAAAAAAATTCAGACATTTCAAAGTTTTTGCAACTTGTACTTCCTCTGAAGTTCCCTGTTCTCTTCGAAAATCTTCAAACAATGCCTCAAAGAATGCATCCCACAAAAGTCTCATATTAGTAGGTGCACAATATACTAAGATAATTGCAAATATCTTCGTAGTTCATTTGGCATTTGGAAAGTCACCGCTTCTTTTAAACATTCAACAATACTTTCATCAGATTCCAACAAGCCTCTTCTTTGTGCAACTTCTTTGAAATTGGAACAACGCGTTTCATTTACTGTTAGCAAATCTTGAAAAGATGTTGGACTTCTGACACGGTTCAAGAGCATTCTAAGATAATATCTTTCTCCTTCAATAGGATTTGCACCATTAATTCTGCGGATGACATCTCTTTTCTTTCTTTCTTTCCAGAATTTTCCTTGTTTGTCCCACACAAAATGCTCAGGGAATTCTCTGTAAAGATACTTCCATGCATTTTCATTTCTAGAGCACATTGAAAAGCACTCTGTGAGCATTGTTTCGGAGACGTGATCCCATCTTAAAACATTTTCTAAATTTTGATTCGCCCAATAAGTAACACATTGCTGGTTTGGGAGATGAAGCTGTAAATTGATGACTGCTGGGTAAATTTCATTCAAATTAAATTCAAAGATTCTCCACATTGCTTCTTGAGCAGAGACCCATCGAGCATCTTGAAATTGTTTAATTTCATCAACTGCATTCTCCTTGTCATTGTTGGTGATCTAAACAGCTACTCTATTATGACCTTTATATATATATTTGTACAAATATTTCACAGCTTGCACCCCTGAACAAATTTCAACATTTATATGACAATTATACCTTGATAACAGATATGGACTATAAGGTACCACTCACTGGTTGTTAAGTTCAACCTTACGAACTTTAACACTCAATCCATTTTTTCCTCTTTTGTAGATTGGATATCCATCATTCCCTTGTATTGTGCTTTCACAAAATTGTCGTGACTAGTGAAATTTGCACTTTCCATCCACCATACAAGAATTTTTCATGTTCTTATCTCCACATGACCCATGCATCATATGTTTTATAACCAAGTCATGTAATTCAGGATGCATTTCTTTATTTGGAAGTTCCGCACTGACAAATCTATCAAAATGATCTGAGGTTGTAATTTTATAATTTGATTTCAAAATTATCAGAATATGAGCATGTGGCAGCCCTCTTTTTTGAAATTCAATAACATGTACATGTGCTGCAACTTTGCCAAAAATTTCCTTTTTAAATAATTGATCTTTTAAATATTGAAGTTTTGCTCTAAAAACTCTTGAGGTTAAAATGGGTCGATCCTGCGGTCGCTGACCATTGTACAACTTTTCTTGTATCTCTTTCCACTCTGGATTACAAGTCATTGTAATAAAAAGATCTGGTTTTCCAAATCTTTGTACTCATGCCAATGCATCTAGATATCTGCTGCGCATATCTCTTGGTCCACCTATAAACGAAGCAGGGAGGACTACTCTTTTACCAATTTCATTCCCTCTACACTCTCCTTTTGAAACACTATCCATTATTCCTTGATATAGTTCAGATCTTAATGTAGATTGATTTTGACGATAGTAATCCAATCTTGTCGCCTCTAACTTTATGTACATGTCTGTTGCATATTGTTGCAATAGTTTGCCAGCACGAAGGAGGGTGGATTGTCGTGGGTTTCTAATTTGCAATCTATAGCAACTGTATTTTCTGCATGAGACTTTTTTATTACTTTGTTGGACGACAACTGCAAGTACAAATATAACTAAAAATATTTTCAAAATGAATAAAAAATATTTATGAATGTTGAAACCTTTCAAAGAAACTTACTTTTTTTAAAATTAATGCTTCATCAATGAATATTTCATTATATAAAGTTCTGAGTTTTATAGGCATGGAATTCTTGACAAATTGTTTTACTTACATTTTCTTTTTCAGTTTTTGGTAAGCACTTAAAATGGATTCGTACCTTCTTGTTCTTGGGAAACAATTTCATCCGCGGAAGAAAAAATTGTTACTCCAGTAGCATCATTAGCAAGTGTATTATTCACTGTTACATTATCAATTTGGCAATTATTCTCAAAAAAAGAAAAAAAAAAGGAACAATGTCAAAAATATTAACATGATACCTAATCGAAAAATTATACATACACATCTTCTTGTTCTTGGGTAAAAGTATCATCCATACACGAATTATGTGGTGTTCCAGATCCCTCATTTCCAATTGTATTATTAACTGAATCATTTGTATTTAAAGGAATAATTTTCAAATTAATAAGTTTGAGTAGAGAAATATATATTGTTTGAAAATTGATTATGATCCTACGCGAACTAACTTTTATGATAAACTTGACATATATGGATAGAAAATAACTTATAATGTATCAAACTTCTATGATAAACTATGGATAGACAATAAGCTATAAATATATGATGAAAATATATTAATGCAATCATTCAATGATCAATTTTTGCGGATAAAAAAATTATTAAATCAATGAATAGGTTATTAAGCATTCTAATTGTATTTAAATTATGGATTCTTGAAAGAAAAGGTTCTACTGCAAAAATGACAAAGGTTTTTATGTCCAATTACATGCAAAAAAATTTTACTCCTTCAAAGTTATATTATATAAGTATAATAAAATAATTTCAAATTAAATGTATAGTTGTTATAGCCCTTCAAAGGTTTTGTAAGACTTCAAATAGGGTAATAAAATGCATAATAGATTATCAATTTAATAGGTACATACTTTTTTATTTTTTGATAAGAGAGTTATACATATAAAAAATAATTGTATGTTTAAAAATTAATTTATGTGGTATGATTTAGTTAGAAACATATATAACTATGAAAATAAAAATGCAAATAATAATTTAAAATAAAATAAAACAATTGAATTTTAATAAGAAAAATGACATGGTCATAGTATTATGCACATATATGTTTTTATATTTGTAATATACTTTTTTTTCCAGAAATATCACCATCTTCATTATAAGAGATAGGTGGAACATGATTGATATTCGATGTTTGTCCATTTCCTACAAACAAAGATAGTGTTTTGAATATTAGAGAGTTACTTAAAAACAAAAGTAATTTAAATGTAAGAGACATAAAAAAGTGTCATTGATTTAAATGTAAAATATTTTGTACTACATATAACCAATAAAAGTACCTTGTTCAAGTTCATGATTACTTGATTCCGCTCTATCAATAGCATGAGTTGAAGAAGTTGAAGTATTTTTTGGAATATTTTGATGCCACCCTGTCTGACCTTTAGGGAAAAGAATTGGATATTGCAAGGGATCATAACATCCATAATAATGCTTTATTCTGTGTCTATGACCTGAGTGAGCATGCACTACAATGTCTCGTTCGAATGGTATGTTTACATTATTTCCTTCAACCCATATAGCTGCAACTTGATCAGCTGATGGGGAGTTATACACTCGTTGATCTAATCTTACATCTTTCGAAATACGAAGTTGAACATCGTTCATTGAAGGATAATCCTTTAACCTTCTAAAGATTCTTCCATATGGATTTGCTTCCATAATTTTTATAAGCTTTTTCACAGTAGTTTGAGATAAACTCGAATCTTGCAGTATCTTCATTCTGTTGTTAACCTCGTTGTCAATATCGACAAAATACAATTGGAAAAAGCCTGGACCATCTTCTCTTGGAAGTAAACCCGGTAGATCGTGATAACACATTCCATGTGCTCTAAAAGTATACACTCCTCGCCGATGCAAGCTCTTTGTCTAATTTGACACCAAATGATGTAAAAGAAAATATGGAATTGAAAGCACGAATATTTTTCGAAATTCGACAGCTTCTTCTGGTTGGGATGCAAGTAGCTCATACAATTCATCAGATACTTGAATAGGTGCAAGCTTAATTTTTCCATTCCCGCAACAAAAACCCGGAGGCTCATAGTCAAATTTTACAGCACCACAATGATTGCAATTAGAGACTTTTTCCAATTCATGCATCTCAGAAGACTCAGGCTCATAACTCCTTGAACCTAAAATTTTGAAATGTATAAATACAGTCAATTATAGTAAAGAAATATTAATGGTTCCTTGTATAATAATGACTAAAAACAACTTTAAATGTATAACCTTTGGATTCATTTGGAATCATTTGAGTTCTCAGAAGCCAAGGGACTTCTGCACGCATCTTTCACTGTTTTCGCAATTCATTAACAAGTTGAGTATTTTTTTGTTTCTCCTCCTCATTCATGTTTTGGTAACGACTTCCATTCACCCTAACAATTGGTATATTCGTGTTCTGCGTTTTCTTGCGGTCCTTAACTTGATGCATATGAACTTCTGAATTTTTATCGTTTTGGTTATTCAAGGCTGCACTTGAAGAAGACTCACGCATCTTTCGCTGCTTGCGCAAGTCATTAACATGTTCAGTATATTTTGGCTTCTCTTCCGCATTCATATTTTGGTAACGACTTTTCTTCACCCCAACTGTTGGTATGTCCGTGCTCTTTTTTTCCTTTCCCTTCTTAAGTTTATCCATATCAACTTCAGAATTTTGATCATTTCGGTTATTCAAGACTGGGATTGAAGAGGATGCACACATATTTCGCTCCTTTCGCAATTCATTAACATGTTTAGTATATTGTTTTTCCTCCTCCGTATCCAAGTTTTGGTAACGACTTCTCTTAACCATAGCTGTTGATGTAATCATGCTTGTTGTTTTCTTGCGCTCATTTACTTTATCTATATGATCCTGTCTTTCGCTACTCTTGAAGTTGGCATACTTCCTTTTCATCAAATTCAATCTTCTTAGTTTTGAATCCTCTGTTTCAATATAAAAATAAATTATAATTTTTTTATAAACGTAATATTCATTTTTTTTTGCAATAATTAAAGGTATGAAGTGATAGTCACCATTACCTGAGTTGGAATTCAATATGGAAGATTGCTTATGAATAACCATTTTTGGCAAGTCTTGCTGCAAAATGAACATTAGGAAAATCTGTCAGAACACCTATAGGGACTATATTTATATCCTCAAATTTTGTTTATAACTCCCTATTCAATAAATAATTTTGTTAAATCCGTAAGACAACTTTGCGAATCATATTAGACCCAGCACTCTCTAAGAACACGGTTATTCAGTTTATACCCATAGAACAACTAAAATCACAAAACTTCATTTAAACGATATTCACAAAACAGTGACTTCGTAATCAATAATCAGCTACCATAATATATCATTTAACTCACTATACTCTCCTGTTTTACTTTAGTTATATAGACATACACAGGAACATACATTCTATAACAGTACAAAACCAGCCAACCTAAATGATCCCAGCTATACTCTTCCACTAAGTAATGTATAAACATATAGTCGAAAGGAAAAATTTAAGTTTATGAAAAAGAAAGCGACCATAAATTTTCACAACAGAATTCTCAGCAACTGATGCAAAAGTATAGCACAAACCTTAATATACTGAATTGAACAATAGCAATAACAAAATTAAGATATACAAAAGGAAATGATTAAAAGTCTTCAATGGAGAAAATGTAAAAGTTGAAATCGATAAAAGATAAGAAGAGTAAAAAAATCCAACCAACTTAGAGTGGACATCAACTCCAAGCAACTTAACTGATTACATTTCTAACAATATGAAAATTTCCTTATTGACTATATATACACATACAACCGTGACCCTTCAATATCAATGAATATCATGACGTAACTACTTGGAAATGAAAAAAGAAACAGGAATGCAAAAGTACATATAAAAATAGATAGATGAATACAAAAGTATAAATAACAGTAGACAATCAATGAATATCAAGATGAATCACTTGAAAATGAAAAAAGGGATAACATGATTGCAAAAATATAAATAAGAATAGATAGATGAGATACTAAAATTCATGAAATTATTAAAAACAAAAAAAGTTTCATGAGTAAAAATTTATTAAAATAGCTTTAGTAATCATGAATCGAATACCACCATATTTCAACAGGAAGGCCACCAAATTAACCTTCAAGAAGGATTTAATTAAAGTTGGGTAGTGAAATAAAAGAAAGCAAAAATCTACTTCTCTTTCCTCGATATTCAATTGCATGCACATTTGCTCCCTTTTCATATTAATCAATGCATTTATAAACATAAAAATTGATCTTCCAGAAGGTTACTTTAGAGAGTTTTAACATACAAAAAAAAAAAAAAAAAAAAAACAGAGCTCATAGAATGAAATCAAAATAGAGCACTATACATACATTCAAAATCGGAATTCCACCTGAGACATTAGATAAAGCCAGAGAATTCTTCAAGAAGATTAATGAATTCTGAAGGAAGACAAAATCACAACAATTAGTTAAAAATTAATTTGGCAGAGGTGACCTAGTATCCATTCGAATGCTTGTCATCCAGCCATTAAGATTGTTACAAAATTATTAATTACAAGTGCATGCATGATAATATTTATGTATCTTATTTTTAATTTTAATATTTTATTTAATATTTGAGGATTAGGATCATGTAAATCACCCTAAATCATTAGTTAAAAATTGATTTGGCAGAGGTGACCTAGTGTCCATTGGAATGCTTGTCAACCGGCCATTAAGATTGTCAAAGAATTATTAATTACAAGTGCATGTATGATAATATTAATGTATCTTCCTTTTAATTTTAATATTTTATTTAATATTTGAGGATTATGATAATATTAGAATAGGGCTATTTTGACCCTAATTCAAAAATTGTAAATTATGTAAATCACCCTAAATCATTCATATTTTTAGAATAGAATATATAATAAAAATTCAAACTTTGTTTGCAAACAGGAAATAATTTATTGAGTATGTTTTTAACTTGAGCTTTTGCCCATTTTCAATACGATCTAGTGAAATTTATTATAAAAGAGGAAAAAGGGTATATTCTAATGGAAATTTTTTATATTAGACCAAGTTTAGTGTTATAGTGTTTATCTCTAATATACACTACAGAAAATTCTAGCCTAGACCCGTCTTGGCCGCACCCAAGTGTATTTCATAAGGAGATTGTATTACACTTACCATATAATTAGTAAGTTATTTCAAAAAATACACATGAGTTTGGCCGAACCGGGGGCGGGCTAGAATTTCCCACTACACTAAAGTGTATTTTGTGTGATCTTTACACATACTTATACAAAAAAGATATACACAAAATAACTCTTGAATCAACCGGACATAAAATTACACTACACTACCAAACCTTTTACTCATTATTCGTAGTTACACTATTTATGACAATGCTATGTTAGATTATTATATTTTTTTTATGAACTTAGAATTATTTTAACAATAGTTTTTTTTCCAGGTTTTAATGCACAAACACAAATTAATATGTGACCCTATCATCTTTATGTACTACTAATTTATCTACAGTCCCACTTTTCACTTGAAAATTAAAACATTTACTTATATGTACACGCACATGTGTGTGTATACATATATATATATATATATTTACTATACACATGCTTATATATATTTTTTGAACGATGCACACACTGATATTTGTATTCATGTAAAATCGAAATTTAACATGATATGGTTCTAGTAGTTAGTAGTTTAGTCTTAATAAAATAGGATAAACTTCGTTTATTTATTCAGTTTTATAAATAAAGTGAAATCAATTTGAAAACCGTCTAATCGCATCAAAATGTGCAAACAAGCAAATTCGATTTTAACTTACATAACACAATTTGAATTACTATTTTACTAAATCAAACTTAATGATTCGGTTCGAGATTAATAGAAAGAATCACTAAATCGAACCTCGAACACCCTTATAAAACACAAAAAGAATATTTAAGTTATAATTATTACCTCTTATTAGGTAAATAAATGATACACCATAAATAGTTGAGGGGCCCAAAGTGAAAAAGGAGGAATTAACTTTTTACCGCCATTACATTTGACGTGTACGGCGTCGTCTCGATTTCCCCCAAATTCATCTGTTCTTCTGCTAAAACCTCACTCAAAAGTACAAAATAAAATATGTATGTATAATTTTATATATATGTGTAAGCATTTGATTTTGAAACACAATTCAAAAAATGGGTACAGAAAATGCAAAAGATGAAGAAGATATTCAGCAAGCGGAGAATGATTGTTCGAACGATTCTATCGAGAATGATAATGAAGAAGAAGAAGAGGAGGAGGCAGAAGAAGAAGAAGAATCACATTCTGAGGTTTATTTCATACTCCGTTTCCGATTTTTAGGTTAATCGTTTGGTGGAAAATATGTAATGCTGCTGTACATTTTGCAGCAAAGGTTGTACGTTCACCATCCTTTTGATCAAAGTCCTTTTGATTTGCTTTCAGAATTTCTATTTTTAGTAGTGCGTTTGTGTTTTTGTTTTAGTAGTTTTGGGATTGAGAATGAATCATGTTTCTGCAAAAAGAAAAAAAAATTAGTATTGGATATTTCTTTTATGTTTAATCAAAATCACGTAATGGTGTTCCTTATGCTCCTTGCTGCTGTGGTTGTACCGTGCTTAAGATCGTCAGTTCGCTTCTTAGTGTAATGAGCTTGAAAGGTTCCTTTTCATGGTGTTGTTGAATTTTCTGTTAATATGATTCAATAGGTTTTATGTTTTCATTTTTGTATTGAATGGAATCGCATTATACTTCACCGTATTCCCATTGATTAGCTCTTTGTTTTCCTTCATTATCTCGTTAGCCACGATGTCGAAAAAGGGTCACATTAGAGACAACAACTTTAAAGAAATAGGTATCAAAAAACCTATCATATATGGGTAGTTGGGTACATGAAAATGAAATTAGGATCTTATCCAAAAAAGAATGATATTAGGGAATAGGGTATAGTGTGGAATAATTCTGCTTGATAGAGAATTATTTCCTCATGCTCATTCTATATTTTTTCACTGTCGATGATAGTTCGCAGAATGAAATATTCAATGCAGCTTATCCCTCCCTAGCTAGTTGAATACCAGCTTCGCTCATAGTATTTCGAGTATTTTTACTGCCTTATCTATTGATGGTAGCTTTTAGTCTCTTTATTACTCGAGAAGAATTAACTCCTCGTCTTGAATGATAATAACATCCTATCATTTGTCATTTACTTTATTCTTATTTTGTATCTACATGTAAATGTTTGTTTTAACATGTTCTCAGGAACCCTTGACTGAGGCGGAGATAGAAGAGCTCATTGCTGAGCTTTTAGAAGTTGAGAGCAAAGTAAAAAGATCTTCACCTTTCCTTGCTTGCTTAAACGAAAAGCAAGATTTGTTCTTACTTGAATCACTAATTTAATTTTCAGGCTGCGGAGGCTCAAGAGACGCTCGAAGAGGAGTCCCTAGTCAAAGTAGAGGCCGATGTTAGAAAAGAATTGGCTCAATCTCTTTCTGGTGATGAGGTAAGTTCCTCTTCTTTTATTTTAGAGGCTTCTCAATTTATAATTTGTATTTTGAATAATTTTTGGTGATTGGATAGTTGGAGAAGGCTATTGCAGAAGAGATGGCGACATTCAAGGAAGAGTGGGAATCAGTGCTTGACGAGCTTGAGACTGAGAGTGCTCATTTACTGGTACAGTTTTGGATTTGTTTTTATTATGTTTTAAAATAAAAACTGCTCTAAGTTTTAGGTTTTTACTACTCAAAACCATATTTATCATTAATATTGTTCAATCCTATTTAAATGACTGGCAGTATTGTTGGTTTCAAATTTTGAAGAATTGAATCAAACCGAAACATGTTTGAGAGGGCCTTACCTTAGCGGGCTTCGCTTCTTCTTCTTCTTCTTCTTTTTTCTTTTTTTCCTTTTTACAGTTTTTGTGTCTTTACATAAATTATACTACTATTCCTTGCATTCATCTTATAATTGTTTTAAAGAAAAGGTATAAATTTGTAATTCCTGTTAACTTGTTGCTTTCCTTTTTTTCCCTTTCTTTCGTTCCATAGGAACAACTGGATGGTGCTGGTATTGAGCTTTCGAGTCTCTATAAGTGGATTGAAAAGCAAGCTCCTAATGGTTGCTGCACGGAAGCATGGAAAGAGAGGGCTCACTGGGTCGGAACTCAAATGCCGGTAGATGCTACTGAATCAGTTGCACAGGCTGAAGAGTATCTCCAGGTTCACAGGCCTGTGAGAAGGTTAATTGACTGCCTTTTGATGAGTTCATATTAATATACTCATGTGATAAGTTTGATCCTGAATTTGGAACTTTTATTGTGGGCCAGAAAGCATGGCAAAGTCTTGGAGGAGGGTGCCAGTGGTTTTCTGGGAAAAAAGATTGTGACAAGTGAAAGCAATGCAGCCGTGAATGATAGTAGTAACGCAGATTGGGATTGTTTTAGCAGAATGTGCTCTGACAAGTCATCTTTAGAGGATATCAAGTTTGGGAGCAAGAATTGGGCTTCTGTCTATCTGGCCAGCACTCCACAACAGGCTGCTGAACTGGGCCTGAAATTTCCAGGAGTTGATGAGGTGATATATTCTGGAGCTTTTGTTTAAACTCAGGTTGCATTTAGAAGGAAAGATTTGGATTTGAGCAAATAATTTGGAAAAAGAATGTCTAACGACTCTGTATTATGTGTATCTAAAATCCATCATAACGACTGAAAACACAACTCAGAATGAGTGCTAAATGATTTGAATCCAATGAACATGAGTTATCCAAACAAGCTCAATGGATTTGTATCGTAGATTTAAAATCCTTAAATCGAAACACAACCTTATGTAACTATGGTGTTGTGTCTCAACACATACCTGGTTAAATGAGAATTATGCTCTCATTTTCAAGTTGCTCTATGCTGAATGTTTTAAGCCGCATATATATAATATTTCACTCTCCCTGTTTAGTATGGGTAACACTCACTTGAAACCCTCCCGATGGCTTGTTTGGGGGGTAGTCCCAAGAAGTTATCCAATCTCAGAATTGCATTTGTTGAATTGAACCAAATCCATCTAAGCTAGGTATCAATTTGTGTTGTATGTTAAGGAGTTCCAAATTAGTTGAATGAGTTGGAAGCAGCTCATGGAAGTTTTTCCAGACCTTAAAACGTCCCATATAATTATTGTTTCTATGATTTCAAAATGGATGTTGGTCAACTTTATCATGCTTTATCAAGATGCTATAGGATTCGCCTTTTGGCAGAGCAGGAAATTGGGAGCCCTTATGTTTTCATTTTAAATGACTATTTGTCAGAAGTTTTTATGTTTCACCTGTACTATATGGCCAGGTGGAGGAGATTGATGATGTTGATGACACTTCAAGTGATCCTTTTATTGCGGATGCTATAGCCAATGAAGGAGATCTGAATCTTACTGAAGAGCAAAAGAGGAACTTTAAGAAGGTCAGTCTGTGCTATTGTCTGCAAAAAATATTTCCCTGCTACATAATCCTCTGAATTGATAGCAAATACCAGCAAAAGACCAGTCATCTTTAATCCATCTAAGCTAGGAATATCTGAATCTGGCGCATCTGTGAATCATCTAGTACATTTTCTTGTTCATCTTTGAGAAATTAATTTCATCAATTTTGCTTATCAATTTGCCTGTGAAATTTTGGGCATGGCTTATTATTAAGAGTCAAGTGTTGCACCATATATTTGTATGGTACATTCCTGCCATTTTAGTGAGAATAGTTTAAACAAATCTGTTTCATTTTGTGTGGTATTATGAAGTATCTTTTAAATGTTTGGTCCATTTGCCACTTCTATAAAAATACTATACATGGCTCGTCTTCCCTTGCATGAAACAGCTGACCAGATCAATATTTTTTATTTTTAATATTATTATATTTAATTTGTATTTGTTTGTTCTCAGGTTAAAGAGGAAGATGATTTGAATGATGATCGTGAGCTTCATATTCGTTTGAAACGAAGAAGACGTAGGAAGCAACGCAAAGAGGTTTATTTTCAAGCTTTAACCTGTTTAGGTCCCTCATTGGTCTAACATAGTTCTTCAAATATCTATTTCCAGGATTTGAATATAATTTGGTTTTAAAGATGCTTCTTGGGTTCTTTATTTCTTAGTGATATAACTGAGCTCAGTCAAAAAGAGAACTGAATAAATTGAAAAGGTTGACTAACATATACACATGCTAAGATTGTTTGAGTTTTGTTTAGCTGTATGTCGAGGATTGAGCAGTTTGTGAATTTAGTAACAAATATTACCTAGTTAAAAGAGTGTCATTCATGTGCCTCTACACGCTGGATCTCTATAATCAGTTAGATCTCCCAATAATAGACGGAAAAGTAAACTTGTAGCAAGTTCGTCAGTTTGTGGCAATTTTAACAATTCCATATTGCTACATGGCTGGCTCTTGGTGAGCCACAGCATAGCTGATTAGAGCTGCGAAGTGCTTTTGCTCAAGCCAGGATTGCACTGACTTATCAGTCTATTCTTGGTTCATCTCCCACTATTCTGTGTGAAAGTGTTTAAGCTACACAGGTTTAAATTATATATGAATTGAATTGAATTTAGTCATTAATAATATGCACATTTAGAGTTGGAAATACCTGAAGATTCTTAGATATCAGTGCTCTTAGACTTGCTCCAACATCAACTCATAAACTTGTGTTTCTGTGTATAATAACAATAAAGTTTTTATTCATTGTGCATAACTGGATTTCCTGTTATTGTTATTTAACTAATCTCACCTGCACATTATTGTCATTTCACAAGATTTTAACTTTATGAATGAGCATTTATTAGACAGCTTGACATAGGATTGCCGTCATAAATCAGAAAATTTTTGAACCCTGGAATTCAATGAAAATGACGTGTACGGCCTTCAAATTAATATGAGGAGACTTTTAAATCACATAATCCGGAGCTAGATAGTATGAATTAACTATTGATTGAAACATATTTACTTATGGAATGGTCAATCTCACTTATGACAGATTGGCAGGACAGATTATTCTTGGATTTTATTTCTTTCATTTCTCGCTGTCCGCTATCTCACTTGCTCATTCATACTTACTTTCTCTTTTTGATGTGGGGCCCTTTAATTAATGTGACGGGACTTTTGAATAACGCAATCCAAAGAAGATATTATGAATCGACTGGTAATTATAACAATTTACATTTGGAATGGTCAATCCAGTCGGATTAATTGAAGAGATGATTACTTGAGTTTTTTTTTTTCTGAGTCCTTTCTGTCTGTCTTTCACTTACTCATTCACATCCACTCTCTTTTTGGATTTCTGAATGATTTGGAGGGCTAAATTTAAGGTAAGTGTAATCATTAATTGATTTAATGCCTTGCACCTAAAAAACAAAATGGAAAAGCATATGATATATAAGATGGTTTTATATTGAATTTATGTGCATAGAGCATTCAAACTGATATGATATTTAGGCGCTCTTGATGAGTTTTTATCCTATAATTTTCGGGTTAAAAGGATAGCTATTGAAAAAAGCAATTAATCTCTCAAGAAGGAAGAAACCAGATGTGTCTTGCTTAACCTGGCCACTTTCCTGTAAAATTGTATGACTTGGATTCATGCTAATTAGAATGGTAAGTGTAAAAGAAAAAGTAAGAGAATTATTTGAGGTGCAATTCTCAAACTTGAATTTTGCTTCACTTCGTTTAGTATTACGTTTTTAATATGTGCATAGATACTCCTACGAGAAATTATAATTTTTTCTTTTCGTCTTATACTACTTTTAATTCTCAAACCATCTGTATGACCTATTTGTTTTATTTGATTTGATGTAAGGATTATGAAATGATTACTTTGATCTTATGTCTTAATTCTATATAAAATTTTCAGCTTTTCCATTCTAAATCGTCATTGTTGGCATTTGGTTCATTTTTTTTTTCCAATTTTAATTAGGACAATATTCATGAGGATGGCGCTGCTGAAAATGATCATGGAAATCAAGAATTGAATGATAATGTGCATGAGTTGTCTGATGGAGAAAAATCCAAGAGTGATCGTGATGGCTCTGCTTCCCCGGACTTAGTTGAGTCGAGGGGGTTCAAACGTTCCAGTGAATGTGATGAACTGCAGTCTGACAATGGGAAAGCGTGTGCAATTACTATAAATAGTGACAATGAAGATCCGACGGCTGGAAATAGATCGTCACCTATGAAGGAAGACACCAAATCGGAAAGTCAAATAGTCTCTAGTTCAGATTCTGGTTCAGATGATTCAAACGAGGACAACAGTGTCAAAGACAGGTATACTGGATTATCAATTTATGGTAGTGGTTTTTGTTTGAGTCCTGGGGACATATGATAACTGACAATCAAGAGGTTAGTTCTCACAAATGATGGTGAATATGCAGCACAACTATGTTAAAAGTTCAAATGTTAAGTTTGAAATTCTTTTGCCAGGGATTTTAACCTGAGGCTCTGACGGAAATCAATTCCACAACATTTTGTTTTGGGAATCCATGATACATTATTTATACTACTATACCTTTTGTTTTTACTTAATACTGATTACGGTTTTAAGAACACATTTGTGCTTCTCTGTTCCTTGTTTGTGTAATGCATATTTGGTTAGGTTTTTACAGCCTTTGGTACGTTTTATCAAACTTAAAAAAAATAAAATTCAATTACTGTTGTTTCTGGTACAAAAATTATAATTTGACATGGGCTCCCCAGCAACTGAAAAACTTTACATTTTGTGTATTTTCTTTGCATAATGGATATCTGTGATTGTTGAATTGTACTTTTGTATTTCCATTCAATCACTATTTGAACTTTAGGGTACTTCTTTCTTCTTTATTATTCCTATCATACTTGGTGTAATTCGGATTCCCTGACAAGTTTATACAGGGCAAATCAACATTCACTTTGATTTTAGAATAAGAATTGTAGATTTATGTGAAGCATGAAAGCCCTGCACACTGAAAAGTTATTACTCTTAATATCTTATTGTTTCATTCCTCCCTCTGCGGCTCTCAAAGAACTATTCTTGTTCTCTTAAATTGTATTTATGTCTGAACGTCATCCTTGAACTCAATTTGGTTTCCTTCCTTTTGTTCCAGCACAAAGCGAAGACGTAAAAAGAAAATTCGAAGAATAATTGATGATACTGAATTGGGGGAAGAAACCAAGAAAAAAATTGCAATTGAAAAGGTAAAGTTTATTGCATTATATATCTAAATACCGATTATCAACAGGTCATCTAAAAATTACTTTTACAGGAACGTCAAGAGCGGCTTAAATCTTTGGAGGCACGGTTTTCTACCAAGACTGTTATGATGAGTTCTGCAATTAGCAGCGGGAGTTCGTTTGATGGCACTGGTGTTGAAATTCTTGGTGATACTTCTGCAGGTTACATAATAAATGTGGTGAGAGAGGAAGGTGAAGAGGCAGTGAGGATTCCTGCCAGCATCTCGATGAAATTAAAACCCCATCAGGTTTTTTTCCCTATTATGAACTTATTGTCCATCTTCTATACTATTGATATATGTTCGGAATTTGAATGTCGACTTCAGAATTATCTGCATCCGATATCTTGCTGGGTACTAATGCGAATGCCATTTATCTAACCTTTTCCTTTGTTTTTTTCTTATAATTGGAAAAGTTTCATTAATGTGTACTGCATTCATGTGAAAAGAAATCGTTACATAAAAATGTTAAGAGTTTTCTAACTGCTGTTAGTGCAAGGGGAGGCGGATGTCATTTCAGAAACCTGAGGGGGGTCTACCTGGATACAGAGCAAACATCAGGGGAGGTTTCTGTATTACCCATAGATCAATGATCTATGCATAATTGGTGTTGCACTGTTTCTAGGTTCTTGTCACTGTTATGTTTTCGAGCATAACATGTTACGTATGCATGTCTGATTAGCTATTTATATTCCGGGCCTTTTCCCCATTTTATGATTAAGTGGAATCATATTTCTTTTTATGGTTGTGTGAACTCCAAAGTAATCATGCATCTCTTTTAACACTTTATGCCAACATGGTTTATCTTGCTCAACTATCTGCAGTATGTTCTTTGTTTAGTTTAGTATATTTAAACTCAGTCATATGATCTACACATTAACTGGGTTTTTGATAGTCCTAATTTCGTCTCACTTCAGATTACGGGGATTCGATTTATATGGGAAAATATTATTCAATCTGTGCGAAAAGTGAGGTCTGGTGATAAAGGTCTTGGTTGCATTCTGGCTCATACCATGGGGTTAGGTAAAACTTTTCAGGTAGCATTTCTGTACTAATTGGAATTATATTTTCATTTAAATTTCTGCCTCTTTTGAGGTAGCATTTCTGAACTCGCACTTTCTTCTCTAGTCTCTCTCTCTCTCAAACTCTCTAGTTTCTCTCTGTTCTCTCTAATCTCATTTATTTCTTTCAAATTTTTCCTCTTTTATTCATTTTTCATTTTTTTTTAATTTAGACAACTTTCACTTATACACATGAATTGAAAATTATGTAAATTTGGTAGTTTTCTTAAGATTTCAGATTGTGTATATAGGTCATTGCTTTTCTTTACACTGCTATGAGAAGTGTCGACCTAGGACTGAAAACTGCACTCATCGTGACACCAGTAAGTGTTCTACACAATTGGCGGCATGAGTTTATGAAATGGAGACCATCTGAGCTAAAGCCTCTCCGCATCTTCATGCTTGAAGATGTTCCAAGGTTTGTCTTCCTTGTTTTTTCTCCTTACTCTTTCTTTTTTGATTAATTCAGAGTGTGTATAATGGTGGTAGTAATTGTACAATTTTCCTTTTGAGATTATATAAGTACTTGAAAAGAGGGTCTCTGGACCTGGTTATGTTCTTAAACATAATATCTGTCGTTTTTATTTAGTTTGCGAAATTGCCAGGTTCTGGTGTTACTGAAAGGTTCCTTTTTGGATTGGAGGATCGATGCGTTTCCAATCCACAAAAACAAATGCATAGCAATTGTTTATACAATTTCATGTTATCACAGATGTCATATATTCTTTAACACACTCATATTGATTTTTCCAGTCACTATGTTGGATTTTAAATCCACCTAATATTGGGGTAATTTGAAATCTCTCGAATCCTTTATTCCAAATGCAACCTAAAATTTATTTTGTTGTGTGCGCTTAAGTATACCTATCCAGTTACATTTGAGTTATCTTCTTCCCACATAAAGCATGCTTAGTTTTGTGCCTTTTAGAGCATAGGGAATTAAGCTGAACTCTTTCACAAGTCTTCACCAAACTAATACTTTGCTTCATTTGCTCAGAGAGAAACGGATTGATTTGCTCACGAAGTGGAGAATTAAAGGTGGCGTCTTTCTAATTGGCTATACTGCCTTCCGAAATTTGTCCCTTGGAAAGTATGTTAAGGATCGAGATATAGCTAGGGAAATTAGTCATGCACTTCAGGTAATATGTTATCATTGAGCATTAGAAAATAAGCTTCTATTTTCTCGGATTTTCGGTTACTACTTATTTTGGAAATTTCTCTCATTTTACTTCATTTAGTATTAAAAATTCGGCTGGTATTTTTGCTTATAATGAAAAATGTGTGCTTATTGCCAGTATGGACCTGATATACTAGTCTGTGATGAGGCACACATTATCAAGAACACCAGAGCTGATACAACCCAGGCATTGAAACAAGTGAGATGCCAGAGAAGAATTGCACTAACTGGATCGCCTCTTCAGAATAATCTGATGGAGTATTATTGTGTATGCCTTTTAAAATCACCCTTTTTTTTTTTCAATTACAATTTGAAATGAGTATTGCCAATTCACGGGAAATTTCATGCTGTGCACTTGCGTATGACCCACGTGGGTTGTAAGCCATCTGATGAGAATATGATGATGTCATAAAGTGAAATGCTGGCATCATGTATAGTCTAACAGTTCACAACCCCTCTTGGGTAGTTCTCAAGTGGATATCATCCCCAAAATTCTTAATCCACCTGGTGTGTCGTACACTAAAGGGTGTTTATCATGCCATATCAGCATATGGTATATATTGTTGATGTGGCATAATCCACACCCTTTGGTGTTCAACACCTACTTTATAGAAATTTTTTCCGTAGCATCTCATAGCCATCAATCCACTCTCTGATCGTCTTGAATTTTATCTGAAACAGATGGTTGATTTTGTTAGAGAAGGATTTCTTGGCGATAGCCATGAGTTTAGGAACCGGTAAGAATCTTAAACTTGTATCCTTCGGTAAATTCCTTATTGCCTTTATTACCATGCTACTAATCCTTTTACTGTTTTTGCAGTTTCCAAAATCCAATTGAAAATGGTCAACATACCAATTCCACTGCAGAAGATGTGAAGATAATGAACCAAAGATCTCATATTTTGTATGAACAGTTAAAAGGGTTTGTTCAGAGGATGGACATGAGTGTGGTTAAAAAGGATTTACCCCCCAAAACCGTATTTGTTATAGCTGTGAAATTATCTCCGTTACAGAGAAAATTGTATAAAAGATTTCTTGATGTTCATGGTTTCACAAAGGACAAGGTCTCTGGTGAAAAGATAATTAAGAGATCTTTCTTTGCAGGGTACCAGACCTTAGCTCAGGTATGTATTATTTTTGCTTATTTTATTGGTCTCCTGATTTAAATTTTGTTTTACATGCATATGGTTTTTTTTTGCTAGAACTTAGGCACACTGACGCCTCAAAAATTCAGAAAACTGCTGACTTGATATTTTACCTAATTTTATAGTTGCTCGTCTTTGAACTATTTAATTTTATAATTGGTTTTCTTTGGACCTTTTTCTGTCTTTTGTCAGCTTTGCACCTTTCCATGTGACCCTTCTTATTTGTTTCTGAATATATTATGTTAATTTCGATTTTTTCCAGTAGAGTTTACTAATTCCATTGATGTCGTTTGGAGTTTTAGAGTTGCAATTGCAATTGCAATCATTTTTTCATTTTTGGTAATGAATTCAATTCTTATTCTTACTATATGAGAGTGTAAGTTTGATTTTGCTCTCTTTTTAGATATGGAATCATCCTGGAATTTTGCAACTGATGAAAGAAAAAACAGACTCTGGTAAATGTGTAGATGTTGAAGATGACAGCTCAAGTGATGAGAATGTGGACTACAATATGATCTCTGGAGGTACTTCTAGATGAACTTTAGTCCTTTTCTATTTATAGTTCAACTACTAATCCTGGTTGTTTGTAGTTGTTTAATTAGTCTATTTGTCTACTTAGCATATAAAGTCGTACAAGCTAAAGCATTTACTTATTTACTTTTATTATGATGGACGAATACTTTTGAAAATGGTCTGGTGCAGTATCGGATATCTCCCTTACGCATATGGCTCAGATTCGTATATGATAACGGTACGGAGTATCCGGAAATTGAAAAAGAGAAAAAGAAAAAAGGGACACGGTATTGTATATGACTGACACATGCGTCAGATGCGTTTTGGGTACAAACAGGATAATTTTTTTTATTTTTAGTTTGGGTCGAATTAAAAATTAAAAGTTAAACTTGGATGTGATTTTGAATTATTTCTTTTAACTCTCCATCTCGGGTATTATCTTTTATTATGTGAAACTCCAAGTCAGACCTACAAATTATAAAATGAGACTGTGAGGTAAAAAATCAATTTTAAATGGGATTTGATGTTATATTAATATGGGATTTGATGTTATATTAACATTCTAATATTTAAAATCTAGGTATATACATACACTTTGCTATATTCTGCTTTATTCATTTTCCAATCACCCGTGTTGCTTGCAGAGAAGCTGGGAAATCCTCATAAGAAAAATGATAATGGATTTCTTCATGAGGTACGGGAATTATCTTCTCTATTAACCTTCCTCCCTGATTAAACATTTTTAATTTACTTGAAATAATATTATTGAGGCTTTACTAGTTTAAGTTGCCTGTTAAGTTATCTTTTAATTTATGCTTTTATATTCCTAATGCTGTTTCTAATACAGTATAAATTCTATTCTGAGAATTTCAAATTTCAATCAATTGCACTCGTCATCCTTCTTTTACATAGTTATATCTTGCCTCAACTTTTTGCAGGATTGGTGGAGAGATCTTCTTAAGGAAATTAATTACAGGGAGGCCGACTACAGTGGCAAGATGGTCTTGCTACTTGATATCCTGACAATGTGTTCGAATATGGGTGATAAGGCACTTGTGTTTAGCCAGAGTTTATCAACTTTGGACCTGATTGAATATTATCTTTCAAAATTTCCTCGTCCAAGGAAGAACGGAAAATGCTGGAAAAAAGGGAAGGACTGGTACAGGTGCGTGTGCAGGCACTTAAGGCATTTCAAACTGGCACATATTTTAGATTATTGTATTTGATTTACTATTCACCGCAAAACAGAGTTATTTATTTAATCATCTTGTTCACAGTGAAGTGTACTTTTTCTTGTATTTCTCTCAAACTACTCTTGATATCTAATTAAAGGGTTAATTAATGCACATCACGCCATTTATTGGATAATTACATCAGTCCCCGAGGTTTGCAACTTACCAAGACACTCCTTGTTAGATCCTAACAACTCAAAAAACTAATATGATATAATGAAATTGTAATCTGCTTTTACTGACTATGGAAGTTTTAAGTTATGATAATTTTTGAAACCTCGTGGTGATTTTCGTAATTAGGGTCTAATGTAAGGGGTGTTTATGTAGTTTACCCCTGATTAAATCATGTTTTATAAAACTCGATTGCTTTTCACAACCAACAAAAGTTGAAGTAATATGGTTGCTTGGCACCTACAACAGGTTAGATGGAAGAACGGAAAGCTCCGAGAGGCAGAAACTGGTTGAGAGGTTCAACGAGCCTTCAAATATAAGGGTCAAATGCACTTTGATATCTACTAGGGCGGGATCTCTGGGGATTAATCTTCATGCAGCTAATCGAGTTATTATAGTTGATGGCTCTTGGAATCCAACATATGATCTTCAAGCTATATTTCGGGTTTGGAGGTGAGTATGCCATGTTATATCTGTTAAGTTAGACATCGTTGAGTTTGGCCCAGCTTCTGAAAAATTGTTTCTACAAGAATTGATTTCATATAGTTAATTTTAAGAAAAAATGCATTATTTGTCTCATAGGATATATCCTATTGAAATTTTAGCCCCACTTTTAAAAAAGATTCCCAAATTAGTCTCGTAATTTTTTGCATTTTTAGTCTGAGTCATTAAAGAGCTGTTACTTTGGTCACTTGCACGTGACCATGACTTAATTAGCTTAAATTTAACAAAACCATTAACATCGAGTGCACTCCAATCGTGAAATTTCATCCGTTTTTGACGGATGGGGACCAAAATTGCAAACAAAAGAATCCTATGGGATTCTTTATGCAAGTTTAGAAACAATGAGACTAAAATTGCAATTAGTTCCATCCTATGGACCAATATTGCGATTTTACCTTAATTTTATTTAAAAAATGTGTCTGAAAAAATTTTCTTTATGAAACCGCGATTATCCAGAACCTCCAGCTTTTAGCTTTTACAAAATGCTGATTATTGCGTTTAAACAACCGGAAAGTGATTTTAGCTTGTTTTCCCAAAACCCCCCGAAGATCACGATAACCAGAAACATTTTTTGGGTTTAGATTGCCAAACGCCCTGCAATTCATGATAGTGGTCTAAAATAGATTTTATTCGATTTTTGGACTGAAAGTTTAGCTACTTATTTTTTGTAGGTATGGCCAAACGAAGCCCGTTTTTGCATACCGATTGCTGGCACATGCTACAATGGAAGAAAAAATTTATAAGCGTCAGGTAATGGAAAACGAGATTTATTAATCAGTAAGTTGCTAATTTTGAACAAAAAACCTGATTGAGAAAGGTATACAGGTGACAAAGGAAGGACTTGCAGCAAGGGTAGTTGATAGGCAACAAGTACACAGAACAATGTCTAAAGAAGAAATACGTCATTTGTTCGACTTTGGCGAAGATGAAATTGCAGATTTAATTCCTGAGTTGGGACAAGATACTGCAGGTACTGGTGAGCCAAATATAACTGGAAATTTGTTGAAGCAGAAGCCGTCGCTTCCTCATGGAAGTTCATCTTCGGACAAATTAATTCAAAGTTTGATCAGCAGACATCACCCCAGGTATAGATTATTCCGATTTCTTTCTGATTTTTAAAGTTCTTGTACTAACTTGTATTTTCATCTTTATTTAGAAAAATATTCAAGTTCAACTACATTGTGATTTTTGCAAGTTGTGTTCCTAGTCCTTAAATGACGAAAATTACCTTATGTCATCGACTATCATTCCATTTATCTGTCGGCGAAAATTGATTAGGCTTCTAGTGGCTCTCTAGCATCCTTGAATACTGTTTTGGTTTTTCTCATGCAAAATATTCTGTAGCTTAATCTTTGGGATAATTGCACGCACACCCCTCACTTATTGAATAATTACCATGAGCCCTTAAGATTTTGCAAATTAGCTTGACCTCTTGTTGTTAGATCCTGACAACTCGAAAAACAGTGGTTGAAATTGTAATTTGATTTGTAATGAAGAGGGAGGTTATGGTAGTTTCTCAAATTTTGGAGTGTTTTACGTAATTAAGATCTCACATGTCTAGCTATGTAATTTACCCTTTATCTTATTTTTGTTTCACTATGAATGTGGCCGATGGGAACTTGCTTTCCTTTTTTCTTTTTTTTCCTTCAGTTGGATTTCAAATTACCACGAACACGAGACCCTCCTACAAGAGAACGAAGAGGAAAAACTCTCGAAAGAAGAGCAAGACTTGGCTTGGGAAGTATACCGAAAAACCCTGGAGTGGGAGGAGATCCGACGTGTTTCTCCAGACGAAAACATACCCCAGCAAAGGCCCGTTTCTGAATCCGTGCTCAATCAAAAGCCACCTCTTTCCACTGTGGAGGTTCCCAAACGAGACCATGCGCTCGAACGGGCCAGAGCCCGTCATAGATACCGTTATGGGCTTCGACAGTGCACAAATCTTTCTCACTTACTAACGTTGAGGAGTCAAGGCATAAAGATGGGTTGCAGCACTATATGCGGGGAATGTGCTAAAGAAGTACGTTGGGAAGACCTCAAGTTGGATTCAAGGCTAAAGTAGCGCGTGGAAATTCTAGTCCGAATCTAGTTCAGTCAACCCTAGCCAATTACATAAAGACAATTGTTTCAGTATTTGCCACATGATTAGTTGGGTGTGATTGAAACCTGATTCGGACAAGAATTTTCCAGTAATATTCTTAGTATTCCCAATAGTTGATGTAGTTTCCATTTTAGTGCAATGGAAGGAAAAATTACCCCCTTTTGTCAAAATTGGCCGAATTATTATCTCATTTCAGAAAAAATTCAGCCATTTGAACTGTTACGTTCATAGGCAAACCACATGTTTTGAAGAGACACTAGCCTTCTCTTTTGAGCCTTTAAAGGCAAGTATAATTATTAAAAGTTTATGTTTTGGACCATCAGAGTTAGTCTATTCCTTTTTCTGTATTATAGTATATCCCATCCAGGAATAATGGAAGAGAAATGGATAAATAACACATATATCGAGGGCTATGCGGATCCTCAAGACATATATGAAGTAGAATAAATTATATATGTATATATATATATAAGTCTTGTGTGATGATGGATTTTCAGTTTACTATCAGAAGCCGATTATTTTGGTAGAGATCTTTACTTCAATCACACAAAACAATTACATGAGAAATTACTTTATTTCCTGTGTAAACTCTCTTTGATCTACCTTACCCTATTTGAACCAAACAAAGATGGATAATCGACATTTCGACGTCTAAGAATAGGGTATTTTGGAATGATGGACCCTAAAATAGAAAAATTTGCAATGCCCTACATTAGCTTTTCATTACCCTTGGGCATTTTTTTGGTGGAAATGATTTGATCGGACTCTTGGTGTAAATGGGTCACCCAAAAACCCTTCCTTCCACAAATCCTCTCACGTGACATAGGCGTGCGTTTCGAAGGGGCAATAGTGTTGCGCTATGTTAAAAAATAACTGAAATGTATTCCTTTTTGTTATTGGATACGACAATTTTGGAGGGAATTTTTGGAGGGAATGAATATTGGCTGATCATTTTACTCCCAATAATCCCCCATATCGTTTTCCAGACGTGAAATTCCTTAAAAAGATGCAGTCTACCAATTAAAAGTGCATACTGTCAATTGTGCAGAATAACCTAATTCAAGGGTGCAAAATAGTAATTTACCCAAACAAAGACTCAACATATAGAAAATTTCAGAAGCAGCCAATATATTATTCAGAATCCATTCTCAACTCACTATACCAATCAAAGATTGGCGGATTGCATGTAATTTTACTATATATATATATATATATATATTACAATATCTACTAGAAAAAGAAAATACATATTCTTACACACAGAGGATCTATCCTATATCATTCGTGCAAACAATTCCGAAAAATGCAATTCTTTAGCACTTGTAATAAATGTAGAGTATAACAATGCTTTAACATCTTTCATCCCCCAACCAATTATCCTTTTCCTTAGGCCCCGTCGGCCCTTCCTCCCCACACACTTCAGTCGGAAACAACTCTATCAGATTCTCCACCGAAAACCTAACGAAAAACGGAAGGTGTTTGAGTATCTTCTCGAGCTCAGACCGTGAATCATAAACAATCGTTGGGCCCCACTCTCTCATATATTGCAACCAACAAGGCTCTTGAACCTCGTCCCCGAGATACTCTGCAGCAATAATTTGATATTTTGTGCTCGAGTCAACAAAATATTTACTTTTAGCACAATCATTCCTTAATCCAATCCCGAGTTTACTCGAGCCTTGGATATAGCATCCCTCGTGAGGGAAGCTTGCGTGGCCATTTCTTGATGCATATACAATAGCTTTATTACCCTCGATGAATTCCAACTCAGAGGCATCGACCCATTCGCCTCCACTATGCTCGGAAAAATAAATGCTCCAAAGCTCGCCATCAAAGTTGCTCAACCGGAGAGTATAATGCTCCCAATCACCAACATGTTGACCTATTCTATTGAAAGTGTAATGGAATAGTCCAGCTTTAACGGTTGCTGGACCGTTAAACGGGCAAAAATTCCACATGGCGACGTCGGTGAAAGTCCCCCCACAAGCCGGTTTTACGTGAACATAGAGCTCAGCGCTTTCTATGTTACCCGACTTCACACTATCCCGATCCTCATCGTCTTCGGGCAAATCGAGCCAAAATTCTCCATCATTTATCCCACCGCCGGGCAAAATCGCGCCTTTAGAATCAATGGCTAATCCCTTATCCCTCCCCTCTTTGTACAAAAGAGCTCCATTTTTGAAGAACCAAGAAACCGACGACGGCAAGTAAGTTTCATCCGGATGGAAGTAAAGGGTCGGCCCGTAATGCTTAATAAGTGCATGAACTTGTTCAAGGTTCGGCATTGCAAGATTTGAAGAATCGAGGTTCTTCAAACAAGCAATACTCAATTCATCTTTTAAACTCACGTCCCGATCGCAGAAGAACGTACCAATAGGAACACCTTCACAAAGCATTCCCCTTGTACACGGTCGTATACTCCAAACACAAAACTGGTCCCTCAAGGAGAGTGACTTTGTATCAAATATGACTTCATTAGCTTCACAAGTTTCGGTGAGATCAGCTCGGACACATCGTACTTCTTCAGGGTCGGGCTCATTGGGCTCATTAGTAACTACAAATCCCATAGGTTTATAACCTAACGGTGGATTTGGGAGCCATATATAGCCCGATTCATTGTGTTGAGAATCAGCAGTCCAGATTAAAGAGTAGTTAAGAGGCTTTTCAAGAGCCGGAGAGGGTGATGTCGATATGCTTTTGGCTACAAGGACATAGCCTCTCAATTTTAGATCACTTGGCTGACAATAGTAACCGAGGCTGAAATAACCATCGGGAATTCCAACAGGTTTGTAAAATGTTACACCGTTGGCCTTTCCACGCAACGGGCTGCAGCTCCATATTTTGTCAAATTTTGTGATTTTAATGACTTCTATTTCTCCCAGGCATATCCTCCCTGTCGCGAAGTCTTTACCTGTAATAGTTAAAAACGAGTTAACAACACTTGGATATAACTTCAGAGAAGATATCTTACAAGTTTTTGAGCATAAAATATACCAAGTCGCTCGAAAACAAGATATACAGTGCATTTATGCTCAAGTTTTTTTTTCTTTCCAAAATATTATTCTAGCCATTTCAAAATATAGTCAATTATGAATTCGTTTTCAGCATTTCCAGGTGGAGCACAATTCCAAAAACTATAATGCATAAGCTTTCTAGTATTACTCGATACATATTTACATTCAGCATATCAATTATTCAACAAATGAAGCAACTAATTAAACCAGAAATTCTTACAATACGAACGGAATTTCATTCTATAAGCTATTATCATAATTTCAACGACCAATTTTCTAAGAAAACAAAATGAAAGTGCCACTATTTAACTGTTTTTCAGTGTCCATTTGTAGAATATTATATTATAAACGATGTATATGCGGAAAAAACAATTGAACCAACGAAATATTATCTGTAACATATTTTTTTTCCCTTTTTACAAGAAATATTAAAAAATGTGAAATATATGAAATGTACCTAACAGTAAACACATAAAACAGTAAATAGAAAAAGAAATTTGCAATTAATAATTGTGTGCACATATGGCAATACACGAGTAATAATATCGATAATACTTTTTAAAAAGGAAAAAAATCAATATACCCCTGAACTATACCCTATACATCAATTACCCTCCTAAACTATTAAAACATCAATTACCCCCCTAAACTATTAAAACATCAATTACCCCCCTAAACTATTAAAACATCAATTACCCCCCTAAACTATTAAAACATCAATTACCCCCCTAAACATATAAAACATCACTTACCCCCCTAATTTTACAATCCGGCGGTTATGTTTTAAATGCCGTTAATGTTTCTTGGCAATTATCATTTTTATCTTTCATATGTGGATTTTATTTTCACATATACCCAAAATATCCCTAACTAATGCCATCATGGTAAAAGATTTGCACAGATCTAATCAGCGTCTTCTTCCCTTTTCTTTTTCCCCTTTCCTTTTCCTCTTTTTTCTTCAATTTCTTACCAAAAATCAGAAAATATTTTCAATTAATTTTTTTATTAATCATTGCTATCTATTGAAATTAGCTTATGAAGACATTACAGAGGAGATTGAAAATGATACTTAGAAACAATGACCTACGATTGTTAGAAGTAAGTCGGTAATTTTGCATAAGCTAATTGCTCATGAAGACATTGACCTACAATGACCTACGATTCTAACAATTGCTTATGAAGATAATGCATTGCTATCAAATTAACAAAACAAACTAAAATATGAGAAGTAAGTCGATAAGGTATTGTGTTTTCCTTGGTATATTTAGTTAGACATAAAATTTTACAATAACTCAGAATGCAATTTTGGAGAAATTTTCCAAGTGAAATTAAGGTGAATAAATTATTCGAACTCTAATTCTTTGGGTTAACACTTAAAAAAGAAAGAAAATCAATAATAAAAAATTAACCCATCAAAATTTCTACCCAAATCAAAAACAAAAGAGGCTAATTCTATTTAAACCAAAACAAAACAAGAAAAAAAAAAAAAAAAAAAAAAGAGGTACGTGAATGTTGTCAAGGGCCCGAAAAACCACCTAAACTGCCTCCAAACCTTTCAGATATTCCGTCGATCTAAGCAATGATCAAATTTCAAAAGTAAATGAAAAATAATTTGTAATTTTCGTAAGAAAGAAAAAAGGGGGTAAAAAGAAGACCATTTTAGAATTGAGGTAAATTTTTTTTTACCAAAATCTTTTATTCTAGTAAGGATATTTTTGGGTTTATATGAAAATAAAATCCAAATGATCATTGCAAGTCTTGTTAAAAACATAACTAACGGAACTTAAAACTAGGGGTGTAAGTGATGTTTTAATAGTTTAGAGGGTAATTAGGGCACAGTTCAAGGGGGTATATTGATTTTTTCACTTTAAAAAACTATAGTTTGGTAATTATTTGGTTCCGAGGTAATATTTTGAAGGGTGACTTCCATGCACACCCCTCACTTTAGTGTTAATTACCAAAACACCCCCAACTTTTGGTAAATTACAACAAGACCCCCTCAAGGGGTCTATTTGTAAAATTTATAGGGGTGAAATTGTAATATCTTTTAAATACACAAGGGGTGCAATTGTTAGAATAACTTAGCATGAGGGGGACTTTATGTAATTTCGAAAAGGTTAGGGGGTTTTTGGTAATTTTGCAATAAAGTGAGGGGTGTAAATCTAATTTTCTCTATTTTGAAAATAAACTCTTTAAACTCATGTATTGAAAACAACTTTTTTTTGTTTTTTGTTTTTTTGTTCTTGGTTCTCCGAGGTACCCCATATTTCAATGTGGAAGTAAATAATTAAAAACTAGAAAAGTTAGACACAGTAACTGAGAAAAGTATACAAATATGAAAAACTCCAAGAACTTTGCTTTTTATATTTTAATAATATTTCAATTTGACTAGAAATTCCAAGCCGCCATCAATAGACTAATAATCAAACAAAGAAATTTCTCAAAATGAGCTTTCAAATAAACAACTAATCAAAAAAATTTACCAGCAAAATAACAAGTTCTTCATGTCCAGATTATAACCAAAAGCCTTTTGGCAAAAGGGTTAGGAAAAAAAAAAAAAAGCAGAAATTTTGAAGAACAGGAAATAAAGATCAGATCACATAATACACACACACACACTGAAAATTCAACAGAACATAATTTCCAATAGAAACAAGAACTTGTAAGAAGGGTAAAAAGAATTAATTTTTTTACCAAAATATTAAGAAAAATAATAATTACCTTTAGGCCATTGTGGAAGGGGTGAAGGCAGAGAAAAGGGCTTTGGTTCTTCCTCTACTAACAACTCTTCATAAATTCCACTGTCACCACAGCACTCCCACAACCCAAACATATTTCTTCTTTTTTTTTTTAAATTCTTGATCAAAACATTTAAATTGAAGAAATAATTCCAAAAAACCCACAAAAAATAATTAAAAAAAAAGTCAAATTTATCAAGATTGTGGTGATTTCAGCTGAACAGATATAGGCAGTACAAACTGCAGATATCACAAAAAAATTCCATAGTTGTAATAAATAAAGAGCAGAAAAAAGTGGGAAAAAAAAAGGAGATTCCCTAAATATTCCTTTGGTGGGTGACGATGATAATTTGCAAAAACTGATTATAAAAGATTGAATGGTGGTTAGAGAGAGAGAATACTTTTCTTTGTTTGGGAGAGGTAGTGTGAGAAGACGGCAATATATGTGTGTGAGAGAGAGAGAGAGAGAGAGTGAGAAGAGAGAGAAAAAGAGTTTTGATTAGTGGAAGTTGATGTTGTCTGGGAGTTGAATTCTTTGAACTTGGTTTATTTTCTGGAGTAGATACTAAAGTAACTTCTAAATATTCCCAATTAAGTACATCAAGTTTTTAGAAATATCATAACTGACTCTACAGTTTTATATAATTGCTAATTTGGCACAGATTTAAACAAATTGTATCCCAAGAGTCCATATAAATTTTCTGTTAAATTAAAATTGTCAATCTTATATTTATATATATATCTATATATATCAAAGTTTAAGAGATTGAAAACAATTTATATTGTTTCTATAATTATTCGATATTGAAAAGAAATTAGTCAAAAATTAAGAACACTATAATATGAGAATAGATACAACTCAATATTGTACATATATGAAATAAATTAAAGACAATATAAGAAAAATAAAATAATAAATTTGATTAGACTCTGTACAAAAAGTCCATATTTTTAAAGTATATATGATAAATTGTGGTTGTTATAAAACCCCTAGTTCGAATTTGCGCTAGTTTATTAAAGATAAATCAATCCCTCCTCTCCGGGGCACCTATTCAAAACTCAAGTATTGATTTTGATATATATGAAGACTTGTGGACCTTTCACTAAAATTATGATTATCCATAAAAAGGTACATTCTCTTGTTGGTTTGCTAATCATATAATATTATGGATTTAGTAACCCACATTTCCTTTTTTTTTCAATAAAAATTTAGGTTTGGTCGACTTCGATCATCCATTAAAGTAAGGATATGCTTTCAGGACCAAATATCATTATATATCACTTCACAATACAATCTTTCACATTAGTAGAGGGAATCGAACCCTGGACCTCATTGACAATATATATATATATGTTCTTGTCTAAAATAAATTACTTCAGAATAATGATAAATATCCTAGTCGCCATGTTGTATTTTATAAAGATCACTCTTCACGCCATCGATTTGAGTTCGATCGAGTGGAATGGAGTCCACGCTAAATTTTCTTAAAAGTCAATTGTCCACTAAGGAAAAGATAAGGTCAACAATACCCTAATTTAATAGAGAAAATATTCATATATGAGCACACTTATTTTCTTGTTTTTTCTATAACCATATATGAGCAACCTAGATATCTACTTTGTAACTTCCAATATAATTTGGTTATGGCCACCCAAAATCTCATCATATTCTTAAAGTTCTAACTTGGTCAAAGTGACATATACTCGTGCTTTCTTATAACATTAAGTTGATAAAGTTAAAATGGCTTATTTCTACTAACCATATGTTTTTATTTTTTATATATAAAACACTAAATCTGATAAAATTTATATGACTACTCAACAAAGGAAATATAATTGTCTTATAGTGTATTTTTTTCAAAATTCGCTTGAACATATAATTTGATTTGGTCATTGTATATAACTCCACCAACAAATAAGAAAATGAATAAGTTTTCCCACTGGATTTAGTATTATGAGCAGCCTACCATTGACCTGTAATACATCCTCATAAACTGAGTAGTTTTACATTTTTAAAGAGATTCGAGCTCATAAAATTCAACCTACCATTGACCTGTAATACATCCTTATAATCTGAGTAGTTCTACGTCTTTAATGAGATTCGAGCTCATAAAATTCAGACAAAAAGTAAGAGAGGTGACCACTAGATAAACAACCATGTTGATGGTTTAATATTATGTTGTTTGATTTTTCATTTTCTTAAGTTGTATGACTTGGGTATTATGTTATAGAGGTGCCTTTTTCTTTGGCAACACTACGGGAAACAAATAAATCGGACATTATCTAAAACTCAATTGTTTAAAATAGATTGAGTGGTATAGTCATGCTGACTTTTTCTTAGCTACAAAAATGGAATGTAAGCTTGTTTTTATTCATAATTAATTGATGCGAATTTAATTTTTAAATAAAAATAACTTATCCAATTTAAAATTATTATAAACTAAAGAGGGCATTCAACCTTCTTATAGACTTTAAACTAGTCTATCAATTCATAATAAATTAATGTCAACCAATAGGGATTTTGGCATTTAATATCTAATTATTAGTTTGACACGTAAGTATATAGTCATGCTGACTTTTTTTTAGCTACAAAAATGGAATGTAAGCTTGTTTTTATTCACAATTAATTGATGCGAATTTAACTTTTAAATAAAAATAACTTATCCAATTTAAAAATTTTATAAACTAAAGAGGGCATTCAACCTTCTTATAGAAAAATTCTAAGTTGGTCCTAGGCCAATGGTCCCGATTGCCTTAACACTATATATTTGTGTTAGGTGGATGGTTTTTATCACCCACCACCCATATAAAAACTACCCACCTAGTTCAAATATATAATATTAAGTGTACCAAAATTAATGATACGAGTGTGCATAGAATTGCCCCTTCGTATAGACTTTAAACTATACTCTCAATTCATAACAAATTAATGTCAACCGATAGGGTTTTGGCATTTAATATCTGATTATTAGTTTGACACATAAGTATGATTGTAAGGACCTGGCCTTTATTTTAATAAACAATTTTTATTTTTGAGTGTTTTGCTATTGTGATAATGTTAAATAAACAATAAGAAAATAATAACGATTTGTTTATAAGGAGGGAGGACATCTTTTACTTAACTGTAAAAAGAAAAAGATAATTTCCACACTATATTAGGCTATAGTATAGGGTCATAGATGGACAATGACTATGAGCAATAATGTTTTCATTTATAGAACTTCATTATGCATATTGATGTGGTTCTATTTTCACACCAAAAAATGAATAAATGAGAATAATTGCTTTTCTAAAATAATAAACTAAAATATTCTTTATTTCATCATTGAGGATTTCTAAGAAATGGAGGAAGAAGAAGAAAGAAGAACACAGTTAGAGTTTATTATCTTTTTTGAGAAAAAATACAAAATATCCGTTTGAATTTTTACATAAGTGAAAGATGATATAAAAAACGAAAAATCCTCCCTCTTATACTCAAAGTGGGCGTCCACTTTCCCCTCTCCCAAGCCGAAGTGGTTTGTTTTGGTAGTTGAGGAGAAAAGGAAAGAATTCCTTAATCTTAGGGATGTAATTTGACCATATCTTAGATACAATCTCCGTCCATCTTTTATCAGCTTCTCTATCATGCTTCCACTTTGCTATCTCCAACCTTTATTTCCAGCCCTCCTTCGAGGTAGCCCATGAGCCTTTTTTTAGGTAACCCATGAGCTTTCCTTGAGGCTCAATTTTTTTGAGCCCAGTTGTGGAAAGTGATATTATACGTCCACATCATAAGTGCCCCTACTTTTGAGAGTTTGAAAGAATTTCAAAGTCCTAAGAGTATAATTACTTTAAGAGAAAATAGCAGATACCCCCCCAAACTATTAGGTGCCCCTTCGGTCAGCTTCGGGCAACACACAAAGGGCAAAGTGCTACAAACCGCATAGATGAGGGGGCAAAGCGCACATCACTAGATTTTTTTATTTTTTAAAATTTTTTGCTAATTTTTTTTTTAAAATTTTTTATTTTTATACTTTTTTTCATTTTTTTTTATTTTCATGTTTCCGAATTTTTGAATTGTCTTTTTTGTTTTTAGAAAATTATGAATATTTGAATTTATACTTCTTTTCATTGTTTTCTTATTTATTTTCATGTTTTATTTTTATTTTTCTTATTTTCATATTTGATAATTATTTATTTCAAACCTAGAAATAATATTTCAAGAAAAATCCAAATAAATCCCAATATGCAAGATTTAAATTGAACGATGAATGGGTAAAAATTTTCCCGAACCTGACCGACGGGGGTTAAGTTAATATTAAGAATATTTGAATTTAAAAAAAAGAAGAGAAAATAGCAGATACCCCCTAACCTATGAAATGATGTGCGCTTTGCCCCCTTACCTATGCGGTTTGTAGCACTTTGCCCCCTGTGTGCTGCCCGAAGCTGACCGAGGGGGTAAAGTGCACATATATGATAGTTTAGGGTGTTGAGTGCAACTTTTAATAGTTTGGGGGGCAAAGCGCACATGACCTCATATTTTGGGGAGGTATCTGCTATTTTCTCTTACTTTAAGGCTGCTGATGAGCTTTACTTTGAGGCTGCTGATGAGCTTTACCTTGATCGCAGCTAGCCCATGTTCCTGGAGCCTTTGTATAGGATGCCTACACACTTTTTGGTAGGGCTTTATGTCCTCTTATAGGCTTTATCTGGTTACCTGCACATTTCATTTATTTTTACCTGAATGTTTTGCGGAGCTTCTTTAATACTTGGTGCTTTACAAGACTTTCTCTTCTTTTTTCTTTATTATATATTTTTATCATTTTTTATTCCTTTATTTTATTATCACTATTATTTTATTTTATTTTGGTGCTTGCGTGTTTGCAAAGCTTTTATTGGTGCTTGGTATTTCACAAGGCATTTTTGGTGCCTGCGTTTTTGTAAGCCTTTTTTTTTGGTGCTTGGTGCTTCACAAGGCTTTTTGGTGTGTGTGTGTTCACAAGACTCTTTTATTACATAATGCCTGACTTTCACAGGGCCCTTTTATTACATAGTGCCTGAATTCTTTCACAGGGCATTTTTATTATATGGTGCCTGAAATATAGTGCCTGAATTCTTTCACAGGGTTTTTTTTGTTATTATTATATAGTGCCTGAATTCTTTCACAGGGTTTTTTTTTAGAACCTAGCCTTTTGCTCTCGGGTTGCCCGACTTTTGCACACATGACTTTTATTTTCAGAACCCGACCTTTCGCTCTCGGGTCGTCCGGCCTTTCGCATACATGAATTTTTTTAATTATTATTATGCTTAATAGGGCTTTTGCCTACATGTCTTCTTTTGAATTCTTTTCTCCTGGATACCTGTTTCAGTGCTTATACTTTATGCAAGGTTTATGGAATGCTCGAATTTTTCATACGGCTTGTTAGATGCTTGAAAGAAATGCACAAAGTTAAATGGAAACTAGCGCAAATAAATATCACTGGAGAAAGCAGTAGAACAACTAACTTGTTGGTGCTTTCCTGTTTATTTAGCTCTCCTCCATTGGCTTGTAGGGTCTCATCAAGTTTTGAATCCCACTATGGGGAAAGCTGTTAGTAAGCATCACAGGGAAGCTGGTGAGACACCTGGTAGGGAAGCTAATGGTAAGGCTCCTATATGAGCTCGTGGGAAACCTCTTTCTCAGCGATCCCACGAACGCCCAATTCAACATCCTCGGATAGATTAGTGCTACTTTCTAAGCGACCCCGAGGCTCCTTCGATCATGAAATTTCAAGATCTCAAGAGCAACTACCAATCTTATCTCTATTTTTTGCCTCAGCTAAGAAGCAATATTATGACCTTTTGGCGGGGATGTCATCTCCCCGAGGTTGCCGATATCGATATATAAATGATCTTTCCCAACTCAGCCCTTTTTGAGGATATTTCTTCAGATATTCTGCAGGTGACCATAAGAATTTTCTTCATTTATGATTCATTATTTTACGCATATGTTTCTTTTGCACACATCTTCTTGATTGTTTTTCATAACTCATCTTTCTTTTGCTTTTCTAGGCAAATCTTTTGGGTAGTGACATGATGAGCCGCATTCGTGCCCGTGCCTCTATCTCTGTTGACGACTCTGAGAAGTTGAGTGAGTGGGAGAAGCAAGTGCTTTCCGTAACTGACAATTTGGCTAAGGAGTGAATCCTGCGGAGTGAGCTATCCTCAGAGCTAGAGATACTGAGCGGTATACATGCTCAGCTAAAAGCTGGGCATGCTGATGAGATTGAGAGGGCTTGCAAGGAAGCCTGTGAAAAGGCTAGTGAGGAAGCGATGTCTACTCTCATTTTGTCAAGAGCTTAGCAGTACTAAAATCTAACTATAAGCGTCGCCATGAGGCCTTTCTTAATCCCCCGAGTACCAGGACGACTCTCGAGCATAGATCTCGAGTATTACTATCAAGGTTTTTGCACTTGTATAAGGCAGCTTGTGGAAGCTGGTCCCCTGTCTTCTGATGGGGATGTTACATTTCTACACGAAGGAGCAGGCTCGGATGACTCTTTTGAGCCAGGCAAGAAGGCGCCCGCGCACATTCTAGCTAGTGATATTAAAGCTGATGATCCTAGTACTATGGGGTGCTGATAAGCAGGCTGAGGATCCATTTATAGATGATGTTGCCTTATATGCTATTTTGAGAATTCTTATGGATGAAGGAGCTAGACGACGAGCTCGTAACCGCCATAGGCTCTGCCGATTGGTGATGCAATGTTACATGCAACTAATGCCGCTTGTACTTCTACACCATGTCTTTAGCGTCAGCGTTCGTGGTGGGCTAGAAATAATCCGCCTTAATGGTTGTAGTCACAATGACAGTCCCCCAAGCTTAGTTATCACAAAATTATTTGGGTATTTCTTTTAGAATATGTTGTCCCCCTACTTTTAAGAGACACCTTTAGTATGGATGCGTGCACGATCTACTACTCAACATTTCGCCTAGTATGATGAATCTCATGGCTTTGTGTAGTATCCTCGAAGCTTTGAGTTTGTCATTCAATAATTTACCTAGTTAGAGGGTTCATGATCGAGCTTATCCAATCGTCAGCCTCCTTAAGATAGTATTGTATGCTGAGGGCGAACTTACCACAAAGAACTTCACCATCCTAGTTTTTCTCATTGGCTCATTTCCCAGTGGGAGAGATAGTTGTATTTGACTTAGAGAATGAATTATTTCTGCTGGGTTGGGTTCTATTCCCCGGGTGGCTCGTGGTAGCGGAATTTAAAAAATTTAAACGTACAACCACCCGAAAGAGGAATAATGGTGTCCTCGATTATGCTATAAAGAAAGTTGCGAGAATTTTACCTCTTGATTAAATTCTCGCAGCAACAATCTTGGATCTTTTCAACCATGTGGTGCAATTCCACACAATTTCTTGGAGGAAATTGCCCATCGAATGTATCCTCGTTTTAGTTCTCCAAACGTCGCACATCTAAGATGTATCCACACCTTGTTCAAGTCACCACCTACTTCGTTATTGGTGCTAGCCAACGAAATAGATCTAAGTCTAAAACCTAGGCTTGATTATGTAAAGGAATGGAATATGTGAATCGTTAAGTTCAACACATGAACAAAACGATGTCGTATTGGAACAAGGTATTGGCGATTTTTGGCTAAGGATAATAAAGAAAATTCTCTCTTAATTTTCCAGCTGGGTTTCGAATTTCGCACTCCTAAAAATCTTAGGGTTTTAGTCTTGCACTCACATATATATAGAATAGGAATCCTAGAGTCCTTATTCAACTGCAAGACTTGGAGAATCACCAAGATTTTGAATCCCAGCTGCTAAGGCCCAAAAATTTGGTTATCACCCATAATTGGAGTCCAAGAATTAATTCTTGACTCCATATTTAATTATGGACTAAACCCATCAATTAAATATTCCCATATAATTAAAAATTAAAACCCGTTTAATTATATTTACTTATTCCAATTGACTTATTTATTTAACTTGGACCAAGCCCAACTAAATAAAATACTTGGACTCTACTAGGTCCATTAATTTAATTAATTCTACATGATTAATTAAAATAGTCGAATTAATTGAATCGCCTCAATTAATTCATATTCCATATTAGGAAAGGACTAGAGTTTCCTAATTTCCTCAATTTCCTCAAATTGATTAATCACATCATTTAAGCATTCACTACCACAAAAAAGTCCTATTACAGCGCAACTATGACAGCGGTTTTGAAAACTGCTGTAATAGGTGGCATTCGGTTCGGACCTATGACAGCGGTTCGAGCTAAAATGCTGTCATAGGTTTCAGAAAAAAAAAAAAATATTTTGAATGTGGCAGCGGTTCGGCCAGAACCGCTGCCAAAAAGCGCACGTATGGCAGCGGTTCTGCCGAACCGCTGCCAGAAGTGTACTTTGTGGCAGCGGTTCTAGCCGAACCGCTGCCACAAACACACATGTGCCAGCGGTTCGGCCGAACCGCTGGCACAAGGGCCGGGTTTTCTACAACCCGGCCCCCCTCACTCTCACTCTCACTATCACTAGATCTCACCCACTCACTCTCTCTCTCTCTCTCAACTCTCTCACCACCACCACCACCACCACCACCACCACCACCACCACCACCACCACCACCACCACCATCACCACCACCACCACCACCACCATCGCGACCACCACCGTCCGCCGCCCCCCTCTCTTTTTCTCTTTCTATCTCTAGATATCTACCCCTCTCTCTCGGTTTTTCTCTCTCTCTCTCTCTCTCTCTCAACTCTCTCACCACCACCACCACCACCACCACCATCACCACCACCACCACCACCACCACCACCATCGCGACCATCACCGTCCGCCGCCCCCCTCCCTTTTTCTCTCTCTATCTCTAGATATCTACCTCTCTCTTTCGGTTTTTCTCTCTCTCTCTCTCTCGGTTTTTCTCTCTCTCTCTTTCTCTCTTTCTCTTTCTACCACCGTCCGCCGCCGTCACTCCGGTAATATCTCTCTTTCTCTTTCTAGATATATATATATATATGTGCATATATATGTATATATTCTCTATATATATAAAATTAACTCTATATATATATATATAGATAGTGCCGACCTCCGCCGCCGCCGACCTCCGCCGACCGCCGCCGACGCCGACCTCCGCCGCCGCTGCCCCTGCCGCCCACCTCCGCTTCCGCCGCCGTGGTCCATTTAGTTTTGGTATTTTCTTTTAGATAAATATAAATATATATATATATACACACACACATAGAGTATGTATAGATGTATGTATATGTGGGTGTATGCATATATGAGTGTATGTATATATATTTGTGTATGTGTGCGTGTATTTGTGTATATGTGGGTGTATGCATATATGAGTGTATGTATATATATTTGTGTATGTGTGCGTGTATTTGTGTATATATGGGTGTATGTATATATATTTGTGTATGTGTGGGTGTATAAAAAATTTAAGGGAACTAGGAATTTGACTGAATTTAGTATTAATTTTAGTTAGTCGGGTGTTAATTCCGTTTGATTTGAGATTAAATTGTGGTTATGGTGGTTTAGGGTACATTGATCCAACTGGTGATCTATATTTATACTTAGTTGCTGAAAATATAATGTTTTATTTATAGTTTTATGTGATTTATGTGATCCGACTGGTGATCAATATTTGTAGTTGCTGAAAATATAATTAATTAAGATTGAAATTGGATTTTAGCGGATCGTCAGATCCGAATTTTGTTGGATTCAACCTACCCGGGTGAAGATTAAGTCGAGAACTTGGTAGTAATTTTTGCGTTGTTACTCTGCTGAATTTTTTCTAGAATAATGGGAAATAAATTAAAATACAAATTATTTAATTAATTTAACTATCAACTGATGATAAAATTGTTTAATTTGATTAATTCAGAATCAAAATGGATCGAAGTTGGATTTTAGCAGATCGTATGTCGGAACAGTATGAGAAAGGTGTGAAAGAGTTCATAAAGTTTGCGGTTGACCATGCACCAGATCGAACTAGGATCACTTGCCCGTGTTTACGTTGTTGTTTTGGAAAGAGAATTAGTCCACGTGAGTTGGAAGATCATTTGGTGTGTAATGGAATTGATAAAAGCTACAAACGTTGGACAAGACACGGTGAAAGCAGTGTCCCGTTGGATGATTTGGGTGGTACATCATATCCATCACACGATTTCAACATGAATGATTATGAGCCTGATCGTTTGGAGGAGATGACAAATGTGATTGAGGAGGATTTGCGAAATTGTCCTAAAATGTTTGACAATTTGACAAGTGATTCAAAGACACCACTGTATAGTGGTAGTAAATTCACGAGATTGAAAACAGTTCTTAACCTATACAAGTTAAAAGCCAACAATGGGTGGAGTGATAAGAGTTTCACAGACTTGCTTGGTTTATTAAAAAGCATGCTACCTGAGGATAATGTGTTACCTAATCGTACTTATGAGGCTAAACGGATGTTAACCTCAATTGGCATGGGATATGAGAGGATACATGCCTGTCTCAATGATTGCGTATTATTTAGAATTGACTATGCATCATTGAAGGCCTGTCCAAAATGTGGCGCCTCACGGTACAAGAAGAATGGATCTACGCCTGTCAAAACCATGTGGTATTTGCCTATAATACCACGATTTAAACGCATGTACAGTAGTAAAGAGTTAGCCAAGGACTTGACATGGCATGCTGATAGAAGGTTTGAAGAAAGGATTGAAGATGACAAGATTCGACATCCCTCAGATTCTCCTCAATGGAAAAAGATTGATGATGATTTCCCTGAATTTGGTGAAGAATCAAGAAACCTGCGCCTTGTATTGGCTACAGATGGCATGAACCCTCATGGCTTGCAAAGCAGCTCACATAGTACATGGCCGGTGATTTTGATGATCTACAACCTTCCCCCATCGCGATGCATGAAGCGAGAGCATATAATGATGCCTATACTCATTTCTGGGCCGAAACAACCTGGAAATGATATAGATGTCTACTTGACCCCTTTAATTGAGGATTTGAAGGTGTTGTGGGACACCGGTGTTCAAGTATATGACGGGTTGAGAGAAGAAAATTTTAATCTCAGAGTCATGTTATTTGGAACAATCAATGATTTTCCGGCAAGAGCAAACCTCGAGGGATATGGTGTACATGGCCAATGTGGATGCCCCATATGTGTCAAGAGTACAGATCAATATCGATTGACACACTCCCAGAAATATGCATTCCAAGGGCATCGGAGATGGCTAAATCGGAACCATCGATATCGTCGGTGGAAGAAAGCTTTCAATGGGAATATAGAAGAAGGTCGAGCTCCTAAGTGCTTAACTGGTGAAGAAGTGTTTGAAAATGTAAGAGACTTGGAGGTTAAATTTGGAAAGACTTTTGCATGTGGCCTTGCAAAAACTGGGTGGAAAAAAAAGTCAATTTTCTTTGAGTTGCCGTATTGGACGTCTTTACATGTTAGACATTTTCTCGATATAATGCATATTGAGAAAAATGTATTTGATAGCGTCATTGGAACACTTCTAAATGTGCCCGGAAAGACAAAAGATGGCGTAAAGGCACGGTTAGACTTGGTTGAAATGAAGATAAGAGGAAAATTGACACCAACAAATAAGGGGAAACGTACTTATTTGCCTCCAGCAGCTCACACTCTAGCCAGGAAAGAAAAAATTGCATTATGTGAGTTTCTTAATGGAGTGAAAGTTCCAGAAGGGTATTCTTCAAACATTAGCAGTCTTGTATCAATGAAGGATTTGAAGCTAAAACACTTAAAGACTCACGATTGTCATGTAATCATGGATCATTTGCTACCAATTGCTATACGGGCCATTTTGCCAAAAAAGGTGAGAGACACGATAACTAAATTGTGTTTCTTCTTCAAAGCAATGTGGAGCAAGGTGTTTGATCCTGAGCAATTTCCTGCACTTCAAAAACAAATTGTCATCACTTTGTGTGAGCTTGAAATGTATTTTCCACCTGTTTTTTTTTGATATAATGACTCATCTACCCATTCACTTGGTTAGAGAGACTCAACTATGTGGACCGGCTTTTATGAGATCTATGTATCCGGCTGAGCGTTATATGAAGGTATTGAAAGGCTACGTGAAAAATCGTAGTCGACCGGAAGGTTGCATTGTTGAACGGTACATAGTTGATGAAGCCATTACATTTTGCACAGAGTATCTGACAGATTCTAATGTTGCAGAGCTCCCAAAGTCTCATGTTGTGGGAGGGGGAACAGAAGGAGTCGGATTAATGGGAAAACAATTAGCTAGTGTTCATATTACACAAAGGGATCAGGCACACCTATATGTGCTCCACAACACCGATGAGGTTGACCCATATGTTGAAGAGCATAAGAACCAACTTAGGAGATTCAATCCAATTAAAAATGAGAGTTGGATTTCAAGAGAGCATAATAAGAGTTTCATCGATTGGTTCCGAAAGCATTTTGAAGAAAAACAAAAGAGAATCCACAGCTTTCAGTTTCAGATAAATTGACACGGCTGTCGATGGGTCCGGACAGACTAGTATTTTGTTATTCAGGTTATCGTATAAATGGTCGCACATTCTATACAAAAGACCAAGACGAACGAAGTACAATGCAGAATAGTGGTGTGAGTCTTGTAGCTCAAGCAATGCATATCTCAAGTGCGAAAGATAATAATCCTATCTATGCCGATTTATCATATTACGGGGTGATTGAACGTATATGGGAGCTTGATTATAGTTGGTTTCGGGTGCCTGTATTTGGGTGTAGGTGGGTTGACAATAAACATGGTGTCGATAATAGTGAAATAGGCTTCACTCGAGTAGACCTTGAAAGAGTGGGATACAAAGATGAACCTTTCATTTTAGCGTCACAAGCTAAACAAGTATTTTTTGTTACCGATCCTATTGATAAGAGGTGGTCCATTGTTTTATCGGCAAACAAAAATACATGTATTGAAGGTGATTATGAAGAAAGTGAAGATGATGGAGAAAACCCTATCTCATTAGGTGATTCACAATCAATTGATAGTGACGATGACTTGGATATAAGTGATGATGAATTGTATATGCGTCAAGATCACCAAGAGGGGATATGGATTAATCCGTCAGTTCGTCGCCGTACTAAAAAAAATGGTCGTACCGATGGGAAGCAAAAGACTGCTAAGCCAACGACAAAAAGAAAACGATGAAAGGTATTTGAATTTATTTCATAATTGTATGATAGACTTCTTTCAATATTTATACTTAGTTGCTAGAAAATTTATATTCTTGAGATTTGCCAATTTTTGTGGAAAATTTAAGGGAAATAGGGGTTGATTGATTTTAAGGTTAATTTGGTTTAGCTGGGGGTTAATTATGTTTAATTGAGGATTAAATTTTGTTTATTTTGTGGTTTAGGATAATTTTGTTTATTTTGTGATTTATTACTTCTATTTGAAATTTATTATTGCCAAATGAATCTGCCAAATTTATATGAAGATAACTTCTGTATTTATTACGTCTATTTGAAAATTATTATTGCCAAATGAATCTGCCAAATTTATATGAAGATAACTTCTGTATTTATTACGTCTATTTGAAAATTATTATTGCCAAATGAATCTGCCAAATTTATATGAATCTAACTTCTGTATTTATTACGTCTATTTGAAAATTATTATTGCCAAATGAATCAGCCAAATTTATATGAATCTAACTTCTGTATTATTTGTCTTTTGTAGGTCGATGGCTTCAAATCCTGATGGTAGTTTTCCCGACGATGATGTATATGGATCAGATAGCGGTCATGAGAAGGACATACGGAGAGGTGTCTCTGCTATGAAAAAAGTTGTCAATGCCAGAAGTAAAGGCATAAGGCTACCTGTTGGCTGGAATGACAGAGGTCAGCCAATTAACCCCAACAAATCAATATTTGTTGGGTATATAGGCGTGCAGGTTCGGCAGAAGGTGTCGATTGCTATTAGTACTTGGCGCAAAGTCCCGTCAGCAACAAAAAAAAACATTTGGGATGAGATGAAGGTAATTTGGATATTATCTTATTTGTAAGTGTTAATGTATTATCATATTCTCTAAATTATAATTTTATATATACTTTATTGTTTGTTTTTTGTAGTTGGCGTTTGATATTGACGAAAGTCGACAAAAGTACGTACTAGCAGAAGCTGGGAGGCTAGCACGTAACTTCAGGAGCTACATAAGCAGAAAGTATGTGCGAGATGATGATGGAAACGTTAATGTCAACCCACCTCCACAATATGAGATATCCCAAGCCGATTGGGCGGCATTTTTAGAGGTTCGCTTAGGTGAACCTTGGCAGGTAGCTAGTCATTTTAATTTACAGTTTCATTTGTTGGTTATTGCGTTTATATTTAGCTAATAATTTGATAATGTAATAAACAGAAAATAAGCATGGACAATCAGGAAAGAGCAAAGAACCCTGAATATCCTTACCGGAAAGGGAGTTTTGGAGATGCTGTTGTGGAGCAAATGGAGGTATGTAGTTCATTTAGCAGTGAATCCTTACAATTTTTTTAATAATAATTCTATGTTAATGCATACATATATTTTTTAATGAAAATATAGATAAATAAAAGAAGGGATGCGGGATCCGATTGTACAGATGTGACACGAGCACTCGTGTGGAGGGTTTCGCGTTCCGATCCGACAAATCAAATTGATAACGAAAATGTTAGAAGAGTGGTGAATGAAATGGTGAGTTATTGGCAATTTTAGCTCTATTAATTGTTTTATTGAAATACTATTAAAAGCACAAGGTTCACTATTTTTTTAATTTTTAAAAATATATCATTACAGGAGAGCATTTCACAAGAGAGCACTAGCCATAGTGGAACTTACACGAGTCGAGATGACCTATTGGCTAAAGCTATTAAAAGGAAAGAGCATCCGGGTCGCGTTAGGGGTGTTGGCTTTGGGGTCTCACAAAGAGACTATTTTAAGGATCCAACAGCCTGCTTCAGAAAAGGAGATGGAAAACTTGAGAAACATAGTGAAAAACCTCTCCGAAACTATGGTTGCCATGCAACAACGAATTGATGTTTTGGAAGTCCCTAACTCGCGTCAGCCACATGAAGATGACGTCATTTCTTTGAAAGATAGCAGCCCAGAACCAGGTTATAAGATGCTTCCTGAGGTAAAATATTTGAACTTGTTTATTAATCATACAACTTGCGACTCTCTATTTTCTGTAAATCATACAAAACTTTCTAATATAATGTTGTATATATATATATACGTGTGTGTGTAGGGTATCACTCCATGTCAATTAGCACTTTCATCTCCATCATATCGTGTGGTGGCTAAAAGACAGCTATACAATCGATCAGAGACTGATAGAACACTTCACAACTGTCAATTAGCCACCAACAATGTGAAAGTGCGCATTGACACTGCAGTTGAGGCTAATACACTCCTGCCCGTCCCTCTCAATGATGAAATATTCTCCATTTCTCATGCTCTGGGTACCTTTGTTGCTTGGCCAGCGAGTCTTGTCATTGTCACTGCTGCACCGGTATGTAATTAATAGCTAGTCATTAATAAATTATAACAATTTGTTTGAGGTTACTAAATATACTTTGGTGTGTAACATTTATATTTTATTTTCTTGCTTAAACAGTCCAAATCATCTGCAAACCGTAAGTCAGGGACGTCGAAGCGGTCAGCTGTCAAAGGAAAATCTCAAGTGGCCGAGCCTGCAGGTGAAGTAGACATATGTGCAGATCTTCAACTAGATGGACTCCTTAATGACCTTGTATTTCTGGGAAAGTACACGAAGATGATGAAGATTGATGCCCTGATCAATATATATATGGACGAAGCCATTATGAATCTTTCATTTCCAGAGTTCATTGGGAAGAAGGAGATCTATCACCTTCTGTGTAGAAAAGAAATAGGAGCCTCTATCATTACAGCGTACATAAAGTAAGTTTTTTAATTATTTTATTACATCTAAACTACGATTATTTTCGTCACTCGAAATTCATTTTTTATGCTCAATTTAGGTGTTTGTGGTTTAACTACGTGATCCCCGAAGGAAAAGAAGCAAGTCTCGGGTTCCTTAGCCCACATTCCATAGCTGCTCAAACAGACCCGTCAGTTCAACAAGTGCAGTACATAGCACGTGCTATGATGCAGAGTACACAACAAAATAAGTTATTTCTTGCACCTTACAACACCGGGTGAGCTACTAAAGACTCGACTTTAATTTGTAAAACTAGCTACGCAAAACAAATTTTCAACTTATCTTTTGAATGCTTTGTAGGGGTCATTGGTTGTTGCTTGCAATTAATCCATTTAAAGAGATTGTTTACTATCTGGATTCTGTGCATGGTGAGCCGCAATACCGAGATGATATGATACTAAAATTCAATCAGTAAGTTTTTCATTCAATCAATGTATCCATTATATTTAATATTTTTTTAAATTGTATTTATTTCACATAATTTCTTGTTTTTAACATATTTTCTTGTTTTTTATATTTTTTTATAGAGCTGTGCACATATTTCGTGCAAACTGCAACAACCAATCCAACAAATCCAAAAACTCGGACTGTAAATGGTTTACTATAAAGGTTAGCGTTTTCTAGGTTCATGAGATTATATATTTGTATAGAAGTTCGTCTTCTAATACAACGTAAGTTTGATTGCTTTTGTAGTGCCCCCGGCAGACCAACAAGGTGGATTGTGGCTATTTCGTTATGAGATTCATAAAAGAGATTATTAGCCACGGACTGTCTATAATCCCAACAGCGGTATACATAATCCTTATATATATATATACTTAATTCTATTACTTTTGAAATTATTAAACCTTAATTGGTAGGTAATTGAAATGTTATTTCACTTTGCAATTAATCTCTCTATATATACATATATCTTGCAGTACTTTAAGGATTGTCAATCCTTCTATACTGATGAGCAAATTGATGAAGTACGCTGCGAAGTTGCACGTTACATTTTCTTAGCAGCTCCTTAGAAATTAGGTAATTTAGTTTTTGTACATTGTGACTTGCTATAAATTGAGATTTGATTTATTGTATTTCGTAAGGTCATTAGTAATTTAATTAGTTAATTGTACATTTTGTTGGAGATTAAAGATGGTAATATTGAAGTTTGGGGTGATGTTTGTTTATGTTGAATATGTTTTGTTGTTAGTTGAAATTTGTTAATTGGATCATTGCATATTATTATACAGGCACTATCATGACAGCGCAATAAATAATTAAAAAAAAAAACAGAAAAAAAAAACAGCGGTTCTGCAGAACCGCTGCCACAGTTCTCACCTGTGGCAGCGGTTCTCACAGGTCCGTTATTTATTTTTATTTTTTTGGTTTTTTCACAGCGGTGTTCAGGGAACCGCTGTCATAGGTAGACCTATTACAGCGGTTTTTTAACCGCTGTCATAGGTCCACCCCTATAACAGCGGTACCTATGACAGCGGTTAAAACCGCTGCCATAGGCCCAAAAAAACCGCTGTCATAGGTCATTTTTGTAGTAGTGATTGACTCTCACGAGTTAAGTGTGTGATCCCTTAGGCACGTCTACTATCTAGTAATAAGTACACTTTCCCAAAGTGCTAGTGTGTTTTCCTAAAATAGAAAGCACTAGATTAAATCATTCCTCGAATTAATCACCATATTAATTCTCGGCACTTACAAATCGTGGTTACTGTCTAGCAACGGGCCACGAAGACCAAGATAAAGACGAAGATAAAGATACGCCTTTCGTGATCTTGATCCTTCTATAAGTAAGATCCCTCCATCTAATCTCCCGATTGAATCTAGAGTAGTGGCTAAGGTTGAAGCTCTATTAATTCAATAACTATGTTTCCCAAATACGGTGAGATCGACTTTTGACTATCTAAACGAGGAAACCCTACACCTTTTTAGCTGTCATACTTCAGTCGAAGATTCCTAAAGTCAATTCATTATGTAAACATAGGAGATTCACTGACAAGTCTAATGTCAGAGATAGATCCCATTTTGATTCTCACTTACCTTCATACACAATTAGCCCATGTCTGATTTTGCCCATTTGTGATCATCTAAGTAATCATGTAACAAACCAAAGCATGTTCAATTGTGTATAAGACATCCAATGGAACCTCAGGTTCTAAGGATCACTCTTATACTACAAGACCACTGGAAGTTCCAGATTCGACTGAGATTCTATTTAATGGAACTTCTATGGGGTTGTTCAGTATACCTATTCCCACAATAGGAACCCTCATATATTCATAGGCTTTCACTGTGCCAATATCTATGGAATGAGATACACTCTATCAAGATAATGCATCATATAAGCAAGTCTTTTGGGTCTCATTGATATCCCTTCATCTTGACGAGCCCATTCACGACTTGGAACATATGTTTAAGGATCACAGCCTTAGAGACATATTCCATCATTGCCATTCCCGATGCGCAATGATGTCCCATAGCTATGTGTGATCCCTTGAAACTTTATTTTAAGTTAAGACCAAGCTATATACACGAATAAAGAATGCCAAAAGATTAACTTTATTTAAATGAAAAGATCGTTTAGCTAGAGATATTATTACATATAATGGCGCCCAAAATTGGTGCGCTGAGCATCAACTCTAACAATTTCACCAGAAAAACCCAAGAGAACGGTGTCCACAAGTTCTAATTGTATGTCTCCAAGGTCCATTTGCTTGTACACCTCATTGAAGAGAATATCCATAGAGTCGTCATTATTCTAGTAGAAGATATTTTGACAAGTTTGGACTACGAAAGTTGTTAGGTAACTCATCAGTGAGCACACAAGGACCAAAAGGAAGACCTTTTGGTGGGTTAGGCACATTCCCTCCAAGACGTTGTTTCATCTCCCTCATCTCCTTTCTCATGTCCTCAAATCTTTTAGCCAGTTATCATGAGGTAGCCAAGGAGCCCTATGCTCAAGGTTACCTGACAGTGGATATTACTATTCCTATTGAGGGTATTGGACCCATCCACACCATAGTAGACCTCCCTATCACCAACTATGAAGCTAGGGTTGCCCTAATGAGCTTGTGAGGTCATTAATCTCGGGCCCAGGGTGGCGACATGCTAATAAAGAGGGACCTCTGAGATAGCTGGAGGGAGAACTGATGGGTGTTACGATCGGAACAATCTGGGAATACCGACGCAGCAGAAAACATGGATTTTAATAAAAATTCGACATCCCCAAATTAGGACTAGGTAGACATGATACCACCGGATTAAAAAAGTAACTACAAAAGTGAGTTTTCTCTTGTTTACCTCTTGAAGAACTTAATCAACAACGTCTTTTTAAGCAACTCCCTGCCACATCTCTCCAGATGAATTTGCTCTAGCGCCCCAAGTGTTGCGCCTCTAAGATGTACCTACACCCTAGCTCGTACCCTCGTTATCTCCACTAGTGCTAGCCAAGAGAATATCGAATTTCGGCTCATGAGAAAAAGGGTAGGAATTTATTTAGTTTTTTTCGTACTCAACTCATGAGTTGGAAGAATTAGAGAAAAAGAAAAAGTGTAGAGAACTAAAGAGAAAGACTTGTGAGGAATTGAATCTCTTCAAAGACTAACAATTGTCTTTTCAAAAGATGGAATACACATATATATAGACTCCACCCAAGTGGAAACACACACACACACACATACACGCCTACATCTCTCCTAGAGAGAGGCGTGTATATGCATGCATATATGCATATAAAATTTGTTTCCTTTCTCTTTTATTTTCTTCCTTAATTAGTTAGACACCTTTCCAACTAACTAGATATTTTCATATATTTGAGATCATCTCAAATACACCATATCTATCCAATATCTTTAATAATATATTTATAAGATCTTTCCTTTTTTATTAGTCAAACTTAACCAAGTAAAAGATCTTACTAAATATATTATAAGATATAAATATCTACATATAAACTTGGTGAACAGGATAAAATCTTTCCACCAATTTCCACATACACACTCACACGTGCACATGTACTATATATATATTTATTTTTCTTTCATCAATTAATTAATTAGTCTTTCCCAATTTAATATTCCATTATTAAATTATAAGACCATTAATTAATATCATATAATACATTCCTTTTTCCCAATTAATTAAATCTATTTAATTAATCTCTTCATTAATTCATAAAGAATTTAACTAACCAATAGGTACTACACTAAGTTATGTGTGTGACGCCTCAGACTCATTAACAAGCTAGCAATAAGTCCTCCACAAGTTAGATTAATTATTCTCAATAATTAACTAGGCCTTGGATTAACTTTACCAAAATTAACCCAAGGCACCTATTGGGTGTGGATCGATGTCTAGCAACGTCCCCACGACTTCCTAGATGTCAACGTTGAAAAGAAAATCTGGCCGAGTTACGATCGTTATGTGAGTAGAATCCCTTCATCAGTTTCCCGTCTATGGTCTAGGGTATGGCGACGGTCGAACCCCAATAACCTTAGAAACTATGACTGGGTTGTGACATCTAATGATTCAGTCTCCTAAGCCATGATCACCAATCCCGGTTATAAGATAAATGCTTTGATCAAAGGCTTTCATCGATCATTTAGATTCTCGCAACAACATAGGAAATGCCGGGTACTTGACCCTGGATGAATCCCTTGATGACTGTCCTTGTTTCGCTGTACTATCAGACTATACCCAACATACACGCCGTATGACTCTCCTGGAGTACACGTGCATATCAAAGCATAGTGGATAACACCCTTTCCAATGACATCTCAGGTCTAAGGACTGATCTCACACTATGAAACCCAAGGACTCCTTATTCGACAGCACCAATGAGGAACCCTTGCGGGGCCATTCAATTCCACACTTTTCCAAATTATGAATCTTTGTGCATGTATTGACTCACTGGCGATTGACAATGGACCACGTCAGCCTCTAACAAAAATTTACCTAAACGAACAAGTCTTGATGAGGCTATTGATATCCCATATCTCACAGCCTCTATGACTTCAAACATGATTTAGGATTATGGTCTTTGAGAGTGTTCCATAGGTATCCCGACCACTACCCTAACTATGTGTAATCCATGAGATTTTTATCTATAGTAACATAAGAAAATGACAATAAAGAAGCATACCGTAAAGAAAAATTTGATCTATTTAAATTAAGACTGTCATAGTGTTTTATATATAAGATGGCAGAGCCTAAACAATGGCTTGTTGGGCACTTAACACTATCAATCTCCCACTATCCCTAGAGCCAATTGCCCTTGTACCTTAGTCCCATCATTTTCAGATATTTTTTAAATAATTTTGACTCAGAGCTTTGGTGAATGGGTTTGCTACATTTTTCGCCGAGTTGACTTGCTCTACTGGAACGTCGTCTCTTTCCATTATCTCTCTGATGAGATGATATCGCCTAAGGATGTGTTTGGATCTATGGTGAGAACTAGGCTCTTTTGATAGAGCTATGGCTCCATTATTATCGTAGTATATAAGCACTGGATTAGTAATGGAGGGAACTACCACACTACTACAAAAATACACTATTACAGCGTACTTATGACAGCGGTTTTGCAAAACTGCTGTCATAGGGGTATTCGGTTCGGACCTATGACAGCGGTTCTCCCTAAACCGCTGTCATAGTGCCGGGATATGACAGCGGTTCGCCACGAACCGCTGTCATAAATTTTTTAGAAAATTAAAATTAAACAAAAAAAGACAGCGGTTCACCCCAAGCCGCTGTCATAGTATCGGGCTATGACAGCGGTTCAACTGAATCGCTGTTAAAAATAAATAAATTAAGAAAATCCTGTGACAGCGGTTCGTACCCGAACCGCTGTCATAGGCGGTCGGGTTTTTAGCTAGGTAACCCAGCCGCCCCCCTAATTCTCTCACTCTCAAAATTCAAAACCCATTTCTCTAACTACTCTCAGTCTCTCTCTCGATCCCCCCTCCAAAAGCCCGGCACCGCCGCCGCCGCCACCACCACATACCTGCGCCGCTGCCACCACCACCACCACCACATACCTGCGCCGCCGCCACCATCACCACGACCGTAAGACTCTTCTCTTTCTTTCCCTATATATATATATATGTATATTTGTATATGTGTGGGTGTATGTATATTTGTGTATGTGTGGGTGTATGTATATTTGTGTATGTGTGGATGGGTGTATGTATATTTGTGTATATGTTGATGGGTGTATGTATATTTGTGTATATGTTGATGGGTGTATGTATATTTGTGTATATGTGGTTGTATGTATATTTGTGTATATGTGGTTGTATGTATATTTGTGTATGTGTATATGTGGTTGTATGTATATTTGTGTATGTGTATATGTGGTTGTATGTATATTTGTGTATATGTGGTTGTATGTATATTTGTGTATATGTGGTTGTATGTATATTTGTGTATGTGTATATGTAGTTGTATGTATATTTGTGTATTTACAAAAATATTTTTCGGTTGAAATTTTACTGTGTCAGAATGACACAAAATTCGCACGGTCATAGGAAAATGGCGTGTTGAACAAGACGCATGCTAAGCATTACGGTCTTGTGATTTTAGCCATCTGAGATCGTTTAAGGCCTCAAATTTATGTTTTATTACGAAAATACCCTATTTTTGTTATAAAACGCAAGTTTGAGGCCTTAAACGATCTCAGATGGCTAAAATCACGATATTGTAAGGACTTGTGTTTTGTTCAGAATGCCGTTTCGCTATGACCGTGCGAATTTTGTATCATTCCGACATGGTAACATTATAATCGAGAAAATAAAATTAAAAATGAATAAATAAACGACCCTATGACAACGCTTCAGCCGGAACCGCTGTCATAGGGTCCAAATTAATTTTTTTTTTGAACCCTATGACAGCGGTTCAGCCGGAATTGCTGTCATAGGGTCCAAATTAATTTTTTTTTTGAACCCTATGACAACGGTTTTTTAACCGCTGTCATAGGTCAAAATCATATAACAGTGGTACCTATGACAGCGGTTAAAACAGCTGTAATAGGCCAAAAAAAACCGCTATTATAGGTCATTTCTGTAGTAGTGCCTCTAACTCATGGACAAAGTTCCTTATCTAAACAGCTTCCTTCGCCACTTCAGCAGCATCTATATACTCAGCTTCAGTGGTGGAGTCAGCAGTAGTCTCCTGCTTGGAGCTTTTCTAGCTTACGCCTCCTTCATTGAGTATAAACACATATACTGATATCGATTTAAGATCATCTATGTCCGACTAAAAACTAGAGTCCAAATAGGACTCCAATTCCAATTTTCCTCTGCTGTATACCAGAAAGAGATCTTGAGTACGCCTTAAGTACTTTAGGATCACTTTCACGGCATTCCAGTGGTCCTCCCTTGGATTCAACTGGAATCGGCTCGTCACGCTAAGTGCATAAGACACATCCGGTCTAGTACATAGCATTGCATACATAATGTTACCTATAGCCGAGGCATAGGGAACGATCAATATTTTCTCTCTTTCGTAGGGCGTCTTTGGTGACATAGTCTTGGAAAGAGAGATTCCATGCCTTGTCGGAGTCAATCTTCTTTTAGAATCATCCATATTGAATCTTTTCAATAGTCGTTCTATGTACCTAGATTGGGAGAGTCCTTGCAACCTATTTTTCCTATCTCGGTGTATTCTCATATCAAGAACATAGGATGCTTCTCCCATATCTTTCATTAAAAATCGGTTCGACAACCAACCCTTCGTTGACTGCAACATTCCTACATCATTTCCAATAAAAATGTCATTAACGTAGAGCACCAAAAAGGTTATGCTTTCCCACTAACTTTCTTGTACGCACATGGTTCATAACCATTCTTGATAGCCATATTCCTTTACAGCTTCATCATATCTCAAATTCTAGCTTCGGGAAGCTTGCTTTAAACCATAAATGGATCTTTGCATCTTGCACACCTTGTGCTCGCCCTACTAGATGTGAAACCCTCCGGCTGTTCCATATAGATCTCCTCATTAATGTTTCCATTGAGGAAAGCCAAATCTCATAATCAAGATAGGCAGATATAGCCAAAAGAATCCTAATGGACTTGGTCATCACGACTGGCGAAAAAGTTTCCTTAAAGTCAATTCCTTGCCTTTGAGTGTAACCTTTCGCCACCAAGCGAGCCTTGAAGGTGCTAACCTTTTCATCTACTCCTAACTTGTGTTTGTATATCCACATGCAAATCATTGCAAAGGTGAATACCACAACCGGTATCAAACACCCAAGAAGCATGGTTAATTGACAAATTAACCTCAACAATAAACACACCTTCATTGTGGCTTTTGAAGGTAGCAGGACAATTCTTGCTAAAGTGTTCCATTACATTGCAATAAGGGCAATCACCCTTTGGTGTCTTCTTTCCAAATGTATCCTCTATATCTTTGATGATGTCCTTGGCTAGTTTGACATATCCATATATCTCAATCATATCATCTGACATCATTGATAATATGAAATGTCTAACGTAAGCCTCATCATCTATTTGCCTCATCCAGTACTCTAAAGTACGTGTCCGAGTTGCAGGCCTAGGCCAAGATAGGGCTTCCCTTTTGATTATATAATCAAGTTTCTCAGCTTTGAGGTGCACATTTAGAGATTTTCGCCAAAGAGTGTAATTCAAGCCACTAAACTTGTTGGTTTCAAGAATCCTTAAACTTACACTAACGATATCCATGATATTACTGTGTATATAAGCGGAATAAGCGAAACAATTAGCATTCAGTTTTAACATATATTCACATGCAATTAAGGAATTTTAAATATATATGTGTGCTCTACTATCTTTTCGAATTCCATCACCCCAGTAGACAGAAACGGGAAACTCGACCATTTCCAGTGGGCTCGACTGCCATGTATCCCATACCTCATTCCACGACTCGTGAGACAATGGGCGGTAATACATGACTGAGCACGACAACCCCATCGACTTCTCTTGTGGTCCTCGAGATGTTTTGCCTCACATTTTGTATACATCCCAAGAAATTGATGTAACAATACACTAGTCTGTGGTTAAGTTCGACCCATCAAATTCTCACAGCATAACAGTAGCCAGGTGGTCCCACGACTCATGGATGACTCCTTAGCGAAATTGAAACCCATGTGCACTTCTAGTATAACCACCTTGTCACATAGAAGGCCTAGTTGTGAGATTAGTACACTTAACTTGCCACCATTCCACGACTTGTGAGACAACAAACCTCGTGATATTCCCTCTCATATCTAATGATGGAGGCATTGGACCTAATCAGGAACTTCTAGGCCCCCGATTTATCCATTTATGGACTTAATATTGTTTAAAGGGATTTTTCAAACAAGGTCTCATATTTTTAATTACTTATCTTTCTTAAGTGATCATGCTAACATGCATATCATACATAGCATAAGAAAATAAGCAATCATTCATAAAGCGGTAAATGTGATCTTAGTCAAGCTGATTCCAAAACACCTCAAACCACCAAGGTGTTGACCAATCTAATCTAAGGACCCGGACCCTATACTAAGGTTTTCAAGTCTCCACGAGCTTGAACGCTTCCATCTTCGTCTTAATAATTACATATAAAGAAAACCTTTCCCTCTCAATTACAAGAAAAGAAAACATGGCACATAGGCCTCAAATTATTACAATGACTAGTCTATGACTCGACCCGAATCACCACATAATGACATAAACATGCTATCATGCATTTCATGAATTAACATTCACCGATTTTAATAAAGGATAATCAAATTAATTAATGCATCCAAAGACTTTAAATTCTAAAAATCAATTTTAGAAATCCACATGAAAAAGTCTTACTTTTTCAATTAATCCAAAAACAATTTCAAAAAATCCAAGTTTATTCAATCTCGAAAATTAATAAAATTCCTATTTTATTTCAATTTTCAAAATTAAATCAAACTCTTATTTTGAAATATTCCATTTTTAGGACAAACCTAAAATAATTTTAATTTGAGATTCAAAAACTTAATTTTATAAAATCACAAATTAGGCTTGCATTTTAAATTAAATTGTAAAAATGACCCAAGGTCTAAAATGCAATTTAAACGAAAAATATTTGGAAATAGGGAAAATTATGATTTGACCCCCTAGGTCAGGATCACAAGCCACCCACGGCGGCCCACCCATACGCCGCACCTGCGCTGTCAACCGCGACGGCATGTTGCTGAACAGCTACGCCCGCTGCGGGTGGCGTGTGTGCACAACACCACCACTGCCCACACACGCGTTGCCGTATCGAGTAGCTATTCGCGATGGTGAACAGCCGTCGCCGTTGCACAGTGGCTGCGTTGTTCCAATATCGCTGCCCGGCGACAGCGACCCCTTTTTTTTTTTTAATTCCAAAAACACAAAAACACAGCCCTTTGATTTTCAGATTAATTACAATCAATGGATCCATAAATTAAATAGAAAATCCAACCAATTCCAATATGCAATAAAACAAATTTAAAGTATATAAATACGAAAAGAATCCGAGTCATGTCAAAACCTTGACTCTGATACCACTGTTGGGATCGGTACAACTCCGGGGACGCCGACAGTGGAAAACATGGATTTTAATAAAATTCCGGCATCCCCAATTTGGGGATAGGTAGACATGGTACAATTGGATTCAAAAACTAACTACAAAAGTGAGTTTTTTCATATTTAACTTGTGAAGAACTTAATCAGCAACGTCTTTTTAAGCAACTCCCCGCTACACCTCTCGAGATGGATTTGCTCTAGCGGCCCAAGTGTTGCGCCTCTAAGATGTATACACACCCTAGCTCGTATCCTCGATTATCTCCACTAGTGTTAGCCAAGAGAATATCGAATTTCGGCTCGTGGGAAAAAGGATAGGAATTTATTTAGTATTCTTCGTACTCAACTCATGAGTTAGAAGAATTATAGAGAAAGAAAATGGGGAGAGAACTAAAGAGAAAAGACATACGAGGAATTGAATCTCTTCAAAGATTAACCATTGTCTTTTCAAAAGATGGAATACACATATATAGACTCCACCCAAGTGGAAACACACACACACACACACACATACATGCCTACTTCTCTCCTGGAGAGAGGCGTGTATATGCATGCGTATATGCATATAAAGTTTGTTTCCTTTCTCTTTTATTCTCTTCCTTAATTAGTTAGACACCTTTCAAACTATGTAGATATTTCCATATATTTGAGATCATCTCAAATATACCATATCTATCCAATATCTTTAATAATATATTTACAAGATCTTTCCTTTTTAATTAGTCAAACTTAACCAATTAAAAGATCCTACTAAATATATTATAAGATATAAATATATACATATAAACTTGGTGAATATGATAAAATCTTTTCACCAATTTCCACATACACACTTACACATGCACTTGTACTATATATATTTATATTCATTTTCTTTCATCAATTAATTAATTAGTCTTTCCTAATTTAATATTCCACTATTAAATTATAAGACCATTAATTAATATCCCATAATAAATTTTTTTCCTAATTAATTAAATCCATTTAATTAATCTCTCGATTAATTCACAAAGAATTAACTAGCCAATAGGTACTATACTAAGTTATGTGTGTGACCCCCCAGCCTCATTAACAAGCTAGCAATAAGTCCTCCCATAGCTAGATTAATTATTCTCAATAATTAACTAGGCCTTGGATTAACTTCACCAAATTAACCAAAGGCACCTATTGGTGGTGGATTGATGTCTAGCAACATCGCCACGATTTCCTAGATATCAACAATGAAAAGCAACCTATCCGAGTTACGATCGTCACGTGAGTAGAATCCCTTCATCAGTTTCCCATCTATGGTCTAGGGTATAGTGACGGTCGAACTCCAATTACTTTAGAAACTATGACTGTGTTGTGACATCTAATGATCCAATCATCTAAGCCAGGATCACCAATCCCACTTATAAGACAAGTGCTTTGACCAAAGGCTTTTATCGATCATTTAGATTCTCGCAAAAATATAGGAAATGCTAGGTACTTGACCCTGGATGAATTCCTTGACGACTGTCACTTGTTCCGCTGTACTATCAGACTATACCCAACATACATGCCGTATGACTCTCTTGGAGTTCACGTACATATCAAAGCATAGTGGATACTGCCCTTTCCAATGACATCTCAGGTCTAAGAACTAATCTTACACTACGAAACCCAAGGACTCCTTATTCGACAACACCAACGAGGAATCCTTGCGGGGCCGTTCAATTCCTTCTCCAAAGTATGAATCTTCGTGCATGTATTGACTAGCCGGCCATTGACAATGGAACACGTCAATCTCTAACAATGAGTTACACACACGAACAAGTCTTGACGAGGCCAGTGATATCCCACATCTCACAACCTCTATGACTTGGAACATGATTTTGGATTACGGCCTTTGAGAGCGTTCCATAGGTATCCCGACCGCTCCCCTAATCATATGTAATCCATGTGATCTTTATCTATACTAATATAAGTAAATGACAATAAAGAAGCATACCATAAAGAAACATTCAATATATTTAAAACAAGACTGTCATAGAGTTGTACATATAAGATGGCAGAGTCTAAATAATGGCTCGTCAGACACATAACACTATTAATGGGATCGCTGGTGTGATGAATAATCCCAGGCGAAAATGTCTTAATTTGGGATCCATCCTCTGGAGAGCTGTCGTTCTGGCATTGCAAACAAACGACCCCACTGGTCATGGTGGGGTGACTTTATTAGGTAGCACGCCAGGTGGTACCGGGGAGGGCATGAAATGCGTCTCTATGGGGATTTTTCTCCTCAAAATATGGATCCTCCCTTAAGGTGACCTTAGGGCCTGACGGTGAAGGAATGGGTTCGAGAGTTTCTCGATTTATTGTCACCATTGGCTAAAAAATATTGGGACCCGAGAGCACGCGAGTTATCGGGCTTAACTAGCTACCCTTCACACCTCATATTGCCTATCATACACTATTGGTTGAGTCACCGACCTAGTTTCTTGAGAAGAAACCATTTAAAGTACTTCGACCAAATTAGACAATTTTTCACTGTTCTGGAAAAATCAGCCTATCTAAAGCAACCTGCCTTTATTTTTTGTGAATCTTATATGGCTGGAAATCCAAGATAAAGACCTTCAAATATTGTAAAGACGTCCAGACCTAATTCAAAGGTACAAAGGTCCGAGAGTGTTCACTAATATGTTGCAGAATTCGACCGCGGACTGGGCCTATGCAACTACGGTGCAAAAGCCATAAGTAGATCTACGGGTCTCGGATTGGATCAAACTCAGCTGGACCGACAAAATCACGAGCAGATCTACAAATTTTGCGATGGAAGCAAAATCAAGTTTGGCTAGGATTCTTCACAGATGGTGCCACTTGACGTGGTTCGATTTTCACACCAAGAAAGTGAAGAAATGAGAATAATAGCTCTTCTAAAATAATAAACTAAAATACTCTTTATTTCATCATTGAGAATTTCAAAAGAAATGGAGGAAGAAGAAGAAAGAAGAACACAGTCAGAGTTTTTATTACGTTTTGAGAGAAAAGATACAGATATCCTCTTGATTGTTTACACAAGTGATAGATGATATAAAAAATAAAAAATCCTCCCTCTTATACTCAAAGTGGGCATCCACTTTCCCCTTTCCCCAAGCCAAAGTGGTCTCTTTTGGTAGTTGAGGAGAAAAGGAAAGAATCTCCTGATTTAGGGATATAATATGACAATATCTTAGATACAATCTCCTTCCATCTTTTATCAGCTTCTCTATCAGGTTTCCACCTTGCTATATTCAACTCTTATTTTCAGCCCTCCTTCAATGTAGATCATAAGCCTTCCTTGACGTAACCCATGAGATATCCTTGAGGCCCAATTTTCCCGAGCTCAATTGTAGAAAGTGATATTTTACGTCCACATCACTTATCATGTGCATTGAAAGAAACAATGGGAATTATATATATATATATATATATATATATATATCTATTATTTCCGATCTTCATAGTAAAAAAGATATTTTATCTTATATTTCACTTGATATGTAATTGTCTAATTCAATTTTTTTTTATTAAAACGGTGTATCATCTAGTATTTAATTTCATTAATGTATAATAATTGACAAGTGTGTATAATTCATGTCAACTTTGTTGTATATATATATTTACATATAATAATATATATATATATATATATATATATATAATATGGGTTATTTTATTTGTTTCTATATATATATATAAGAAAGAAAGAAAGAAAAAATATTAATGTTGGAAGTTCCAAATCGGTTGCAATTGAATCGAAAGGTTGGTTTCCAATTAGTCTAACTTTTCGGTCATCTGAGATGGTCAAAGTACCATTTCGAATCAAGTTGTTTCACTTTGCCAAACGGGTGTCTCGAATTGGAAGTACCGATTCGGTTGAGCTGAAAGGGTGTCTTGAATTGGAAGTATCGGTTCGGTTGAGAAAGACGCCTTTTGGTTGGTACTCCGTTTCAACTGAAAAGGTGCCTTTTGGTGGAAACTTTTGGAAGTCTATAAATACTTCCTTGATATGGCCGAAAATAAAAAAGTGATATACACTAAGATAATCAAATATTTCTCTCTTTCTTTCTATATTTTTCGAGTCTTTTTTATTTTGGTACTTGGTCGAGTTTTGCTCTTAAGAATTTTGAAGGAGTGTAGCCGTGCAAAATTAGTTAATAGGCTTTGTATCCTAGAGGTGTATTTCTTGAGACAATCTACATTTATAATGGGAGAAATATATACCTTAAAGATAGTATCTTCAAAGGTGTGCCTAGCCTATTGATTTTCATAAGAATTGTTTCCATACCCACATTATTATACAACAATTCTAAGGTATATAAATTTCTGTCATGGAGTCGGTTCTTGTGAAAACACAATTGCATGAAGGAGACAAACTCAAACGTCTCAATGGGTTGAACTACAAACGTTGGAGTCTCAAGCTTAAATACCTACTGACGATTGCTATGGTGTTCTATGTTCTGTCGGAACCATGTCCAACCGAGGTTTCATGTTCCAGTCAAAGTACTGAACCAAGTTCTGGTCCTGCTACTAGTACCGAACCAAATTCTGGTGGACGTTCCAGACCCGCTACCAGTGTTTCAGTTGCACAAAAGATGGAAGCAGAAGCAAAAGTGAAGAAGTGGAAGGATGACGACTTTATTTGCCGCTACACTATTTTCCATTCGCTCAACAACACTTTGTTCAACATGTTTCACATTCACAATACAGCAACGGAACTCTGAAATGCTATTAAACGATGGTACGTAAATGAAGATGTTGGAAGTAAGTGTTTTTTGGATAACAAGTATCTGAAATACAAGATGGTTGATTCTAAACCTGTTATTGATCAAGTTAATGAACTTAATGGCATTGCAACGGAATGTGCCAATGCGGGTGAACCCATCACCGAAACTTTTCAAGTTCCTACTATCATTAGGAAACTTCCACCTTCATGGAAGGATTATCAAAAGAAGTTGAAACACAAGAAGAAGTCTATCACTTTAGATGATCTTCTTCTGGGCATCCAAATTGAGACCCAAAGTCTTAAAAGGGATAGTTCAACTATGGTGGAAAATGATGGTATTAACTACTTAGAAGAGAAAAATGGTTCTGGAACTTCCAAGGGAAACCATGGAAAATTCCAGAAAAGGAAAAACTTTTATTCTAAGAGGAATGGTGGGAACGACATAAAGAAGAAGAAAATTTCTTGCGACATTTGTGGTAAACCGGGACATTTTACTAAAGAATGTCGGTATCTTAAAAGACCAAAGATAGAGAACAAGATAAACATGATTATAGATGATCTTGTTAGTATGCTTACTGAAGTTTGTCTTGTCGGTCAAGCCGACACCGATTGGTGGGTGGATTTTGGTGCAACATGTCATGTTACTTCAAATCGGAACTTGTTCAAAATAGATGAAGAATTGAACGAGATTAAAACTGTCTACATGGGAAATTCTTCAACCAGTGTGGTTTTGGGCAGAGGAACAATGGAACTTCTGTTCACTTCCGAGAAGACATTAACTTTGAAAGATGTTTATCATATTCCTTCTATTAGGAAAAATCTTGTATCAGCCCCTAAGTTGGACTCTAATGTCTTTAAAGTGGCTTTGGATCGCAACAAGTGATTATTACTAAGAAAGGGTTATTTGTTGGGAAAGACTACATTAAAGACAATATGTACTTGTTGAGTATCAATAAAGCTATTTCTATTTCTTCTTACTTTTATGGTTCAAATTATAATTATGTTATTGAGCATGATAAGCATAATTTTTGGCATCATAAATTAGGACATATTGGTTTAAATGTTATGTCTCGCATGATTAATAGTGAATTAATTCCTAGAAACTCATCTAGTTTTTCTATGAATAATTGTGAATGTTGTGCACAATCTAAGTTAACTAAAACTACTTTTATAAGTGTTAGTATAACATCATCTTTACTTGAATTAATTCATAAGGATTTATGTGATAATAAAGAACATGTCACTAGAGGTGAAAAATGTTACTTTATTACTTTTATAGATGATTTCTCTAAGTTTACTTATGTGTACTTACTTAGAACAAAAGACGAGGCCTTTGATAAGTTTAAAATCTTCAAAAATGAAGTTGAAAACGAAATTAGTTTAAGGATCAAAAGATTAAGATCCGATAGAGGTGGTGAATATCTCTCTAATGATTTTAAAGAATTTTGTTTACAAAATGGTATTATTAGAGAGTTTTCGGCACCAAATACTCCTCCACAAAATGGAGTACCGAAAGGAAAAATTGACCCTTAATGGAGATGGTTAGTGCTACGATAATTCATTTGGAACTTCCAATGAGTTATTGGTGTGAAGCACTATTAACCTCTTGTTACATTAGTAATCGAGTGGTGAATTTTTTGTTGGGCACAAACCTAGAAGTAAACATTTCAAAGTATGGGGTTGTATTGCATATGTTTTAAATGCAACTTTGAAAAGGCCTACACTTGGTTCTAAAGCAGTGAAATATATTTTTATTGGTTATTCTCAAATGAGCAAAGCTTATAGATTTCTTAATATTAGTTCTAATAATGTATTTGAAGCTGGACATGCTATTTTCTATGAACATTTAAATGTTAAGGATGCGGATAAATTAGAACTAGATAGTGAATTATTAAAAGCACTTGAATTGGAATCAAATGTGTCTAATTCACATGATGTGGAATCTAGTACATAAGTACATGATCCACAAGTAGATTGAAATTTAGACAAGGAAGAAAATGATGAAATAATCGAGTTAAGAAGGAGTAAGAGACGTAGAATTGAAAAGAATTTTGGTCCCGATATGTTGACATATCTTTTGGAAGAGGATCCTAAATCTTTTTAAGAAGCTATGTCTATGTCCGATGCGGACATGTGGAAAAGAGCCATAGATGATGAGATAAAATCAATTCATGATAATAAAACATGGAGTCTAGTTGAGCCTCCTCTTAACATTAAACTTATTGGCTCTAAGTGGGTTTTGAAAAAGAAACTCAAAACAGATGGTACTATTAAAAAGTACAAAGCAAGATTAGTAGCCAAAAGTTTTAGTCAAAAAGAAGAGATTGATTATTTTGAGACATTTTCTCCCGTTACTAAATTCATGTCTATTAGGACGTTGTTTGCCATTGTTCCATTTATAACTTAGAGGTTCATCAAATGGATGTAAAAATGGCCTTTTTGACTAGTGATCTTGAAGAAGAAATTTACATACATCAACCCAAGGGTTATGTTATTCAAGGTGAAGAACATAAAGTATGTAGATTGAATAAATCATTGTATGATCTCAAACAAGCACCTAGACAATGGTATAAGAAATTCAAGAAAGAAATTAAGAAATTTGGGTTTATAAGTAATAAAATAGAAAGTTGTGTTTTTACTTACTTCTAAATATAAAGTGCTTGTGACTTTGTATGTTGATGATTTGCTTATTTTTGGTACTAATATGGATTGCATTAATGAAACCAAAAATTACTTGAGGCAAGCTTTTGACATTAAGGACTTAGGTCCGGTAGATGTTATTTTGGGGGTCAAAGTTATCAGAAAGGGTGGAACTTTTATTTTAACTCAATCTCATTACATAGAGAAGGTATTGAGAAAGTTCAATTACTTTGATTGCAAAGTGAGCAAGAGCCCAATTGATCCTCATGTGAAGCTAACTCCTAATGAAGGAGAAGCTATAAATCAAGAAGAATATGCCAAAATTATTGGAAACATAATGTATGTGGTAAATCACACAAGACCCGATCTTGCGTGTTCAATTGGCATATTGAGTAGATTCACTAATAGTCTTAGTGAAGAACATTGATGGAATTAAAAAGGGTACTAAGGTACTTGAAGTTCACAATAACCTATGGTTTATATTATAAGTGTAATTCATCTACACTTGAATGTTATAGTGATGCAAATTGGGCATCCGACACATCAAACTCAAAATCAACGAGTGGTTGGTTACTCACCATTGGTGATTCCATAGTTTCTTGGTCTTCAAAAAGGCAAACTTGTGTTGCTTTATCATCTATGGAATCCGAGTATATTGCAATGTCTATTGCGAGCAAATACATTACATGGTTTAGAAGATTCCTTAGAACTATTCCTTTTATTGATCCTAAAAAGGGTCCTACTACTTTGTATTGTAATAATCAAGCCGCAATATACAATACAAAGAATGAAAGAATGTCTAGCCATAGTAAACATATTTCTATGAGATATAATCATATAAGAAGTATGGTTAAGAAAAGGAAAGTGGTGCTCGAGTACCTCCGTACAAATCAAATGTTAGCGGATTCACTAACAAAACCATTATCCGGAGAAAAGATAACAAAGATTATGGGAGATATGGGACTACTACCGATCAAAAAGTATCTTGATTGAAACCAACTCTATCTTAACGCACAAATCACACATTTGTCACCTTAACATGAGAGTTTTCAAAGGCAATTCAATACAAGATATTAGTGAAATGGAAACATGGATACATTTCAAGTGCATAACTTAAAAATAGTGGGAGTGACACTATTTCAATGTTCCATATCTAACCTATATGCACTAATTACCACATGAGGTTAGGATAAATTTAATTTAATTCTTAATAGGCTTATAGCTAAGTGGAATGTGTGTGGACATTCTTGATAAGTCTACTTATACAAGTAGAGAAGTGAGAGGCCGCTTCTTATGGATTACTATCGGTAGAATCCTAGAGTACTTGTGAATACTAGGATCGAGCACAAGGCCTTTTATCAACGGTGCCGCCAACCAAAGAAGAGCAAAAACTCATATATAGTGAGAATATGTGTACTTAATTGATTTATATTCAACCATAAGTTAAAGGCTTAAGTCCACTTCATGGCTATTCACTATATAAAGACCAAATTATTGTATTTTGTATTATATGTAAATAAGTGGGGGATTGTTGTATATATATGTTTACATATAATAATAATAATATATATATATATAATATGAGTTATTTTATTTGTTTCTATATATATATATAATACATATAAGAAAGAAAGAAAGAAATTAAATATTAATGTTGGAAGTTCTAAATCGGTTCCAATTGAATCGAAAGATTGGTTTTCAATTAGTCTAACTTTTTGGTCATCTGAGATGGTCAAAATACCATTTCGAATCAAGTTGTTTCACTTTGTCGAACGGATGTCTCGAATTGGAAGTATTGATTCGGTTGAGTAGAAAGGGTGTCTTGAATTGGAAGTACCTGTCCGGTTGAGAAGACGCCTTTTGGTTGGAAGTACCATTTCGATTGGAAATGTACCTTTTAGTGGAAATTTTTGGAAGTCTATAAATACTTCCTTGGTATGACCGAAAATAAAAAAGTGATATACACTAAGATAATCAAATATTTCTCTCTTTCTTTCTATATTTTTCGAGTCTTTTTTATTTTGGTACTTGGTCGAGTTTTGCTCTTAAGAATTTCGAAGGAGTGTAACCTTGCGAAATTAATTAATAGGCTTTGTATCCTAGAGGTGTATTTTTTGAGACCATCTACATTTATAGTGGGAGAAATATATACCTTAAAGATAGCATCTTTAAAGGTGTGCCTAGCCTATTGATTTTCATAAGAATTGTTTCCATACCCACATTATTATATAACAAACTTTATATTATTAATATAATATTATTGTATATAAATAAAGTAAAATATGAGACGAAACATCATTTTTAAACTGATATGATCCGAATTGTTCTTTGAAAAGTGTATAAAATGATTTTTTTTTTTGGCAATTGTATACAGTTCTTATATAAAAAATTGATTTGAATTATATACATTTATCATGTAAAGATATTATAGAATACAAAATTGTATACAACAAACTTTATATTATTATTATTAATATAATATTATTGTATATAAATAAAGTAAAATATGAGACGAAACATCATTTTTAAACTGATATGATCCGAATTGTTCTTTGAAAAGTGTATAAATTTTTTTTTTTTTGGCAATTGTATATAGTTCTTATATAAAAAATTGATTTGAATTATATACATTTATCATGTAAAGATATTATAGAATACAAAATTGAAGCAGAATTGCATATACTATGTACTATAGTTTCTCAAAATTTAATTGAAAATAGGATAAGTACATCGTTCATTCATAGACCTTACACTTATCAGAAAAATAAAGAAATTCATAGACCTTACCCTTTGTGTACAATTCGTGGAGTAATGAATTGTTTGATGAGAATGATAATTGTATCAATGCCCACAATTCCACTCAATATTGACATACTATGTAAGTTAAAGTTCTTATTAGGGAAAATTACAGGTTTCATCCCTGAACTTGCCCCCAAAAACAGATTTGCTCCCTCATGTTCCAGACATATTTGGTCCCTCAACTTAAAAAATGTGCACAAATGTAGTCCCTACCGTCAATTTACCGTTTATAGCTAACGAAATATTTTTTATTAGTTTTTTATTTTATTAGTTTTTCTTTTATTTTGTTTATTTTGTTTATTTTTAATTAATTTTATTATTTAAATTAATATTTAACTTATTTATTTTTGAAATATTTTTGTATTAATATTTTAATCAATTTTTATTTTTATTTATTTTATTTTATTTATTTTTTATTTTTATTATTTTATATCTATTTTTAGTTAATTTTATTATTTAAAATAATATTTAAATTTTTTATTTTTTAAATCTTTTTGTGTTCTTTAAATTAATATTTTAATTAGTTTTATTTTATTTATTATTTTATAATATTATTTTATTTTTAGTTAACTTTATTATTTCAAATAATATTTAAGTTTTAAATATGCTCAAGTTTTTTTATTTTTATAAAAAAAATTTAATTATTTTATATTTTTTATTAATTTTTTTATTTTTTATTAAATTTTAATTAATTTTTTCATTTTAATTTTATGTTTTTATCTAATATCCATGTGGCGGATTGATTTTGACCACCTAGGCACAATTTACTTCAAAACTGAAAATCCCCAAATTGAACAACCTAACCAAACCCTAATTTTTTTTTTTGGGGATTCCATTAATTTGGACCGAAAGTTAATGGTAGAGACTACATTTGTGCATATTTTGTAAGTTGAGGGACCAATTGTGGCGAGTTTGTAACATGAGGGACCAAATGTGTTTTCGGCGATAAGTTTAGGGACGAAAAACATAATTTTCCCGTCTTATTATATAGTATAGTACACATAAGTATCGATTCATCAAAACTATTCTCCTTTACTGTACGCATTCTGAACTTTGAAAATAATTTTGAGTTGAGATGTTTTGTACAAATTAATTATCATTTCACTTAAAACTTGAAAATTATATCAAATTTATTACAAAAACTATAAATAGGATTGTTAATTGACTCGCGCCTACTTGAATCTCGATTTTTTTACCTGTTTATAAATGAGTTGAAGCTAATTAAATATAATCAGATTTCAGTTGGAGCTCCACAATTAAGTTCGATCACTTTTTGAGCTGAGTGTAAGCTGCTCTATAGAATCAACACAAATAAGTCTGATTCAACTAAGACGTAGATCGAGCATTCTAGTACTTTTAAATTTTATTTAATGCGTTATTAATTAGATGTCAAATGTATGTTTTACCGAACAAAATATCATATAAAATGTAAAATAACACAGAGTTAGAAGGTATAAGAATTGAATAAATATTCTTAAAATTTAGTTTATTATTGCTAGATTAATTTGGGTTGAGGAAAGATACGAAAGATTTTTCTCCAATTTCACTTTTCTTATTTATTATCAATGTTGAGTAGTTGATGAGAATATTATATATTCAAAAAAATATCTTCTATACACTACAAGAAAACAGAGTTTCAGAGACGGAAAAATCCGTCTCTGAAACTCAATTTTCCGTCTCTGAAAATAATCAGAGACGGAAAAATTCCGTCTCTGACACCCATCTTTAAACAGCTCGACGCTGATTGAGATGGAATTTTTCCGTCTCTAATTCTATTGCTTTTTTCATGACTCTTTTACAAATAATCCGTCTCTATATTTAGTCTCTAATCCGTCTTTAAATTCGTCTCTAATTATATTTAGATTCGATAACTAATCCGTCACAAAATCCGTCTCAAAATTTTGTGGAAGCCATCTCTAAATCCGTCTCTAATCCGAACTCAAAATCCGTCTCTAAATCCATTTCTGATTCCAACTCACTGATTCCAATTTAGTATCCGTCTCTAAATCCATCTCTGATTTCAACTCCATATCCATCTCTGATTCCAACTCCGAATCCGTCTCTGGTCGCATTTCAATATAGGTCTCTAATTCCGTCTCTAATCTGTCTTTGCTCTTTTCTAAAACTGTCTCTAATTCCATCTCTAAATGAAGCTAAAAATTTTATGAATATAGCGTTTTATTTGCTAAATTCATATAATATCAAATCTGGTAAATAACGAATAATTCAATGAAATCAACAAATATTAACTAAACAACATTCCACCTATCAACAAAATGCAAACAATTAATTAACATCACAATCGAAGTATCTAACATAATTATTTCAATACCACATCATTTTAACAGACAACCTTATCCAATCAATTAGTCCCAACATCTACCCAAAAGTATCAAAATGACAGATAATTAGCACGAGTTACTACTAATCATCAAAGTATATAACCAAAAAACATTTGACAACAAAGTTGACTCGGTGCAATTTTCATTCTCCTCTTATTCTAAGGTAAGCCCCTTTTATGAAACGAATTTGCACATTGTTTGACGCGATAGCTTCATACGCTCTAATTGATGCCCTCTTATACACACCAATTGGATCATCAAAAAATTGATTAACACAGTAGATATTTAGTGTATCAAACTCAGTTGCTTGCGACAACACGTACAAAATGTAGCTTAGCTCGCAATCAGAACCCGAGAAGTTGAAGATCGTGACCTCATTCAATGCCTCCAATCCCATTGCTTGCAACTTCCAGTCCTTTACGTAGTTGGATACACTAATGCCCCCGTTTTTCCATGGTTCACTCTACACATGTTAAGTCAATTACATATTTTAGAAACCCAAACAAAGAACGTGTTTAATAAACCATGTAATAACTAATAAGCGACAAACCATAAAACTTAAAATATTACCACCAAATCGACTTTAAGCTCATTCAAGCCTGTACATCTACTGATGAGCACCAATGTGACAGCAAGATTGTCAAGCAGCTTCGAACACCTGATCTCTAGGCGGTGCATATTAACAAAAAAGTACCTCGCCATAATGCGCGATGTAGAGACTCCACATGCGCCAACATCTAAATAAACAATTCAAAAAAAAAAAGGAAATCAAAACAACTTCTTAAAAGCATTTGCACTTATTCAAACAATGATAGATAGATATACCCTAACAAAATCAACTGGGACACGTGCTCGTTCGCTGGACAGTAATTCTTTCGTCATTTTTACAACCTCTCAAAGTAGTCGTTATGTCAAGCAAGTTGATCCGATGTAGTGTCGATGACGGTGTACTATCTACTGTAAAGAACGAGCTAACGGCCCCAATACTTGTAAATGCCCCGGACCCTGTTCGTCTTGTTTCAATAAAATAACAAGGACATCTACATTGGGGAAGTGTACTTTTATATTCACATTTCCTTGGGCCCGATTGAATGCCATCTTGAATATTTTTACAGAAGGCAAATATGCCTCAAATTCTGTTAGTTCTCTAAAATCACAGCTGAATAACTGCAAATCATTCAACTCGAGACACCATTTTCCAAGGCGGGAAGAAAATGTGTTATCATACAGCACGATGTGCTTCAATATGAGTCTTTTTAAATTTCGTAAATTATATCTATCTTCCCACCTAACAATGTAGTTCGGTAGATATAATTTTAACTGAACAAGAGTTTGTGACAAAAACAGGCCGTTAGGGAGTGAAGTGGACAACCGGTCTACTAATTTCAGTATACGCACAGAATGATCTATTCCAAATGCCACCCACTCTTGCCTTATCCAATGCAATGCCTCGGCCCCCATTGGTAACTCAAAGCTCAAGGTTTCAACCACACTTTCATTATGTTCAAGTATAGTGCGATTAACAAAATGAATAAAATCTAAACCATGATAACCCCTTTGTTCGAAACGGTTAATATCGAATAAAAGAGTAGGGATGGAATACCAACAATGTTGAAAATATTTTGATAAAAGACCCAATCGGGCTGCCTCCACAAGTGCATCCCTTGATAACCTTCCCATAACATGAAAAATTATATCCTCGCAAAGGAAACTGAGTCCATTATTAGAAATTGTACCTCGTTCCATGGTGGTTTATATGAACTATCCCCTGTTTATACTCTGTTTCTACTCGTGCAAGATGATCCCCTGTCTCTTCTGTTTATATCTCCCCTTTTTCGTGGAAGATGATATTCACAAATATCCCCTGTTTATACTCTGAAAATTCTTTGTAGGGTTTGGTGGATGAAGAGATTGTTCTTTGTAAGGGCATATTTAGCTTTATCTTAAAATTAACCTTTAACTTTAACTTTAATTAATTCTTTAACTTTAATAATTAACCTTTAACTTTAATTAATTCTTTGTAAGGGCATATTTAGCTTATTAGGTAAAAAAATAGTGATATTAAACATGAGATCTTTCATCGAGATAAAGAAACAACTTTAGGGTACAAAGAATTATTATTAAACATAAGCACATTATTAGGCATTACTGAATGATAGATATATCTTTTTAAAGTTAAAAAAACACACGACTCTTGATATTAAAGGACACGATGTCTCTTGGCATTAAAGGAAACGTCTCTTGGGAATGAAGTCCTAAGATTATGTTTCTTTAATTGTTCACTAGTTAATTAAGTTACTTATTTATTGCGAATTTATTTAGATATATTTTACTACTTCCTACCATCTTGAGATATATTTAGATTTTCTTAGTATAATCACAAATGAATTTTGAAATATACCTTTAATTTGAGCTCCTAGGAAGAAAATAGTCAAAGAAATTGAAGAGTTGAGTGTGTATATGTTTAGCAGCATGTCTCTCTCTATTATCATTCTCCAATTTTATTTTATTTTGGTCTTGAGTGGAAAATGAAAGATCTCAAGGCCTATAGACCTAGATTGAGGGCTTTAGTGCAATTCTTTGATTTTTTTTTTCCCTTTCACTCCTTAAACTCAATCATGTACTAATCAAGTCCCACATAGATATGATTTAATAGTTAAGGCCATCTTCTTATCAAAATTAACTCTTGGCATGTTAATATCATTACGGAAGAAGTCTTTGCCTGTTAAGTTTTTTTATTCCATCTCATATAAGTTTTTTTATTCCATCTCATATAACCATTATTATTCCATCTCATATAACCATTATTATCCATATGCCGCCACATCCAATTACGGTCTATATTCATCATTTCTGCTATATATAATTTTGAGATATATTAAACAATTTTGCTGCAAAATACTATGGGACATTCTTTCATTTGATTTTACATATTTTATTATTTCATACCATTTTCTAAAAACATGAACAAACACAAAAACCGTCTCTAAAAACATGAACAAACATCAAAACCAACAACTAAGCACTACAATTAATAGAATTCAGTAAAGGGACTTATCATAATGTGTTCACATGTATAAATTGTCCAAATCATGCATCAAAGGTCAAAAAAGCATAAAGTAAATAAATAAATCATAATGAATAATATTTTGCACAATTTTTTTTTTGTTCTCCTAACACCGGTCAAATTTACATTATCAAATCAAGAAAGCAATAGATAGATTAAATCAAGGAAGAGAATCGGCAAAGTCACCTATTTTCGGAGATTTTCGTACTTGATCGTCCAGCCTCCAGTATTTTGGGCATAACCACGTCATTAGAAATCGGATTGAGTTGATTCTTTAAGCGAATTAAAGCTAACAGAAAGGGCTACAATTCTTATGTTGAGATCTGGAGCAAACGACGTAATATACAGGGAGTAAATTGGGTAACAACAAAAATGCACTTTCTGAACGGAAAATCAGGTTTTTGAAGTTTTATAAATACCTGTCAAGAGTGATGGCGTACGGATCTGTCGGAGTTGATGGCTGGGCGTACGGCAGTAGTGAGGGATTGGGGTTTGGGGACGGATTTGATGGCTGGGCGTACAACGGAGTTTATGGCGTACGGATCCGGTGGAGGTAAGCTCATTATTTTTTACTTTATTCTTATTTTTAAATTAATATTTAGTTTCATCTCATATAGTATATATAATATTTCAAGCACATTTGACAACAAATTTGACGATAATTCAGGTATCGGGTACCTGGTCTTTTTTGTTTATTTTTTTCTTTTTTTATATATTCAAATTTGCTTATTAATCAAATTCAAATGAATAACAAATTAACAATTAATAATTAATCAATCGGTTTATAGAATGATGAAATGTTAACAACAATAAATAAGAGTGTAAGTGTTTAATAGTCAAACTCACTACTTAAAATTGAAAAAACTCCAAAGTATCTCAAATAAATTCACTACTTAAAATTAGACAATCCCTTTAACTCCATCATATATTAAATAGTTGACACGTTCAAAACTCTCATCAAAACCAATTAAAGAAAAAGCAGGATACTCTGGTTTTTACAAGAAAATCACAACTTAACCCCAATTTAGGTATAATTCCTCACTTTATATAGTCTTTAGGTTTGTTTGGGGTTTAGGGTTAGTTTAGGGTTTAGGGTTTAGGGTTAGTTTGGGGTTTAGGGTTAGTTTAGGGTTTAGGGTAGGGGTGGACATCAAATCGAACCAAATTAATAATTTTTGAGTCCGAGTCGAACGTAACAAGATTTGATCGAGCAAAAAAATACTTGTTTATAGGAGGCTAGCGAGCCTCGATAATAATAACTTTTGTTCATTTATTATAATATATTATAAAAAAAATTCATCGATATCTCATATACTATAAGTAATATTTCAGCACATTTGACAACAAAATTGACTCAGTGTACTGGTATGATAGCTCATCTCAAATGCCGTCTCCATCTGAGACGGAAATATCTGTCTCAAAATGGGACGAAAAATTCCGTCTCTACTTCGGTCGCAAAATAAGAATAAAGATTTTATTTATAAATCCGTCTCTGATTGCAGATGAAAATGGGACTTGTTTCCGTCTCTAAATCCGTCTCAAAATGAGACGAAAAATTTCGTCTCCACTTCGGTCTCAAAATAAGAATAAAGATTTTATTTTCAAATCCGTCTCTGATTGCAGATGAAAATGTGACTTATTTCCGTCTCTAAATTCGTCTCAGTCTGAGACAGAAAATTTCGTCTCTACTTCGGTCTCAAAATAAGAATAAAGATTTTATTTTCAAATCCGTCTCTGATTCCGTCTCTGATTGCCGATGAAAACGGGACTTTTTTCCAATCTCATCCGTCTCTGTTTGAAATTTAGAGACTGAAAAAATTCATCTCTAATTTAGGTAATTTAAAAGCCTTCCTTTAGAGACGGATTTAGAGACGGAATGGTATCCGTCTCTATATCCGTCTCTGTTTTACTCTAAATTTATTGTTCAGGGATTCATTGATGAAATTGAGACGGTTTTCTACGTCCGTTGGTGATCCGTCTCTGATCAGAGACGGATATCATGTCCGTCTCAGATTCCGTCTCAGATCAGAGACGGATTCGTATCCGTCTCTGAAGCCCTGTTTTCTTATAGTGATATCTATCTATAGTAGAATATTATATATTCAAAAAAAATATCTTCTATATCTATTTATACCATGCTAAAAGTGTAGATATCTTTGTGTTTCTTTCAATTGTAATTTTACACTTCTACCTTCAACTATGTAATTCATTCCACCACTGTCCTAAAAAATTGATTATTAGCCATTAAAAGGGAACCCACAATTGGCCAAATTGATGGCCACTATGTAATAACAATAATTGTTATTGTTAATTGTTTAAAGTCCAAAAGCGTTGAGCAATATATAGGCAACTTACTATATACTACATTAATGACCACTACTATGTAGTCTAAAATTCTATGAGTTATAGTAATAATTCTATATAAGGTTGAACTTTGTGAAGGAGCAGACATGATTTTACACTAAATGTGTGAATATCTTTGTGTGTCTTCCAATTGTGATTTTACACTTGTACCATCAACTATGTTATTCATTCCACCGCTGTCCTAAAATATTGATTATTAGCCATGAAAAGGGAACCCACAATCGGCCAAATTGATGACCACTATGTAATAACAATAATTGTTCTTGTTAATTGTTAAAAGTCCAAAAGCATTGAGCAATAAAACGACAACTTACCATCCACTACATAATTACCAGTACTAGGTGGTGGTTAATAATCTAAAATTCTAAGAGTTATTGTAATAATTCTATATAAGGTTGAACTTTGTGAGGGAGCAGGTATGTAGTACTATAAGTGGTTGGAAAATGAATGCTATGAGGTTGGGCGAGGCAACAAAAAGAATTACATCAAGCACTCGGTATTCTATTGATGGCCACTATGTAATAAAAATAGTTGTTATTGTAATTGTTAAAAGTTCAAAAGCTTTGAGCAATAAAAAGGCAACTTACTATGCACTACATTATTACCACTAATAAGTAGCTGTTAATAATCTAAAATTCTAAGAGTTATAGAAATAATTCTATATAAGGTTGAACTTTGTGAAGGAGGAAGGCATGGAGTATTATAAGTGCTTGGAAGATGAATGCTATGAGGTTGGGTGAGGTAGTGGAAAGAATTACATTGAGCACTCGGTATAATTGGTGAAAGGCGAAAGAATAGTTTGCTTTGTGTTTATTGGAAGCTGTGTGGTTTATCAAGCTCTTTGTTCGTCAAATTTATTTGGTATAATTGTCACTATTATTGTATGTTTTCATGTGAGAATAGCCATGCCGATACTTAACACTTCAATGCTATAATTCGAGCAACAATATTGGAGGTGGCATCAGTATTTCATGAACGTGGAAATATGAATTCATCGCAAGACTGATTTGAATTGTAAATTAGATGTTTGAAGGATGGTCATATCATTTACAATTTTATATGTTTTATTTGGGATAAATAAGCTTTCACTTGTTTAAGCTTCATTGTCTAAGATGGTATCTAATTGTAAATCAGATATTTGAGGAAAAGGCTTGTAATACTATTAGTGTAGGACTAACGTAGATGTTTGACTTGCCATTGAGATGAACAAAAGTATGTAGTTGCGTTTGGAGGTTGGATTCATGAAGCACTTCAGACTTATGACCAAGAGTAAATCATGAATATTCATGCAAGGGTGGAATGTTGGAGAATAGAGATGCATCTCTTTGCAAAATAGCATATTCTTTTATTTTTTGAATAATATAAAGGAAAAATTACTTCTTTTTTTATCCGACGTGTAACAGCTCTAAGGATAAAATTTTTTTGCAATAAATTATCCAATGTGTTAGATAAGCTCAGCTCAAATACACTTTTTGTAACACCCTTACCCGAAATACATAGAGAATAAAAGCACACATTTATATTTTACCCATTTGACCATCATATACAAGCGGAAGCATCAAACTTTGCTAGTTTCACAACTGTCACACATGAACATAGGGAAAATATATACACATCTAGGAATTATCCTTTACAAGCGACCAAAAGGAGCCCTATATGATATGCAAATGATGAGCTGAGGGAGAAGGACTTGAAAACTAGCCAGCCGACCTTTGATCCATGCTTCAGCTTTATGTACACAACTTCACGGATCGATACTATCTACAACACTAAAAAAACAACATTGCGTTTGGTGAGTCGCAAACTCAGCAAGTATAATCAAGTAACGAGATATTTAACATCCCATAAACACACAGAAATCAGCAACCAATCAATCATTTGAAGTCACATAAGAACATCATCCATAATCATTTCCCATTCAATTCCTATCATTCAGAACACATGATGCACGTGCTTACTCATTTTCTTTTAATGTTAATGGTCTGCTATAACCAAGAGTAGTTCGTGATCACGATAATGGCCATGGCACTCAGTAATTCATATAACACATGGGAGTTCAGTGAACTCGGGTGGCCGTACGATACTCTGTGGTCCAGTTTTACTGGAAATTCTTTAACACATGGCTCAAGGTTAATAGCAACCATAACAGAACCTCTTATCTCTGATGAATGCATTTTCATATCATGTATCTCATTTTCATCATCATATCATCAACAACATTTTCACCATGTTAAAGTTCATGTAGTTCACATATATTACACAATGAATTATATTCACCATATTCGTTTCCATCACTCAATCATCATATAACCACGTTCATAACATCGTAAGCTTCCCAATCACACAAATAGACAAATAAAGAAGTCATTTAGACATATCAATCAAACAATGGATGAGTCAATTATCAAGTCACCCAATTATACTCACAAATATTGGTTCGTCGAGGTATCTTCGTCTAGTTGGCGTTTTCAGCTCCTCTATTAGAATCTCGACCTATTAAACACATCAAAATGCATAACTACCTTTGATATAACACATTGACTAATATGACATAGTAATTCCAGATTTAATTTCCTTGTCACTTTGGGGATTCGATTAACGAAACAGCTGTCCCAACAGATTTATTTTAGAACAGACACCGTATATTCAAATATTCGTGTAAAATCCCCTGTTTACTGAAACATTCCGAATTTTATATGATTACTCCATAACATATGTATACAGCCACTGTAAAAATTTTAGAGTAAACCAAAATTTATATGTACACGAAAAACCTTCAAAACAGTAACAATTTTCACTTCCGCCGAACAGACTGGCGATTTTGTTCAACGATTTTTAGGAAAATCCACATAACTCCAATCTTTACGAAATTTTACAGAGATGTTCAAGAGACAATCAAGTTTATCCAGAAAATTTGACATAATCAAAATTGCACGTTTAGGTACCTACGTACGGCTTTAAAATCTAACTGCAGAAACTGAAATTCTGAAAACTGGATATCATGCAATTTAAGTTAACTAAAATACATGAATATGATAGAATATTTTCAAATTCAGACTTCAAGGCGTTCTCCCTCTGAATGAAATAAAATCGTATGCTTAATTTCAAACAAATCATCAAAATATATAAGTTTGTAAATACCTTATAAGAAAACAATAAAAGACGTTGCTTTATAACGCTGCGTGCATCTTCCTTTCCTACTGAATATCTTTGTTCAATTCATCTCTTACATATGAGAGGAGCTAAAGGGGCTGACTTGAGAGAAATTTCAGGCGGTGTGTGAGGGTGAAAATGAGATGATGTTTCAATAGGAATGAGCAAAAAGAAAGGTAAGCATGCACTTGGGTTGCCACGTATGGAGGTGATGCAGCAAGGTAAGACACTAGCACTTTTATATTCTATTTACTCTATATGACCTATATACATGTATTTATTTATCTAGCCATCTATGTATCTATATATATTTAGTTATTCGACCAAATAGTAGCATTTTAGGGTCGAGTACGAATCGCGAAAATTGAATAAATTGTACAGTCTAATTAACGAAAAGTATCACTCTACCAAAATGCATGTATTTATGCTAATGTGTGATTTAATGAAAAGTGAGGTTTTGGGTCATGACACTTTTAATATTCAATACTTTTATATATTACTATTTTGAATTAAACTAAACTAATGTGAAACTGAATTTGAAATTGAAAGAAAAAGAATACAATAGTAACAATAATCAAGTTCTCACCTAAAGGAAAAAAAAAAAAAACAAACAAAGAAACAAACAAGAATCAAGTTAGAAGATGAAAGAATTTTCTCCATTATATTTTAAATTCCTTTTGTATTTATGCATCATATGCTTTTACGTACAACACACGTGCTTTCTACTAGTTACTTCAAAATAGAGTGACATCTGTGTATATCCAGAATAAATTTATATATTTTGTTTACATATAGGTGTACATTGTACAATACTTGTAGAAACTTTATCTCGCATACAATATAAAACTAGGAGAAATTATAATAGTAGTTCCATAGGATATGACCTATTTATTGTATTTTCAGTCCATTTATTTAGAAACTTGCAAAATTGTCCAAAGGATGCATATTTTTGTATTTTTAGTCCCAACCGTTAAAAATGAACAAAAACCGTTAATTTAGTCACGTGTCTTGCACGTAATCAGTAATAAATTAACAGCATGTGCATTACACACGCAAAATTCCGTCCAATGTTTAATGGTTGAGACCAAAATTACAACAAAATGTATCCGTAACAAGTTTGTAAAAGGTTGGACTTAAATTCAACAAGCGCTACACTATGGGACTAATTGCACTTCTTCCTAAACCAGTCACTTTTAATGTATTTTATTGTATACTTTATTTTTTGGCAAAAAACAAAGGGATAATTGCAGACACCCCCCTCACATATGGGGATCATTGCACTTAACCCCCTCACTTATTGAAATGCGCATTTTACCCCCTCACTTATCATAAAATGTGCACTTACGCCCTTCGGGCAGTTTGGGGCAAAAAAATACAAAGGAAAATTCAAATCCGGGCAGCAACGTATGGAAAATTGCTTTGTATTTTTTCTGCCCGAGCTGCCCGAAGGGGATAAGCGCACATTTTATGATAAGTGAGGGGGTAAAGTGCATCTTTCAATAAGTGAGGGAGTGAAGTGCAATGACGCCCATATGTGAGGGGGGTGTCTGCAATTATCCCAAAAAAAAGAGTTGTTAATATGAACTAAATGGAAATAAGCCTGAAGCTCGTAAAGTTTTGAGAGCCGAGTTGTAATTGATACAAAAGAAAACATAGCGCGTCAAGTGTGAGCTTTTACTCATGAGGTCTGATAGAGTATGAGCTTGAAACCCACTTCACTGGGCTCACGACCGACCTAAGTTACTGTTCATATGGTCCTAAGCTGGTCCCTTCAACAGAGCTAGACCTCTATAGGCCAATTCTTTTGGATCGGCTCAATCTACAACGATTAACAAACACTCCCCAATCGAAGACATACTATTTTTTGATGTAAAATAATAGTACAATATTAATTTTTTGATCTTCACCTCCTTGTAATATTTGTGCACATTTAAATGCCTTTCTTGCAATAAATTTGAAGTATTTTTTTCGAATTTTCAATTATTTATTATCAATTCAAAAAAATAAGTCAATTAACATAGTAACTTAGTATAATGATCTTTAATTTTTTGTGTTTACATCAAGGAGGAGAAAGGATCCTATAGATTTAACTCGATAACTCGACAAACCCTTGTTCGTTGAGGCTATGCCCAATTACCAATGGCCTAGTTTCTCGTCTCGAGCCTGAGTTATTCATTTCTAGTTTGAACCAAGACCAATCGGTTTGAGTTGAGTTAGCCCATCTCACATACAGGCTCATACGGGCCTAATCCAACCCGGTCCTGATAAGCTCTTATTTTAAGCCTGTTCGGGCGCCCTTTTTCTTGAATTTGGCTCGTTTTCTAGTAAATTTTATCCCACATTATACCTTGATTTGTTTTATTTGTGTGTATCAGGTATAGAGCACTATTGGATCCAAAAGATGGGAGAAAAATCAAGAAAATTTCGACAACACTGTGATGCCGCAACATCACATATCGATGCTGCAGCATCATAGTGTATAATGGCTGTCCGGCTTGAATCTTGGATGCCGCAGCATCCCGACTTCGATGCCGCAGCATCTCGTTCGCGTACAACAATCTATAAATAAGCGCTATTAGGTCAAATTCGTAACTTTTGCCCACTTTTGAGAGTTTTGACACTTTGAAACACACCAAGAGGGTTGAGAGAAGTCTGGGGAAAAAGAACGCGAGGATACTCTATCTTTGTCTATGAAGACGGAGAATTCAAGCAAGATCTATCAAGAAACGTTATTAGGGAGTTTTAATTTCATGCTTTTAGATTTGTTTTCATTGAACACGTCTTTCAAGGTGAATTATCTCTTTTCTTTTACGATTATGACTTAATTTCCCTTTGATTGAGGCCATGTGAAATCCAATTACTATGTTTGATTTATGAGTATTATTTTTTCGGATTAAATTTGTTTTGGGTTATGTGTTTAATATTTGTTCTTAATGCTTATGATTGCTTAGCTACCAATCGTATGAATTTGTGCTTAGTTTTGAGACCGAGAGGAGATAAACTAGGGATGCATCTAGGTATTAAACACCACAACGTAAAATTGACTAGAGATAGATTCGATTTTCTTGTGTGTGCTTTTCGTGAAAATGGAAAATTCCATGAATCCTTGTAATGCGTTTTCATTAATTTGAATTTCATATAGAGATATAGAAATCGTTAATGAAAATAGAATTGCTATACCAAGAGATTGGATAGTGAGTAATTTAGGGACTTTCGCCTTAACCTAATCAATCTAATAATCCGGTAAGATAGAGTCATAGTCGAATTGAATGATTGGTTGAATCACGTGCTTTAATCACTTTTCTCATTTATTTAAATTCAAAGTTGATTTCTTTCATTAGTTGGTAATTGTTATTTAGTATTTTAATTCATAATTCACATCTTTATCTCTTGATTTAACTTAGAATTAGAGAACACAGTAATTTCAGTATTTAAATACAATTGTCTCTAGGGTACGATAATCCGGACTTATATATACTATATTACTTGCACGACCTAGTATACTTGCTAGGATTTTTGTGTGTGAGGCCCGTTTGACACCTTGAAATGTACCCTTCTAGTTATCAATAAAGCTTACTTAGACCAACAAGGTCCAGCACAGTTGGTAGATAGCTGAGTTTCTTAAGTATGCTGTCCAGGGTTCGATCCCTGGCCGTATATAGAAAAGACTTTGTTGGGAGAGGCTGTACCCACTTCGGTGATCTCTCTGCCTCGAAGAGGTTAATCTCCGGCGTCCGATTGGGGGACACCCTTGTTTATAAACCAAAAATAATTAAATAAAGCTTACTTACTTTCCTTAATTATTTTCCCTATCTCTTGGGTGGTAATATTTGTAGTTTGCAGTTTCTTTTAACCCCAAAACATGGTTAGCCATCCACCACTAACAAAAATTTTGCTTTAATCAGAATACATCAACTCATCATCATGAATCATGATCATATCAAAATTTCCCTGAAAATTATAAAAAAAGAGGGAAACAATCTCCCGGGTTTTTCATCTCCGTCTCATCTCTACCTCTCTCATCCCTCGTCGTCCTCCATGTAGGTGGCCGACGATTGGGACTCACCAACCCTACCCGTTGATACCAATTAACTCGGGTTAATGTCTCGGGTCCCATACCACCTCCTCGAGCTGAATCTCATCTCAGCCCAGGACTTGTCGCCGGTTTCCAAGAATCTGAAAACATACGGCGTCGTATGGGTCAACCCGGATCGCAAGCTCCGAACCCGAATCGACCATCAGGGCCAAACCAATCCCATATGGAACGAAAAATTCGTGTTCCGGGTGGACGAAGCCTTCCTGAATTCCGATACGTCGTTCGTGATGATCGAAATCTACGCCATTGGATGGCTAAGGGATACCCCTGTAGGGTCCGTCCGTGTATTTATCAGCAATCTTATACCTCCTTCAGTCCGCCGTGAAAACGGGTCGAGCCACCGGTTCGTGGCGCTTCAGACCCGCCGCTCGTCGGGGCGCCCGCAGGGGATTCTGAATATGGGCGTCTCTCTATTAGATAATACAATGCATAGCATGCCGCTCTTAACGACAAAAAATAAGAAGAAGATTCAGCTATGGCGATCCCTGAGTGATCAGACGGATCTAACCCGGAAACCCGGCGGAGATAAGAAGAAAAAGACTGGTTCGGTTTGCGATGCCGGTCCAATTGTAAATTACGATCAGGGTTTCACGGCCAAAGCTGCCGGCGGTGGATCGGTGGTTAATGGTGGTTGTGGCGGTTCAGTTGTGAATGGGTCTGTATGCAATTCGGACGTGGGGCCGTCGCCGTCGGTGGTGGCGGCAGCGGTGGCGTGTGGGCTGTATCCGACGCAGCTTGGCCCGCCGCCGGCGCCCGGCAGCTCGGTGTTGGAGGATTGGAAAGTGGAGGAGTCGAGTGTTGAAGGGCTGAAAACGAAGATAGAGAGGTGGCGGATGGAGAGTCCACAGGTATATGATCAAAAGAGGTTTGAGAAGGTGAATGGAAGGGGGAAGAAACGTGCCGCCCCCCACCGTCGTCGGAAAACGGTAGACAACGTTGGTGGTGGTGGCGGCGGCCCGTTTTCGTGCTTCGGCAATGCATGTGGTTGCGAGTTTACGATAGTTTGTGGTTCTAACGGGGTTCGGAAGAGTCGTTCTCGGGGTTATACTTAAAAGGTTGCGTTTTCACTGGTGAATTTAAAGGTGAGAAATGAATTTGAAAGAAAGATTTCATACGAAGTCGTTTATAATTCACCATAAAAATTGGAAAATAGCTCAAAATGAGTTGCAAAATCGGAAAATAGCTCAATATGAGGTGCAAAACATTTGAAATCTATCATAATTTGGATGTCAAATTCATCAATCCAAATACACTCTGACAGAATTGTCGGGGAGTCTCGGGCTTGTTATAATCACATCAATCTATGTAAGGTAAATGGATCATTAATTCCACTACATGAATGTTTGCGTTTATTTTAGGATTCAAAGTCTCGACAGCTTCTTAGAACGATTTAGCAGAAAGATTACATTTTCTGAATTAAACTCTTGATATGATATATATTGGGAGGATTGATTAAGATATATGTAATGGTAGTTAATTAGATATTAATGATGTAATGTGATTGAAGATTAGGAACAGGAAATGGATCCCTGCAGAGTTCAGTGGACAGATAAGGAGTTGGTTTAGTTTCACCCTTGTCATTGATTTCCTCATTTCCTTGTTCTTCTGTTTTTGTTGTTTGAGGGTAATTTTGTAATTAACAATAGTGTATGTGTAAATACAGCTTGAATTAATAATTTAATTACAGTTTCTTTTATGGCTTTCATTATGTACATTGAATGGTTGATTCATGTCTTGATTTGGGCTTCTGGAATTAATTTTTAGCTTTGTTCTTCAAAAACAATATTTAATATGCTTACTAAGGAGTAAAGAACACCCTACAGCCTACACCCCCAAAATTATCTAAATAGGCACTTTCCACACAAGAAAGAAAAACTCACACTTACCATCTTCAAAATCTATTTCTAGTTGCATTTTGCATTCCAACTCTATTGCAAGCCATTAGTTGGATTTCAATTTTTCAAGCTCTTAATAAAGGTCAAAAATGGTCTTTATATATTCTACAAAATTTATCTGTTTAATGAATCCCCGCAAGTTAAATTAAAAATCAAGCTACTTTTTATGTTAATAAATCCAATCTTTACTAGGGGAACAATCTTTAATAAATAAAAAATTTTGAGCTCAAGCTCGACAAGCCAAAATAAAAGAGTTCGACCTCGAAATTTAAAAAATAAAATAACATATTTTTGTTAAATATGGATAAAAATATGTTGTCAGAAGTATAATGATAAATATTAAATACCCCTTTATATATTATTGAGTATATTATTATTATTATTATAATATGTATATATATATATATGTATATTTAAAGCTTCTGAGTGTTATAATATAATTTTCCACACTTGTATTATTAATGATAGAAACATATATATAAAGTACAAGAGTTGGTAAACAAGGAAAGAATAAATAAGGAAATAAAGACTAACAAACCTATTCTAATATAAACTCTAATATAATTCTAACACTCCCCTGCAGTCGAAACGAGAGGGGAATGAAAATTGAGGCTGGTACGAAAATTAACAAATAGAGATGGGTAAGCCCTTAGTGAAAATGTCTGCAAACTAGTGTGAAGATGGAACATGAAGCACACAAATATCACCAAAAGCCACTTTTTCACGTACAAAATGTATATCTAATTCTACATGTTTGGTGCGTTGGTGTTGCACAGGATTAGAACAATGATAAACAGTACTGATATTGTCAGAAAAAATAGCAGTAGCAGAACGAAGAGGACAATGGAGATCAAGAAGAAGATTTCGAAGCCAAGATGCTCCAGCAACCGCATTTGCAACACCGCGATATTTAGCTTCAGCACTAGAACGAGAAACAACGTGTTGACGTTTGGAAGACCAAGAAACAAGATTATCCCCAAGAAAAACACAATAACCGAAAGTCGAACGAGGAGTGTCAGGACAACCCGCCCAATCAGCATCAGAATAAACTGTGAGTTGGGCAGAGGAAGAAGGGCGAATAACAAGATCCTGAGATATGGTACCCTTAACATAACGAAGAACTCGCTTGAGAGTAGTCATATGATGATCACGAAGGTCATTCATGAAGACACAAAGCTGCTGAACAGCAAAAGAGAGATCAGGACGAGTGAAGGTGAGATACTAAAGAGCACCGACAAGACTACGATAAAGGGTAGGATCAGAGAAGGGAGAAGAAGAAGATAAAGAAAGTTTAGAAGTGATATCGGCGGGAGTGGAGACCAGATTACAGTTGGACATATTGGCACGAGCAAGAATTTCAAGGGCAAATTTTTCCTGAGCAAGAAAAAGACCAGATGAAGATCGCGAGACAGAAGTACCTAGAACCTAAGTCAGTCATGCAAAATTCAAAGGAAAGAAGAGAAATGATTTTGGATAACAGAGAGGTGGACGAAGCAGTGAGAACAATGTCATCAACGTAAAGGAGAAGAAAGGCAACATCGTTACCTTAAAAAATGAAGAGAGAAGCATCAGACTTGCTACTAGTGAAACCAAGAGAGGATAAAAAAGAGGCAAAGTGGTAGTGTCACGCACGAGGGGCTTGTTTGAGCCTATACAGAGCTTTCTTAAGAAGACAAACATGGTTAGGAAATTCAGAATAAGTATAACCCGGTGGTTGTTTCATGTAGACAGTTTCAGAGAGATGACCATGGAGGAAAGCATTTTTGACATCAAGTTGATGGAGAGGCTAGGAGAGAGAGGTAGCAATATTGAGAACAGTGCGAATAGTGGCAGGTTTAACAAAGGGACTAAACGTATCCTCATAGTCAATTCCAGGTTGTTGAGTAAAACCTTGTGCAATAAGACGAGCCTTATAGCGTTTAAGAGAACCATCAGAGCGAAACTTATGGCGAAAAATCCATTTAGAGCAGACAAGATTAACATTAGGAGGACACGGAATGAGATCCCACGTACCATTGGAGTGAAGATCGAAAAGTTCATCATCTATGGCAAGTTTCCAATTGGAATCTTTAAGAGCTTGAGTAAAGGAACAAGGAAGAGGTGAAAGAGAATTGACTGAGAGATTAAAAAGGGAGCGAGGCTTTGTAATGCCAGATTTAGAGTGAGTGGTCATAGGGTGAGTGGGAAGAGATGTGGAAGAAGGAGAAGACGTGGCAGATGACGTGGAAAGTTGTGATGATGTGGCACTAGAGGATGACTGGCTGCAGATGGTGATGTGGCAACAGGTGGTGATGTGGTAGCAAGGGATGACGTGGCAAGAGGGAATGACGTGGCAGAAGGTGAAAATTACGATCCTGCAATTGAGTTGAATTCGTCGAAAGTAGAGGCACAAATAAATCGCAAGATGAGGGCGAAATTTGTGCTGTAGAAGGCTATTTTACTGAAATATTTTGCGTTGTGGAGAGCAATGACTTGAAAGGGAAGAAGAAAGACGGCGGCTGCGGCGGTGTCACCGGCGGTGGCGTAGAGGGCGGCGGTTGAGAGTCCTAGGATACTAGGTTTTGAATGATACCATATTATAATATAATTCTCCACGCTTGTATTATTAATGATAGAAACATATATATAGAGTACAAAACTTGGTAAACAAGGAAAGAATAAATAAGGAAATAAAGACTAACAAACCTATTCTAATATAAACTCTAATATAATTCTAACGCTGAGCTAGTTCACGAGCCCATAATAAGTATAATTGAGCTCGAGCTCGGCTCCTTGCAAAAGTTCAAGTCTTTAGGCTTGGCTTGACTCGAGCTCAAGTCGAACTCTAATCGAATCGGCTTGACTCGATGCTCACCCCTAGTCTTTGTACTTTTTGTTATAACTTCTTATATATATATATATTAAATTACATTTGTTGAAAAAAGATATATAAATTTTAATAATCTATCCTTTTGTTTGCGATAACAATTCCTTAGGAAAGAAGTAAAAGATACAAAATTTGTATACTTCACTTTACTTGAGTTTATAGACAGTTTAACTCAAGAAGACCACTCTTGTACAACCACTCTCAAAGTTAAATAGAACTGGAGTGCTCTGTAGGTGCGAAATAGAATTTATCGGACAAGAATGCCCTTCCTTCATTATGCCTCCAGCTAAGAAACTGCTAGCAATAGAATTGGGGTGCAAAGTGCAGCTACAAGCCTACAACAATGTTTGAGGGTGGGCGGCGTGGGTTTTTTCTTTTTGGGGTGCAAAGGTGCCTATTTAAGCCATTTTGGGGTGCAAAGGTACCTATTTAAGCCATTTCGGGGGTGCAAAGTGCTTTTTACTCGTTTATTAAGAACTAAATGAGGGACTTTTTTAAAAAATAATATAATTTTTAATAATAATTATAAAAATAATATACAAAAAATTGAAAATTCAGAAATGGCATAATACGCCATTGGTAATGGCGTATCCACTTGGATACGCCATTACCAATGGCGTATCCCTCCATTATTATTTTTATTGGTTCTGGGTACGCCTCTAGGCGTACCCAAGCAATTTTCTTAAAAAAAAAAGATTTTTTTTTGTTATTTTCGAGTTGATTTTTGACATTTCTGTATATTTTGGTGTGTTTACAAATGACGGTGTGAGATTGATTCATGATCCGGTGAAAAAAATTATACATATACGGATTTTTTGAAAAAAAATATTTTTTCTATTTGGGGATGATTTTTCGACGTTTTTTTATACATTTTCAGGCTTCAACTTCAACCAAAAAATGTAGATTGCCCAAAGTTTGTAACAGTGTAAGAATTGATTCATTTCGATTCCGAGTTAAAAAATCAACATGTTAAAAAAAAGACACATATACGGATTTTTCGGAAAAAAAAATATTTTTTCCATCTTCGGAATGATTTTGCATTTTCTTAATTTTCGAGCTTGACCATCAAAAATGTAGATTGATTCACAAAGTTTGTAACGGTATAAGTTGGTTCATATGAAATCGGGTTAAAAATCCATGTTAAAAGAATTACACATATACGGATTTTTTGAAAAAAAAAAAATTTGTCATCTTCGGGATGATTTTTCGATTTCTGTATTTTCGGACTTCGACTTCAACACAAAAAATGTAGATGACATCCATTTTCGGTATAATAATTGATTTTTTTGATTTCGAGTGAAAATCTCCACAATATGTTAACAAAAATTGCACCCATATCAGGATTTTCGAAAAAAAAAAAAATTGTAATCTTCAATGATTTTTTGACATTTTCTATACATTTTAGTCTTCGATAATAAAAATAATTCTCCACAAATTTTTAACTTGAATTATTATCAATATGATAGACAAAATAAACATGTTAAAAAATATCTTATAAAGAGTATTTTTTCACCCATTACAAGAATCAACTTGCACCATTACAAATTTTGTAGTCAGTTTACATTTTTTGTGTTGGTCAAAAGAAAATAAGAAAATCGAAAAAGACTGAAATGACGAAAAAATATTTTTTTGTGAAAAACCGTATACATTCTTTTTTAATGTTGTATGTTTTATCCGGAACTCAAAATAATATAATTTTTTCGTTATAACTTTGCTGAGTCAATCTACATTTTTGTGTGAAGTCTGAAAATATACGAAAATGAGAAAAATCATCCGAAGCTTGATAGAAAATTCATTTTTTCCAAAAAATTCGTATAATTGTTTTTTTTAATATAGTATATTTTCGAGCTCGGATATCAAAATGAATCAATTCTTATTGTTACAAACTTTGTGAGTTCAAGTCTTTAGGCTTGGCTTGAAACCAAACTCGAAAAGCTACAACAAGTCGAACTCTCCGAAAAATCCGATTGTTCTTTTTTAAATGTTGTATTGTTTAACTCGGATATCGAAATGAATAAATTCTTTACCGTTACAAACATTGTGATAATCTATCCTTTTGTTGAAGTCGAAGCGAAAATATACAGAAAACGTCGAAAAAATTCCTTAGGAAATCCGAATGTGTCTCTTTTTAAAAGATTGTTTACTGGATATCTAAATGAATAATTTGTATACTTACAAACTTTGTAGTCAATCTACTTTATCGTTGAAGTCAGCCCGATGTACGAAAACTTTCCGAAAACGAATTTTTTTTTGAAAATCGTATTTGTCTCTTTTTTAACATGTTGTATTGTTTAACTGACGAAATAAATATTCTTACAGTACAAACTTTTGAGTCATTCTAATTTTTTATATTGGTCAAAAACTGACATTAAAAAAGTTTATTTTCATTTCTTTTCTTCGAAAACTCCGTATATGGAAGAAGCATATTGTATATTTTCACTCGTACTTCTTGTAGACTTCTACATTTTTTGTGTTGAAGTCGAAGTAAATACAGAAAAGTCCAAAAAACTGAATTTTTTTTTTCCAAAAAATCCGAGTGTAATTTTTTTAACTCTGTAGGTGAGAATCAATTCTTAATAGAATTTATCGGACAAGAATGCAGAAAATGTCCTTCGAAGATGACGAAAAAATATTTTTTTTCATTATGCCTCCAGTATTTTTAACTCTAAGAAACTGTTACAAACTAGCAATATTTTTGTGTTGAATTGGGGTGAAAAATCAAAGTGAAAAAATATTTTTTTTTCAAAAAATCCAGTAATTTTTTTTCACCCTACAAGCCTACAACAATGTTTGAGTCAATCTACTTTTTATATTGGTGGGCGGCGAAAAATGTACAGAAAATGTCTAAAAATCAACTCGAAAATAACAAAAAAAAATCTTTTTTCTTTTTGGGGTGCAAAGGTGCCTATTTAAGCCATTTTGGGGTGCAAAGGTACCTATTTAAGCCATTTCGGGGGTGCAAAGTGCTTTTTACTTGTTTATTAAGAACTAAATGAGTTGCAAACCTTGTCAGACATATTCATATTTATTGTGAAATTTATGCAAAAATATAAATAATACGCAGACCATGTCTGCGCTTTTTGTTTTTTTTTATTTACCACAAACGGAATCTACACGAGATCCCATCCAGATCTGAACTCGGCAGGGCTGGCCACCATTGATCACTGTCACATGACCCAATAAGGTTGTGACACGTGACATCCTAATAATGGTTACTACATTTAAAAGTTTTTCCTTTGAAAGGTGGTTCATGATCGGACAAACGCAGTCCTGATATCGGATGACAGCATCAGTGGATATTTCTCTATAGTGGACCAGATGCAACAAAATTGATATACTTCTTATAAATAATGTTGATATAATAGGGGTTGAGTGATGAAAGTTATCCACTAAAATATGATGTAATGGAAAATTTGTACTCACTCTGTTGCTCTCAGCCCACCATAAAATTGAGCCCCAAAAACTTATAAATGTGCAATCATTTGTCTCAACCATGTGCCCTTTTGAGGCTTTACTAGATTTGTTGTAGATCGTACGACCTACTAGCCCGTCTTACTAACGTGATATATGTAGAGTCCGTAGGACTCAACAATGAATATAGTGAGCTTGCGATTTTAGATTGTTCCTATTAAAGAACCATAAACCCGAGATCACGTACACCATAACAACTGAATTGACCTAGATCGTAACCCTAATCAAACTTGGAAGAGAAATAAATTTGTGTCAACTATCAACCGTGGGTTTAGTTTAATGAGTAGTTTTAGTAAAAATTCATAAAAACTACTAAAATTTAAGCTCTGAACTAATGTTCATTGCATTAGCTTTTGTATTCTAAGATAATATATCATCTTGTATTTTATTAAAAAATTTGCACGTCAAGTATGTGTACGTGTGTGTGTATATATATATATTCTATCTCGATCGTCTTTAATTTTTTGAAAATATTTTATACATTTATCTTAGATATAGTGAACCAGAATATGAGATGATATACAATTTCATAACATAGAGTCAAAATGCATGGACAATAAGAAGGAAATGTTTTACACAAATATAATGTAGTTTGGTTGAACCAGGTAATCAAATATGACGTGGCAACTGAAATAACACTTATTTTGTGATCCATCAACAATAGTGCTATAGGAATGCAATAGTAAAAAATTATTCAAGATTTGACCTAATTCAACTTGAATGAATTCGATTATCATGACAACGCATTCTGCTAAGAATTCTGTAAATTAAATTAAACATATGAATTTGTCTAAATCAAGTACAAAAATTTCAAACAAAATTAAATTGAATTAGCCTCACTAGACTTAATCTTCCTTCTACTCCTGTTATTACTGACTTTATTACTTCCTGGATTGTTACTCGCCCCACAGACTATAGTGAACTCAATTCCTAATGCATTTCCAAAACACGAAAACATTCCGCTGTCAGAATTCCTCCTGGAATGTTTCTTGATAATCGCTAACTCGGAATCATTGCAACTATCCGATGTTCTCGCACTCTCTCGATTCGTTCTAATCCGATACCCTTTAGCTTTGGCTTCTTCAATTGTCAAATCCTCCAGGATTGAACTTCCTGTTTCCTCACCATTTCTGGGCAATTTGATAAGTTGGTTTGAGGGGTTCGGGGGTGGACCCGATGGCTGAGGCTTTCTGGCTAGCTCAGCCGCCACGATCGAGGCTGAGGGCCCAATGTCAGAGCACAATTCCGACCCATTCACCATGGATCCGTTGCACATCGATCCATTATTAACTGATCCAGGTTTTACTGGAAAATCGTCATTGTTAACAATGGACGATCCGCTGCTCAACGAGCGCCATAGTTGGATTTTCGCGTCTACTTCTTTCTTTTCGTCGTCTTGATATTCATTCTTCTGCTGTTCCAGGCTGAGATCATTTTCCTTTTTCTCGATCTCATCACAGAAATTTTCGGAAGGAGGGTTCAAAGCATAGTTGTGGAGGGGCATGCTTTTCATGGTGCTGTCTAGGAGGGCTACTCCCATGTTGAGTATGCCCTGGGGGTTGCCTGAAGGTCGACGGACTTGGAGCGCGACAAAACGTATGCTTTTTGGGTGGTTTTGTAGTGGGGTCCTATTTGGTGGGGCGAGAAGGTCACTGATCAGAACCCGTACGGTCCCCACAAGGACATCGCGGAACCATGAAACTGTGTAGATTTCCACTGTCAAATTCGTGTCGTCCGACAGGAGGGACCTGTCCTCCACTCGGAATGTGAATTTTTCATTCCATGTGGGGTGTGTGTGGCCCTGTTGATCTGTCTTGGTGGTGAGCTTTCGGTTCGGTTGGATCCATGCCACGGCATACGTGCGCATGGATTTTGTGACGGCCGTTAAATTTTGGGCGGATATCAGGCTGATTTCGAGATGCTGGAAAGGCGTTGATGGTGGAACTTGAGTAGAGAAGGAAGAAGAGGTGACGGTGGAGCACACAGTCGGCGTGGGGATCGTCGGGTCCATCCCCCGTCAGTTTTAGGACGGTTTGATTCACCGGAGGTGGTAGAGATCGAGAGTGCAAAGATGTTTTGTTGAAAATGCATGGTTGCAAGTTATTGGAAAACTTTTGTTGTTGTTATTGTTATTGTTACCAATGTTTTTAGACCATTATTTTTTGAAGTTGAGATTCTTTCAAATTGGTTGGTCTCAATAAGCAATTCATATCCTTAAAATAAACTATTTTTCATGTACATAAAGTTCCCTTGAGACGCGGGAGACTATCTAGATGTGCGGAGTCATCGTAAAATAAAGTCTAACTCAAATCTAGTTTTGCACAAGTGACTAGTTATTGTAGGACATGTGTATCTATGTATTTTATCTTGTAACTTATTACTCATGTCAAAATTCAAATATACATCAATTTTTATGTGAATGATATGGGTAGAAACACCAACGGGGTTGGTCCAAGTGGTAGGCAACTTGATTCCGCTTAAGTAAGGTTTCGGGTTCGATTCCTTGTGTACGCAGTTACCCCCGTTAGGAGACTCACCCACCAGACCAGGTGTGCGACCCGGGTCGACCAACAGATTAGTCCGGCAATATTTAGGATACTGTGGTAGGCAACAAAAAAAAAAAAAAAAAAAAAAAGAGATATGGGTAGAAACCGTCAAACCAGTGTCTTATTCAAGTGGAAATTTCATAATACTCACTCGGATTAGAGTATGATTATATATATCATAACATATAATATTAATATCATAATGTGAAATTGGATCCCTGCCCCTCATGAGTACCTAATTCAATATATGTTTTCCCTTTCAAATGGACAAAAAAACCAACGGGAGTTGGTCCGAGTGGTAAGCAGCTCTTTCGCTTAAGCAACGTCTCGGGTTCGATATATTCCTTATGTACGCAGTTACTCCGGTTGGGAGACTCACCCACCAGGCCAGGTGTACGACCCGGGTCGACCAACAGATTAGTCCGACAATGCCTGAGATACTGTGGTAGAAAAAAAAAATGGACAAAAAAGAAAGAGTATTATAACCATAAAATAATTACTCTAATAATTAGAAATGGTTAAAGATAAAATTTGCTCGGTTTGATACCTTTTAATTTGTCCACTTTCAATCTCCTGAATTATTTCTTTTGTTAATCATAAAATACTAGCTTGTTCATATGTGATGAAAGTTTTAACTATGTAATATATTGATCACTAATTTGTTTTATTTATTTTGAGCATTTCATATTCTTTTTTATTCGATTTCGTCTGATAATATATCTCAGTATGCTGCAACTACAGTGGGACTAATACCTACTCATATTGTGGCCGATATAATGACTGAGATGTGCCTCAGAAAAATATTTGAATTACCAATTTTATTTATGAAGGAATTTTTATTTATTTTTAATTCAAGAAGAACAACCTGTAACCTGTGGCAGTTTAGATTCGAACCCAAGATCTCTCACATAAAGCGGAAAGTGGATACCAGTAGACCAATAAGTCTTAAATGGAAAATTCTATATATATATATATATATATATATTTTTTTATATATAGTTCTTTAGTCATGAACACGAATGATGAAATAGAATATTTAAATTGGTGAGTTCAAATTGCTACCAACCATATAACATCCAGGACATTATTTCCATGAGTGAAATTTGATATTACCTGTAACATGAAGTGTAACACGAATGATGTAACAGAATATTTGAATTGGTGAGCTTAAATTGCTACCTACCATACAACATCCAGGACATTATTTCCATGAGTGAAATTTCCGAGTTCATATTTCTTTATATATATATATATATACATATTATCAAAATAATCAACATTGATCATATCCATATTCTGGAAAAAAAAAGTCAATGCTGGAATTACAAGATGACTACTTGTCCACACATTCACACACACACAAAAAAAAAAAAAAAAATCCAAAAAATAGCAGAGAAAAATAAAAAATCTAAACTTAATGAAAATAATTATAGCACTAAATTCTTACACAAGGTTGATTCAATCAAGTGATCAGGTTTTGGACACAATGCAAAAGCATATCAACAGTTCAGACATGAAACCCATGTAGATTTTCATTAGGAATTGTCATTAAATGAACATTTTGTTTTACGTTTCTGTTCTTCTTCTTCTTCTTCTTCTTCAATGCATTAGATCCACAAATGAAGCTGAACCGAAATCCATAAACGTTTGCAAAACACGACATTAGTCCTTTTTTCTTATCGGGTCTCTTTTTCGGATGAGATAAGCCCAAGATCTTATCATTTTTCAATGGAATTTGATCCTCTGCTCGCCAGTCCACACTTTCTGATTTAATCACCACACGATCATCGCTTTGATCAGTCCAGTTTTCGAACACCGAGCTCCCGTAATCGTTCCACTCTGCAGTGTACAATCCCTTTCTCATATCTTCAGCCACCTCTGATGATAATGGCCTCATAACAGAGTAAAGGGAGTTAGCAGGGGTGATTTTAGTGTTCTTTTCGGGCCTGGACCCATTACTTATCCTACTCTCCATTGTGGGAGTAATATTTTCAATCTCTGATGTGATCTTGGCTCCTGAGTTTCTCTCATGGTCCTTCAAATCATCTTCCTTGATGGAATTGTTGTTTCCTTCTTGACTTTGAAGTTGAAATTGATATTGGTCATCCATTTTTTCATCACTCGTTATTGAAAAAACGCTTACTTCGCAGCCTGGGACAACATTTTCTACAAGTTGGACGCCGAGATTCAAAATGCCCTGCAAATGGCCCGATGGCTGGCAAATCCTGAGAGCGACACGTCGGAAATACGGGTTCTTATGAAGGGGTGGAGAGAGATTGTTGATGAGAAGGCAGGCGGTGCCGATAGGGAGGTCCCGCAGCCAAGCCAGGTTGTAGATCTCGATGGTCACTGCTGATGACTCATGCCTTAGGAATTTGTCATCTACATGAAAAACTACCTTGTAGTTCCATCTGGGGTTCGTGTGGCCTTGGTGGTCGACCCTCGTGGTTAGTTTGTGGTCGGGGTGCACGTAGGTCACTGCAAACGTGCGTAGCATTTTGGAAACCGGTGGAAGGTCTTGTGCAGAAAATACTGTTAGCTCTAGAGTTTTGAAGGGGACATGATGAGGCATGGTGAATGTGATTGTGGATGCACGATGTCGGGTAAAAGATAACGTTTGTCGCCGTCGTGGGGGACGACGGGCCGGGAAGGAAAGGAAGAGAATGCATGAAAGGGGAGATTTTGGAATGGTGTGTAGAGGTTCGTAAGGTTCTTCTTCCTTTGATTTCAACTTGAAAATAGGAAGGTAATAGCGTAGTATTAGTTCAAGGGGTGATGTTTTTGCCAGATGGGCAAATGGTCAACTAAAACTTAGGGAAATATGCTGATGAGACTCAAGTCAATGAGTGATCTGTATTAACTTGTTTAAGATGAGTTTTGTGATGATTGCCAATCATGAGGTAACATGTGATTTCCTTGATAGTTGTAACATGTAGGTTTTATTCAAATGTAGGTATTATTCAAAGTCGCGATATTTGTGATAATATCAATAGTTATTGATTCATATATGTTGCAATGGTACCAAATAAATATAGTATAGAATGCTTAAAAATTTACAAGAGTATAATGGAATTGCGGAAACATGTAAATATCATTTATTTCTACTAATAACACATAGCGATAAATTTTATTACTTGAAATATAAATAAAATTAATCATAACGTTATCGTCGAACTTAAATGTGTAATTGAATTGAGTTAATTAGTGATTATATCGACAAGTATTCAATGTATATCTAATAATAGATCAATTAGAAATTAAACAATGCCCCCTAAAAAATTGAAAACTCGATTATTAGAAATTACATAAAAAAATCCGATAATATCAATTGACTGATAATACTCTCTCCATCCTAAAAAGAATGTTCTCTTTGACTTTTCTTAAGAATTATTAAAATTTCATCGTTTTTATAGTAAAAAAGAATTAATTATAAATTTGTCAATAAAAATGAAGGGTAATATAGTCAGATATAATAATAAATATATACATTTATAGAAAAGGACAATTATTTTGGGACAGACAAAAATAGAATAGTGGACATCCTTTTTGGGACAGAGAGAGTATAATTACATCGATGATATCATCTGATATTGTCGAATATTATCAATGGTACATATAAATTCGGTGAATAAAAAGGTAAATGATATTGAAGCTTCGCAAATTATAGAGCTCCACTTTTATTTCTCTCTCTTGAAAAAGGACAACATCACCCATTTACAAATAAAAGCCTAACAAATATGGATTAATCAATTATATTTTCGTATCTCGCCAATCTTTTTTCTTCTTTTTGCATCATGTATCCTTTTTATGGATTAATATGTAATTATCTCTTTAATTTGTCTAAATAATATGCTTATGAATTGCACATTGTAAAATATATGCATTTATGCAAGCTTAAAACGGTACGTCATGAACATTGGAGCACTGTAAACACAACATACTTTTAGAACCTTTGTGTATTGAAATATAAAATACTCATGTACTTTGTCTATTTAATTATAGGCATGTTAAAAAAGTATTAACTACTTATATCATTTTTTTTATTTTTATTTTTGGATGACGAAGAAACTCCGCAGCCACTGCCCTTAGAGTGAGCATTGGGTAAACTCAGTGTTAGAATATATCTTCTAAATTAGCATAGGATCCTTCCTTATCTTGTATTTCCTTATATTTATCTTTATAACTTAGATTATCTTTCCTTGTTTATATTTTAGGGTTACTTGTTTACGAAGTCTATGTAACTCTATAAATATGTTACTCAATAATACAAGTTCCCTACGGGATTTTCTCTAATCTAACATGGTATCGAGCTAAAGGATTTCTTCTCTCAATCCTCACGATCTATCGTTTCCGCCAGCCTCTAACATCGCCGTCCCTATCCGACTCCCTAATTTATTTATTTTTTTCTCTCCTTCCCACACACAACAATGACAACCCACCACTCTTCGTGTAGAGCAACTTTTGCCAACAAATCTTTCTTCTTGTTTCTTTCTCTTTTTTTCATTATTTCCACATCTCTAATTTTTATCCACTTTCATGGTGTTGAATAGCGAGTTGTTCAACTCCTATTTTCTTTTTCTTATTTTTCTGAATTTGAAAAATTCTTTTTTTCACACGTATAAGCATATATGACGTTCTTTTGATTGTTATTTTAAAAAAGAATAGTCATTTTTTTCCTTCAAATTTCGTGTGCAAGGTATAATTTTCGATTGCGCCTAGCCCTATAGCCAGGTTTTATATTTTTCCGTCGTTATTTGCTTGAGCTCCACATATTCTCTTTCTCTCCTATGTCTTTTTTTCTCTGTCTTACTATATATCTTAACTCTATTTCCAGCACATATTCTTACCTTTTTTCGTTTTTTACGTTCTTTTTTCTTTCTCAATTCTTTATAAAAGATTACATGATATGGGTGTGTAAAGGGATTTGTTGAAGGAGGAATTGCTTCTATCATGGCCCATTGCAGTACCCACCCTCTTGATTTAATCAAGAGTCATTGAAAATTATATCTATTTACCAAGAAGCAAAAAAAAATAAAAGATGCTGCTAAAAAGCATTCTCTAAAGGAGTATCGTTCCGGCTCCTCTTGGATTTTGAGTCCAGTCTCAGCGTTCGAGAAAACTCCCGTTTCGACTGCGGGGGAATGTTAGAATATATCTTCTAGATTAGCATAGAATCCTTCCTTATCTTATATTTCCTTATATTTATCTTTATAGCTTAGATTATCTTTCCTTGAATTTATCTTTCCTTGTTTATATCTTAGGGTTTACTTGTTTACGAAGTCTATGTAACTCTATAAATATGTTACTCAATAATACAAGTTCCGTACGAGATTTTCTCTAATCTAACACCCAGCTCCTATGTAATAGCCTGCAAACCACACAAGAGAGATAAGCCATCCTAGGTTGCCCATAGCTGACAGACTACAGCAGAGGAGGTCAATAAACATTCTCTCAAGTAGTGGAATCGAATTCGTGCCCTAAGCTACAAGACTCAATTGTCTGACCAACTCCGTTTGGGGTTTGCCCCATCATTGTTATTTTTTCATTTACTAGAAGGGGGTCTGTTTTTAATCGCTGATAGAGCCGGTGTTAGTTTGAGCATTTCTTATGTTTAATTGATACTAATTTTGTATTGTATCAAAGGAACAAAGATTAGAAGTATGAAGTTGATTGAGATGTGCTAATTTTGTAGTCAAAATAAACTGAGCTCATATTAAATTCACTTTGATACAATACAAAATTAGTGAATAAACGCGGGATATCTCAGCTGATAAATAAGTGCTTCATTACCCTAATTAATTTGGTCTAGTGAAATCACTTTGGATTCTATGTTCCATTTTGTATTCCAAAGAAATGTAAGCGACCCATTCATCTAAGTCTTGACATAAAAAATTATTTTATACACTTTATGCACATGGAATAGAAGATTAAACGTAAAAGTAAATAGATGCTATATCGAAATAGAGCATTTTTTTCCATGTAAAATAAGGAAAATTTCAACTCAAACCTGGTCTTGCCGAAACTAAGTATAATACACAAGGTGAGTGAATTACATTTGTAATGTCATCTTATAAAAGACAATTGAATTATTCTTCGGTTCGACCAAACAGATTCGGGCTAGAAGTTTTCATCAAATGTATACCTTCAAATCAATAGCCACCAAAGGTATGATTCCTATAACATGTAGCCCCACCAAGGATGGCAAACGTTCCCACCTAGGTTCACATAATTTTAAACAGACGAGGCTATAGACCATTGCCAATGAAGTGAATAGTTCACTTACATACGATGTTTCGTCTACCTCTATGCCCAGTTTGTGAAGACCGGCTATTTCTGCATTTTTGGATGTCCAATAAACCAATGGGATGTAAGTTAGCGTTTTGAAGATTCTTCCGACACTCCATTGTCAATGGTCCGTCACATACTATCTGAGTCATGTACAGGTGATGCAAGTGTTAGGAATCGTCCCCGGGGATGCGAGCAGCGGAAACGAAAAACAATAAAAATCGCATCCCCAAATTGGATAGGTTGATATGGTACCTTCAGATTTAACAAAAACGATAAATAACTAAATTGAACGGTTACCTTGCGAAGAGTTTTCGTGGATTGAATTCGCTTTCAGTGCCTGAATCCGCACCTCCAAGTGTATCCACACCTTAGCTTGCACCCTCGTCTTTCTCTACTAGTGTCAGCAAAGAGGATGACGATCTTGGCTTTTCAGTGGAAGAGAAAAGGAATTTTTTTCTTATTTCTTTTTACTGTGAAAAGCTTAGAGAGGGGAAAAAAAACAATTCCTCTTCTACAGAGGAAGTAGGCGTGTATGACTTGTTGGGGGAAGAGATGGATTCTCTTCCTCTTACATCGTGGAGGACGCCCACTAAGTCTCCAAGTGACCTAGAGGGCTTGTCTTCCTTCTTCTCTTCTAAGTGCTTGGGCTTAAGTCAATTTAATAAATTACAAGTCCATTGACTTTATTAAATAGACTATGACTCAATTAACTAATTAAACCCAACTTAATTAATCTTTTTCCATTTAATTAATTAGCCCACTAATTAATTTGTCTCCCACATAATTTAATATCCCATTGAATTAGCGACCATAATTAATTAAGTCCTCTTAATTAATTTTAATCTTTTTCTCTAAATTAATTAATTCCTCCATTAATTCTCATAAAATTAATAAGTCAATAGGTGCTACACTAAGTTAAGTGTGTGACCCCTTAGGCTCATTAACAAGTTAGCAATAAGTCCTTTCCCATAGGATAATTAATTTAGACCTTGAATTAAATTCACCAATTTAATTCAAGACACCTATTGGTCGTGGATTGATGTCTAGCAACCTTGCCACGACTTCATAGATGTTAATGATAGAAAGCAAAACCTATCCGATTACGATTTTCATATGAGTCGAATCCCTTCATCTTTTTTCCATCTATGGTCTAGGGTATGACGACGGTCAAACCTAATAACCTTAGAAGCTATGACTATGTTGCGATATCTAATGATCCAGTCTTTTAAGCAGGGACCACCAATCCCTCTTCTAAGACATATGCTTTGATAAAAGGCTTTCATCGATCATTTAGGTTCTCACAACAACATAGAAAATACCGGATTTGATTCCCTTGATAAATCCCCGCCAATGCCATCTGTTCCTCTATACTACCAGATTATACCCAATTTACGCTGCTGTGTGACAATCCTGTAGTGCGCGCCGCAGTTAAAGCATAGTGGGTAGTATCCTTTCCAGACATGACACCTTAGGTCAAAGGATTAACCTCACACTACGAAACCGAAGGACTCCAAGTTCGACATAGAACCAACGTGGTGTCCTTGCGGGATCGTTCAATTCCATACTTCTCTAAAGTATGAATCTCCATTTATGCACTGATCCGACGAGTCATTGTCTATGGAACAAGACACTCTCCCATTTGAGAATGACATATATAGATAAGTCTTGGCGAGATAATGATATCCCTTATCTCATTATCTCTATGACTGGGAATGGGGTTTATGGATTACAGCCCTCGAGAGTGTTCTATATTTACGTACCACTGTCCTAGCTCTGTATAATCCAAAGGGTTCTTTATCTAGACTATATAAGCAATTACGATAAAGACAATACTAAATGATTATATATATCCATAAAAGAAGATTGTCATAGTGTTTACATTGATTTGAATAAGCCAAACATTGGCTTGCAGGGCACCTAACACTATCAATCTCCAACTTGCCCTAGAGCCAATTGCCCATGTACTTTAGTCCCACCTTCTCAAGATATCCTTGAAATACTTCTAGGCCTAGAGGTTTGATGAATGCGTTTGCTATGTTTTTTGCTGAGTCAACTCGTTCTACTTGAACATCGCCTCTATCTACTATTTCTATAATCAGATGAAATCGTCTAAGGATGTGCTTGGACCAATGGTGAGATCTCGGCTCCTTCGTGAGAGATATAGCTCCATTATTGTCACGGTACAAGTGTACGGGATTTACAATGGATGGAACTACTTCTAGCTACTGGATAAAGTTTCACATCCAAACAACCTCATATGCTGCTTCCGCAGGGGCTATATACTCATCTTCCATGGTAGAGTCAGCTGTAGTCACTGTTAGGAGCTTTTCCAGCTTACTACTCATTCGTTGAGTATAAATACAAATCCTAAAATGGACTTCAGGTCATCAACATCCGACTGGAAACTAGAGTCCGTGTAGCACTCTAATTCCAATTTTCCTCCACTGTATACCAAAAAGAGATCTTTAGTACGCCTCAAGTACTTAAGTATCACTTTAACGTTGGTCCAGTGATCTTGTCTAGGGTTGGACTAAAAATGGCTTGTCACACTTAATGCATAAGCCACATCTGGTCTTGTACATAGCATAACATACATGATACTCCCTATTGCGGATGCATAAATATTTTACATGGATTCCCTTTCCTCTGGCATCTAGGGGACATCGACTTGGAAAGTTGAATCCCATGTCTAACTGGAAGCAATCCTCTTTTGAAATTTCCCATATTAAATCTTGTCAAGACTTTATCTATGTATGCCGATTGGGAGAGTCCTAGCAACCTATTACCTCTGTCTCGATATATTCTCATCCCGAGAACATAGGATGCTTCTCCCATATCTGTCATGGAAAATTGGGTTGATAACCACCCCTTAGTTGATTGCAACATTCCTATGTCATTTCCAATAAGTAGAATGTCATCAACATAGAAACTTGTCGCACTCCCGCTGACCTTTCGATACACACACGGTTTATAACCATTTTTGATGTATCCGTATCCTCTTATGACCTCATCAAATTTTAAGTTCCAGCTACGGGAAGCCTGCTTGAGATCATAAGTTGATCTTTGCAGTTTACACACTTTGTGTTCACTTCCATTAGATGTAAAGCCCTCTGACTGTTCCATATAGATTTCTTCTTCTATATTTCCATTCAAGAAAGCCGTCTTTACATCCATCTGCCATATCTCAAAGTCGAGATGCACAGATATAGCTAGAAGTATCCTAATCGATTTATTCATTGCTATAGGCGAAAAAGTTTCCTCATTATCAATTCATTGTCTTTAAGTGTAACCTTTTGCGACTAAGTGAGCTTTGAAGGTTGCTACTTTTCCATCTATTCCAATTTTATGTTTATATATCCATTTGCAGCCTACAACCTTAATGCCTGGCAGTGGATCTACCAAGGTCCAAACCTTGTTGGAGTACATGGATTCCATTTCGGATTCCATGGCTTCTATCCATCTTTTCGAGTCTTTCTCGGATGTTGCCTCCCCATATGACTTTGGATCTTCATCCAATGGGAGTCCCTCCTCCTTTTCCTTTAACAAGAGACCATAATATCTCTCACGATGTCTTGAGATCCTTGTAGATCTCCTTGAAGGCAGAACTTGTGTATTTTCAGGTTGTGGTTCAATTTGTCTTTCCTCTACTGCGTGTGGGACTTGTGCCTCTTGAGTTTCCTCAAGGTCTATTACATTCTCTCTTTCTTTCATGAAGAATTATTTGTCTAGAAAGAAAGTGTTCCTCGAGACAATCACCTTTTGCTCTGGGGGATAATAGAAGTAGTATACATGGGATTCCTTAGGATATCCTATGAATCTACACAAGATAGACCTTGAGTCTAACTTATCTCCCACTAGCTGCTTGACATAAGCATTACACCCCCATATCTTTAGATATTTAAATGTGGGCGACTTTCCATACCATATCTTATACGATATATCAAGCACACCTTTAGACGGTAGACTATTCAGTAGAAAGGTAGCCATTTCTAAAGCATATCTCCAAAAGTAAGTTGGTAAATCTGTGGACATCGTCATTGAACGAACCATGCTCATCAATTCCCAATTTCTCCGGTCAAACACACCGTTTAATTGCAGCGTTCTAGGCAGTGTCCACTGAGAGAGAATCTTATTCTCTTTCAAATAATCCAAAAACTCACTAGACAAGTATTCCCCTCCTCGATCAGATCAAATAGCCTTAATACTTCATCTAGTTTGTTTCTCTACTTCATTTCTAATTTCCTTAAACTTGTCAAAAGCTTCAGATTTATATCTTAGAAAATAAATGTATCCATACCTAGAATAATCGTCGGTAAAGGTCATAAACTATGACTAGTTTCCCAATGCACTCACATTGAGTGGTCCACACATATCTGTATGGATTAGATCCAAAAGACCTTTGACTTGCTGATGAGTGCAATATTTATATATTTAATTCCCTTTATATTTGGTATTTTATTGTGATTATGCACCCATTGGAACTAATCTTATCTTATTTTATGATTTGAGTAGGTTTTAAAGTGAAATAATCATTTTCGATCAAATAGGGCAATTTGGTGCGACATGGAATTACAAGCAAATATGAAGCTACACACCTCTTATGTTAGTGATTTTTATATGGTTATAGAGATAATAAAAAGCTAAACAACTCATATGGATAACACTAAACCCAATTAGGATGAGATAAGGCTCAAATATACTCAAGAAGTTACAGTTGTTTCTGTTGTGGGCTGGACTGCATCCGTTAATGATGGATGTAGTGAAGAAAGAAATTCTGAAGTTATTGGATGTGGGGATGATTTACCCGATTTCAGATAGCAAGTGGGTGAGTCCTATTCAAGTTGTACCGAAGAAATCTGGAGTGACGGTGGTGCAGAACCAAAATAATGATCTAGTTCCAATAAGGATTCAGAATGGATGGCGAGTGTGCATAGATTACCGCAAGTTGAACATGGCTACGAGAAAGGATCATTTTCCTTTACCTTTTATTGATCAAATGCTTGAGCGATTAGCCGGTAAATCTCACTATTGTTTTCTTGATGGTTACTCCGGTTATAACCAGATTGTAATTGCACCAGAGGATCAAGAAAAGACCACCTTCACATGCCCTTTTGGAACATTCTCTTATCGGAGGATGCCATTTGGACTTTGTAATGCACCAGCCACATTTCAGCGATGCATGATAAATATTTTTTCCGATTTAGTTGAAAATTGCATTGAAGTTTTTATGGATGACTTTATGGTGCATGGCGATTCATTTGATGCTTGCCTCGATAATTTATCTCATGTGCTTGATCATTGCATTGACACAAATCTTGTTTTAAATTTTGAAAAATGTCATTTTATGGTAGAACAAGGGTTTGTGTTAAGACATGTTATTTCATGTAAAGGTATTGAGGTAGATAAAACTAAAGTTGATTTAATTGTGAACTTACCCTACCCCTTAAGTGTGAGGGATGTGCGATCTTTCCTTGATCATGCAGGTTTTTATCGTAGATTCATCAAGGATTTTTCGAAGATTGCTTTGCCATTGTCCAAATTGTTGCAAAAAGATGTGGCCTTCGACTTTACCAATGAATGCAAAGAAGCTTTTGACAAACTGAAATTAGCACTAACCACGACTCCAATAATTCAACCCCCTAATTGGTCTCTTCCATTCGAAATCATGTGTGATGCAAGTAATTATGCAGTGAGTGCGGTTTTAGGACAACGAGTTGGCAAGCAACCTCACATGATCCATTATGCATCACGAACACTTAACCCGACTCAGTGCAATTATTCTACTCTTGAAAAAGAACTTTTTTTATATTGTTTTTGCTTTAGATAAATTTTGTTCTTATTTACTTGGATCTAAGGTAATTGTGTTTTTTGATCATGCAGCTTTCAGGCATCTTTTGGTGAAGAAAGAACCAAAACTGAGATTAATAAGATGGATTCTTCTTCTCCAAGAATTCGATTTGGAGATTAAAGATAAAAAGGAAGCAGAAAATTTAGTGGTTAATCATTTGAGTCGATTGGTGAGAGAAGAAAATCCGGAGCCGCTGCAAGAATTCTTTCCTGATGAGCAATTGTTTGCTCTACGAGGTATGGTTCCTTGGTATGCTGATTTGGTGAATTATATAGTTGCTAGAACTTTACGTAATGAGTTAAGTAGAGCTAAGAAAGATAAAATTAAGAGTGAATCAAAATATTATGTTTGGGATGATCTATATTTGTGGAAATTTTGTTCTGATCAAATTATTAGGAGATGTGTGCCTGATTATGAATTTGAGTCTGTCTTGAACTTTTGTCATGCTTATGCTTGTGGTGGTCACTTTGGACCTAAGAGGACGGCAAGAAAAGTGTAAGATAGTGGTTTTTATTGGTCTACTTTGTTTCGTGATGCTTATATTTTATGTAAAAATTGTGAACAATGTCAAAGGACGGGAAGTATAAGTCGTAGGAATGAAATGATTCAAAATCCTATACTTGTTTGTGAAATTTTTGATGTATGGGATATTGATTTTATGGGCCCTTTTCCTTCCTCCTTTGGTTTTGTTTATATTTTACTTGCTGTTGATTACGTTTTGAAGTGGGTGGAAGCAAAGGCCACTCAAACTGATGATTCTAAAGTTGTTGTAGGTTTTCTCAAGTCTAATATTTTTAGTAGGTTTGGCATACCAAGAGCTTTGATAAGTGATCAGGGGTCCCATTTTTGCAATCGAGTTGTAGATGCCTTGCTAAAAAAATATGGTGTTTTTCATAAAACATCCACTCCTTATCATCCTCAGAGGAATGGACAAGCCAAAGTGTCAAATAGGGAAGTCAAAATCGATCTTGGAGAAAACTGTAAACCCAAATAGAAAAGATTGGAGTGTTCGGCTTGAACATGCATTGTGGGCATACCAGACAACAGACGCCTATAGGGATGTCACTATACAGGATAGTTTTTGGCAAATTGACACGCTAATACCTAACGTGCTTTTATAGCAAGTGCACTAGTCGTGTGTAGTAATGAATGTGGACAATGAGTTCGGGTTGTCGAACCTCAGAGACTTGGATTTTAGTTTATGATTGACAATAAAAGAAAAGATAATTAAAGGAAAGCAACAATTAAAGGTAAACAAAGGTAAAACAATTAAGTAAACAAAGAACAAACGTAAGAACAAGCAATGGATTGAAACTCAAGTGTGAAAGTAGACTAAGGCACATGCAAGACTTGATTTGATCCTTATTCGCACAAAGACTCTCATTAAATTATTCGACCTAGTTGATATGGTGAAAACTCCTAAGGTAAAGAATAACCGATGTCTCGTGATAGACTCCTATACTTAAATGGCAGTTTCCTAAGTATGTCTACCCGGAAATCTAACCTCTAAGTATGCATTAAAGAGCTAGAGTTTACTCGATTAGAATCTAACAACTTCACCCAGGAGTCTTTACCTATGTCTAGGGCAACTCCTATTTGGTTAGGTGATGTTATAAATCCCTTGCACCCTAATTTAAGTCTTTCTTAAAACGCTAAACTAGGCAAATATCATACATATGGTGATCAATCGCATGTAAGAAACTTAAGCACAAATTCATAACAGATAACAACATAGGGATTAATTCAACGCTTATCAGCAATACGAATAAGTCACAAATCAATTCTTACAAGGCCCTAGCCATATGAATTTAGACCATAACCATCAACATAGAAGAATTCAACATATTCATATACATAAGTGTAAACACAAATTGCAATAAGTAATGAATAAACTCCCTAAAAGGTGGAATGGTGATGGATCCTCGATTGGAGCTTCAATCCTTAGCTCTTATCTCTTTCTTGCCCTTCAAAGTAGATGAAATGATGGCTCAAAACTCAGAAAATGCCTCCACAAACCCAGATTTCGAACCCTTGAAATGAGCTGAAAAATTCGCTTTATAGCTTCCAAAAAACGGTTACAGCGGCGCCCAGGCGCGGGTGTATCGGCGTCTAGGCGCCGCCTACGTGGCAGGAGTTTCTTGGGGGAAAAGTCAAACGGCGCCCAGACTCAGGACCACTGGAGCTCGGGCACGGAAGTTACGGCGCTTTGGCGCGGGTGCGTGGCCTGTTGTGCTCTGTCTTCGGCAGACGCTTGGGCGTGGCTTAGTTGGCGCCTAGGTGCCGATCTACGAAGCATCCACTTGGACTTCGTTTGATATGCTATTTTTCACCCTTTTCTTCGTGTGTTCTCATTTATCACCTGAAATCACTTAACACCTCAATTAAATGCAAATGTAGCATGATTTAGGCAATAATTGAATCCAAAGCATGAGCATCACGGGCTTAAAAACACGTAAAAATGCCTCTTATCAACCCCCCAAACTTATCTATTGCTCGTCCTCGAGCAATAAGAGCTATAGGATAGGAAAAACATCATCAAACACGGGAGAAACAAAAAGAAAAGCTACCTAACTCACTTTCGTGGAGTACACTGTTGCATTTAGCAAATGCAACAAGCCTATGAACCCTTGAGCTACCTCAAAGGACAAGTTATAGTGTCGTGAGGGTTTGCATATGATATACCCATAAAATCGAAAGATTTTCAACCCCGATCAAAAAACGCAAATCAATATGATTAATAAAAACGCAATGTCATGAATTCATCTGTTTAAGCTCAGAATTACATATATATACACGTCACATACTTGCTCATGTTACACCTTAACATCGAAAAGACCATCCTAAGGGTGTAGTGTAATAAATCTCAAGTATTATAGTTGAGTGACATTCTTACCACTTTTCAAGCATTAATTCCATATCTATCAATTTTCGATTAGTCACATGGCACGAGAATTGAAGAAAACTTCATAGCCACTTAAAATTCATCACTTTATCCACTTTAGGCTTTAACTTATGCAACTTTCAACTCAAAACATTAGAGGCTAGACCATGTGCAATGTTCGGTTCTCTTAGGCTTTCAATGACACCCTTGTAACAAGTTTTAGGCCAATAACTCCCAAACCGGACGACTTTAGGGTATTAAGTGTAAAGAAACTCCTAAGGGCTTAATCGCTCGAGTGTTAAAGGCCATAAAACCAAACTAGGTCCTTATTCACTTTACACTTGCATTAGCTTGAGCTTAGCTCAAATTAGCATAATAGTGCAGTTTCTAGGCATGGTACTCTTCGCCTCCAGTATCTATTAAGCCTGACTTTTGAAGTCATACCAATGTTCAACCTCTTTTAATATTGTTAAGCATACAAAGCTAACATTCTCAACTCATAACTCATGTAAAAATTCTAAGCTGATATTTCCGGGATCAAGCTTCTAAGTGTTTCAAAATGGTTGTCCACTCAACTCCTCTACCCTCGATTTATGTGCATATGTGAATCATCTTAAGGACAATCTAATCTCATTTAGGATCCCACAAGTAAGAAAACGATGTGTATAGTCATTAAAATCCACATTGATAGAGAAAACATGCCATGTATTCAAATTAACCATTCTCAATTCATCGAGTGAAGGGTTGAAATTCTATCCAAAAAAATTTCAAAATTGCACAAGATTCACATGTAGAGGTACCACCCCCCCAAACTTGGACCGAAATATATAAAACATGGATAAACACGACTATAATGGATCTAGTATACTCCCCCCCCCCCAAACTTAACATGAACATTGTCCCCAATGTTCGAAAAAGAGAAGGGCAAAGTACACATCACTATAGGGTTGCTGAAAAGCAAACCCGAGTCCTCGAATACAAATGTATTCAAGAGTGGCAACAGCGGTGGGAGCAATGAATGCAACAACTACACACAAAACGATGCTAGCCAGACAAAGCGTTAAGAATGGATAGAAGCAAGAAACAAAAAGCACCAAACAACAAAACACAATATAACAGAAATAAACAAGCATCTACTAGAAAAACAAATGAAACAAACAAAACAAAAATATTCATAAAATAAACATTAACAGAAACTAACAACTAAACAAGATAAAAAGAAAACGGACAAAAGAAAACAATAAATAGACTAAACAGACATGCTAATCATCCTCGTTGACAAAACGGTCAACAAAATCATCATCTCTATCATCTTGGACACCCTCATCCTCGGCTCCACCCATAATATCATCCATGTCGAGCATATCATCAGTAGGATCACCCCCAACCACCAAAGCACCGGTACCGATCAGATCATCCGGAGGAGGAGTGGAAGAGTGCGGGTAATGTGGGGGCGTTGAATAGTCAAATGGCCCACGGCCCAAAAATGCGTCCTACTCTGGGAACAGCTGGCCAAAATAAACACATCCCTCACTCATCATGGCATGCATATTAGTCCTCAACTGCTGCAGATCAGTCTGAAGGGTCTCCACATCAGACGATGTGGTGTGGCTGGATCTGGTGCCACGAGCCAAACAAGCTCTTGGGGAAATAGGTGGATGGGCTGAAGTTGGAGCGTCTGAGAAAGGAAGAGATGTGCCGACAGGGTCTGTAGTCTCGCTCTGAAAAGCCCTAACACGGGCTGTCAAGCACAAGGTCGAAATGAGAGACGGGAAGATAAACAGGTTCTTTTTCGGATTGGCTGACTCTTCGCGTTTCCTCTTAGCCCATGTCGGGTCAACCAGTGGAGTGAACTCGATGCCCATCCTCTTGATATGCCCCAATAAGGACCGGTGGATCAACCTCACGAAGTTAACCTGTCGCTCTGTCATGATAGAGATGATAAGCAAGGCCCGGTCCTTGTTCAACTCAGATCTGTTGGGACTCGAGATGAGATTAAAGCGAATGAAGTCAAGCCAAAATGCTGCCTCGGGTAGCAAGATACGACGGGGTAAGTGTAACTCCCCTTTAGGCCACGTCGTACCCACAATAGCAATGACCCCAAGGACCTCGTCAAGTGAAACAGTGTATGTCCCGTCTAGCTTGTAGAGAGCTAGATACTCCTTTTTGGGACAGAGCGAGAAGAGAGTATACATCATTCGATGATAGCATCTGTTTTGTCGGAAAATATCAATCGGTACATATAAATGCGGTGAATAAAAAGGGAAATGATCTTGAAGCTGCGCACATTATAGAGTCCAATTTATTTCTCTATCTTTGAAAAAAGGACAACAACACCCTGTACAAATAAAAGCTAACAAATAGGATTAATCAATTATTTTCGTAATCTCGCCAATTTCTTGTTTTCTTGTTTGCTCATGTCCTTTTTTGGTTAATATGAATTATCTTTTATGTGTCTAAATACTAGCTAGGAAGTGCACAGGTAAAATATATGCATTTATGCAAGCTTAAAACGGTACGTCATGAACATTGGAGCACTGTAAACACAACATACTTTTAGAACCTTTGTGTATTGAAATATAAAATACTCATGTACTTTGTCTATTTAATTATAGGCATGTTAAAAAAGTATTAACTACTTATATCATTTTTTTTATTTTTTTTTGGATGACGAAGAAACTCCGCAGCCACTGCCCTTAGAGTGAGCATTGGGTAAACCGAGTGTTAGAATATATCTTCTAAATTAGCATAGGATCCTTCCTTATCTTATATTTCCTTATATTTATCTTTATAACTTAGATTATCTTTCCTTGTTTATATTTTAGGGTTTACTTGTTTACGAAGTCTATGTAACTCTATAAATATGTTACTCAATAATACAAGTTCCCTACGGGGTTTTCTCTAATCTAACATGGTATCGAGCTAAAGGATTTCTTCTCTCAATCCTCACGATCTATTGTTTCCGCCAGCCTCTAACATCGCCGTCCCTGTCCGACTCCCTAATTTATTTATTTTTTTGTCTCCTTCCCACACACAACAATGACAACCCACCACTCTTCGTGTAGAGCAACTTTTGCCAACAAATCTTTCTTCTTATTTCTTTCTCTCTTTTTCATTATTTCCACATCTCTAATTTTTATCCACTTTCATGGTGTTGAATAGCGAGTTGTCAACTCCTATTTTCTTTTTCTTTTTTTTTTCTGAATTTGAAAATTCTTTTTTTCACACGTATAAGCATATATGACGTTCTTTTGATTGTTATTTTAAAAAAGAATAGTCATTTTTTTCCTTCAAATTTCGTGTGCAAGGTATAATTTTCGATTGCGCCTAGCCCTATAGCCAGGTTTTATTTTTTTCCGTCGTTATTTGCTTGAGCTCCACATATTCTCTTTCTCTCCTATGTCTTTTTTTCTCTGTCTCACTATATATCTTAACTCTATTTCCAGCACATATTCTTACCTTTTTTCGTTTTTTACGTTCTTTTTTCTTTCTCAATTCTTTATAAAAGATTACATGATATGGGTGTGTAAAGGGATTTGTTGAAGGAGGAATTGCTTCTATCATGGCCCATTGCAGTACCCACCCTCTTGATTTAATCAAGAGTCATTGAAAATTATATCTATTTACCAAGAAGCAAAAAAAAATAAAAGATGTTGCTAAAAAGCATTCTCCAAAGGAGTATCGTTCCGGCTCCTCTTGGATTTTGAGTCCAGTCTCAGCGTTCGAGAAACTCCCGTTTCGACTGTGGGGGAGTGTTAAAATATATCTTCTAGATTAGCATAGAATCCTTCCTTATCTTATATTTCCTTATATTTATCTTTATAGCTTAGATTATCTTTCCTTGAATTTATCTTTCCTTGTTTATATCTTAGGGTTTACTTGTTTACGAAGTCTATGTAACTCTATAAATATGTTACTCAATAATACAAGTTCCGTACGGGGTTTTCTCTAATCTAACACCCAGCTCCTATGTAATAGCCTGCAAACCACACAAGAGAGATAAGCCAGCCTAGGTTGCCCATAGCTGACAGACTACAGCAGAGGAGGTCAATAAACATTCTCTCAAGTAGTGGAATCGAACTCGTGCCTTAAGCTACAAGACTCAATTGTCTGACCAACTCCGTTTGGGGTTGCCCCATCATTGTTATTTTTTCATTTACTAGAAGTGGGTCTGTTTTTAATCGCTGATAGAGCCAGTGTTAGTTTGAGCATTTCTTATGTTTAATTGATACTAATTTTGTATTGTATCAAAGGAACAAAGATTAGAAGTATGAAGTTGATTGAGAGGTGCTAATTTTGTAGTCAAAATAAACTGAGCTCATATTAAATTCACTTTGATACAATACAAAATTAGTGAATAAACGCGGGATATCTCAGCTGATAAATAAGTGCTTCATTACCCTAATTAATTTGGTCTAGTGAAATCACTTTGGATTCTATGTTCCATTTTGTATTCCAAAGAAATGTAAGCGACCCATTCATCTAAGTCTTGACATAAAAAATTATTTTATACACTTTATGCACATGGAATAGAAGATTAAACGTAAAAGTAAATAGATGCTATATCGAAATAGAGCATTTTTTTCCATGTAAAATAAGGAAAATTTCAACTCAAACCTGGTCTTGCCGAAACTAAGTATAATACACAAGGTGAGTGAATTACATTTGTAATGTCATCTTATAAAAGACAATTGAATTATTCTTCGGTTCGACCAAACAGATTCGGGCTAGAAGTTTTCATCAAATGTATACCTTCAAATCAATAGCCACCAAAGGTATGATTCCTATAACATGTAGCCCCACCAAGGATGGCAAACGTTCCCACCTAGGTTCACATAATTTTAAACAGACGAGGCTATAGACCATTGCCAATGAAGTGAATAGTTCACTTACATACGATGTTTCGTCTACCTCTATGCCCAGTTTGTGAAGACCGGCTATTTCTGCATTTTTGGATGTCCAATAAACCAATGGGATGTAAGTTAGCGTTTTGAAGATTCTTCCGACACTCCATTGTCAATGGTCCGTCACATACTATCTGAGTCATGTACAGGTGATGCAAGTGTTAGGAATCGTCCCCGGGGATGCGAGCAGCGGAAACGAAAAACAATAAAAATCGCATCCCCAAATTGGATAGGTTGATATGGTACCTTCAGATTTAACAAAAGTGATAAATAACGAAATTGAACGGTTACCTTGCGAAGAGTTTTCGTGGATTGAATTCGCTTTCAGTGCCTGAATTCGCACCTCCAAGTGTATCCACACCTTAGCTTGCACCCTGGTCTTTCTCTACTAGTGTCAGCAAAGAGGATGATGATCTTGTCTTTTCAGTGGAAGAGAAAAGGAATTTTTTTCTTATTTCTTTTTACTGTGAAAAACTTAGAGAGGGGAAAAAAAACAATTCCTCTTCTACAAAGGAAGTAGGCGTTTATGACTTGTTGGGGGAAGAGATGGATTCTCTTCCTCTTACATCGTGGAGGACGCCCACTAAGTCTCCAAGTGACCTAGAGGGCTTGTCTTCCTTCTTCTCTTCTAAGCGCTTGGGCTTAAGTTAATTTAATATATTACAAGTCCATTGACTTTATTAAATAGACTATGACTCAATTAACTAATTAAACCCAACTTAATTAATCTTTTTCCATTTAATTAATTAGCCCACTAATTAATTTGTCTCCCACATAATTTAATATCCCATTGAATTAGCGACCATAATTAATTAAGTCCTCTTAATTAATTTTAATCTTTTTCTCTAAATTAATTAATTCCTCCATTAATTCTCATAAAATTAATAAGTCAATAGGTGCTACACTAAGTTAAGTGTGTGACCCCTTAAGCTCATTAACAAGTTAGCAATAAGTTCTTTCCCATAGGATAATTAATTTAGACCTTGAATTAAATTCACCAATTTAATTCAAGACACCTATGGGTCGTGGATTGATGTCTAGCAACCTTGCCACGACTTCATAGATGTTAATGATAGAAAGCAAAACCTATCCGATTACGATTTTCATATGAGTCGAATCCCTTCATCTTTTTTCTATCTATGGTCTAGGGTATGACGACGGTCGAAACCTAATAACCTTAGAAGCTATGACTATGTTGCGATATCTAATGATCCAGTCTTTTAAGCAGGGACCACCAATCCCTCTTCTAAGACATATGCTTTGATAAAAGGCTTTCATCGATCATTTAGGTTCTCACAACAACATAGAAAATACCGGATTTGATTCCCTTGATAAATCCCCGCCAATGCCATCTGTTCCTCTATACTACCAGATTATACCCAATTTACGCTGCTGTGTGACAATCCTGTAGTGCGCGCCGCAGTTAAAGCATAGTGGGTAGTATCCTTTCCAGACATGACACCTCAGGTTAAAGGATTAACCTCACACTACGAAACCGAAGGACTCCAAGTTCGACATAGAACCAACGTGGTGTCCTTGCGAGATCGTTCAATTCCATACTTCTCTAAAGTATGAATCTCCATTTATGCACTGATCCGGCGAGTCATTGTCTATGGAACAAGACACTCTCCCATTTGAGAATGACATATATAGATAAGTCTTGGCGAGATAATGATATCCCTTATCTCATTATCTCTATGACTTGGAATGGGGTTTATGGATTACAGCCCTCGAGAGTGTTCTATATTTACGTACCACTGTCCTAGCTCTGTGTAATCCAAAGGGTTCTTTATCTAGACTATATAAGCAATTACGATAAAGACAATACTAAATGATTATATATATCCATAAAAGAAGATTGTCATAGTGTTTACATTGATTTGAATAAGCCAAACATTGGCTTGCAGGGCACCTAACACTATCAATCTCCAACTTGCCCTAGAGCCAATTGCCCATGTACTTTAGTCCCACCTTCTCAAGATATCCTTGAAATACTTCTAAGCCTAGAGGTTTGATGAATGCGTTTGCTATGTTTTTTGCTGAGTCAACTCGTTCTACTTGAACATCGCCTCTATCTACTATTTCTATAATTAGATGAAATCGTCTAAGGATGTGCTTGGACCGATGGTGAGATCTCGGCTCCTTCGTGAGAGATATAGCTCCATTATTGTCACGGTACAAGTGTACGGGATTTACAATGGATGGAACTACTTCTAGCTACTGGATAAAGTTTCGCATCCAAATAGCCTCATTTGCTGCTTCCGTAGGGGCTATATACTCATCTTCCATGGTAGAGTCAGCTGTAGTCACTGTTAGGAGCTTTTCCAGCTTACTACTCCTTCGTTGAGTATAAATACAAATCCTAAAATGGACTTCAGGTCATCAACATCCGACTGGAAACTAGAGTCCGTGTAGCACTCTAATTCCAATTTTCCTCCACTGTATACCAAAAAGAGATCTTTAGTACGCCTCAAGTACTTAAGTATCGCTTTAACGTTGGTCCAATGATCTTGTCTAGGGTTGGACTAAAAATGGCTTGTCACACTTAATGCATAAGCCACATCTGGTCTTGTACATAGCATAACATACATGATACTCCCTATTGCGGATGCATAAATATTTTACATGGATTCCCTTTCCTCTGGCATCTAGGGGACATCGACTTGGAAAGTTGAATCCCATGTCTAACTGGAAGCAATCCTCTTTTGAAATTTCCCATATTAAATCTTGTCAAGACTCTATCTATATATGCAGATTGGGAGAGTCCTAGCAACCTATTACCTCTGTCTCGATAGATTCTCATCCCGAGAACATAGGATGCTTCTCCCATATCTGTCATGGAAAATTGGGTTGATAACCACCCCTTAGTTGATTGCAACATTCCTATGTCATTTCCAATAAGTAGAATGTCATCAACATAGAAACTTGTCGCACTCCCGCTGACCTTTCGATACACACACGGTTTATAACCATTTTTGATGTATCCGTATCCTCTTACGACCTCATCAAATTTTAAGTTCCAGCTACGGGAAGCCTGCTTGAGATCATAAGTTGATCTTTGCAGTTTACACACTTTGTGTTCACTTCCATTAGATGTAAAGCCCTCTGACTGTTCCATATAGATTTCTTCTTCTATATTCCTATTCAAGAAAGCCGTTTTTACATCCATCTGCCATATCTCAAAGTCGAGATGCGCAGATATAGCTAGAAGTATCCTAATCGATTTATTCATTGCTATAGGCGAAAAAGTTTCCTCATTATCAATTCATTGTCTTTAAGTGTAACCTTTTGCGACTAAGTGAGCTTTGAAGGTTGCTACATTTCCATCTATTCCAATTTTATGTTTATATATCCATTTGCAGCCTACAACCTTAATGCTTGGCAGTGGATCTACCAAGGTCCAAACCTTGTTGGAGTACATGGATTCCATTTTGGATTCCATGGCTTCTATCCATCTTTTCGAGTCTTTCTCGGATGTTGCCTCCCCATATGACTTTGGATCTTCATCCAATGGGAGTCCCTCCTCCTTTTCCTTTAACAAGAGACCATAATATCTCTCACGATGTCTTGAGATCCTTGTAGATCTCCTTGAAGGCAGAACTTGTGTATTTTCAGGTTGTGGTTCAATTTGTCTTTCCTCTACTGCGTGTGGGACTTGTGCCTCTTGAGTTTCCTCAAGGTCTATTACATTCTCTCTTTCTTTCATGAATAATTATTTCTCTATAAAGAAAGTGTTCCTCGAGACAATCACCTTTTGCTCTAGGGGATAATAGAAGTAGTATACATGGGATTCCTTAGGATATCCTATGAATCTACACAAGATAGACCTTGAGTCTAACTTATCTCCCACTAGCTGCTTGACATGAGCATTACACCCCCATATCTTTAGATATTTAAATGTGGGCGACTTTCCATACCATATCTTATACGATATATCAAGCACACCTTTAGACGGTAGACTATTCAGTAGAAAGGTAGCCGTTTCTAAAGCATATCTCCAAAAGTAAGTTGGTAAATCTGTGGACATCGTCATTGAACGAACCATGCTCATCAATTCCCAATTTCTCCGGTCAAACACACCATTTAATTGCAGCGTTCCAGGCAGTGTCCACTGAGAGAGAATCTTGTTCTCTTTCAAATAATCCAAAAACTCACTAGACAAGTATTCCCCTCCTCGATCAGATCGAATAGTCTTAATACTTCATCTAGTTTGTTTCTCTACTTCATTTCTAATTTCCTTAAACTTGTCAAAAGCTTCAGATTTATATCTTAGAAAATAAATGTATCCATACCTAGAATAATCGTCGGTAAAGGTCATAAAGTATGACTAGTTTCCCAATGCACTCACATTGAGTGGTCCACACATATCTGTATGGATTAGATCCAAAAGACCTTTCACTTGCTGATGAGTGCAATATTTATATATTTAATTCCTTTTATATTTGGTATTTTATTGTGATTATGCACCCATTGGAACTAATCTTATCTTATTTTATGATTTGAGTAGGTTTTAAAGTGAAATAATCATTTTCGATCAAATTGGGCAATTTGGTGCGACATGGAATTACAAGCAAATATGAAGCTACACACCTCTTATGTTAGTGATTTTTATATGGTTATAGAGATAATAAAAAGCTAAACAACTCATATGGATAACACTAAACCCAATTAGGATGAGATAAGGCTTAAATATACTCAAGAAGTTACAGTTGTTTCTGTTGTGGGCTGGACTGCATCTGTTAATGATGGATGTAGTCCATCCGTTAATGATGGATGTAGTGAAGAAAGAAATTCTGAAGTTATTGGATGTGGGGATGATTTACCCGATTTCAGATAGCAAGTGGGTGAGTCCTATTCAAGTTGTACCGAAGAAATCTGGAGTGACGGTGGTGCAGAACTAAAATAATGATCTAGTTCCAACAAGGATTCAGAATGGATGGCGAGTGTGCATAGATTACCGCAAGTTGAACATGGCTACGAGAAAGGATCATTTTCCTTTACCTTTTATTGATCAAATGCTTGAGCGATTAGCCGGTAAATCTCACTATTGTTTTCTTGATGGTTACTCCGGTTATAACCAGATTGTAATTGCACCAGAGGATCAAGAAAAGACCACCTTCACATGCCCTTTTGGAACATTCTCTTATCGGAGGATGCCATTTGGACTTTGTAATGCACCAGCCACATTTCAGCGATGCATGATAAATATTTTTTCCGATTTTGTTGAAAATTGTATTGAAGTTTTTATGGATGACTTTATGGTGCATGGCGATTCATTTGATGCTTGCCTCGATAATTTATCTCATGTGCTTGATCATTGCATTGACACAAATCTTGTTTTAAATTTTGAAAAATGTCATTTTATGGTAGAACAAGGGTTTGTGTTAAGACATGTTATTTCATGTAAAGGTATTGAGGTAGATAAAGCTAAAGTTGATTTAATTGTGAACTTACCCTACCCCTTAAGTGTGAGGGATGTGCGATCTTTCCTTGATCATGCAGGTTTTTATCGTAGATTCATCAAGGATTTTTCGAAGATTGCTTTGCCATTGTCCAAATTATTGCAAAAAGATGTGGCCTTCGACTTTACCAATGAATGCAAAGAAGCTTTAGACAAACTGAAATTAGCACTAACCACGACTCCAATAATTCAACCCCCTAATTGGTCTCTTCCATTCGAAATCATGTGTGATGCAAGTAATTATGCAGTGGGTGCGGTTTTAGGACAACGAGTTAGCAAGCAACCTCACATGATCCATTATGCATCACGAACACTTAACCCGACTCAGTGCAATTATTCTACTCTTGAAAAAGAACTTTTGTATATTGTTTTTGCTTTAGATAAATTTTGTTCTTATTTACTTGGATCTAAGGTAATTGTGTTTTTTGATCATGCAGCTTTCAGGCATCTTTTGGTGAAGAAAGAACCAAAACTGAGATTAATAAGATGGATTCTTCTTCTCCAAGAATTCGATTTGGAGATTAAAGATAAAAAGGAAGCAGAAAATTTAGTGGTTAATCACTTGAGTCGATTGGTGAGAGAAGAAAATCCGGAGCCGCTGCAAGAATTCTTTTCCGATGAGCAATTGTTTGCTCTACGAGGTATGGTTCCTTGGTATGCTGATTTGGTGAATTATATAGTTGCTAGAACTTTACCTAATGAGTTAAGTAGAGCTAAGAAAGATAAAATTAAGAGTGAATCAAAATATTATGTTTGGGATGATCCATATTTGTGGAAATTTTGTTCTGATCAAATTATTAGGAGATGTGTGCCTGATTATGAATTTGAGTCTGTCTTGAACTTTTGTCATGCTTATGCTTGTGGTGGTCACTTTGGACCTAAGAGGACGGCAAGAAAAGTGTTAGATAGTGGTTTTTATTGGTCTACTTTGTTTCGTGATGCTTATATTTTATGTAAAAATTGTGAACAATGTCAAAGGACGGGAAGTATAAGTCGTAGGAATGAAATGATTCAAAATCCTATACTTGTTTGTGAAATTTTTGATGTATGGGATATTGATTTTATGGGCCCTTTTCCTTCCTCCTTTGGTTTTATTTATATTTTACTTGCTGTTGATTACGTTTTGAAGTGGGTGGAAGCAAAGGCCACTCAAACTAATGATTCTAAAGTTGTTGTAGGTTTTCTCAAGTCTAATATTTTTAGTAGGTTTGGCATACCAAGAGCTTTGATAAGTGATCAGGGGTCCCATTTTTGCAATCGAGTTGTAGATGCCTTGCTAAAAAAATATGGTGTTTTTCATAAAACATCCACTCCTTATCATCCTCAGACGAATGGACAAGCCGAAGTGTCAAATAGGGAAGTCAAAATCGATCTTGGAGAAAACTGTAAACCCAAATAGAAAAGATTGGAGTGTTCGGCTTGAAGATGCAATGTGGGCATACCAGACAACATATAAGACGCCTATAGGGATGTCACTATACAGGATAGTTTTTGGCAAATTGACACGCTAATACCTAACGTGCTTTTATAGCAAGTGCACTAGTCGTGTGTAGTAATGAATGTGGACAATGAGTTCGGGTTGTCGAACCTCAGAGACTTGGATTTTAGTTTATGATTGACAATAAAAGAAAAGATAATTAAAGGAAAGCAACAATTAAAGGTAAACAAAGGTAAAAAAATTAAGTAAACAAAGAACAAACGTAAGAACAAACAATGGATTGAAACTCAAGTGTGAAAGTAGACTAAGGCACATGCAAGACTTGATTTGATCCTTATTCGCACAAAGACTCTCATTGAATTATTCGACCTAGTTGATATGGTGAAAACTCCTAAGGTAAAGAATAACCGATGTCTCGTGATAGACTCCTATACTTAGGTTTCCTAAGTATGTCTATCCGAAAATCTAACCTCTAAGTATGCATTAAAGAGCTAGAGTTTACTCGATTACAATCGAACAACATCACCAGGGAGTCTTTACCTATGTCTAGGGCAACTCCTATTTGGTTCGGTGATGTTATAAATCCCTTGCACCCTAATTTAAGTCTTTCTCAAAACGCTAAACTTGGCAATAAATCATACATATGGTGATCAATCACATGTAAGAAACATAAGCACAAATTCATAACACATAACAACATAGGGATTAATTCAACGATTATCAACAATACGAATAAGTCACAAATCAATTCTTACAAGGGCCTAGCCATATGAATTTAGCCCATAACCATCAAAATAATAGAATTCAACATATTCATATACATAAGTGTAAACACAAATTGTAATAAATAATGAATAAACTCCCTAAAAGGTGGAATGGTGATGGATCCTCGATTGGAGCTTCAATCCTTAGCTCTTATCTCTTTCTTGCCCTTAAAAGTAGATGAAATGATAGCTCAAAACCCAGAAAATGCCTCCACAAACCCAGATTTTGAACCCTTGAAATGAGCTGAAAAATTCGCTTTATAGCTTCCAAAAAATGGTTACAGCGGCGCCCAGGCGCAGGTGTATCGGCGCCGCCTACGTGGCAGGAGTTTCTTGGAGGAAGAGTCGAACAGCGCCCAGACGTAGGACCACTGGTGCTCGGGCGCGGAAGTTACGGCGCCTTAGCGTGGGTAATATGGCTCCTGGGCGCTGTACTGCATAGCCTACTGTGCTCTGTCTTCGGCAGGCGCCTGGGCATGGCTTAGCTGGCGCCTAGGTGCTGATCTACGAAGCATCCACCCGGACTTCGTTTGATACGCTATCTTTCGCCCTTTTCTTCGTGTGTTCTCATTTATCACCTGAAATCACTTAACACCCCAATTAAACGCAAATACAGCATGATTTAGGCAATAATTGAATCCAAAGCATGAGCATCACGAGCTTAAAAACACGTTAAAATGCCTCTTATCATAAATCATATCATCTTCCGGTAGAGTTGGAACACAAAGCTTTTCAGGCTGTTAAAAGTTGCAACATGAATATGGAATAGGCTGGGCAACAAAGGAAATTGCAACTACAAGAGTTAGAAGAGATACGTCTCGACGCTTACGAGAATTCACGAATTTACAAAGAGAAAACCAAGGGGTTTCATGATAAGATGCTTTCTAGAAAAGAATTCGTGGTTGGACAAAAAGTGTTACTTTACAAATCACGCTTGAAATTAATGCCTAGTAAATGACGTTCTCGTTGGATTGGACCCTTTGTTGTTACTAACTTGTTTTCTTATGGTTCAGTGAAGATTCGAAGCTTAGAAACTAACAAGGTGTTCAAGGTCAATGGAAATAGGCTAAAACCTTTCTTTGAAGGTTTTAAAGAGCATACAATAGAAGAAGTTCGATTGAGCAATCCAACATACTTGGGCTAAAAAGCTGTTACGTCGAGCTAACGACGTTAAACAAAAGCGCTGCTTGGAAGGCAACCCAAGAGTGGTTGAAAAGCCACTGTCAGATTTGCTATCTTTCCTTATCTCTTTTAATTTCATATGTTCACTTTTAATTTATGTGCTTACATTGAGGACACTGCAGATTTGGAGTGTGGGGGAGAGGGTTAATGTCTTTAAATTCTTTTATTTTTAGTAATATTTTATTTAAAAATTTATGAAAAGAAAATTTGAAAAGTTTTGAACGATCTTTGCTACCTAGTTAATCCAATTTGATTCTAGTGATTTGCGTTTTGGCATGTTTTTGTGTTAGTGTGCATTTTATGCATATTTTACATATATTTCCTTTATTCTTTTATTAGTATTTGAGTTTAAATTATAGATATTTATTACGATTTTTATTTTGATAGGTGAAATTTGAAAGAAGAAGAAAATGAAGAAAAAGATGGAGAAAAAGAAGAAAAAGAAGAAGACACATGAAGTTGTAGGAGTCTTCCCATCTTGTAGGAGCTTTCCTATTTCTTTTAAGAGTCTTATTAGTATTTTATTCTAGTAAGTAATTATTTTCCTTCTTCCATTAGAATTAGAGTTTTATTTAGTTAGGAGTCTTTTGGCTAGGCATATATAATTAGATATTGCTGGAATTTTATTCCTTCTTCGAGACTTTAATCACTATTCACGTTTTGTACATGGAGAGGAGAAGAAAATTCTGCGTTTTTATTTCTTTCAAGATGTATTGCTAAAAACTCAAATTCTAGCCAAGGATTATTGAAGTTTTGATTCTACAAAAGTTGTGAGATCTAATTTGTGTTTATTCCTTCTTTGTTCTTGAGTATTTGCATATTTTCTGTGTTTGTTGAAATTATTATTTTGATTAATTAAATAATAAGGGCCCGTTATTTGATTGTCGGAATAGTAAATAGCCATTTAGAATCCCAAATCCGTAATTGTTTGGTCAATTCTAATATTCGTGGCAGTTAATAACATTGATTATGGACAAGTTTTCGATTGTTATTATGGGAATATGTGATCTAATTTAAATGAACCGAGCTTGTGAGTTTGTTAATTAGAATTGGTGTTTCTCTATTTCTTAATGCTATTGTTAAATTAAATCCTAAGAGCTTATTTAGGGTTGTTTAATCAATAAGAGAAATAACCAAAGAGCTTATTTTGGTTATCGATAAATTAAGGAGAAACTAGGTTGTTAGAACTTGTTAATAACTATAGTCAATTTATTCATGAACATTGAAGTATCTTTGCATCAAGGATCAACTATTGGAATCAAAACGGAGATAACTCCTTAGGCTAGAATCTCACCACATATTGATTTCTTCTACTTGTTTAATTTTGCATCTCTTGATTTTAATAATTTTTGTTATTTAGTTTAATTTTAGTTTAATCAATTATTAAAAAACCCCCTTTTATTTTATTCGTTTATTTGAGAAATAATTTGAACCAATCCCTGTGGATTCGACCCTGCTCATCGCTATCTACAAATTTAGGAGTAGGAATTATTTTTGTTTGGATTCGACACCCATCAAATTTTTGGCGCCGTTGCCGGGGATTGGTGCTTTTAGATTTATTTCTCATTATATAGTTAATTTTTGTTGCCTGTTCTGTTTTATGCCTCGATCTTTTCGTGCAGGTGAACTTCAATACGATCCTGAAATTGAAAAAGCAGCTCGCCGACTACGAAAAGAAGCCAAGCAACGTGCTCAAGGAGTCCCATCTACTTCATCTCCCGGATTGAACTTAACTTTGGAATTGAGTGACACATCCAGTGATTCAGAAGAGGAACTTGAAGTCATGGCCAACGCCAACGAGAGAACTTTAAGGGAGTTAGCCATGCCAAACATAAACCAACAACCTCTTTGCATTCAATATCCCACCCTTGAGGTAGATTTTGAATTAAAATCTGGTCTTATTCACTTACTTCCTACTTTCCGTGGTCTTGCAGGAGAAGATCCCCACAAACATTTGAAAGAATTCCACGTGGTCTGTTCAACGATGAAGCCAAGGAATGTCACTGAAGATCAAATCAAACTGAGGGCTTTTCCGTTTTCACTAGCTGACAGAGCTAAGGATTGACTCTATTATCTACCCTCTGGTTCAATCCAGACATGGACCGAAATGAAGAAACAATTCTTGGAGAAATTCTTTCCCGCCTCACGAGTTGCCAACATAAGAAAGGAGATATGCGGGATTAGGCAAATCAGTGGAGAATCGTTGTATGAATACTGGGAGCGGTTTAAGCAACTAGTAGCCAGCTGCCCACAACACCAAATTCCTGAACAACTCCTAATCCAGTATTTCTATGAAGGGTTGTCAACAATGGAGAGAAATATGATAGATGCTGCGAGTGGAGGCGCAATGGTACACAAAACTCCCACAGAAGCAAGAAATTTGATCTCCAACATGGCTGCCAACACTCAACAATTTGGCACTCGACAAGATACTGCACTGAAGGGGGTGAATGAGGTGAATTTCGCATCAGTGAATCAACGTCTGGATGATTTGACCTCCCTAGTGCAAAAATTGATAGTAGGCAATACACAGTAAGTGAAGGCATGTGGTATCTGCTTTAATCCTAGTCATACTACCGAGGTGTGTCCTACACTTCAAGAGGATCCTCACGAACAAGCCAATGTTGTTGGATTTCCAGGGGCTCCACAGAGAAAGTATGATCCCTTCTCCAATACCTACAATGTCGGGTGGAGGGATCATCCTAATTTGAGTTATGGTCCACGGTCTAATGGATTCCAACAATCATACCAATTCAGACAACAAGCACAGCCACCTCAGCCATCCTCCAACCCACAAGGCATTCCTCTTGAAGAAATTGTTAAACAATTAGCAACTAACACACAACAATTTCAACAAGAGACGAGGACTAGTATACAACATCTAGAGAGTCAAATGAGTCAATTAGCCACCACTGTGAATGAGTTGGTTTCCCAAAGCTCGAGTAAACTACCCTCTCAGCCCATAGTGAATCCAAAGCAGAATGTTAGTGCAGTCACTTTGAGAAGTGAAAAGGGGTTACAAGAGCTTAAGAAATTTGTAATACCTCCACCGTTTCCTAGTCGATTTGCTAACTCTAAACGTAAGGTAGAAGAAGAGTTGGAGAAGAAATCCGTGGAACCTCAACTCGTCAAACCGACTGAGACACGAGCCGAGCAGGTCGAGCTAATTGAGGTATCTCCCCCGTTTCCTGGTGAGCTTGTGGAATATGAGAAGGAAGAGCAAGTAAAGGAAATTCTAGAGACTCCACGAAAAAATGAGGTAAATGTATCTGCAATCATTCCAAAGAAATTACCTCCAAAATGCGAGGACCCAGGTATGTTTACTATTCCTTGTAAGATAGGTGATGTGCGAATTGAGAAGGCTATGTTAGATTTAGGAGCTTCTATTAATATCATGTCTCGTTCTCTCTATAAATCTTTGAATGTGGGAAAATTGAAAGGAACGGATGTGATTATCCAATTAATTGATAGGTCTAATGCATATCCTGATGGTGTTCTTAAAAACATATTAGTTCAAGTTAATGATTTGGTTCTTCCTGCTGATTTTTATGTTATTGATATGGGTGAAGAGAACTCTTGTGATTTTGCTCCCATTTTACTTGGAAGACCATTTCTTAAAACATCTAGAACTAACATTGATATTCATAATGGGACAATTACTATGGAATCAAATGGTGAAATCATAGAATTTAGTATTTATGATTCCATGAAATATCCTAATGATGATCATTCTATGTTTGTCAAAGATGATACTGACTTGTTGATGCAGCAAATTATTGAACTCAATGATGATGATCTACTAAAGGTAGCTTGGCACAATGATGGCTTTGAACCTCCTACTTATGCAATTTGAGCCATAACCTCGTCTAGCCAAAGACGTTAAAGAAAGGCGCTACTTGGGAGGCAACCCAAGATTTTACCTTTTCTAGTTCTTAAATTTTATGTTTTTGTTTGTTTTATTTTATTTTATTTCACTTTTTCTTTGAGGGGAAACACATCCAAGATCACACGGGGACACTTTTTAAACTTAGAAAATTTTTGGAAAAAAAAAAAAAAATTTAATTGACAGATTACAACTTCAAATTAGGCGTGCGCACGCTTTATCCAAAGTTGCAATCTGTTTAACTGTGCACATTGTTAATAATTCATGACTCAAAATTAGGCGTGCCCACGCCCAAATATAAGTCACACTCTGAATTCACACCCGACACCAGCAGCTGCCAATTCTGGGTCTCTTCCGATGAATTATTCCGGGTCAAGCTCTTCAAGCCCAATTACAAATCAGTCACTACCGAATTGATCTCTGGTTGACACATCTACGATTAGGGGAGTCCCGTTCCTTTACCTTGTTTTTATTATTCCTCTTATGCTTTATATTTTTATACATTGTGATACATTGAGGACAATGCATGAAATAAGTGTGGGGGAAGGGTTAAATCCTTTGTCGTGATGTGTATATCTCTTGGTGTGCAACGAGTTAAGTTAGTGTAAATTTTTTCGAAATATCAATTCTTTTGATTTGAGAAATTTGATGAAATTCATGAGAGAAGTCAAGCATGCTTATATTGTTACAATTGTTGAAGTACATGCTTCTTTGAGAAATTTACGGAAGTTTGTAATTTGGAATAATTGTGTATGTGATATTTGACTCGCAAAGTTCGATGATATTTTCTTAGGTATTAATTTTAGTGAAATTAAATTGATGATGAGTTGAAAATATGGGTATTAAGACCCTATGAAGTAATTTGTGCTTAAAATGTGTATGATATAACCTCTTGTAGCGCCTGGGGCTAACTACACTGAAGGGATTAAGCCTGAGGAGTTTTCAACCTTGGTAACCTAAGGCCAACTGGTCTGGGATCTATCGGCCCAAACCTGCTACTGTGTTAGTATCCTGATAGGGCTATAAGAGGGTATCAAATGATAAATGATAAACTTGTTGAGTAACCGGGTGCATTCATGACCAATGTTTGTATTCGCGTCAAAAGACAATTAATTGCTTAAGTAAATGTAAGTGTGATATTGGTGCTAAATTGGTTATAAAATGCTTGAGGAGATAGAAATGGATAATGCGAGTTGAATGTTGTATACGTGATTTTACAATCATGGATTTTTGTGAATTTTTGAAGAGTATGTATGGATACGAAAGTTATAGTTGAGGCATGATGGATATCTTTAAAGAATTTTTGTTAAAATTTTTGAAGATAAGGGTTGATGTTTGGAAAAATAAGTTTCTTTAACTTGCTTGTTGTACACTGAGAGATCGATTTTGTTGGTATATCATCTGCAAACCCTCACGAGACACAACTCGTCCACTAGGGTAACCTAGGGGTTTAAAGGCTTGTTGCATACGCTAAATGCAATCGTGATACCTACGAAAATGGTTAGGTTTAGTTGTTTTTATTTTTTCTTTATTCTTTGAGTCTTTTGTCTTTGCACGGGGACGTGCAAGAGTTAAAGTGTGGGGGAATTTGTTAGTGTGCATTTTATGCATATTTTACATATATTTCCTTTATTCTTTTATTAGTATTTGAGTTTAAATTATAGATATTTATTACGATTTTTATTTTGATAGGTGAAATTTGAAAGAAGAAGAAAATGAAGAAAAAGATGGAGAAAAAGAAGAAAAAGAAGAAGACACATGAAGTTGTAGGAGTCTTCCCATCTTGTAGGAGCTTTCCTATTTCTTTTAAGAGTCTTATTAGTATTTTATTCTAGTAAGTAATTATTTTTCTTCTTCCATTAGAATTAGAGTTTTATTTAGTTAGGAGTCTTTTGGCTAGGCATATATAATTAGATATTGCTGGAATTTTATTCCTTCTTCGAGACTTTAATCACTATTCACGTTTTGTACATGGAGAGGAGAAGAAAATTCTGCGTTTTTATTTCTTTCAAGATGTATTGCTAAAAACTCAAATTCTAGCCAAGGATTATTGAAGTTTTGATTCTACAAAAGTTGTGAGATCTAGTTTGTGTTTATTCCTTCTTTGTTCTTGAGTATTTGCATATTTTCTGTGTTTGTTGAAATTATTATTTTGATTAATTAAATAATAAGGGCCCGTTATTTGATTGTCGGAATAGTAAATAGCCATTTAGAATCCCAAATCCGTAATTGTTTGGTCAATTCTAATATTCGTGGCAGTTAATAACATTGATTATGGACAAGTTTTCGATTGTTATTATGGGAATATGTGATCTAATTTAAATGAACCGAGCTTGTGAGTTTGTTAATTAGAATTGGTGTTTCTCTATTTCTTAATGCTATTGTTAAATTAAATCCTAAGAGCTTATTTAGGGTTGTTTAATCAATAAGAGAAATAACCAAAGAGCTTATTTTGGTTATCGATAAATTAAGGAGAAACTAGGTTGTTAGAACTTGTTAATAACTATAGTCAATTTATTCATGAACATTGAAGTATCTTTGCATCAAGGATCAACTATTGGAATCAAAACGGAGATAACTCCTTAGGCTAGAATCTCACCACATATTGATTTCTTCTACTTGTTTAATTTTGCATCTCTTGATTTTAATAATTTTTGTTATTTAGTTTAATTTTAGTTTAATCAATTATTAAAAAACCCCCTTTTATTTTATTCGTTTATTTGAGAAATAATCTGAACCAATCCCTGTGGATTCGACCCTGCTCATCGCTATCTACAAATTTAGGAGTAGGAATTATTTTTGTTTGGATTCGACACCCATCATTTTGATTCATTTAATTTGTACTTACTTACACATACATTTTAGACTTGCTCATGTCGAAACTAGATCAGCATTAATTTTCTTAGATGACACCGAGCACGAAATCGAAGGCATAGGAGTTGAAAGGATTCCATCCTAACACATAAGGAAAGACTTTTTGCAAATTTCAACCAAAGATGACCATTATATATTGAGCTACCAAATGATATAAACAGCTTATAAATTGCATAAGTTTTGAAAGTTCTGAATGGTTGAATGACCCAATGGTCAAAGCTCTTAAGTAGTACTCAAGCTAATCTTGTAATGTAATGATTAAAAAGACCATAGTTTTGTTTGGTGGCCTTTGCCACTCGAGTTATTAAGTTCGTGAGGAGTGTTTTGACACTTAATATCCTAAAACTATCTAGTTTGGGAGTCATTGACCTAAAGCTCGCTACATGGGTGACATAGAAAGCCTAAGGGGACAGGACATTGCACCCGGTCCTAAATCTTTACACTTGATGAATTTTAGTGTGAAATAAAATTATAACGCCTTATCCATTGGATTTAATGTTTCTTTTGCAATCGGAAAGCTATAAAAATCCTTAATCTTTTAATATTGCATGGATATTGAGTATTGTCATAGGTGTAAGGTTAGAACTAATGTGGTGAAGATGCCTTAAACTATAATGCCTTATATTATATGCATACACTCGAGGGAAGTTGATTTCTATTTCTATGTGCAAACATGAGCGGAGTTTATATGTATGCATTCACCTTGATCTTCAATGTGCCAAATTCATGCCATTACTACATAATCAATTGTTGGAATGTATTGACTAGTTCTTTGCGAAGATTGAAAATTTTGTGGGTATATTTTCTACAAACCCTCACGAGACTAAACTCGTCCACTATAGGTAACCTAGGGGTTTAAAGGCTTATTGCATATGCTAAATGCAATCGTGAGACTTGCGAAAATGGTTTGTTTTAGTTGACTTTTGTTTTCTTATCTCTTTATATTTGCCCGAGGACATGCAAAAGCTAAGTGTGGAGGAATTTGATGAGTGCAATATTTATATATTTAATTCCCTTTATATTTGGTATTTTATTGTGATTATACACCCATTGAAACTAATCTTATCTAATTTTATTATTTGAGTAGGTTTTAAAGTGAAATAATCATTTTCGATCAAATTGGGCAATTTGGCGCGACATGGAATTACAAGCATATCTGGAGTTACACACCTCTTGTGTTAGTGATTTTTATATGGTTAGAAAGCTAATAAAAATCTACACAACTCATATGAAGAACAATAAACCCAATTAGGATGGGATAAGGCTTAAATATACTCAAGAAATTATAGTTGCTTCTGTTGCGGGCTGACCTGCACCACTTTGGTAGAAAATTCATAAATTGCGGCACAAACATTGTATTTGGTCAAGACCAGCTGGAATTGATATCCAACAAGCATATCTACAACTTTCTAAGAGGAGTTAAAGTCAAATTCGGAATGCAAACTTTCCAAAGAAGTGCTCTAAGTGATGAATTCAAATCTGGCGGCTATGGAAGACAACTTCAAAATGGTTTCTAAGAGAAGACAGTTCAAAATTCTTATGAAGGAAGCCTATTCTCTATATATATAGCATATTCTTAGAGCTAAAAGAGGGATATATAGGAGAGAGTTAAGGAAAATAATATATCAACTATTGTACTTTTAGTAATGAATAACTAAATTTCTCTTTTGATTCAAGGAAGTTCATTTTGATTCATACATTGTGAGATACGGAGCTTCATCTATCTATCTACGATTTGATTATCTTTTGTTTCTTATTCTCAATGTTCATTCTTGTTTAGATGATAATCTAGGGTGCACATTAGTTGATTATCTACTACAATCTATTGCTAACAAATCTCCATAATCTGTAACTGTTATACTTGATTTGTGATCGTAGCAATTGAGTTTTCAAGATTGCGATCCCAGCTTTCATTGATTACTCGAGGGAAACATTAGTGTAAATTAAAGTGTTGGCTCTTGCTTAAACTATTGTTTATCCTTAGTCGCTTCTAATTCGTTATGATATTATTGACATGATTAGGATTTCTTAATACCGAGTCAGTTGATAATAAGAATTTAATCGGGTGCTGGGCTTTGGTTAATGATATAAGGAAGTTAATAGGGATCTAAATAGCTGGCTATTTAGGTTCTTGGCTAAGTAATCAAAGAATAGAAAGTATTTTAGGTGTCTATGATCGACTTGAATTGAAGAACGAATTATCCTTAAATCGATGCTTTACGTTTATTAAACTTCCTATTTATTTACTTCGTCATTTTTCCTTTAAGACAAGCTTCACAAGTTGGCAATTCCTCTACTTCATCAAGCTCGAGGTAACTTAAAACTTATGAATTCTATCTTTTGGGGCATCATGACCTAGTATTGCGTGTCAAACATGAGTGCTAGCTGAATTATTAGATTAACGTTTCACTTTGTTTATTTGTTGAACGTTGAGTGCAGTAGTATGCAGATAAATATAAAGATTGTTTTCCATACATGCCTTAACAATCAATTTAGAATCAAAAAACTTGGAACATATTCTATTCGAATATTAAACGAATATCCTTCTTTGTCCAAAATAGACACATATATAAAGTTCTTAATTAATCCAGGAACATAATAAACATTCTTTATAATAAATCTACTACTATCCTCTAGTACTAGAATGATGTTTCCAACAGCCTTAGTAGCAACAAATGCTCCATTAGCTATTCTTACGACCATTTCCCCATCATCCAGCTCTCTGCTTCTATTTAACATCTGCAAATTATTGCCTAGGTGAGCACGACAACCGGTGTCAAACTTCCAAGAAGCATGGTTAATTGACAAATTAACCTCAACAATATACATACCTTCCCCGTGGCCAGTGGGAGGTCCAGGACAACACAGCTGGCCAGTGAAGGCATTCCCTAATTAGCTGCTCATCTGGGAAAGCATGAGCATACATATCATTTAACTTGAGCATGAGATCTCAGGCATAATCAATAACACCGAAGATAAAGCGGTAGTAATCACATATGACACTCAATATGAAATTCGTGCCTTTCTCTCATCTCTGAGACGAATCAAGTACTCCAAAGTATGTGAATGAGTAGCAGGTCTAGGGTAATCCGGAACATCATATCCCAAGATGTAGTTCAGACCCTTCATCTCAAGACAAAAATCAAGAGACTGTCGCCAATTGGGAAAATTCATTCCATTAAGTTTGTTTACTCTCATATGATCAATTAGGGGTTCCATCAAATCCATAACTAACTGTGTATTAAACAAAAAGCGAAAAACATAATTAGCATTCAGATATGACATATATATATATATGTACACATGCTATCTTGGACTGTTTAACAGCATGCGTTTTTTCCACTATTTTTTGAATTTTCATCACCCCACAAATGAAAAATCGGGAAACTAAAGTTTCTAGTAGGCTCGAACTGCCAAATGCCTCTCTAACTCATTCCACGACTCATGAGACAATGGTTGGTAACATTTGAACAGGCACGATGGCCCCATCCACTCTCAAAGTGATTCTCGAGATGGTTTTGCCTCACTTTTAATGTACGTCCCGGTATTACGATGCTACCGTACACTAATCTGTGGTTAAATCTGACCCATCAAATTCTCACAGCATAACAGTAGCCAGGTGGTCCCACGACTCATGGACGACTCCTTAGCAAAATTGAAACCCATGTACTCTTCTAATATGATCTCCTTGTCATAGAGAATGCCTAGTTGTGAGATTAGTACCTTTGAACTTGACAGAGCATTCCACGACCCGTAAGACAATGATATCAAGCCATCGGCTATTTAAAGGCTCTGGATCTAGTTAGGTTCACCCAAGCCCCCAACTTACACATTTTGGGACTTAATATTTGATATGGGGTTGTTTGTATTTTACAATCAAGGTCTCATCAAATTCATTTATTTATTTCTTTTAGGTGATCATGCAACCAGCATATCATACAAAAAGATATAGCAGATAAATTGTTGGGAAAAATTGCATAAAATCAAAAACGCAGCGGAAGAATAAGAGTTAAATCCCAGTGGCTCATCTCTATTTCTCGTATTTAAATTGGGTTTTACGAAATTAATTACCGTTCTCGCGTATGTTGAAATCTGAACCAGCTTTGCAATCGTTTCTTGAACAACAAATCCCTCGCTGTCTCTAAATTTGCCACGTCGGAGTCAAAAACGAAAATCTCCTTCTTCTTCACCTTGATGGATGGCTAGAGTGAGAGAGAAAGGGAGGAGAGTTTGACTTGGAGAGAAAGTTTGTAAGTTAATTCTCTTTACCTAGTTATTTTTCACTAAGTAATATATATAATATATATATATATACACTACTCTATGAAACAATAACCTAGGCACCAATAACCCCATTGGACGCCCACTTGAGGACTTTTAAGCCCCCGGGCTTTGGTCCAACTTTGGTTATTTAATTACTAAATAATTAATATTATTTATCCATTAAATAAATTAATTAAATAATCAATTAAATTCATGTTAATATTATAATTAAATTCCCATGAGGAATTAATTAATTCATTAACTTAATTAATTAATAAAATCATCTAATAATTAATTAATTAATCTCGATATCCAATACCGAAAATTCTCTCAAGTCTTTTTTCCATGATTTTCTTTTTGCATTTCCTTTAAGCGCGACTCTTTAGGTTTGTCTCAAAAGGCAATTGGGAGGAAACCAAAAGGATTGTGAGTAACACCTAGCCAGTCACGTGGCTCACATCGTATCCCAATTGAGAACGAATGAATAAGATCATTCCAAACCATATACGCTGTGAATACCGTACGTGTATAAACCTTTTATTCTTATATCCCAGTCAAGTGAGAGTCATGGTTTTAGTCAAACTCACATGACTTAACCATATGCTTAGCTCATAATGAGTCGAGGTCACTTTATGCTTTGGCCAAAGACTTTTAACCTCACTCATTCATGACTGCATAGGATCTTTAGCTCATTCACTTATGAGAGAATAAATCCCATTTTTGCTAATCAGTTAACAATGCTACTTGCCCATCAAGTCGCACTTCGAGGTCGATCCCACCAAAGGGTGAATTGGATCTAACTACTCAAATGACAGACTTGATGTCTCAAGTACATCTTCAACTCGATTCCTCAGGTCTAAAGTTCACGTGTACCTATCACAACTTATCAGTTTCATCATTGACTGTCAGTGAGTGAATACCCATGTGATGAAACTGATGCGAGCCGTGTTCGAACATATTAGTCTAACTTATATGTCCATGACATAAGTTCCCACTATCATTCCCATAGTGTTCGAATGACACTTGCTTTGTCGAAACTTATATCATACAAATCCTTGTTATGTATTGATGTCCAGTCAAATACTTTCTTAGACTTGCGAACCCTATTTAGAGAATAAGGATCAAACCCTTCTAGTGCCATTCTTCCCATTCCATAGGAAGTAGAAGGTTTGCCTTATAATCAAGGACTTTACGCTATTTATTAACACCTTACAAAGGCCTATAAGAAAACAACAAGATAATGCCTTATATATAATATAAGGATATTGTTCAGTTACAAGTTAATGCCCTATAAATCTATCCCCTTTATGACATTTGAGGGCATACACTCTAACAATCTCCCACTTGCACTCAATGCCATTTGCTATGGTATTTAATACCCATCCTTTCGAGATGTTTTTCTAGCACCGCTTGTGCCAATGGCTTGGTCAATAGATCAGCGACATTGTCAGCTGAGGCTATTTTCTGAACAGATATTTCTCCTCGTGCAACGATCTCTCTTATGATGTGATATCTCCCCTCGATGTATTTGGACTTGTTGTGAGACCTAGGTTCCTTTGCTTGCACTATTGCTCTGGTGTTGTCCCAATAAAGTGGCAACGAGAGCTTTATGCTAGGAACCACTTGAAGTTCTTCTATGAACTTCCTTATCCAAACAGCATCTTTAGCTGCCTCAGAGGCAACTATGTATTCAGCCTCTGTAGTGAAGTCCGCGGTTGTGTTTTGCTTGAAACTTTTCCAAGTTACCGCCTCAACATTGAGGGTGAATACGAATCCTGAGGTGGATTTTCGGTCATCGACATCAGATTAAAAATCTGAATCAGTGTACCCGTCCATTCTCAGGTTACCAATCCCATAGATGAGAATCATATCTTTGGTTCTCTTCAGATACTTTAGGATATTCTTCACAGCTATCCAATGCTCCTTGCCTGGGTTTGCTTGAAATCGACTAAAAACGTTTACCGAATAAGCAATGTCAGGTCTAGTACATAACATTGCGTACATCAGGCTACCCACTGCTGATGCATAGGGTACAGTGCTCATTTCCTTTCGATCTTCCTCACTTTGAGGACACATAGATTTTGAGAGATGTATCCCATGCCTCATTGGCAGGAACCCTTTCTTAGAATCCTCCATCCTATATCTCTTTAGGACCTTTTCTAAGTAAAGGGCTTGAGAGAGCCCTATCATTCTATGTGTTCGATCTCTGTAGATTCGAATCCCTAGAATATAAGTTGTCTCTCCTAAGTCTTTCATGAAGAAAGTACTCGAAAGCCACTTCTTTACAGTGGTGAGCATTCCTATATCATTCCCTATGAGTAATATGTCATCTACATATAACACGAGGAATGTTATCTTGCTCCCACGAACCTTTTTGTAAACACATGGCTCGTCTTCGTTCTTGATGAAGTCAAATTCTTTGACAGCCTCATCAAAACGTAGATTCTAGCTACGGGATGCTTGCTTGAGTCCATAAATAGATCTCTCAAGCTTACACACCTTATGAGTATGCTCCTCGGATACAAAACCTTTAGGTTGTTCCATATAGATGTCCTCTTCTAGGAATCCATTTAGGAAAGCAGTTTTGACATCCATTTGCCATATTTCATAGTCTAGGTGTGTGGCTATTGCAAGTAGAATCCTTATTGATTTGATCATAGCCACTGGCGAAAAGGTTTCTTGGTAGTCAATTCCTTCTTTTTGACTATACCCTTTCGCCACTAGCCTGGCTTTGTAGGTGTCAACCTTGCCATCAACACCAATTTTTCTTTTGTAGATCCATTCGCACCCGATTGGTTTTACCCCTTCAGGTTGGTCCACAAGTTTCCAGACTTGGTTTGCATGCATCGAATCGATCTCAGTTTGCATAGCTTCACGCCATCTAGTAGCATGCACATCCAAAATTGCTTGATCAAAAGTGGAGGGATCATCTCCATGATCCTCCTCTAATACAGAATGAAGATCCAACTCCCTCTGTACTAGATATCTGTACCTCTCAGGCGGTCGAGGTACTCTATTTGATCTTCGCGGTTGTGGTTGTGTTACAGAAGGTTCGGTTCTCACTTCCTGTGTAGATGTATCCACTGGAGTCTCATTTTGTTCTTCTAGAACAATTTTTTTACCCGCTCCTCCTTCTTGAATGAACTCATCTTCAAGAAAGTGGACTTGTAAAGCTACAATGATCCTTTGATCATCGTGCAGGTAAAAGAGGTATCCCATTGAATCCTCAGGATATCCAACGAAACGTCCCTTCAAGGATCTAGCCTCCAACTTGTCCACTTTTATCTTTTTGACATAAGCTGGACATCCCCAAATCTTGATGTGATTAAGACTTGGTTTCCTATTCCTCCATATGTCATAGGGATTCATAGGAACAGACTTGGGCGGACATATATTTAAAATGTGTAGCTGTAAGCAGCGCATGACCCCACAGTGAAATGGGTAAGTCAGTGTAGCTGAGCATGGAGCGAACCGTGTCCAACAAGGTTCGATTCCTTCTCTCTGCTACTCCATTCAACTGTGGTGTCGCTGGAGGTGTGAGCTGTAATACTATACCATTCTCTCTGAGGTATACATCAAACTCGTCGCTCATATATTCTCCTCCTCGATCCGATTGAAAGGTTTTTATATGTTGACCAGTTTGATTTTCCACTAAAGCCTTGAATTCCTTGAACTTTTCAATGGATTCAGACTTATGCCTCACCATGTACACTAGACCATATCATGAATGGTCATCAGTGAAGGTGATGAAGTAAAGGAAACCTCCTAGTGCCATTTCTCCAAATGGACCACTAACATCAGTGTGCACTAAAAGATTTGTGAGGCTCTTTCAAAAGTCCCTGTGAAAGGGGATCTAGCCATCTTACCTTTTAGACAAGATTCATAAGTAGGATAGGGATCCAATCCCAATGGACCAATTAGTCCATCTTTCTCTATTTTGCAAATTTTATGTTCGCTGGCATGGCTTAGTCTAAGATGCCAAATCAATCTTTGGTTTATTCCAAGCCTACTGCGTTTTCTTTGTATAGTATTCATAGAACACTCATTCCGGACATTAAGGTAATACAATCCATTTATTAAAGAAGCAAAGCCTACTAATTTATTACCATAATAAATGTTGCATCGTTCATCAATAAAACGGAAAGCGTAACCAAGTTTAACTAAAACGGGAATAGAAACAATGTTTTTAAGCCCATTGGGCAAAACTATCCAGAAATAGTATATGTCCAGAATTAAAAAAATAACGAGGCAAATCCAATTTCAGTAGCTGCGACGTTTTGCCCGCTGCCTACTCTTATCTTCACCTCATCAGGGCTCAGCTTCCTACTTCTTTCCAGATTCTGATTCACACAACATACATGTGTATTAGCTCCTGAATCAAGAACCCATGAAGAGGAAAAATTGGTAATAGAGCAATTAGTTTCAAAAACATAAAGTTTTTTACCTTTCGCTCGTATGTTAGGACAGTATCTTTTTCAGTGGCCTACCTCACCGCAGCATAAGCATCTGTCTTGATTTCTAGCCTTTTTATTTCTCCTTCCGTGTGCTTTGTTGCAAGTCATGCTGGATGCCCCTTCCTCTAAATGGTCATTATTATTCCTTCTTCCATCCAATGGATTAGGAAAAGTAATTGCCATTGGGTTGTTCCATTTGTCCGCCTTTATTTGCTTCTGATCAACTTTGAGTTTTTTTAATAGCCCAGCTAAAGAATCCTCAATGTCATTCATGTCAAAGTTTATGACGAAGTAATAGAACAAATCGGGGAGCGACTGTAGGATGAGATCAACTTGGAGATGTAGGTCCATGTAGAAGTTTAAAGATTTTAGTTTTTCTATCATGGTCATCATTTTGAAAACGTGTTCTCCAACATCCTCTACTTGAGTCATTTTAGTTCGGAAGAGATCCCTTGAAATGAAATATCTAGCGGTCCTACTGCGTTCTCCGGACAGCTCATCTAGATGCAGGATAATGTCTTTTGCATTATCCATCTTATCATGTGACCTTTGCAACTCTATGCACATCGAGCTTAAGATGTACACCCTTGCTCTATGGTTATCACTACACCAATCCCAACGAGCCAGGAGAACTTCATCACCCTCGTCGTTTCCAGGAATGGGAGGACGACCAATTTCTAGTACATAGTTTATGAATTCACTGCTTAGGACCATCCTCAGTTTTGTGAGCCATTCTATGTAGTTTGGACCAGTGAGAATTGTGTTTTCCATCAATTTTGACAGTGGTTTGGGAGACATAATTAAATTTGAGAGAGAGAGAAATAACTGTAGGAAATAAACCAGACTTTATTAGACTTATGTAACTAAAACTAAAACCAAGTTTAAAATCAAGGACTTCGACTTATAACTTGGCTCCCACTACATTTTTGGAGATTCACACTCCCACTGTGAAAAACGGAAGTGATCATTGCAATGTACTTCGTGGTGGGGATTGATTTCTTTAATTAATCTAATGGATGGCAACCCTTTAACGATATTTGGTCCATTATTTAATTAAAGTGATGTCCAACATCAATCTATTCAATAGATGGTTCAATCTTCTTTTTCCCATAATCCACCAAAATCGCAACCCTTTAACGATTTATAGGTTTTGTGAATTATCTAAGTTTACTCCCACTAACCCCTCATAATCTAACATTTGAATTTCACCTTGCAACCCTTTAACGATATTTGGGGTGAAATATGTCTCGATTAAGGCATCTAATGCACTTAATAAAATTCTAGAATTAAATCTTGATATACGACCCCCACTTACTGGGAAGATGCCATATACTAGGTTTAATACTTGATTTTATTAAGTTTAGTGGAGGGAAAGGATGCCTAGCACCTCTTACTAACTTAGTATAATTTTTGCTTGGGAGAATTCATGTTCTAAACATTTATCTAAGTCTCACTTTGTACATTATTCAATTTATATAGCACCTATTGATAACATATACATGCTTCATACAATTAATGAACATGCATCGAAAGCAATAAATCAACACATATGTACATGGGCTTTACCTAGAGGGCCCAAGCCAATGGGCCATCATTAAAAAAGAAAAATAAGCCTAGCTATTCTTCGTGGGCTCCAAGCTCCTCTTCTTTTGGATTGATCTTCTCTTGAAAGGCCTATTCTATTTCTATCTTTTACATGAGATTATTTAACAACCTATACATAATTCTAGAAATAAAATAAACGGGCTCAATTCCGGCCCTTACAACCCATAAAAGGAAATACAATCAAAAGAAATAACCTAAGCCCATGGACAATGTCACCATCATATAATACATGCTCGCGAACAATAAAGCAATTATGTTGGTGATTAAGTTAATATTTAATTAGTTCAACTAATTAACTTCCTCAATAAAATTTCAAAATTTATTGATAATCATGACAATAAGCCATTTAGTGAGAATCTTTAATTTAAATAAATAACTTAATTAAAAAGTTCTCCAAGAACCATTAATTAATTATTTCACTTAAATTATTAATATTCAATAAAATAATTTGGGCTTGATTTCATAAAATATAAATTACCAAACCATTGGCATATTTAATTTTAATTAATTAGACCCAAAATTAATTTATTGAAGAGTCCATAATTTTAATTAAAATAATTTGGGCTTATTTAATTAAATCCAGGTCATCATCCTTTTGACCCACCCGGATAATTAAAATAGCCCAAAACCCATTTATTTAAAAAATTGGACCCGAGTAAAAATAACCCGACCCGTTAGGACCCGGGTCATGGACCCTGGCCCACGTAACTGGGCCCATGTGCTCTGGGCACATGACACGACATGTGCCATGCGCCCAGCGCACAGCTTGAGCTTGGCCGCGCGGCCAAGCACCTTGTGCCCAGCACACGGCGTGGCCTGGCCACGTGAAACGACGTTGTGCACCTGGCGCACGGCGCGTGCCTGCGCACGTTGTCCTCGTCGCGGGGTTTTTCCAACCCGATTCTCACAAAAATTAGATTTTTCAATTCACAAGTCATCATACTACAACATACATGAATTAAACACAGAAAAATCATGGATTATCATCACGAAAAACATATTCAAAACATGCTTCAAAAGACGCAGAAAACACATAATTACGTAATCAATTAAATACAGAAATCAGAGATTGGCTCTGATACCACTGTTGGGAAAAATTGCATAAAATAAAAAATGCAGCGGAAGAATAAGAGTTAAATCCCAGTGGCTCATCTCTATTTCTCGTATTTAAATTGGATTTTACGAAATTAATTACCGTTCTCGCGTATGTTGAAATCTGAACCAACTTTGCAATCCTTTTTTCTTGAACAGCAAATCCGTCGCTGTCTCGAAATTGCCACACCGGAGTCAAAAACGAAAATCTCCTTCTTCTTCACCTTGATGGACGGCTAGAGTGAGAGAGAAAGGGAGGAGAGTTTGACTTGGAGAGAAAGTTTGTAAGTTAATTCTCTTGACCTAGTTATTTTTCACTAAGTAATATATATATATATATATATATATATATACTACTATATGAAACAATAACCTAGGCACCAATAACACCATATGGACATCCACTTTGGACACCCACTTGAGGGCTTTTAAGCCCCCGGGCTTTGGTCCAACTTTGGTTATTTAATTATTAAATAATTAATATTATTTATCCAATAAATAAATTAATTAAATAATCCATTAAATTCATGTTAATATTATAATTAAATTCCCATGAGGAATTAATTAATTCATTAACTTAATTAATTAATGTGAGTTTAATTAAGTTAATGAGAGTCATGGTTTAATTAAACCTTTTATTCTTATATCCCAGTCAAGTGAGAGTCATGGTTTTAGTCAAACTCACATGACTTAACCATATGCTTAGCTCATAATGAGTCGAGGTCACTTTATACTTTGGCCAAAGACTTTTAACCTCAGTTATTCATGATTGCATAGGATATTTAGCTCATTCACTTATGAGAGAATAAATTCCATATTTGCTAATCAGTTAACAATGCTACTTGCCCATCAAGTCGCACTTTGAGGTCGATCCCACCAAAGGGTGAATTGGATCTAGCTACTCTAATTACAGACTTGATGTCACAAGTACATCTTCAACTCGATTCCTCAGGTCTAAGGTTCACGCATACCTATAACAATTTATCAGTTTCATCATTGACTGTCAGTGAGTGAATACCCATGTGATAAAACTGATGCGAGCCGTGTTCGAACATATTAGTCTAACTTATATGTCCATGACATAAGTTCCCACTATCATTCCCATAGTGTTCGATTGGCACTTTCTCTGTCAAAACTTATATCATACAAGTCCTTGTTCTGTATTGATGTCCAGTCAAATACTTTCTTAGACTTGCGAACCTTATTTAGAGAATAAGGATCAAACCTTTCTAGTGCCATTCTTCCTATCCCATAGGAAGTAGAAGGTTTGCCTTATAATCCAGGACTTTACGTTGTTTATTAACACCTTACAAATGCTTATAAGAAGACAACAAGATAATGCCTTATATATAATAACAGGATATTGTTCAGTTACAAGTTAATGCCCTATAAATTTATCCTTTTTATGGGATTTGAGGGCATACACTCTAACATAAATAAAAATGAGCATGATAAAAGCGGTAAATGTGATCCTAGTCAAGCCATTTAAGAAACACCCCAAGCCAGGAAGGTGTTGATCAGTCTAATCTAAAGACATTGACCCTATACTAAGGTCTTCAAAACTCCTTGATAGCGATTTCCTCATCTTCATCTTCTCGATACAAAATACAATGAAAAAGAAACCTCACTCTTTCAAATTACATGAAATAAAACATGGCACGCAGGCTTAAAAATAAAAAAAGACATGCTCGCATCATGCAATAATAAATTTTAAATTACCGACTTTAATTAAGGATAATTGATTCAATTAATGGATCATAATTGACTAAATTTCCAAAGTACCAACTTTAGAAAATCCCATAAAAAAGGCCACAACCCTTTTAATTAATCCACAAATATTAATTTCAAAATTAATTTTTCGATAATTGATTAAACACCATTTAATATTTAATTTAAAAAATAAGATAAAAAATATTTGAATTTATAGGCATTATTTCAATTATAAAAATAACTTATTTGATATTTTGAATAAATTATAATTTTTCCAAAAATACAAAAGAGGCACACATTTATAATTGCAAAAATGACCCAAGGCCTAAAATGCAACTAAACAAACTTGAGGAGAAAAAACCCTAGCCATTGCTAGGTGGGCCGCCGACCGAGGCGGCCCAAACAGGTAGGGGCAGCCGAACTGTTTGCGCGCGCTGTCGTGCAGCGGTGCTACCACAGCGCTGCCCGCGATGGCGCCCAGCGAGCAACACCAGTCGATGCTACTAACAATGACCGCATTGTTCGCAGAGGCAAACAGCTATTCACCGTCGCAAATAGCTGACGCTGCTACGGTAGCCCCGCTGTCTAATTACGACGCATGGCTTTTGAGCCATGCGTTTTTTCCCTTAATTTTTCTTTAAAATGCAGCATATATATTTTCAAATTTTCATAGCCAATCAAGATCCAAAAATCAATCACAAAATCCATCATATTCACATATGCTAAAAACCAAATTCAAAGCATAATTCATAGAAAAGAATCCGAGCAATTCTCAAACCTTGGCTGTGATACCACTTTTAGGAATCGTCCCCAGGGATGCGAGCAGCGAAAACGAAAAATGATAAAAATTGCATCCCCAAATTAGGGATATGTTGATATGGTACCTTCGGATTCAATAAAAACGATAAATAAATAAATTAAACGGTTACCTCCCGAAGAATTTTCATGGATTGAATTTGCTTTCTGTGCTTGAATTAGCACCTCGAAGTGTATCCACACCTTAGCTTGCACTCTCGTCTTCCTCTACCAGTGCTATCAAAGAGGATGATGAATCTTGGCTTTTTAGTGAAAGAGAAAAGGAATTTTTTCTTATTCTTTTTATTGTGAAAAGCCTAGAGAGAGGTGGAAAAAAAAAATCAATTCCTCTAGTATAGAGGAAGTAGATGTGTATGACTTGTTAGGGAAGAGATAGATTCTCTTCCCCTTACCTAGTGGAGGGCGCTCACTAGGTCTCCAATTGATTTAGTGGGCCTTGTCTTCCTTCTTCTCTTTTAAGTGTTTGGGCCTAAGTCAATTGAATATATTACAAGTCCATTGATCTGGACCCACCATATATTACAACTATCTAATACCACAAATAATGGTATGGTACAAATTTAGCAAAAAAAAATTGCAAAAATCAAACAGTGAACACCACTACCTGGACCCACCCCATTTAATATTATAAACATATTTATATGTGGATCTGTATATGAGAAAATATGTATTTTATATATATCCTGATATATAAAAATATAAAAAATACACTTAAAATTTAAATTACAAATGGTGTATACTTTTCAAGAAAAAAGGTTAAAAACATCCTTGAAACTATAATTATTTCAAAATTAGATATAAATTGACAACATCTCATTCTTAGTTAATAATGCTATTTTCTAATTAAGATATTTGTGATCATAATTTTATCCCAAGTCTTTTTCTGAAAAATATAGGCTATGTTTGGTTATGTTTTCAAGTCATGTTTGGTCCAAAATTCCTGCCAAACAATGTTTGTTTCACACAATATTTTATCAAAAATACACAACTTTTTTCATCCAAAAAAACATAATCATTATTTTTCATTTTTCTCTCACTTTGTCCCCTATCTCATTCTCTCTCCTTTATTTTTTATACAAAAATTTTCTCTCTCCTCTTATTATCCACTATCTCTCTCTCCTCTCTCTATTCCCCTCTCCTCTTTCTCTCTCTCTCCTCACTCCTCACTCTCTCTCTTCTCTCTCCTCACTCTTTCTCTTCTCTTTGACCGTGTCTTTTTTTTTTTGTGATGTTCTTTTTAAATGTTTTGTCATATCTTTAATCGTGTACCATTAAACTTTAAAATAGAAAAAAGTTTGTTTGTTTGTAATTCTATCTTAAGAAATAGTATTGATAAAACATAGATTAAAATTTGTGGAGTTTTCTAAAGTAAAACTTTCAAATTTTGTTTTTCAAATTAGTTATAGTGAAAGTATTTGGATTTATATATATCTATATTTATATATATATATATATGTTATTTGTACATATTATTTTAAAGTTTTACTTATTTTTTATGTGTGTGGCTGTGTAATATTATCTCATTGTCAAATTTGTGATTTGATTGTGTGTGTGGATCAAAAAATGCATGTATGTTACCCATATTTATATGTGTATGTTTTCTTAATGTATATTATGTGGGAAAAAAAAAAGAAAATAGCAGATACCCCCCAAAATATTAGGTGATGTGCACTTTGCCCCCCAAACTATTAAAAGTTGCACTCAACACCCTAAATTATCATATATGTGCACTTTGTCCCCTCGGTCAGCTTCGGGCAGCACACAGGAGGCAAAGTGCTAAAAACAGCATAGGTGAAGGGGCAAAGCGCACATCACCATATTTTTTTATTTTTTTAAATTTTTTCTAATTTTTCTATTTTTATTTTTATACCTTTTTTCATTTTTTTAATTTATTTTCATGTTTCCGGATTTTTGAATTGTCTTTTTTGTTTTTAAAAAATTATGAATATTTGAATTTATACTTCTTTTCATTATTTTCTAATTTATTTTCATGTTTTATTTTTATTTTTCTTATTTTCATATTTGAAAATTATTTATTTCAAATCTAGAAATAATATTTCAAGAAAAATCCAAATAAATCCCAATATGCATGATTTAAATTGAACGATGAATGGGTAAAAATTTTTCCAAAGCTGACCGAGAGGGGTTAAGTTAATATTAAAAACATTTGAATTTAAAAAAAAGAAGAGAAAATAGCGTATAGTCCCCCAACCTATGAGGTGATGTGCGCTTTGCCCCCTCACCTATGAGATTTGTAGCACTTTGCCCCCTGTGTGCTGCCCGAAGCTGACCGAGGGGGCAAAGTGCACATATATGATAGTTTAGGGTGTTGAATGCAACTTTTAATAGTTTGGGGGGGCAAAATGCACATCACCTAATAGTTTGGGGGGTATCTGCTATTTTCTAAAAAAAAAGGTCTTGGGATGGTCAAAGGCAATTTGACCACGGTCAACTCGGGTTTGACCGAGTCAACCGCGTGGTCAACGCGAATTTGACAGCGTGAATAGTGACTTGAAGCAAGGGTTTCTTATTTCGTCGTTTTGGTTTGGATTTGGTAATTGACTTGTAGTAGGAGTGACCTAATTATTTAAGAATAGGATTGTATTTTAATAATTTTTAAAATAAATTACTTATTAATATTTTTTTTATAAATTAAATAAAAAAAAAAGGAAAAAAAAGAAAAAAAGAAGAGGGGGGGAGGGGGAGACTGTTCATCGTCTTCCCCAATCTCCCCCAACCCCCCTCACACCCCTTTCCCACGCGCGCATACACACACAGAGTTTGAGCGCACACACACACACTGTTACACGCACACACAAACACACACAATTACACACACAGAAACACACACACACACAGTCACACACACACACACACACACTATTACATGCACACACAATTACACACATAGTCACACACACACGCACTATTACATGTACACACAAACACACAATTACACACACAGAAACACACACACAGTCACACATGCACACTGTTACACGCACTTTCACACATGCTGATACATATATATATATATATATATATATATATATGAATATATATACTTTTCTTTCAATTATATATCAACTATTATTAACACTCTTACTTATATATATATGTGTGTGTGTGTATATCTATATATATATACTTTTCTTTTAATTTTATATAAACTACTATTACTATTATTACACATATATATGTACACTAATATATATATATATATACATACACACACTACTATTACTTACATATATATTTATCTATATAATAATTATTTCAATCTCAATATTATATTATAATTTTTAGTTATTGACAGACAAAAACTTACATGATTTGACAGCTACAGTAATTCATGTTTCCTCTGAAAACAAAACCAAACACTATTTCACCAAAAAATCACTCAAAAACCAACTCCCAAAACATAACCAAACATTATCCTATCAAAATTGCACGTGTCCCCATAAAATTTTCACCAATAATTCTCACCAAAATACCATCCCAAAACATAACCCGACATAGCCATAATTTTAGAAGGGAAAATTTCACTTTTGGTCCTCCAGTTTTACATAAAATCCAACTTTGATCCCTAGTTACAGCTCTCATCAAATGTCATCCCTCAGTTATCACTTTTTAATCAATTTTGGTCCCTCCATCAACTTTTGGGGTCAATTGAAATATCAAAAATTGTATTTTGCACCCCAAAAACATAAATTATGATAATTTTCACCCAAAAAAAGAATAACTAACGAATTTCACCTTTTTATCATATTTTTAATTATGATATATTTACGTATTTTTTAATTATGCATGAAATGAGACATGTTAAGATATATTGTAGAGATCAGTCCAGAGAACCTTCATCTTCTACCTAGAATGTTGGTTGCAATGGAGAATTTCATAGCTAGAAAAGAGAGAATGTGACAAAGCACTGAGTCAGGCAAGCTGCTAAGCCTATCAGATGATGCTCGGATGCATTGATTTGTTCTCTCCATTGTGAAATCGAAAAGGCTTAAGGCGTTCAATGATTATCTGGATGCAGAAAAAAGATAATCAAACGGTGAATTAACAAACTCGTTTGAAAATATGCTTGATTTTGTTCCTTTAACCAAGCATTTTATGTAATTTAATAAGATGTGTAATTTTATGATATATATATATATACACACACATTTATAATATATCTTAACATGTCTTATTTTATGCATAATTAAAAATATGTAAATATATTTTAATTAAAAATATGATAAAAGGGTGAAATTTGTTAGTTATTCTTTTTGGGGTGAAAATTATCATAATTTGTATTTTTGGGGTGCAAAATGCAATTTTTGATATTTCAATTGACCCCAAAAGTTGACGGAGAGACCAAAATTGATTAAAAAGTGATAATTGAGGGACAACATTTGATGAAAGCTGTAATTGGGGGGTTCAAAATCGGATTTTGTGTAAAATTGGAGGACCAAAAATGAAATTTTCCCTTTTTAGAATTACAAAGTGGATTCACTGAGTTCAGCCAGCTAGGTCCGAGGTCGGGAGGAGCGGGTCTCGGGTATTGACGAACCCACCCCGGACCCACCTTGTTATGTATGAAAACGCTATGTGATTTTTTGGATTTGTATTAGATACTGGCACTGTTGTTACTATAGAATGTATATAAACATGAAAACATAGGCAGAAAAAAATTTAGTTTGGTTATTATTAATAAAAGACTAGTTAGTGACGGGAATCGTTAGCTTTATATCAAATCATATAAATGGAAGAGTAATTGGTACCTGTAGGCATAGAAACAAAATTCGCACTCGTATATAATTCTTTAAGCTCGTAATTCATGTATGCTTTGGAACAATTCAACAAAAAAATGGATAAAGTATCACCTTCATAACAAAAATCGCCCCAAAAGATTCAGAAATATCTCGATAAAAATACTATTTCTTTCATCAATATAATGCACTTATGTGCGGGACAGATAGAAATCATATTATCTAATTGGGATAATTGCAGACACCCCCCTCACATATAGGGGTCATTGCACTTCACCTCCTCACTTATTGAAATGTGCACTTTATCCCCTCACTTATCATAAAATGTGCACTTACCCCCTTCGGACAGTTTGGGGCAAAAAAAATACAAAGGAAAATTCAAATCCGGGCATCAACGTACGGAAAATTCCTTTGTATTTTTTCTGCCCGAGCTGCCCAAAGGTGTTAAGTGCACATTTTATGATAAGTGAGGGGGTAAAGTGCACATTTCAATAGGTGAGGGGGTGAAGTGCAATGACCCCATATGTGAGGGTGGTGTCTGCAATTATCCCTATCTAATAAATTGATATGTATTTATTAGGAAAATCAAAATAATTACTTATATAATGTGTTTATCTGCAATTATTTTAATAATATTGAAATCAGAATAAATTCGGAGCATTGCTCTCTTAATATACGATTTTGAAAAATATTTTCACATAACAATTTATGAAAGATATATGTGAGTTTTTGACGTCGTATGAAAACATCATGTTTTTTTCCAACTGTTTTCAAAATTATGGAGAACTTTGTTATCAAAATTGTAGCCTATAGGGGGTTAATCTTTTCCAACTACAGTCTTGTCACGTGGTAAACATGCTTCATCACAATTGCACTCAATACTTTCTCTTTTTCTTTTCTCGAGAGATTCAGTCATTTCATTCTATCAATATCAAAAGTTAACAATGTAGATGACAAGAAAATATGACAATATTGTCTTATCACGGTAGTTCAAAATGTGTAAGTTTGAAACTACACAGGTACTTTCTATGCCATAACAAGAAGCACAATGTTGTCAGGTACTCATCTTCAAAATTTTGATGTTCACAAATCACAAATAAGTGTTTTGGGAGAGCCGAATAACTTCTGACGTTTAGGTATAATCACAACTATTCGTGAATTTTATACGAATTTATCACATAAATAATTGTGATGACTTCGGAATCTAGGGGTTTCCAATGAAACTTTTTTGACTTTAATTATAAAGAAAAACGTAATAAGATAAGATGGTGTGACCTTGACTTTAATTATTGGCGCAAAGATTACAATAAAATTTCACATTATGGACATCGATGAGATAATCGAAGAGAGAACCACCCATCATTATAAAGAAGGAAAAATGGTCAAGACTGCATCATCATCTTCCTCACCAATCTGCACCAAGTAATGGATAAACAATGATTGGATTAGAGTATTTCAAGCGTGAAACTATAAAGTCAAACAATCTTATATCATAAATATCATATGCTTACCATCCTTTTTCTTCCCGCATGACTTTATGAAATAACACAACGCAAGTCCGAGTATTAAAACAGCTAATCCGCCAATGGTGATTGCTACCAATTTCGGTGAACCTTTTCCTATGCCATCGTCTTGTCGATGTGAAAAGAAAATCATAAGCTAGAATATTCTCTAGAATAATCCATTCTAAGGATTAGATTGCAAAAGACAAAAATAGAAATAAACAAAAAATAATGATAAAAAGACTTGCGCCATTTTGGCGCAAGCTACAGTTGCACGCTGCCAAATTTGACCATCTCCAACCCAAATTTGGCATGGTTGGAGATGGTCTAAATAAGGCGAGTGATTACACTTGTCATGTAATTGGTTACAGAAAAGGTTAATTCCTCGTCAGTTCAGTCAAACCAAATTCAAGCCAGAATTTTCGGTTAAATATATACATACCTTCAAATGAATAGCCACCAAAGCCATGCTCATCTCCATAGTAACTATAACTGATAAAGCAGCTATCCAAATAAACCTCTCCAGAAACTGAATATCTACATTCCGCCATAGCCATCTGCACAGCATTATACACACATTCCCCGCAATCACAGGCCCGTAAGCTCCCTTCGCATTGAGCAACGACATGAATTGCTTCATACGTCGTCTCAAAAAATCCATCCCCGCTCACAACCCCACTTTCCAGGGCCGAAAAGGCAGCATATTTCATCTCTTCAAATCCATTTTTCTTCACTTTACGCTTACTACAGGCCCGATGAAGAAGTTGATCGGGCCTGGAATAAGTTTCGGGCCCATCTTCAGCCTGGTAACGAGCGTAGCAACCCGAAAGATGGATTCTTGATGGTAATCTTTTGCCGCACAAATGGTTTGAGAGAAATGGGAGTTTGCTCACACACGTTTTGCAATCATTCGGGCTCAAATCGTATCTGCATTGAAACGAGCCCGAAATCGGTATTATCTTCTCATAATCATCATGATCATCAGCAGCAACAATGGTTTCGAAGAAGTTCGATTTCGTCGATTGGGCGATAAATTGTTGAAACAGTGTATTAAGTGAAGGATTTGAGGAAGATTGGTTTGAACATGTAATATATATCAACTTATGATTGTCTATAATAAGAGAGTTAACAATATGTGGTAATATTATAAGACAAGAACAAAGGGTTATTACTAAAACTAGGAGAATATGAGGATTTGTAAATGAATCCATGTGTGGTTGAGTTTGATCATGATCATGATTTCGGGCCTGTTTAAATAAACGCGTAATTTGTTTTTTTAACTTTCTGTTGAGAAAATCAGCTGATAACTAAAGATGGAGAATATTAATTAATTATGGGTTTGGAATTTCTTGTTGTAAAAAGGGAATTGTTATGAACATTTTGCGTAAAATACAATTTACACCCCTGAACTATAACAAGTGTCACATATGGGTCCCTAAAATTTAAAATGTACCAAAATGGTCCACCAGAAAATTTATGAGTTATGTGAAATTGTAAATCCCAAACGTGACCTTAAAAAAAAAAAGAGGATAAGAAACTAAAAATATTTTTTCATCTTTTTTTTTGTATTCAGTGCAATTTACCTTTTATATTTATTAATAAAATGGGCGACTAATTGATCAGTATTTAGAAATTAAATTGACAATAAAATATTCAAAAACACCGGACAACCTAAGCAAGTGTCATATATGTCCATATTTGGATAAACTTTTTTTATTATATTTTGCCACTTAAGATACTTAATAGTCTTATTTCGTTAATATGACTAAAAAAATAGTTACGTGTGACAATTCATATACATTAATAAAAACTTAATAGAAAGTACATAACTCACCTTGTTATTTGAATCCAAAAAAGTAAGTCAACTTAATTTTTCATGTTTATCACTTTTTTTATTTATGCACCATCCGTCAAATTAATTTTAAGCTTTGAATTATTAAAATAATTTATCAACTATTCATATGTTTAAGGTTGTGTTTGGATGAAAGCACTTAGCATACTCATAATTTGTATAAGGGACCATTTTGGTACCTTTTAAAGTTTAGGGACCCATTTGCGACACTTGTTATAGTTCCGGGGTGCAAATTGTATTTTACCCAAACATTTTTTCAAGCCTAACTCCATCTAAAAGAGACACAAAACGACATTGAAGTTTAGAAATAAGCTTTAATTAAGATATATGTGCGTAATTTTAGTAAGCAAGCTTGACTTGTACGTGATGGTGGAGTGTTATAAAAGGAAGTACAGTAAGTATAAGGTAAATAATTCCACGCCCATTCTTTTATAAGAAACCAGTGGACAACGCCCGCTCTATGCAAAAACATGATAAGAAGGTTATTAAATAAAATTAATTGAATTTAAATAAAAGATGAGAAAATTAAATAAAAACATAGAAAAAGAGATGTGAAATAAATTTAAAAACTATAAAAAATAATAAATTGAGTTTTGTGGACTATTGATTGTCATTAAGTCACCTCACCAAAACTATTGAGGTGACATTATGTTATTTACATGGTGCACCTGATTCATAAAATAAAATTGTTTTAACTTCATCTAAACCGCTTGATAGAGTACTAAAGCAGTTCTTATATGAACTTCTTAGATTCTATAATATAATAATAATATAAATAGTACAGATATTCTCCCAGTCCTAAAAAGATGTCAATTATTTGATTTTATCTTTTCTTAAATATTTGTTTCCTATTATAAAAGTGAGTATTTATTGTATTATGATCTGAATATACTGTCCTTCAATTTTAATTGAGAAAGATTAAACTTAGTTATTTTCTATAACTAAATAATCATATTATATATGGAAAATAAAAGAAAAAAGAAAACAATATCATAGATGGTTATAGACAATAATTACACATTACACTAGAATCACGACATGTTTGAAAAGTAACTTGTTTTTCACTTTTGTTTTATAGAAAGAATATTTTTGAAAAATAATGACATAACGTTTATTTTTATTAATTCTTCGCAAAAGTTAAACGAGATATTTTTGGGTTGAAATGATATATTTTGTTCGGTTGTATGGTACAAAATATTTTAGTGAGAACTATAATACACTGGTAGTCCGTTGTTTTCACGAATTAATATTTTATTTATGTTTTTGTTACTTGTATAATTTTAAACAATAATGAATTCTTTGTTAGGTACAAGGAAGTTTGACAAATAGTGTTCCTCATTTAACCTAAACTACGCAAATCAAGTGCAGAATATTTTAAGATCAGAAACCAAAATATTATTTGGCTATTTTTAGGCGTGTCTAATAGAGGGGTGTAAACGAATTAAGTTCGGCCGAATAAAATAATATTTATATTTATTTGAATTTTAATTGAGCTTGAGAAATTTTGCTTCAACTTGGTTTGGTTATTAAATGATGCGTGACTCGAACGAGTTTTAATGGTGTCGAACGACGAACATGAATGAAGTTTGAGTATTTTGATGTTTTTCTATATAATTTATCATTTTTTTACTAATCGACCCGAGTTTGAATCGAATTTCAAAACTAATAAAAAAAAGAAGATATTCAAATTTGATTTGTTATGTTAACAACTTAAGCTCAAGTAATTTTTTTTGTGATTGATACATAGTCGAATATCAAGTAATTATCTAAAAAAAAAAACAAATGGCAAGAATTGCATAGATAAGTCAATTCACATAGTACGAATTAATTGAGATAAAAAAAAATGAAAAAATTCGTATGGTATCTTTTTATTACAAAAAGAACGGTAATCCTATGGACTTAGTCCGATAAATTTGGACCAAGATTCATAAGCTTAGGCAAGTAGTGGCAATAAGTTATCGGACCAAGATTCATAAGCCTAGGCCAAGTAGTGCTAATAATTTCTTGCTCATTCTGTCGTTGAATCTCTCCTTTCGGGACATTGATAAATCCCCATCTTTTGGAGTAATTTGCAGGTTGCACCCTGAGAATGGGTTAGTTAGGCAGTCTCCACCTCGAGATTTCGAAAATGGCAGTCTCCACCCTGAAATTACAATTTCATTGGCACTTGCACCCTCCACCAAACTCCAACAAAACAAAACTGACTTTGGTACGGGCAAAATTGTCAACAAGAAGAAACTGGCGGCGGCGGCCATATAGAGGGCAGCGACGGCCAAAGGAGGAAAAAAAATCTAGATAAAGGAAAACTAAAACTAGATAAGGGGTACCGAACGGGGACGGCGACTTGAGGGTGGCTCTGATACCATGTTAGATTAGAGAAAAATCTCATAGGGAACTTGTATTACTGAGTGACATATTTATAGAGATACATGTACTTACTAAACAAGAAACTCTAACTATAAACAAGGAAAAGATAAATAGAAGGAAACATAAGAAAACCTAAATTAACATAAATACTAGAAAGATATTGAAATATATTATATTATCTATCAATAGATTAACTATGGATATTACATAAGTAAATACATTTTAAAACTTAATGGATAGAAAAATTTGGCCACAAATTAGCAACGAAATAGCTACAAGTTTGCAATAGAAGTATGTTTTCGTTGCCAGTTGCATTGTTAATGCAATAGATTAGCTACAAATTTAACATAGGTAAGAATAAATTATAAAATACTAAACTTAAATACTGAATAGTTGTTGAACTTGCTATGAATTTTAAATTCATAGTTATTTTACCTATAGCCATTGCAACAAAATGCACATTTATTGCAATTTCCGTTCCTGGTGCAACTGCGAAGAGCTATAGATGATGTGTAGAAAGAAAACACGTTGCAACAGAGTATATATTCATTGCAATTATTATTATTGATGCAATGCAGTATACTTTGGTCACAATAATCATTGTTAGTGCAATGGAGTATACATTTGATGCAATTTGCGTTGCTAGTACATAAAGTTGCATTGTTGGTGCAACCGATTAGCTACAAATATCATAGGAAAAATAAATTCACAAAATAATCAAATTTCTTAACTACGGAATAGCTACAAAGCTTGCTATAGATTTTAAGTCTGTAATTAGATTGCTGGTGGATATATGCATATCCGTTGCATTTCCATTGCTATTGCAACCACGGGAACTTACAAATGATGCATATAAAGCAAAAATCTTGCAACATATGCAAATTTCACTGCTGGTACAACAAAGAATACCCATTGCAATTCTTGTTGCTGATGCAACGTCGTATACATTCGTTGCAATTGTCCTAGCTGGGTGCAACCGAATAGTGATAAAATATCAAAAAATATTGAATTTGATATGAACTTTAACTCTTATTTTTCGGCAATGTAATTATGTTATTGAATTATACTGTATAAAGTTGTCATGTATATCTTTATCAACTAAAAGTTTGGAAGTAACTTTTTCTAATGATTTTTTAGTAATATTTATGAAAGTGTTTTTCTAATGAGTTTTTAGTAATATTTGGAATTTAGGGTTTAGGATTAGGGGCTTAGAACTAGAATAAATTTGAATTATTTCAATATAATAAAAACATCGAGTGATTTGGTCTTGTCCTATCCCCGATCTAAACTACCGACAATTCAATTGATTGGTGCAAGAATTGTAATACATGATGGGATATAAGTGTGGAGACAAATCAAATTATCAAAAGGAATAGCTTTGGTAGGTGGAACCAAAGGTTGTTTGGTAGGTGGAACCAAGAGTTGTTTGGTAGGTGAAACCAAGAGGTTGTTTGGTAGGTGAAACCAAAAGGAGTTTTGGTAGGTGGAATTACACCTATAAATAGGAGTGAATTTCCTTCACTTCATGTATCCCAAATTGAGAGAAAACATAGAGAGCAAAGTGTGTGTAGTGTATTATATACTAGGAAAAATGTAGTGTATACTAGGGAAAGCAATTTGTGGTAGATACAAATTGTGCTACACGGGAAACACTTGTGGGGTTTTTCTCTCGGGGCATTACAAAGGGGGATGGGAGAGTAGTGTTCTATATAACTTTGAGAGTGGTTGTACAAGAGTGGTTTTCTTGAGTTTGTCTATAAACTCAAGTGTGTATTTTTGTACCGGTAAATTTCTCTCATAGTGGAAGAACGGAAACTCTCGTGGACGTAGGCGGATTTTGCCGAACCACTTAAATCTGTTGTCTCGTTTTCTTGCTTTGATTCTTACTTTAAAGTTCGTTCATGCGCGTTGATTCCTAACAACTGGTATCAGAGCACGGGTTACAGCGATCCGTGGGCGAATCAATGGCGTCTGAAGATGGTAAAGTAAGAGTCGGGGAAAAAGCCTGAAAAGGTGACAGATGCAGACTGAGAGTTGCAGGAGATCATGCTGCAAGTTTTGGGGGTTATCCCGTTGAACGTTAACGAGAAAACGTTGAAAATTGTGGTGCCAGATGCAGAAGCAGAGTCGCAACAGCGAAGGCAGATTTATGTTGCCGGGTTGGGTAGACATGAAGCCAGTGGGAGCAGTTGCAGTGCCGGGGGCAGATCCGTATAGCCGGAGGTCAAGGGGCCAGACTCGTGTTGCCAAGAGGGCGAAAGAACGAGCAAGCCGGGGACCGGGGAGGCAGAGTTACGGAGGCATGACCACGTGGATAAACCATGAAGGCAAGAAAGGAGACCGAGAAAGGTTGACTGTGGAGCCGGAAGTCATGGGGGTAGGATGCGAAGTCGGGTAGGCAGATTCGCAGAGCCGGGGCAGGATGCGGAGCTGGGTAGGCAGATTCGCGGAGCCGGGGTTTTGTTGGCGGATGGATCGGACATAGCTAGTGCAGTGGGAGCATTATGCAGATATGTGGGGGATCCGAGTTGCCATTGAAAAACCAAAGTATTGACGGATGGATCAAGACATAGCTCATGCAGTTGGCAAGGAGCAGATATGTGGGAAGATCCGAGATAGTCAATGGAAAGTCCTTGGTGTAAGGGTGTCGCGAGACAGGTTGACCAAGGTGAAAAGTCCTTGGTGTAAGGGTGTCGCGAGACAGGTTGACCAAGGTGGAAAGTCGTTGGTGTAAGGGTGTCACGAGACAGGTTGACCAAGGTGGAAAGTCCTTGGTGTAAGGGTGTCGCGAGACAGGTTGACCAAGGTGGAAAGTCCTTGGTGTAAGGGTGTCGCGAGACAGGTTGACCAAGGTGGAAAGTCTTTGGTGTAAGGGTGTCGCGAGACAGATTGACCAAAGCGGGAAAGTCCTTGGTGTAAGGATGTCGAGAGACGGGTTGACCAAGGTGGTTATCCTCTTGTGGGGAGGATGGCAACGAAAGTTGCGGGGTTGTGAGACATGTTCCGGGTCTTGGGAGTAACCTATATCCAAAGGTCAGTTGGACCGAGATGGATAAGTCACGGTATTCAGGGGTTGGTTGATCACCAAAAGGAATAGGGTAGTGGCGGAGGTTCAAAGAAGGGGAACATCGTGTAAGTCCGTCGAGTAGGAGCACTAGGGACGGATGGATTGATGAGACAAGGAGATGTCTCGGTTTTGATCTCCATTGGATTTGGGGATGTGACCTACTAGATTGAGGTTCACCTGGGAAAAGTGAAGGAATGATCGAGAAGATGGGATTGTGTCTTCAACTTTGAGTTTGGTCTCCAAGTGGGAGATTGATGGGATATAAGTGTGGAGACAAATCAAATTATCAAAAGGAATAGCTTTGGTAGGTGGAACCAAAGGTTGTTTGGTAGGTGGAACCAAGAGTTGTTTGGTAGGTGAAACCAAGAGGTTGTTTGGTAGGTGAAACCAAGAGGTTGTTTGGTAGGTGAAACCAAAAGGAGTTTTGGTAGGTGGAATTACACCTATAAATAGGAGTGAATTCCTTCACTTCATGTATCCCAAATTGAGAGAAAACATAGAGAGCAAAGTGGTGTAGTGTAGTATATACTAGGAAAATGTAGTGTATACTAGGGAAAGCAATTTGTGGTAGATACAAATTGTGCTACACGGAAACACTTGTGGGGGTTTTTCTCTCGGGGCATTACAAAGGGGGATGGGAGAGTAGTGTTCTATATAACTTTGAGAGTGGTTGTACAAGAGTGATTTTCTTGAGTTTGTCTATAAACTCAAGTGTGTATTTTTGTACCGGTAAATTTCTCTCATAGTGGAAGAACGGAAACTCTTCTGGACGTAGGCGGATTTTGCCGAACCACGTAAATCTGTTGTCTCGTTTTCTTGCTTTGATTCTTATTTTAAAGTTCGTTCATGCGCGTTGATTCCTAACAATACATTATTCGAGTATAGTCGCTTTTAGACTGCTTTAATCGGAAATTTTAATTACCGTCGATGTGGTTGGCATCACCACATGGTAAGTGTTTCTCCTTTTTACAGTTATGCCCTTCACATGTCTTGCTTTACATGCTGATTTCTCCAGTAATTCATTTTTATATTTGGGCCATTTTGAAAGTTCCAAATCTACAGTACTATTTTTGTCACCGTCCATTATGTTTTTGATTTTTTTTTCCCACTCGTTCCCTGATAAAACGACAATGTTTTGTTCTTCACGTAGTCCTAAGCACAGTCGTTTTCAGGCTTACCTTCATTGTGGTTGGCCCCAATAATGCATGACAAGTCTTCCAAGTGCTTCATATTTCTTGCTTGTTTTTGTCCAGTAATTCATTTTTATGTTTTGGGTCATTCCTTTAATCTTGAGGAATTCTTCAAATCTACAGTAGGTATATAAATCCCCAAACCTTCCAAGCTATGATACATGGATATGAATACGAGGATACGGATACGATATGAATATAAAATACGGAAAATTTTATGATATGATACATCGATGATACGTTTATGTATATGCGCGTGTAGTGTTTAGAAATAAATTTAATTCAATAGATTCATATATATAAATAAAATTTTGTCAAGTTCTGTAAATTTTCATTTGAACTTCGAGATTTTGTCATGTTTGAATTTGACGTACTTTCTATGTTATATTGTTGATAGTACCAATTTTTCATCGACGGGCTTATGTTTTAGCAATTCACATAAATTAAAATTATTCAATTTTTTAATTCATGTACTTATTATTTGATATGTAATAAAATAGTTTTTTTTTTTGGTGATATTGTAATAAAATAGTGGAGAGTATATAGCAACTTATTTTGATTAATTTAATCAAAATATTGTATAAAGATAGTTATGTGATTTAATTTTGAAGTTTTATAATGCTTTTAAACTTTATGGGCATTATGTCATGTTTTAATATTAATATCAAAATTGGAGCTCTAAGAGTAACTCATGGAGTACCAATATCATTTTCCATTAAAAAATTTAGAAAAAAATTAGTAAAAGCCCCTCAAAGTAAAATTTTATATTCAAAAAATTACACTATGGTATTTTCACCCCAAAACACTTATCCCACTAACTTTCAACTAAAAGAATCCAATAGTTAAGGGCCGTAGACGAAATTATTCTTAACTTTTTTATGGCTAGTATTACTTAAGATTTTACATTTAATTTTTACAATTTATATCATCTAGAATGAATAAAAGAATTTTAAGTTAATTAAAATGTTAAATTCAAAGTTGAACAGGATCTAATGACTGACTTCTGCGATTCAATTAATCATGACGGAAATGGGTTTAATTTCAATGGAATTTTTTCAAAAATGAGATAAAAGAAATATATAAATTGTTAAACACTTATAGTGATTGCAAGCAAATTTTTAAAAATGAACTTTTTCTGACTGAAACCCAAGGTCGAAAAATTCTTGATGATTAATTAGTATGTACTAACAATAGTGAAAGCCGGATGTTACAATGATTTTGCTAAACTAGTGTAACTTTACTAATCTAGCCTCCCATTTAATCGGATAGGATTATCTATTTCAAATTGGTATTCCATCTCCTATTCCACTCTCAAGATTTTGACATGTGGCAAAATATTTACAATTCACTTTGTCTTTGTTTGGGATAATATTTTCTCAAGATTCTTAAATCCTTGATTCTTTTAGCTACAACAACTCTCCAACTCTCTCTCATTGCTTCATCCCTTCCACAATAACTAATCATCTTCCTTGCTTTTCATGCCAGAAATCTCATAATTATGCGAAATCAACATTAAGTTTGTGGGTTCAAGTAATCAGACTTTTAATAAATCATTTCTTCATTGTATATCCAAATGAATTTCTAGCACAAAACTCTAATTATATTTATCCATTCATTTAGCACCTTGAATACCTTTATCTATTCTTCTGCACGATTCGATTTTCAATAAAATTTTATCTAATTAAGTTTGAATTCCCAATGATAAAATCCATCCCCAGATACTTACGGTGGTTATGTCTTTTTTCCTTCATTGTGACAAAAAAATTGAATAAAATTATTTCATAGTCAAAGTGGAAGCATTCCTACGAGATCTGGAATTAGCGATATAGTTTTCTAACTCTTTTTCTTCTTGAATTTGGTAAGTATAAATCATCTAAATTGTTTCCAAAAATCTTTCTGTACAATTTGGTAAGTAACATAATTTTTTTTGAGAGAGAAAAACGATAATTATATATATATATATATATATATATATATATATATATATATTAAGACAAAGTAAGATCCATCGACATGGCCTCAGACACTAAAAAAGGAAGATCAAGAACAGCCTCTTGGTCATCCAAGGCAGAGCGAGCTAAATTATGAGCAACTTGATTGCCCGCCCGCCGAACAAAATGAAAAGAAATAGACTCAAACAAAGGAAACAACCGACGAATATCCGAAATTAAAGGACCAAAAGAAGAAAAATCAGCAAGACTAGAGCAAAGCTTTGTAATACAAGACTGACAATCACCCTCCATAATTACTTTATGCCATCCATTTCGAATAGCCAAATCAACCGCTGCTTTAGCAGCAGGGAATTCTGCGTGCTCCGGTTCCGTGAAGAATGGTATCCGCTTCTTTAACCACCCTCGGCATACTCCTCCTTCATCGCGACAAATCACTCCAATACCCATCGCCCCATCTTCTTTAAACATAGCCCCATCAAAATTAATTTTGAGAAACCCATATGAAGGTTTCTGCCACTTCTCCTCATTAGCAGAACTAGAAGAAACCATAGATGTCTTAGCTTTAGCAAAAGTCTCTAGAAAATTCCTAGCCAAAAATACCAACGTGTCCGGGGCTAAAGTGGAATCTTCCATGAGAGTTTTATTACGATTAAACCAAAGATACCAACAAATAATCAGAAACAAGGGAAACTCCTCGGGATCCAAACGAATAAAGAAAAGCCTCATCCAAACCTCAACATCAAATGCTCGAAAATCCAAATGACGCCACGGAATATTTGACAAACACCAAACTACCCGAGCATAGGGGCAGCGAAAAAGAGTATGAATAAGAGCCTCGTCCTCGTACAAACAAAGAGGGCAACAGTTAGCTGATTCCATATGCCTCTTAACAAGCTGTTGTCCAACCGGTAAAGCTCCTCTACAAGCTTGCCATGCAAAAAGTCGAACTTTCGGGGGGACTTGTGCATGCCACACTGACACGCTAAAAGCTAACGTGCTATAATAGCAAGTGCACTAGTCGTGTGTAGTAATAAAAGTGGACGACAACATCCAAAACAGCAAAATTAGAATTATTGAGTTCGGATCTACATCCTGTTCGTAGTTAGTTAATAACAATGCGTGACCAGAAACTTCACATTCCACAACATCACAGACCTCACACAACAATGAAAACGGACATATATGTGCAGAAAAAACTGGGAGACAATATCATTTCAATAGAATAACATTTGGACATCCTAAGATACTGAGGTGTCCGATCTTATTTCTGCAAAAAGCTCGAACAAAAATCGATCAATTGGCTGCGAAACCTACCTGGAATGACAAATTCCTCTTCCGCGTCTCCGACGAATTCATCTCCGGCGACACCACCGCCGTATCGATCGAGATCTACGCCGTCGGATACATCAAAGATTTCCTAATCGGAACTGTACATTTCATCCTGAGCAATACGACGTCGTTGCAGGTACAATCCGCGTCGGAGAGGTCGATCAGAACGCCTTCCTACTCCGCCGTGCAGATCCACCGTTCTTCCAAAAGATTCCAAGGCATCGTCGACATTGCCGCCGCGGTGTGCTGTTCGTCCGAGTTCGCGATTCTTGAAAAGGTCTCGGCGGTGAGTTTTCGCGAGCTGATGCAGAGGAAGGAGAACGAGTCGCGGCTGCTGTGGCTCTCGTTACCGCGGCTGTGTTGGTGGTAGAGGAGGTGGTGGCTGTGAGAGCGGATGGTGGTGGTGGCGGCGAATGTGGTGGAGACCTAGAAGAGTGAGAGCTAGAGAGAGAGAGTGTTTCGAGAGAGAGAGAGAGATTCCGGTTAATTTGTATATAGTTTAGCCCCTATTACACCGGTTCTTTAAAAAAATGCTGTAATAGGGTGCCGGCTATTATAGCGGTTTTTCTTAAAACCGCTGTAATATCCCTATTATAGCGATTTTTCTTAAAATCGCTGTAATAGCTCTGAACTTATTACAGCAGTTCGCAAGTGAACCGCTGTAATAGGTCACTCGGTCAACCCTATTACAACGGTTCATGGATGAACCGCTGTAATAGGTCATTCCGTTCAGCGGTTTTTGAAAAACCGCTATAATAGGTGCGCTGTAATAGTGTATTTTTGTAGTAGTGGGGGCTGTGACCAAGCATTACGACAAGCCTGACGCTGCCCGCACGAGTCACAAACCTCCATGCTACAATTTGGGCCCAGATGATAACAATCAACAATCCACATAAGGAATCCATATATCAATATAATATCACATTTCCCGCACAGACGAGATAAAGTATTACGTCAGGTCAATAACAATCATGACACATTGATTGTTATTCGTCTTGACACTGTCCCATATCAGCAGGAGACTTCACAATGTCGACATTGATCTTTCAAATTTCAAAATGACATAACATATCCAAAGTGAGATAAAGTACTACACTCAGATTTCAAGTATAATGCAGTGACAATCACAAGTGCGATCAAGTAAATCACATGGTTTACATGAATAGGCGTGTTTACAAAAGAAAAACACATTTATAATGTAATCTTGCCTATATGAATGACATGGAAACTAAATATTGCATAATAAATTAAACTAATAGACAAATCACTCACATTAAAGGGTAATCATTAAACCATCCTATGTTTGGTGTTGGCGTAATCCTTGTGAAAGATCTTCCCTGGCCCAATTTGTGTGAAAACATGGTTAATTTAATCAAATAGTAAACGATATACCAAATTCTTTTCAAGACTAGTTTAGGCATCAAGGAAGTTCAAGTCTCCTAATTGAATCTCTGGTAGTCAAAATGAATATATAGTTAAAATTTAAAAAGTAATTTTGACTCACTTTCTATATCCAAATTAGGACATAGGAACATTTTTAACTTACAATCATGATATTGTTATGAAATAACCCCAAATATTATGAAATATATACAAATATTCTAAAGTAGAAAGACTAGAGAATTAAGAAGAGAATTCTTTCTTTGATTTTGGTGTGTCTTAACAATACAACTTCATGTCCTATTTATAGGCACAAAATAGTTGGTACAATTATTTCAAGAGTTGAGTACATAATGGAAAAGATGGATTTACAAGTAGTGGAAGAGCAATGATCACCCACTATAACATAAAGATGAGGACAAATAATTATCCATCATATCATGTAGTGGAGGATACATGGACATCCATATAATTATTCATAACACTCCTCCTTGGATGCCCATCACTTAAGAATATGTCTCGTTAAAACCTTACTAGGAAAAACCCAATGGGACAAAAACCTAGTGAAGGAAAAAGAGTACATATCAATACGCAATCAGATGCTGCCTCATTAAAAACCTTACCAGGAAAACCCAGTGGGAAAAACCTTGGTTAAGGGAAAAAGAGTGCGGCGCGTATTATCTCCCCCTCATGACAATATCAGTCAAGATCTTTAAATCTACGTACTCCAATATTGTAGACCAGTTTTTCAAATGTTGCTGTGGGAAGTGCCTTGGTGAACAAATCAGCAAGATTATCACTGGAACGGATTTGTTGAACATTAATATCACCATTCTTCTGAAGATCATGAGTGAAAAAGAACTTTGGTGAAATATGTTTTGTTCTATCTCCTTTAATGTACCCTTCTTTCAATTGTGTGATACATGCGGAATTATCTTCATATAAGATCGTCGGGATCATTTTTCCAGAAGATAAACCACAAGTCCCTCGAATGTGTTGAATCATGGATCTTAACCAAACACATTCTCGACTTGCCTCATGAATAGCCAAAATTTCTGCATGATTAGATGATGTGACCGATATAGTTTGTTTCATAGATCGCCATGAAATGGCTGTGCAACCACATGTAAATAAATAGCCCATTTGTGAATGACCATTATGAGGATCAGACATATATCCAACATCTGCATATCCAACCAATTCGGACTTGGGTACATTTGAATAAAATAAGCCCATATCGATTGTTCCTCTAAGGTAGCGGAGTACCTGTTTAACCCCATTCCAATGCCTTCATGTAGGAGAAGAACTATATCTTGCTAATAGATTAACAGCGAATACTATATCAGGTCGAGTGTGACAAGCAAGATACATTAGTGCACCGATTGCACTTAGATATGGTACTTCAGGACCAAGTAGTTCTTCATCACTTTCTCGAGGTCGAAAAAGATCTTTGTTCACATCTAGTGACCTTACGACCATCGGGGTGCTCAATGGATGTGATTTATCCATGTAGAAACGCTTTAGCACCTTTGATATATAAGCGTCTTGATACATATAAATTTCATTCTTTAAATATTCAATTTGCAACCCAAGGCAAAATTTTGTTCTTCCAAGATCTTTCATCTCAAATTCTTTCTTCAAGCAATTAACAGTTTTTGAAATCTCTTCAGGAGTTCCAACAATATTTAAATCGTCAACATAAACTGTAATTATAACAAACTCATTTCCAGATCTTTTCATGAAAATACAAGGACAAATTTGATCATTCTTATATCCTTCCTTCAACAAATATTCATGACATGACAAAATCCTAGCAAGAGAACTAGGTCGCGTAAGTAGTAAAGTGGATTTCTAAGTCCGGGGTTATCGTATCCGCAGGGACAACTATAATCTAAGTACCAAGACTACTATATTACTCAATTCTAAGTTAAATCGGTCGATAGAAAGGTTGATTAACTAATTAATAAATACTAGAAAATAAACTAAGGCAACATCACACCAAATAATGGGAGGAAACAATAGAGAGAAGCGATCAAGGCACATGGTTCAACCGATTATGCATTTAGATTGTGATTTAGGTTCTATTGGATTATTAGATTGATTTAGCTAAGGTGAAATTCCCTAACGTACGTACTACCCAATCTCTTGGCATAGCAACCCTACCCTTGGTAACGATTTCCTATATATCTCTATATGAAAACCCGATTAACGAGGATGCATTTAAGGTCTAGGAATTCCCCACGTAAATGGAAAGCCACCTAAAGAAACCGAGTCTATCTCTAGTCGGTTTAACTATAGGGTATTCAATGTTTATATCTTCCTTAGGTTATTATCTCTCGATCTCTAACCTAGGCATTTTATCAAACACTTGGTGATCAAGCAAATGTAGCATTGAGATCAAATATTGAATACATAGCTAAAACCAAAATTAATCCAATAAACACCAACAAATCAACAATCAAAATAACATAAATGGCCTGTCCATGGCCTCAATCAAACAAGTTTAGCTCATATTCATGTCAAAAGTGCAAATATAAATCATACAAGTCATAGGAGATTTGAACAAATTCAAGAAACAAATATGTAAAAACTCCCTAATTCTTGTAGAGATGTGGATTCCTTGTTGAATTCTCCATGTTTTGACCTTTAATATTCTCTTCTAAGCTCTCCCTCTCTCTATTTTCGTGTGGTTGCTGATATCCAAGGTGAGTTAGGGTAAAAAATGGCTAAAAGAGGTATTTATAGGCCAACACTGCCGCCTCGAACGCCGCGGCGTTCGCTTGTTGAACGCTGCGGCGTTGGCTACTGCTTGTGAACGTCGCGGCGTTCGCTTGTTGAACGCCGCGGCGTTGCCTTGAAAAGTTCCAAAAATTGTTTCATTTTGCCTTCGGTTCTTGCTCTTTCCTCCGGCTGTTAACCCAATCTGAAAAGTCAAAGCAAACCGGGTTCAAAGCATCATATGTGATCAAATTATTAAAGAAACAATCAAAATCAAGTTGATAAAAGGGGTAAAACTTGTGTAAAAATAACATATATCAACTACCCCCAAACTTAGCTTTGATCGTCCTCGATCAAATAGAATCAAGCGCACACATGAAGATTAAAAGTTAATTTGCCAAATCATACACACCACAACAAGCATTATACCTTCTAAGAAGTTTTGGAATAGTCACCCAAAGCTTTGAACATTCAACAATTCAAAAACCACACAAAATCTTAGTTTCCATCCCTAAATCATGAACTCCCACGCCCATGTTCATGTCAAGAGCACACTTTAGACAAGATTATGCAAATCAATTGGAAAGTAAAGATATTGAAACAATTCAACATTCGTTAACCCATCGGTGTGTATAAAGTGCAAAAGTCACAATCAAAAGGTCTTTCCGGCTTGTAACGTAAGGCTAGGTGATGGCTAGGACCGGAAGATATGGATAAAGTGACTAAGTCAAGAGAGCCTACAACTCAAAATCATCAATCTAAAATCGCAAATAGACTACAAAAACTTTCACAACTTATCACTTCTTCACTCTCTTTGGCGTTTCAACTTACAACCCCCAAACTTGTTTCTTTTCATATCGGGTTGTACACAGAATTCCAAGCCAAATGATCCAATTGAATGCCAAGATTCAAGCCTAGTCGAGAGCACAATTTTTTTTTCCATATATATCTCTCTCTCGACTATTTAGCCCATTGCTCAAGTTTTCATTTCATCCCCTTTATTACATAATACTTCAAACCTCAAAATTTTCCATCATAACCAAAACCATCACTATCCAACTCATATACATTCAAACCAAAACAAGGTGACTACCCAAATTCAAGTCAAATGATATTAAGTTCTAAACTCTCTTGATTGGGTATAAGACATTGTTTTTCTTTTAGGCTAGAAGGTGGTTGTTGTGGCTTATGAAAGAAAGGCGAATGGTGGTTTCTAGTGTGCTTAGCACACTCCATTCTTATCAATACAGCTCAAAACAAGGTCTAGAGATTATGCAATATAGAGAAGGCCAAAATGTAAGGCTAACAACAATGAAAGATGGCCTAAATCATTTTATGACTTTACAACATTAATACACACTTCAAAATCAACAAAATTGAAAGTTCAACGTTTTAAGTCTGCAAGAATTCGCATAAACATGACTAAAAAGGGCTTTCAAGTCACAATATATGACATGTTGACCACAGACAAGGAACTTTGACTTCGACAGAGTAGAGATATTCGAATGCATTCTGTTCTTATGCAAGGGTACACTCATTGATGAATTCTAATTCATCAAGGTTATAATCAACAAAATCTCAACAAAAGAAACACGAGCAACATGCAAAAATGTACGCCCACCCCCAAACTGAAATTAAACAGTGTCCTCAATGTTGCAAAACTTAAGTATAGGAGAGGGAAAAGCGATACATCCCTGAAATTTAGAGAACGGAGGGAGAAAGGTGGCGTCTCAGATCCCGGAGTCAAATCATTATTAAAACCTGCCGGAAGGAAAACTCAAGTGACCCACATCAACGCATGAACGTGAACAAAAGAGCATGAAAGAGAAGCAAAAACACGAAAACGCAAACAAAACCAAAGGAAATAGTACAAGCATCGAGTACAAAAGAGTTACAGCCAATCATAACATAGTAAAGCAGATAATTAAAAAGGGGAAAGCTCTCAAACGACGTCAACATCCGACTACTCATCCGACGCCGTCTCGTCCTCATCAGTCTCATCATCCTCATCGTCCTCGTCATCCTCACCCTCCTCGTCATTTTCAGGGACGGCAGCGGGCTCTGGAGGCTGGGGGTGAGGGTGTAGTGGAGCAAGCGGATCAAACTGGGGAAACTCGGGCCAAACGCCGGGCCAAGGGCCAAATGCATTAGCCCGAATAGCACTCTCCATAAACTGCCATCGGCGGTGTGCGTCCCATCGCGCAGCAAGAATATTCTGATCAATATGTGTCATCTTGTGATCCAACTCAACTGCCCACTGCGGGACATCAGACGTTACACCGGAAGAAGAGGAAACACGCTGTGGGGCTTTGCGACGTGGCGGAGCAGGCAGAGCGGGGGCGGCGGTGGATGATGTGGCAGTGGGTCGGCAGGCACGGTGACCAGAACGAGCAGCTATAGTCTCGGCTTGGCAAATCTGTGTGTATGAAATAATCTGGCGCGGCACCTCAACATGCTCCATCGGCGAGTACTGGACGCCGGTGTTCTTGCACAGTGCTGTGATAAGGGAGGGGAAACAAAGATTCTTCTTGGCACCAGAACACTCAATGATGGACTGAATCAATTGTTGCTTAATCAGTTTGCCCACGTTGATGTTGAGACCATGATGAATAGCATAGACAACCTCGACTCGCTCGCGAGTAGCTGTGCTCAAAGATAATATCGGGATGAGGCGAGCACAAACAAAGTAATACCATGTGCGGGCCGTGGTGTTGAGGTTACCTGCCTTGATTGAGATAGGACGGGAGTCCTTGAAACCTATCCATATAGACTCTGGATAACAAAGGGCAGAATGGATTGCAGCATAATCAATGTCCTTTAAAAACGTCTCAAACTGATCCTGGCGAGGGATGGGGATGTGAAGTACTTCATTGATTTTTGTGGAAGAAATGGTAACATTCCGCCCCCTGACCTGAACAGAGACTAAACGGTGTACGTTTTCGGGTTTGCCGGTGGCATTGGCATAGAATTCTTTGACTAAAGGAATAATAGCCTCCCCGGGCTGCGTAGCAAACTCAAACCAACCTCGATTCCTAATATTCGTCCTGAATGGTTCAATCGAACAATCCAACGCTCGCTCATCCACCACATTCTTCTTTGTCAATTTTTCGGAAAAACAAACAGAGGCGGCTAGGCTAACAAATTTATGACAATCATACAGCGGGTCATCCGCTGGAGTAGAAGTAGTCGCCTTAGCCTTGCCTTTGTTTCCCTTAGAAAGTCGCGGGCTCATTTTCAACCCCCTAACACTAGGCAACACGTATCCAAGATAGAACGCTCTAGTCACCCACACGACTGATTTCAAACTCGGTATCCCCAAACTTCTTCAACAAATCACTCCCACAACCAAATTTTGCTCAATTCAACAAGCACAACAAGCTCACGAATGGAATGGTTAAAACGAGCAAGAAAAGGAAACCCACAAAATTCAATCGACCCGAATGATACTTGCAACTACCAACCAAATGCACGATATCGTCAACAATCCAATAATTAAAATCAACTTGCACCCCACAATTTACCACAAAGAATATATGTACCTTAATCCAAAATGGGTAGACAATTATCACAAAGTGATGTATGAAGCTATTACTTTGCCCAAAGAAGATGAACATGCAAGGTAAAGTCCGGTGGTGGCGGCACAATTCCGGCGGCGGCGGTGGGGAGTCGCGAACGTGGATTTTCGGTCAAAATTTTTGAGTTTTGATCGGTGGGAAGTGTAAAAAATCGGTTGGGAAGTGTAGATTCAAGATGAATTGGAGAGAGATTGAGTGATGTGGAAGTAATTGGGATTTTTGTATGGGGGAAAGAGTTGGGTTTTTTTTTTTTGTTTTTGAAATGAAATTAGGGTTGTAAGTGAAATGGGGAAAAGGAAAGCTGCTGGGTCCATATATGCATCGAACGCCGCGTAAGTGAAATGGGGAAAAGGAAAGCTGCTGGGTCCATATATGCATCGAACGCCGCGGCGTTCGATTTATAACGCCGCGGCGTTGGGATGCAGTAGCTAACGCCGCGGCGTTATTTTTTTGGAACGCCGCGGCGTTGGGATGCAGTAGCTATCGCCGCGGCGTTATGTTTTTGGAACCCCGCGGCGTTGAGTCAACCCGGTTTTTTTTTTTGTTTTGTTTTTTTAAGGAAAGGACTGCTTGCGTCAAATCGTGCGAATGAATGGAAAACCTGCAAACACGATGAAAGCACATCGTAAAAATATTAAACAGAAACAAAATGAAGAAAAGACAAAGTGAAACGAAAGGAAAATAAATAAAATAAAATAAAAAGAACTTGGGTTGCCTCCCAAGAAGCGCTTGTTTATAGTCGTTAGCTTGACTTAGGTGCAATCAATGTGGTGGGTCAACGAGGGTAACGTGCACATGGTCCCTCATACAACCATTTCCTTCATAGTGTTTCAAACGGTGGCTATTAACAATGAAAAAACTCTTTGTTTCGTGTGAAATTTCAACCGCACCGGAGGGGTAAACTTTCATGACAGTGAAAGGTCCTGACCATTTAGAGCGTAGTTTACCGGGAAAAAGTCGGAGGCGGGAATTGAATAAAAGGACCTGTTCTCCCTCGGTAAACTCCCTCGGTGTGATGCGCTTGTCGTGCCAGCGTTTTGTTCGTTCCTTGTAGATTTTTGCGTTTTCATAGGCTTCCTGTCGGAACTCATCCAGCTCGTTCAATTGCAACAACCTGTGTTTGCCAACATCTTGCAAATCAAAATTAAGCAATTTAATTGCCCAAAATGCCCTATGCTCTAGCTCAACGGGTAGGTGGCAAGCTTTCCCAAAAACGAGTCGGTAAGGTGACATGCCAATAGGTGTCTTAAACGCGGTTCGATATGCCCACAGGGCATCATCTAACTTAAGAGACCAATCTTTTCGAGATGAATTTACCATTTTCTCAAGGATGCGTTTAAGTTCCCGATTGGACACTTCAACTTGACCACTCGTTTGAGGGTGGTACGGTGTGGAAATCTTATGTGTGACACCATATTTTTGCAAAAGATTATCAAATTGTTTGTTGCAAAAATGAGTGCCACCATCACTTATAATGGCTCGAGGGGTACCGAATCGAGTGAAAATGTGTTTTTTCAAAAATTTAACTACCACCCTTGAATCATTCGTATGTAAAGCCTCCGCTTCGACCCATTTAGACACATAATCAACCGCTACTAGAATGTATTTATTGGAGCATGAGCTAGGGAATGGTCCCATAAAGTCAATGCCCCAAACATCAAAAAGTTCGCATTCTAGTATGTTGTTTAACGGCATTTCATGTTTCCTCAAAATATTCCCTGTTCTTTGGCATTGATCACAAGAAGATACATACGCATGCACATCTTTAAATAGGGAGGGCCAGAAAAAACCTGATTGGAGAACTTTTGAGGCGGTCTTAGTAGGCCCAAAGTGGCCACCTACCTTGCCATCATGGCAATGGCTCATAATAGATGTCATTTCTTCCGCCGGGACACAACGCATGATAATGCCATCTGCACAATTCTTAAACAAAAATGGCTCTTCCCAAAAATAATGCTTGACATCAGATAAAAATTTCTTCTTTTGATAAAAAGTGAGATTAGGGGGAAGTGCACCCATGACAACATAATTTGCAAAATCAGCATACCAGGGGAAAGCACCATGAATCACCGTATACAATTGTTCATCCAGAAACTCTTCCCCGATTGGTTTTTCAATGATTGAATCGGAGACAGGAGCTTCTATCCTAGACAAATGGTCAGCTACCACATTCTCAACTCCCTTTTTATCCCTAATTTCTAGATCAAATTCTTGGAGAAGAAGAATCCATCTAATAAGGCGAGGTTTGGCATCCTTCTTTGCAAGTAGATACTTAAGTGCAGAGTGATCAGTGTAAACAATGACTTTGTTCAAGACAAGGTATGAATGAAACTTATCAAATGCAAAAACTATAGCTAGCAATTCCTTTTCCGTCGTGGCATAATTTAACTGAGCATCATTTAAAGTTCGACTCGCATAATAAATGGTGTAGAATACCTTATCTTTCCTTTGTCCGAGTACAGCTCCAACTGCTGAATCACTAGCATCACACATAAGCTCAAATGGGAGGTTCCAATCTGGAGGTGCCATGATGGGCGCTGAAATTAATTTTTCCTTGAGCGTGTGAAAAGCCTGCAAACACTTATCATCAAAGTTAAACGGTGTATCTTTTACCAACAAATTAGATAATGGTTTAGCAATTTTCGAAAAGTCTAAAATGAAACGCCTGTAAAATCCTGCATGACCAAGAAAGCTCCTGACGGCTTTCACCGAAGAGGGTGGGGGAGCTTTTCAATGACCTCAACTTTAGCTTTATCCACTTCAATCCCCTTGTGAGAGATTTTGTGGCCAAGCACAATTCCTTCTTGAACCATAAAATGACACTTTTCGCAATTTAACACAAGATTAGTTTCTTCACATCGTTTTAGAACACGTGTTAAATGGTTAAGACATGTATCGAAAGAAGTTCCAAAAACTGAAAAATCATCCATAAAAATTTCTAGGGAATCCTCGACCATGTCATGAAAAATAGCCATCATACATCGTTGAAAGGTGGCAGGGGCATTACATAGGCCAAATGGCATCCGCCTATAAGCAAATGTGCCATAAGGACAAGTGAAAGTGATTTTCTCTTGATCCTCAGGTGTGATGGTAATTTGATTATAGCCAGAGTAGCCATCTAGGAAACAATAAAACTCATGCCCGGCTAACCTCTCAAGCATTTGATCAATGAAGGGAAGGGGAAAGTGGTCTTTCCGGGTGGCCTCATTTAATTTTCGATAATCAATGCATACTCGCCACCCGGTAACTGTTCGTGTGGGAATTAATTCATTGTTAGCATTGGTAATAACAGTCATACCTCCTTTCTTCGGGACCACTTGAGTTGGACTCACCCAATTGCTATCGGAGATAGGATAGATAATACCTGCATCGAGTAGCTTAATTACCTCCTTTTTAACAACTTCTTGCATCATTGGATTGAGTCGTCTTTGCGGTTGAATGGTGGGCTTATATTCATCCTCCATGAGGATCTTATGCATACATACCGTTGGACAAATCCCCTTAATATCAGCTATTTTCCATCCAAAAGCCTTTTTATGGGCTTTCAACACCGTAAGCAGCTTCTCCTCCATAATGTCTGTCAAAGATGAAGAGATTATAACAGGTAAAAATTCTGAATCTTGTAAGTAAGCATACTTGAGATGAGAAGGAAGAGGTTTAAGCTCAAGAGGTGGCGGTTCTTCAATTGAGGGCTTTGGTGATGAAGTGATTGGTCTATCCAGAACTTCGAAACGAGGTCGAAAACTTCGTTTGTAAGGTGGATTTGCCTCGAGAAAAGCAACAACGTCCCTCAAGTTATTGTTTTCCATTGTCTCATCCATGGGATTCACAAGACATGCCTCCACTTGATCTTCGTATTGATTTCCCTGAAAATGTTCAGAAATTAAAGTATCAAATGCATCAATGTGGAAACAAGTAGAATCATTAGATGGTGTTCGCATAGCATGATACACATTTATTGTCACTTGCTCATCTCCCACTCTAAGAGTTAATTGACCATTGGCAATATCAATTAATGCTCGTCCGGTGGCGAGGAATGGTCGACCAAGAATGAGTGGTAGCTCGACATCCTCCTCCATATCTAGAACTACAAAGTCCACCGGGAATATGAATTTTTTGACTTTCACTAAAACATCTTCCACTATTCCTCGTGGGTACTTGATGGACCTATCAGCGAGTTGCAATGAAATAGTGGTAGGCTTGGGCTCGCCAAGTCCTAATTTCCTGAAAAGTGACAAAGGCAACAAATTAATACTGGCACCAGAATCACACAAAATTTTAGAAAAAGAAATAGAACCGATAGTGCAAGGAATTGTAAAGCTTCTGGGATCCTTAAGCTTTTGAGGTATCCGGTTTTGCAATATAGCCGAGCATTCTGCAGTAAGGGCTACAGTTTCATGTTCCTCCAACTTTCTCTTGTTAGAAAGGATATCCTTGAGATATTTAGCGTAACTCGGCATTTGCAACAAAGCATCTACAAGAGGAATGTTAATACGCAATTGTTTAAATATATCAAGAAACTTGGCAAATTGCTTATCTAACTTTCCTTTTTGTAATGCAAGTGGAAATGGAGGTCTTGGTTTGGGCACGGAGGGTTCGGTAGCAGAATGTCTCGAAACAGGGGATGATGTCTCGGTGTTCTTTCCGGAGTTGGATGTTGCCTTAGTTTTATCCAAATGTTCTGGTGTATCATCCATTTTCTCTCCCAATTTTGGATCAACGAGGTTCTTTCCGCTACGAAGTGAAACTGCTTGAACTTGTTCCTTTGGATTTTTCTCGGTATCACTTGGTAATGTGCCTTGGGTTCGTCCGGAAAGCATGTTGGCAATTTGCCCAATTTGAGTTTCTAAGTTTTTTAGTGCAATTTCTTGATTTTTTAAGCTTGCTTCTTGTTTCTTGGACATCATTTCTTGATATTGAAACTTTTGTGTTGCCTCCATCATGAACTTTTGCCACACATCTTCCATATTATTCTTTTTCTCGCTTTGTTGTGGTTGTTGGAGCCCCCCTTGCCTTTGAAATGGAGGTTGTTGGAAACCTCCTTGGTTTTGCTGAAAACCTGGTGGTGGTGGTTTCGCCATATTCAAATTTTGGCTCCATGAGAAATTGGGATGATTCCTCCATCCCGGATTAAAAGAATTCGAGTAGGGATTATTCTGTTGACGACTTGCATTTCCCATGAAGTTAGCACTTTCAACCGAGTTAGATGTCCCACACACATCTCCTTGTAAGCACTCAAAGTTTGTGTGATCACCTCCACAATTTTCACAAGTGGAGTTAACTTGATTTACCGTACCTTGCATGAGTCCGAAGGAATCTAATCTTTTGTTTAGGGCCTCCAATTGAACAGCTACTGTGGAGCTATTCCCAATTTCATACAATCCGGCGGGCTTCTTGGGCAACGTGATTCGTTCGATTGGCCATTGATAGTTGTTCTCGGCCATGAGCTCAATTAATGCCCAAGCTTCCTCAGGTGATTTGTTCATGATAGTACCTCCCGCGGCGGCATCTAAATTCGTACGGAGATTCGGTCCCAAACCCAAATAGAAAGTTTGAACAAGTGTGGGCACGGCTAACCCATGGTGTGGGCATTTCCTCAAAAGTTCCTTAAAACGCTCCCATGCCTCATAAAGTGATTCCCCCTCATATTGACGAAAGCTGGTGATTTCATTTTTCATTGCGGCCTTCTTACCCGGTGGAAAATACTTAGACAAAAATTTATCCACCATTTGTTCCCAAGTACGGATAGAGGCGGTTGGCAAAGAGTTGAACCACTGTTTAGCCTTGTCTTTGAGAGAGAATGGAAATAACCATAAGCGTATGGCGTCGTCGGTGACTCCATTGTTCTTGAAAGTATGGATAATCTCCGAGAATGTGGCTATATGAGCGTGTGGATCATCATGTTGTAAACCGGAGAATTGAACCTGGTTTCCTATCATTTGGATATACCCCGGCAGGATTTGAAAAGTGTTAGCCTCTACTGGTGGTAAAACGATTGGCCCTGCGGCTCCTTGGATGTTTGGCATCATATAATCCCTCAAAGGGCGTTGCGGAGGCGCCTCTGGTTGGTTTTGATGAACGCGGAGATTTGCAAGCTCCCGACGAACCGCTTCTTCTAAGATAGCGGGATCTATGTGAATAGGAGGAGGATTCAGATTTGGATCCATTGTGGCTTGATAATGTTGAGCCTCTCTTTGTAGTCTTACCCCTCGAGTAAACGTTCGTTCAATTTCAGGGTCCAACTCCGCTAGTCCCACTCGACTAGTACGGGTCATGCACTAACCGAGATCAACCTTGCACAAAGAAAGACACACAATTTAAAAATAAAAGAAATGATCTAAGCTCAGAAAGAATAAGGGAATCTCAATATTAGATAAAAATAGTTGTCCCCGGCAACGGCGCCAAAAACTTGACACGACAAAATCCTAGCAAGAGAACTAGGTCGCGTAAATAGTAAAGTGGATTTCTAAGTCCGGGGTTATCGTATCCGCAGGGACAACTATAATCTAAGTACCAAGACTACTATATTACTCAATTCTAAGTTAAATCGGTCGATAGAAAGGTTGATTAACTAATTAATAAATACTAGAAAATAAACTAAGGCAACGTCACACCAAATAAAGGGAGGAAACAATAGAGAGAAGCGATCAAGGCACATGGTTCAACCGATTATGCATTTAGATTGTGATTTAGGTTCTATTGGATTATTAGATTGATTTAGCTAAGGCGAAATTCCCTAACGTACGTACTACCCAATTTCTTGGCATAGCAACCCTACCCTTGGTAACGATTTCCTATATATCTCTATATGAAAACCCGATTAACGAGGATGCATTTAAGGTCTAGGAATTCCCCACGTGAATGGAAAGCCACCTAAAGAAACCGAGTCTATCTCTAGTCGGTTTAACTATAGGGTATTCAATGTTTATATCTTCCCTAGGTTATTATCTCTCGATCTCTAACCTAGGCATTTTATCAAACACTTGGTGATCAAGCAAATGTAACATTGAGATCAAATATTGAATACATAGCTAAAACCAAAATTAATCCAATAAACACCAACAAATCAACAATCAAAATAACATAAACGGCCTATCCATGGCCTCAATCAAACAAGTTTAGCTCATATTCATGTCAAAAGTGCAAATATAAATCATACAAGTCATAGGAGATTTGAACAAATTCAAGAAACAAATATGTAAAAACTCCCTAATTCTTGTAGAGATGTGGATTCCTTGTTGAATTCTCCATGTTTTGACCTTTAATCTTTTCTTCTAAGCTCTCCCTCTCTCTATTTTCGTGTGGTTGCTGATATCCAAGGTGAGTTAGGGTAAAAAATGGCTAAAAGAGGTATTTATAGGCCAACACTGCCGCCTCGAACGCCGCGGCGTTCGCTTGTTAAACGCCGCGGCGTTGGCTACTGCTTGTGAACGCAGCGACGTTCGCTTGTTGAACGCCGCGGCGTTGGCTACTGCTTGTGAACGCCGCGACGTTCGCTTGTTGAACGCCGCGGCGTTGGCTACTGCTTGTGAACGCCGCGACGTTCGCTTGTTGAACGCCGCGGCGTTGCCTTGAAAAGTTCCAAAAATTGTTTCATTTTGCCTTCGGTTCTTGCTCTTTCCTCCGGCTGTTAACCTAATCTGAAAAGTCAAAGCAAACCGGGTTCAAAGCATCATATGTGATCAAATTATTAAAGAAACAATCAAAATCAAGTTGATAAAAGGGGTAAAACTTGTGTAAAAATAACATATATCAATTCACTGAGACGATTGTACCACATTCGTCCAGATTGTTTCAGTCCATACAATGACTTACTTAATTTAATTGAATAATGTACTCTAGAACCTGATTTATATGCTTCAGGCATATTAAATCCTTCAGGGATTTTCATATATATATATATATATATCAGCTTCAGGCATATTAAATCCTTCAGGGATTTTCATATATATATCATTATCAAGCGAGCCATACAATAGGCTGTAACAACATCCATTAGACGCAAATCAAGTTTTTCATGCACTGCCAGACTTATTATATAACGAAAAGTAGTTGCATCCACCACAGGAGAATAAGTCTTCTCATAATCTATGCCAGGTCGTTGCGAAAACCCTTGGGCAACAAGACGTGCCTTATATCTTACAATTTCATTTTTCTCATTTCGTTTTCGCACATATACCCATTTGTATCCTACTGGCTTTACATCTTCAGGTGTACGGACTACAGGTCCAAAAACTTTTTACATCTTCAGGTGTACGGACTACAGGTCCAAAAAATTTTCGTTTGTTCAAGCGAGTTTAACTCTGCCCTCATTGCGTCTTTTCATTTTGGCCAATCATTTCTTTGTCGACATTCATTAATAGACTTTGGTTCTTGATCCTCGTTATCATTCATCATATTTAGCGCTACATTATATGCAAATTTATCATCAACGTTGACTTCATTTCGATTCCATCGTTTCCCGTTCATAACATAATCGATTGAGATCTCATTATTTTCACAATTTTCAGGTACCTAAGGTTGTTCTGGAACCGAAATATTAGTTATGACTGGGGACTCTTCTGGAGTTATTTTATCCTCGATTAGACCATCTTAGCTCCTTTTCTTTTTCGAGGATGACTATCTTTGGAACCGATAGGTCTACCACGCTTCAGGCATGCAGTAGACTCATTACTTTGACCTTCAGGGACAACAATTCTTACTGGAGCATTAACAGCTGGTACATGTGACTTAGTCACTTTTTTAAGGTCAGTAAATGCGTCTGGCAGTTGGACTTGCATTATCTTATGAACTTCTAGTTCACTTTGTTTTGTTCGAGGATCAAAATGAGATAAAGATAATTCATTCCAACTAATTTTCTTTTCCAGCTGCTTATTTTCTCCCCCTAATATTGGGAAATCTGATTCATCAAAATGACAATCAGCAAATTGAGCCGTAAATAAATCTCCAGTCAATGGCTCTAGATACTTTATTATTGATGGAGACTCGAATCCAACATATATTCCCAATTTCCTTTGAGGACCCATCTTAGTGCGTTGTGGTGGAGCAATTGGAACATATACCGCACATCCAAAAATTCTTAGATGGGAAATATTTGGTTCCTGACCAAAAACCAAGTGTAATGGGGAGAACTTATGATAACTTGTTGGCCTTATGCGAATAAGTGCTGCTGCATGCAAAATAGCATGTCCCCAACAAGAAATAGGAAGTTTTGATCTCATAAGTAAAGGTCTTGCAATTAACTGCAGACGCTTAATAAACGATTCTGCTAGACCGTTTTGTGTATGAACATGTGCTACAAGATGTTCAACGTCAATTCCAATAGACATACAATAGTCATTGAACGTTTTGGAAGTAAATTCACCCGCATTATCAAGGCGTATCTTCTTAATTGGATAATCAGAAAAATGTGCTCTTAGTCTTATCATTTGAGCAAGCAATCTCGCAAACGCCAGGTTGCGAGTTGATAACAAATATACATGTGACCATCTTGTTGATGCATCAATGAAAACCATAAAATTGGTCCACAAATATCGCCTTGAATACGTTCCAAAAACGTAAGAGATTCACTTCCTACTTTTGATGTTGATGGTCGAATAATCAACTTTCCTTGTGAACAAGCAGCACATGAGAAATCATTCGATTGAAGAATCTGCTGGCTCTTCAATGGATGACCACATGAATTCTCAATTATATTTCGCATCATAATTGATCCGGGATGGCCCAACCGGTCATGCCAAATAACAAACTTATTTTGATTCGCAAACTTCTGGTTTACGATAACATGTGTTTCAATAGTAGATATATGCGTGTAGTACAAACCGGAGGAAAATGCAGGCAATTTTTCCAATATACATTTGTTACCAGATATTGTATTAGTGATGTAAAGATACTCAATATTGCCATCACTTGTTGTCTCAATATGATATCCATTTCGGCGGATATCTTTGAAGCTTAGTAAATTTCTTTGAGATTTGGTAGAATATAATGCTTCATCAATATAAAATTGCGTTCCTCCGGGTAACAATATATTAGCTCTGCCGGAGCCTTCAATTAACTTTGTCTTACCCGATATAGTACTAACATTGGCTTCTTGCATTACTAAAGAAGAGAAGTATTTTTTTATTCTTGAGAATGGTGTGAGTTGTGGCACTATCAGCGAGACACATATCTTCATTATTGATATTGTTGCTGATCGAGTAAATACTCATTCTTTATTGAAACATAAAAAGAAATAAATCAATACCAAACAATATTGTTTAATATGAGAAAGGACAATCATATGAATAAATTCATTGATTAATCTTAAAAGGAAAACAACATGTTTAAATATTTATTTATGAATTACTAGAATTAAAACTTAAAAAACTTATTTTTTTAACACTTCCATCTCCAATCAAGTGATCAATTTTTTTCATTAGGATCATCAAAGAAATCAACAACATCTAAATGAGTGTCATCAAAATGGCCATAATCAGAATCGTCTTCTTCAAAAACAAAATTTGTTTCTATTTTCTTTCCTTTCCCATTCAGCGATTCTTGGTAAAGGATAACAAGATGTTTAGGCGTACGACAGGTACGTGCCCAATGACCTCTACCACCACAACGATAGCATAAATTTTCCACAGATTTGCTATTTTGGCCACCTTTATTTTTCTCGTCATCATTTTTCCACTTCTGGTGGAAAGATGTGTTCTTTGAAATACCACCACGATTTCCATAACCATGTCCACGACCACGACCACGTCCATGATTTCTTTAATGATTAAAATAGTTATGTGCTGCTACTTTCACTTCAGGGAATGTAGCAGAACTAGTTGGACGGGACTCATGATTAAAATAATTATATATTGCTCAACACATTCACTTCAGGGAATGGAGTATAGTTATTTGCATATATGAATTTATATATTGCTCAATACATTCACTTTAGGGAATGGAGTATAGTTATTTGCATCAAGATGAATTTCAACATCTATTTTTCCTCGTAATATCAAGAGTCACAAAGTCAAGTTTTGCAAGATTCGTCATTATAACACTATTATCAAAGTATAAAATGAATAACATAACAATCATTCAACTTCTTAAAATATTTTCAACGTGATAGGATTATTCAAAAGAATAATACTAATCAAATATATCCACATATACATATGTCTTCTTTCCAAACATCAAGAGAATTATTGCATATTTCTATTTTTGTTACATATTGAAATATACGTACCTTTTCTTCTTGCTCTGTTTTAAAAATCTTGTCCATCAATTTTCTTTACAAACTCATAATAACTCATGAAAATTTCTCAATGGATTTTACATCATACGTTGAGTACCCCATGTATATCTTTAGCCAAATTTCAAAATGATTAACACCTTGAGACAGATCGTGCTGATAACGTGTTATGAAATAACCCCAAATATTATGAAATATATACAAATATTCTAAAGTAGAAACACTAGAGAATTAAGAAGAGAATTCTTTCTTTGATTTTGGTGTGTCTTAACAATACAACTTCATGTCCTATTTATAGGCACAAAATAGTAGGTACAATTATTTCAAGAGTTGAGTACATAATGAAAAAGATGAATTTACAAGTAGTGGAAGAGCAATGATCACCCACTATAACATAAAGATAAGGACAAATAATTATCCATCATATCATGTAGTGGAGGATACATGGACATCCATATAATTATTCATAACAGATATGTCCATTTATTAGAAATTACACTTTCCAAATGTCTATCACTTTTAGATTAAGATGAAATTTTATTAATTGACTCAAATTGCATATACCTTTATAATTATATATACATCCACTAACATAGATAAACTTCAAATGCCAACCTCTAATGCTACCTTACTTTAATTCAGTCTAAATTCTCTTAGTTACATACTTACTCGATCTGAGACTTAATTACCACTCTATTGAAACCGAAACTAGAACCTAGATTACCATGCATGACCATGCCTCAGGGATATAATACACTTCATTTAACATCGAAAGTATAGGAGTTAAACATTCCAACCAACAACATATATTCAATTCACACTAATCTACTCATGGACTGTGTACAATTTTGATTTCTTAATTAACACATTGTTAATCTCACTGCCCCTAGTAACTCACAAGTAATTCACAGAACCACTATGGTTACCAACACAAATAAAATAAAGTCGTACACTTAATCAACCCTTAGCTAAATATAACAAGTTTACAACTGCAATTAACCAATTAATTTTTAACTAATTGCACAACCAAGTGAACCATCTACACTAATTATGAAAGAAATCACACCAAACCCAGTCGAACAAGATTTTTGTATCTAAAACATGTAAAGTAATTAACCGAGTGTAATAATGTGATTAATGACTAAAGTTACATAAGTAATTAATTAAACTAATGATTTCACAATATTTAGTTAATACTCAAATACAAAAGAGAAATGGCAGAGAGACGTACCAGAAGAAGGAAGGAGGAAAAGAAGTGAGGCTTGTGTATATATTCATGATGCTATTTATGTATGTGTAGAGAATGTGTGGTGGCACTTTAATAAGGAAATGGTGGGGCACGTGTCCCAAATTACTCCTAATCTTCTTTCTTTTCTTTTGTTTGCTTTAACAATACTATTATTGTTATAGAAAATTACAACTTCACACCTAGACATTTGTATGTAATTACTTTTTAACCCCAAGACCTCATGTAATTTACAATATAGTCCATAAATAATAAAATAAGTCCAATCCTTCAATATTAAAACATTTTCAGTTACAGCCCATATTGCTATTGTGATGGTATCAATATTTGCAAAATCAAATAAATATGTAATCTACTGCAACGAATACGATTCTATCTTTCGGGTACTCAACTCTTCGAATCAAAATAAATAAAGGTGTGGATAATCAAATTTACCTCTTGAAAATGTGGGGCGTCACACAAACTGCACATTTTCATCCTTCATTTCTGAGATAGAGCTCTATATATAGTGATGAGGGAAATGCCTAAAATCTATAGTACTATTTTCGTTGTTCTTCATTTTATATTTTATTTTTCCCCTCATCCTCCCATAAAACCACGGCATTTTGTACTTCTCATAGTTCAAGCATAGTCATTTTTGGGTTACTTTAATTAGAAATTATATCTGCCTTCGAGGTGGTTGGCCTCATCGCACATGGCAGGCCTTCCAAGTGTTTCTATCTTTTATTGCCCTTAACATTTCTTGCTTTACATGTTGATTTGTCTAGTATTCATTTTTCTGTTTGGGGCATTTTGGAAGTTCCAAATTTAGGCCCGTGATGTTTTAGTGGTAAGATTAAGGCCATGGTTCGCCGGAACGGTCGCGGTGGTTATCGCGGAGGTCACCGTTCCAGTTCCATTGCAACGTCACGGAACGATCGCAACCGTTCCACAACTTTTTTGCTTAAATTGCTCAAAAATTAAAAAAAAATCCTGAAAATTTTATAATTAGTAAATATTGTATTAAATGTCTAACTTTTTTAATGGGAATATTTTGAACAACAAAAGCTAATGTTTAAACTAGATTCAATATCACCTTACAAATCTATCAATAAATAAAATAGAAAATATGATAAAAAAAGTAAAAAATAATTATATTAAAAAAGTGGAAATGTCTTTCCACGTCACCATTTTCCTCTATTCCTCTAGTCTCTCTGTCCTCTTTGTCATCTTCTTCCTTTCTTTCCCCTGTAATAGTATTCTTTTTCCTCTTTACTTTTTCAGATTTTTCACTTGCAGGTTCAGTGCCAATAATTCAGGGAAATCTCAACAGCTCCAGCATTTTATTAACCCATGGTTATACTGTCAAAGTCGTTGATTTTGCATTAGTCCCTGAGAGTTTCAGCACAGCAGGTCATATTGACCTTGACCGCCCCGTTCCGGCCGTTCCATGGCCGGGAAATCGCCGGAACGGCTGAGTCAAAGCATTATCTCGCCTGTCTCGCCGATTCTTCGGCTGAACCACCCTGTTTCAAGTACAAAAACGAAATGACATGGAACTTTGGAACGCCGGGGGCCGTTCCCGTGCCGGAACTGCCGTTCAGGCCGCTTTCGCGGCGTTCCGGCGAACCATGATTAAGGCCCCATGACTTCGATGTCATGGATTCGATCCAACCATATATGTGAATTATTTCTCTATTTATATAGTAGTTCTTTGTTTTTAGTTTGTAACTCATTATTATTAATTGGTAATAGGAAATTGCTGATTACGATTGTTGATTTAATATTCAATGTAATGATGTAACTGTTTCATTCAAAAAAAATTCCAAATCTACAATACTATTTTTGTCGTCGTCTATTTTGTAATTGATTTTTTCCCACTCGTTTACCAACTCCTCCAATGTACTAGTTTACCAACTTGTGCTTCAAGCTTTCGTTGCTTTGAGGATGCAAGCTTTGATCGATATAACCACGGCCGAGTCGGTAACTTGCATATAGAGGAAGTGTAATCTACACATGAAACAAAATTAATTAACTCAAACGAGTAATTGTATATTGCTTAAACTTAATTGTTTGAACCCTCTCTAATCAAAGTAAAGGCTTATGCTCCTTTTAAGTTATGAACGAGTGATCATAAAAGAAAGACCATGCATGCAATTCTCAATCGATTTCCAACGGCTATTTCCTTTTACAAAAGATGGCAACCTATAATTTAGAGCATGTGATTTAAATGAGTGCCATATAGACTAAGAAAGAATTTGGTATTCCTAATTTTAGCAAAGGCTAATGAAATAAGGGCGACAATAAAAAGATAACCAGATACACTTCGTACAAAAAGAATAATATATAAGTGATAATATCAAATGATAATGTTAGATTTATCACTAAATAATTCATGTTAAATTTATCACAAAAAATGATTTTGAAAATTTTAGTAGTGACAAGAATTTTACATAAATTGTCACTCATAACAATTAATGATAAGGAATCATCAATTATCGTTAATGACAACTTAAAAAGAATTCTTAATTATCACTAAAAATTATTATAGTAATAAAATAAAAGATATTGTCACTCATTATATATATTTAGTGACATTTTGGTCATTATCACATCACATTTTATCACTAATATTAGTGATAATATACTTCCTTTTTGGCTAATATGAAACAAATAATTTCTAGCATGCAGTCAACTAATCTATCAAATTATAGGACCAGACTCATTTAGACATATAATATGAAAGGTAAGATGAAATTTTGAAAATCCTTCCAAATTAAAGAGATAAGGGATCAAAAAAGATGCATCCTTAACTTTACTTCTATTTATAGAAGATTCATATCGGTGATGATGGTCGTATGCTATAAGACTCCCATCTGCTTCCATCAAAAAAATAATATAAGATTCCCATATGGATCCTGAAAGGTCGTATACTATAAGACTCCCATCTGCTTCCATCAAAAAAAATAATATAATATTCCCATATGGATCCTGAAAGATGATCAAGCAAATTGGCAGCTAATCCTACAAAGAAAATATTCCAAATTAAATATGGAGGAATTGTTTATTATCTTTAAAACTTAGGAAGTGATTGGACCAAAAGGTCAAACTAGGGGTTTACATAAACCTCGTACAATCTGCCCAAACAGTTCAAACTGAGCCGAACCACTCGAAAATCGTCGTTTTCAAATTTTTAAATAGTAGTGGCGGTTTAAAAATGTTACAACCTGTTACGTTTAGGTCGGATAGTGAGTTTAATAATTGTAACCCGCTTAACCCACAACCCGGTCGACCGCTAATTATATATGTTACGCATATATGTATATCTAGCTAAAGATTAGCACCAATTAGCTTTGACAATAATATATAAATTGATGCGGGTAAAAATTTTCAGTAATGTAATGTCACGTGATTTGCCACATCAGGAGGGAATCCGATCCAACTCACAGCAAACTAGGCTAAGAGTTTCATTTGATATAGATTGCACTCTCTATTACGCAAGCTGCCTACGTACCCAAAGTAATGGGATCAAGTCAATTCGTAGTTCTATAGTGGAGTTACTCTCCAAAGTTGCCAGTGGATTTTTACGAGGAGAGTTGCCAGTGGATTTTTACGAGGAAAGTAGATAATAATCTCTCACTAACTCTTTTGATATATATATATATATGGAGCTGGTAGGGGCTATGGCCGTGGGCCAAAACTTAGCATTAGCCCACCAGATTATTTATTAAACCCATTACTTACCCATTTAATATTAAAATAGCCTAGTTACTTTTATAGCCTTACGAACATAACGGGCCATATTCCTTATGGGCTGCCAGCCCTGGCTTGACTATTATATTATCCGCGAACTTGATCCACAGGTGGCGTCCTGGCACGAACCGGGGATAGATTAATTAGCATAATACCCCTACACATTTTTGGTGCACATCATAATGTCACCCACTTCCGGGTTTACCTAGTGGGATATCTGGGAGTAGAAGTATTGTATGTGTGCTATCGTTCTCGATACCATCTATAAAGGATTTGTTTCTAATTGAAACCGCTAATTTTCATAGGACAATGGAGTCAAACTTTCAGCACTTTTTGAGGATACCGCGGCGGACCTCGAGTTGCCACTGCCCATAGCAGGTTGTCGAATTTCTGACCCTCTTGAGGGAGACATGACCCTTTACTTAGAGTACTTTTGTTCAGGGTTCACCATCCCTTACCACAAGTTTTTTGGGGAAAGTTTGGCCCACTACCAAATTTGCATAAGTCAATTAACCCCCAATTGTTTTATCTTCTTTGAGAGTTTTATTCATTGATTTACCGAGTTAGACTTTGAGATAAATCTGGATATCTTTCAGGATCTTTTTACGGTTCTACCGTGCCTTACGCGTATTTTTTCGCTTCATCAACTGCTAGGTTTTTGGAGGGTAACATTAGCTCTAAGGATAATTGAAAATCAAAGTTTTTTTATTTTTCCTATTACTCACTTGGGTATATCGACGCCGTTGAACTGGAATGAGGGCGTTGCCCCTCATAAGATCACTCGCGCTCAAAAACAACTTAGAGTTATTTTGAACAAGGCAGGTTTATTTGACTGTAAGTTCGACGTTAGCCGGTTATATACTCACTATATATATATGTCTTCACTTTTTTCTCAATTCATGATGTAGCTTTCAAGCAATGTTTGCCATTATACTTTCGGATATTAACACTCTCCATGTATTTTTTGCATGTGTGAAGGTAGCCAACGGTGGAAAATTGAGATCCACTGCCCCTCCGACTCCTCTTACCACTGTGGCTTCGGCGGCTACAGCTAACCCATCAGTGCCTCCACTCATCTCTTCAAAAGACATGATCGGGGCCGCTAAGTCTTCGGGACTCGCCCAATCTAACCAAGTGCTATCATACTCGATTTTGGCTCTATGATGGCCAGTTTTAGCCTAGGGGTGTTCATGGCCTTGTGTTGGGCGCCCCCGGTAGCCTTCAAGGCACAACAGTATTGGAAAAAGAGAATGGTAAGAGTAGGCTCGGGGGCTCGACCCACTCCCTTTCTGAAGACCGGCGTGATAAGAGATGGCCTTTCGAGGGGAGTGTGACATTCCCGAGGGGTCGCGCACCCTCGTACTATTTGCCTCATCCAGTGCCACCGGCGAAAAGTGTTTATGATTCATTTTTGGGGAGTTCTAGTTCCTCCGGCCTTGGCAAGGGGTTATTTAATTTTTGGGCGAACCTGGACCCCAAGGTTAACTTTTTTTGGGATACCACTAATTATGTGATCCCTTGGTCTATGATGTGAGTGTCCGTGACTGATCACGACTCTACTCATTTATCTTCTCTATCAACTTAATGCCTCGACCAGAAGATCTCTACCGGGGCGACTAGGTAAGCATTTCCGTGTGTCATTGCCATCATTTGGAGGCTATATATTTATGCATTTAAATTTTTGACACAATTTTTTTGTGTTCTCAATCAATCCAACCATCCCATCATCTTCAACTTAAGCGTGAAGAATTGGAGAAAAAGTATGGCGAGAGTCTCCAGCAGAACTAGAAGCTACTTTCTACGTTTTTTGGAGGTAAGGGGTTGGCTGAAAAATGGGAGAAGAAGTATAGCGAGGCTAGGAAGAAGCTTGAGACAGAAGTATCCGATGGTTCTCAAATACTGTAAAACTCTTCGTGAAAGTGGTCGGTATCCGGGCAATGATTTCAAGTGGTTGTATGGTGATATCCTCGAAACTAGCGACGAGAAGACCGAGATGGGTGGCGATATTGATAGTTGGGGTGTTGGTCATCCTCTTAGCATTTTAGCCCTCTCATGTCTTTAGTATTTCGGCCTATCTACTGGTTTTTGAACTATTTTTATTCTAGTCTTATTTTGTTATTTGTAAGACTTATTCTTGTCTACTCAATTGTGAGTTAGTCTCATTACATTATGAATGCTAGGAGTGAGTGCCCCTTGGGAGATTAAAACACCAGGCTTTAGAATTACAAGCCACTATCACTAGCTGTTCGATACCTCCTTGCCCTCTATTTCTGAGTATGTGTTCTACAATATTTAGGAGCAAGTTTGTAAGGGGTGATTTTTGGCTCTTGTAAGTGCCATACGCATTTATTCATTTACCATACCTTTATGTCAGTCTGAAAATGTTTATTTTCCAGGCATCGGTGGGGGGAGGGGCATTTATTTTGGTACTATTGGTTGTTATATGTTTGCAAGCCAACGTTCAATTTTTGAAGTATAGCGGCCCCCACTCTTTAGAAGTTTTTAACATAGAATTTTAGGATGCTTGAATAGCCATATGTGTTATTTATTTGTGGCACGAGGTGAATTATCACGCTAGCCATATTGATATAACTTGGTCCAGAGTCCATGTTGGGGCGGGGGGTAGTTTTTCAAACCTCATTCCCTCTCGGTGCTACTGGAAGGATTATAAAGTGGGCTAGCCTCAACCGAACTCTCAATGGTTCGGGGAGCTTTTGCTGTTCCACCTATGTTAGCCTCTGAAGGGGCCTTAGGTTTTGTGAATAGCTTCGGTCAGAATTATTGGTCTCGAGGAGCACTTTTTAGGTGTTGTTAAGTCACCATGTTCATTAACGTCATACACATACATATGATATGCTAGTATGTTATCAAATAAAACTAACATACACCGCAGTATAATGAGAAAAGGTGCGTATCCGCACTTAATAGGCAGATAGGCAGATAGTGAAAACTCAAAAATATTCAAACATCAATGCGAAATGTACGGAGGTGCACATAGGCACCTCAAAACTCAAGCAAAGATAGGTTGTGCTGGTGGGCACCCCTACTCAACACTTGGCTTATGGCCAACCCAAAATTTTTCTATGAAAAATATAGGAAATACGATAGTGCTTAAATTTATTTGATACTGTTGATGCCTCACTGGGCATAATACCTTAGTGATTTGGGGGGTACCCCAAAAAGGTGGTTATCTCATGCTTGGCCCCCAATCCAGGTTCTCCCTTCACCGTTGTTGGCTCTCTGCTCTCGATCTTTGTTGGCTATATGTCCTTCGCTAGTATCTTTTAATGTACGTAGGAGCTTCTTCTCTTAGTAATGGGTGTTGGGTATTTGGGGTGTGTTGCTCCACCTCGGGGTGATTAAAGCTATTTTGTCCTCCTTGAGGGTGGCTGACTGTTAGTAGGATGTCCAAGTGTTAACTGCTTGGGTCTCACACCCCAAGTAATCTTTTGACCACGAAAAAACTTCACCATCTTCGTGGAGTGGGCCGAAAATGCACCCAAAGATATGGACAAAAAACATCTCTCCTAGTGCTTCCACTGTCTCACCCGTGAATCCAGTGAGAGGGGTGTTGACCGCTTGGAGTTGCACATTATCCACACCTAGTTAGGTGAAGGCATTGTAAAAGATGATGTCTACTAAGCTTCCAGTGTCGACCAGAATTTTCTTCACCCAAAAGTTGGATATGGTCGCCGATATCACCAAAGCATCATTCACTAACGGGATGTTATTTTTCATGTCTTGTATTCCAAACTCTATCACTTTGGCTCCACTTGATTCACTTGCTCATCATGTGGGGAGCTGCTGGCATATAGCCCCGTAGCAGCTCTTAGTGAGGCTTTCCTAGAATTCACGGAATCTCCCCCCGCTGGGCCTTCTAATATCACCCTATGATCCCATTCACTGGGCATTTTCTATATCCAGGATAGCCCTAGGGGGTTTTTCTTTGCCCCCATCTCTACTCGCAGTCCCAAGGAGTCCTGGGTGGTTGCCTCGGATGGTGCTACTACTTCTTGCAAGTAGCCCTTCTTGATGAGCTTCTCAATCTCTACCTACAGATGGTGGCATTCCTCGGTAGTGTGACATGTGCCCTGGTGGAACCTACAATATTTCTTTGACTTCAGGCAGATGGGATTATCCTTCATCTTTTTTGGCAATTGGACTGTGCCTTGCTGCTCGGCGATAGCCAAAACTTGTTCTCGCAGAAGTGTAAAGAAGATATACTTAGAGAACCCTGAAGGAGGCATGTAATTACGCTCCTTAGCCTCTGGCGTCTTATCATCTTCCCTTGTCTTCCTTTTATTACCACCACCCTCTTGCTTTGTCGGACCGATAGTCTCTTTGATCCTAATGTATACTTCGGCTCTAGCCAACAGCTCTTCCACGGTCGCGGGCTGTCCCAGCTAAAGACTCCTTGAATCAACTATTGCGTAAGTTCCTTTGCATTATCCTTGATAGCAATTCGTGGTTGACATACAGTACTTCGGACACCACTATGGAGAGATGCTGTAGGTATTCTCTCAAAGCCACTACGTCTTTTTGGTCCACCATGAATAGAAAAGATTCGGTCTTAGGATACTTCTTGTTCATGGAAAAATAATTAAGAAAACTCCTTGTCAACTGCTCGAAGCCAGTAATGGTACCGGCCAGAAATTAATTGAACTAACTAAGGTCCCAACCAGATAGTGTGGTTCAATTTTTTTTACAATAGGTCATGTCGCTGACGTCGTACATGTCAGCCTTAGTATTAAACTTGTCAATGTGCTCATGAAGGTCTCTAGCTTCCTCATACTCATTTAGGTGTGGTATCTTTAGTCCTTGTGGTAGGGATTCTGCAAAAATTTCCATGTAGAAAGGATTTCTCTTGGGGTAGCTACTGCTAAAGGCACTAGCTGCATATCCTGATATCTTCCACGGTTCTCCAAACTTTCATCATACTGATGTGCTTGTCTATACCGACCTTCTCACCTCAGCAGGGCCTCTTCTAGGGTCAAGGAGACTTGACCCCTTCGTGGAAACCAGGGGGCTTTAGCCTTCTTTTTTTTCCACATGGTGGCTTCTCATGAGTTGAAAACACGTTGTTCTCTTTCTTTTCATGTGCTACCCCATTCACCAAGGAGTTGGATCGCCTTGATCCAATCCCGCCGGGGGTCAGGGACTCTTGACTTCGGTGGAGACATTGGCTAAGCACAACTCGCTGGGGGTAACTCTTTTCCCGAGGTTCCTGATCTCTACGATTTGATTGAGGGGATAGAACTTGAACTTGGGCCCCCTCTCTTGAGGAGGGGGCGCCTTCTTAGTATTCCTCACCTGGGCACAAGCTAACAGCTGATAGAATGGGCGTCGCTCTTGACGGGTATGCCTGGGCGTACTGCTGGACCTCTAGTGCCGCTGTCCATACTGAAGCGTCCTTAACAAGAGCCAGGAGTGACTGTTAAGTGATCTCAAACACGCTAGTTGTAGTGGATGGAATCATTGCTGGCGTTACAAGATGCACGTTCTGCTCATTCGCCGGGGGTGGTACTTCAGGACCTTCGCCATTAGCCTGAACGTTCGGAGGACCTTCTCCACCGACTTGAACGCCTGGCAGATCTTCAGGTGTGGGGCTAGGGACTTCACCGCCCGCAGCTAGCTGATTGTTGCTAGTCATCCTATCATCGGTGGTACGTGCTTAGGACCTAGTTTGCATACTCAGTGGCTGGAGTGCTATTCCCAGAGATGGCGCCAAATTGATGCGGGTAAAATTTGTCAGCAGTGTAATGTCACGTGATTTGCCAAGTAGGGAGGGAATCCGATCCAACTCACATCAAACTAGGCTAAGGGTTTTATTTAATATAGATTGCACTCGCTGTTATGCACGCTGCCTGTGTATCCAAAGTGATGGAATCAACTCAGTTCGTAGTTTTATAGTGGAGTTACTGTCCAAAGTTGCTAGTGGATTTTTATGAGGAGAGTAGATAATGATCTCTCAGTAGCTCCTTTGATATATATATATAACTGGTAGGGGCTATGGGCCGTGGGCTAAAACTTAGCAGTTGCCCACCAGATTATTTATTAAGCCCAATACTTAGCCATTTAATATTAAAATAGCCTAATTGCTTTTATAGACTTATGAACATAACGGGCCATATTCCTAAGGGCTGCCAGCCTTGTGCGCTTGGCTATTATATTATTTGCGGGCTTGATCCATAGGTGGCGCCCGTGCCCTATCAAGGGGTAGATTAATTACCATACTGCCCCTAAACATTTTTGGTGCACATCATACATATGTACTCTCTTACAAGAATGTTTTATTCATGTAACACTTTATTTGTTATTTGGGTAAACAAATTGATTACCTTTTGTTTGAACACTTGTTTTCATTTGATTTGAAGAAAGTTTCATTTTTCTAAGAAAATATGTGTTATATATACTTATGATGAATTTATAGAACAATTTAGTTCTCGTAATATTCAAGAGTTTTCACTCATTAAAAATTATGATAATCTAAATTTTATTTAATAATACCACTTATTCTTGTATGTTCCACCTACTCAATTTTTCAAAATTAAATTTACAACAACAAATATGTTCTTTAATTTCACTCACTAGTTGCAACTACAAATAAGTCGAAAAAACTATGCTTATAATTTGAAAACCGCCAAACCTCCTGCTAAATACGTTCAACCAGACTAACCGTACCGATCAGTTTGAAAAAAATAATTATGCCTTTTTGGTTTGAGATTTTTGCCAACCTGCACATGTCGGGTCGGGTTGATTTTTTCACCCATAAAACTGCCCAAGCCCAACCACATACACCCCTAAGTCAAATGGTGTTTATATCATTGATGTAATGATAATAAAACAATAACCATTCCATAGTTATTTATTTTTTATAGAAAGTGTGAAAACATTCTATGAAATATAACATCAATTTTCTCTTCATATTCGTTTATACATAGGACGATTAATTGAGTCAGGCCTACTGGAGAATTGATTGAGCTGAGCCCAACCAAATATGAGCAGAGTCGATTTTGAAGTGCCAAAAGTAAGCTCGATCACATAAATTGGGAAATATTTTAAAATTTATTAGAGGTCATGAGATCAATATTAACAAATTTGATATCACCAACTACAATAATGCATCCATTTTAAGTTTATCAAATAAGGCTATGGTTTGTATATACATGACGTGTGTATATATCTATACTCTCTTATAAAGCACCAACACCCTATAATAACTACTTTTGGTGTGTTTTGAAATGTCATTAATACATTACCCCCAACTAAAAAATAATTTTAAAATAATTTTTGTCCTACTTTTCTCCATCTTCTCTCCATCAGGTATTCCTCACTTCTCTGTCTCTCTCTCTCTCTCTCTCAAGTTTTCTCATTCTTTTTCTCCCAAAAAATTAATAATCACTTTTCAACTCATTTCTAATTATTTACAAGATCTATAAAAAATCATAATTAAGTAAAACTATGTTCACTACGTATTCAATCTAAAATATTCATACTAGATAAAAACAAATTAATCACTTTTTTATTGAAAACTTTCATTTATCCAGCACAAGCATTGAGCGTGTCAATACGACTAGTAAAAAATAAAATAAGAGAATAAATATTAATTTGAAATAAGGAATACGATGTGCTGAAAAGTAAAGGCTGTGTTTGCTTTTATTTTGGGGGGTGTTTTTGGTGAAAATTTTGGTGAAACATTTTATTGGGAGTTGTGTATTTTGATGAAAATGTGTTTGGTTTTATTTTGAACAATTAGTATTTTAATCATTTTTCATGAGAATGTGTTTGGATTAGCTATTTTGAAGTAACATTTGAGTGTGTGTTTTTTTTTGAAAATGTGTTTGGTTTTGTTTTCAGAAGTAACAAAAATCACTGTAGCAGTCAAATCATGTAAAGTTTTGTCTGAAAAAGTTGTTTGAATGATTAATGATGATTGAAAAGTATATTATAATATAAGTTTGAAATTATTGTAATATATATGAATGAGTATATGTATATATATTGGAATTGATGTGATATATTTATATATATGTGTTTATATATAAGAGTGTATCTATTATATAGTGTATACATAATATATACATATATTATATTTTACATAATATTATATGTAATATCATATGAATAATATATTGTACATAATATAATATATAATATATGTGTATATATATGATATTATAAAATTACAATATACACGAGATATAAGTATTATATACGTAGATATATAATATAAGTTTTACATATAACCCCATAAATGTATATACGTATGTATATATATAAAGTATAATATTAATATACATATATTATTATGACATTACACATATGTACTATATTCGTATATATATGCATGTATGCAATATTACAATTTATACTATTATGCCTATGTATACACATACATAATACTATACATACATATCTATACTATATACCTATGTATATATTGTATGTTACACATACATAACATATAATATACTGTATATTATACAAATATAACGTATGTATATATAACATATATATTTTTTGTATATATACATATACATGAGTTTATAATATTGGACATACATATGTATAATATAGCATTGGTTATAGTAATATTCATAATAATATATATACATGTATAATATTATATATATATATATACACACACACAAACATTCTAATAATGTAGAATATCCTGTATCCTCCTCCTCATGCTCAAGAGCAAACTTAGTGGAAGATCTAGCCATGGACCCCGTAGCCACAGTAGTCCTAAACATCTCGGTGCACAAGTCATAACACTGTAATCCCGCCTCTATGATCCTATCTCCATCTTTAAGTGACTGTTAATAAGAAAAAAAATATATAGTTAATGTTTTTGCATAATAATATGTTATTATAAAATATACAAAAAAAAATGTTATTAACCAATATTTAATGTAAAAATGAGTTACAATTACCGAAGCCAATAAAGCAAGAACGTCATCTGGACCCGTGACAGTGTTTCACTCAGGATCCCATCCGAGACCTGTATGTGTAGTCATCTAGCCATGAAACACTTTCCATACTAATTTACACTCGTTCCATTTCCCTTGCAGTTGCAAAGGGGTATACGTATAGAAAGGTGCAACTGCCTGATTAAGCCTATCACAAATTTGCACTCATACGTAGTTAGAAAAGCTAGGTAACAACAGTTAGCCCTGAAGAAACTGTTCATAGTATATCTCGATAAAGAATTTCTCACTTGGAGCAGGCCATTTTGCTATATCAGCCCTATTTCTTTTTGATTTAGTATCTGACTCTGGCCTGGAAGAAGAGGTCATTTACTTGATGAAGCGTCTTCATTTAGGTCAGGAAAGACTCGTTGAACAAACCCTGCATGAGGATGCAAAACGTAGCGTCCACCTTGGCTGTATAAGGCAAGTTGCTGGCGAATGTAGCTTTCGATTGGTTGTCTATATCGTGGCAAAGCGCTAACATTCCCTGCAATAATCTGACGTTGTTGAAGCAAAAAGGTTGCATAACCTCGGCGTATGTACTCTATTCCGAATTTGAACAAAAAGGAATATCTGATCAGTTCTTCAATGGTGTAAAAGTGAAGAACAAATTCTTCAGCCCACCTGGCTGTATTCAACATCCAATGTTTTCCAAGTTTGCCCGCTTTCTTTTGCTCTTTATTAGCGGCAAGGAACTTCTCAAAACGTTCCGTTTCTTCATCATAATCATCAGCCCATAATTTGGCTAGATATTCACGAGCCTCATCTTCTATCCACGAGTTGACCGGATTTGGGTGCTCCGCAACAAGCGGTCCTTTACCTTTCCATAACTTAAATGGATTAGGAGAGAGAGTGTTCTGGGGAGACTTGACAACGGAGGGGATAGCCGAATAGCCGATCTTGTTGAGATCTTCCTCATCTGGATCTTTGTTCCAATCACCCATGTGGGGGTTCTTGAAAACAATCTTGTTTTGGCGCTGAGGATAAAAGGACTCGTCCGAGTGACCGTTTGAATTGAAACGCTGAAGATCATAATCAGCTCTGTTGAAAACTGGACGACGAATATACTCAAAGCGGGATTGAAGACGCTCCAAGTTATATAGTCCTAGATTGGAAAGACGCTCGAAGATTGCAAATTTGTGAGAGTTGGACATATCGGGCCGATGGAGAGTTGTTTGAAATTGTATTTCCAACTCGGCAAGCATTTGAGTGTCTCGTTCTTTGGCAGCATAATAGAATTCAACATCTGGAGTATATCCGCTCGGGAAGAAATCGATGACACGAGGAGGAGGTTCCGTTGGCGTAGGAACAATGGCAATCGCTTCTGTTGGGATGGGGGCCACTTCTATCGACGGCTCAGTGTTTAAAGTCGCTTCACTGGCTGATGAGGTTTCAGCGTCAGGAAGGGCTTGAGATGCTTCCTTAGCGATATCCACAACAGTTGCCATATCCACATCTACTTCAATTGGAATCTCGGATGAAAGAGGGGCATCAGCGATTGGTGCCTCTTGAGGTACATCTTGATCTGATACACGTAAGCGATTGAGAAAAACAAACAAAATTTCTATTAAGTAGAAATTTAGAAAAGAAAAGACTAAATCGCTTACCCTGAGGAATATCATCGACTATTTCAGTCGCTTGATCTGTTTCATGGACAGGTTCCTCAGGCTCCGAGACAACTTCTTCTGGATCTAAGTCGAGAAAAGAAGTTATAGGATCAACACGAATGGGAATATCTAAATCTTTAAGAGTGTTGAGAACATATTGAATATCTACTTCACATTGTGCTGAAAGAGTTTTTATCCTAGCGTTAGAGACTTAGAAACTAACAAGGAAAGGATATACTAATTTGCTTAGCAAATACTTACCCTGAACACTAGAAAGCCTCTCAGATTGAGTAGCGGCTTGAGGATCTGAGCTGATTTTTGGAACAGCGTCAGAGGGAGGAATGCTCACTGACTCTCTAAGCGCTGGATTCGCTGAAGTGCTAGAGGAGGCTGCGGGAGTAGAAAGAGATGTACGTCTTCGTGCAAGTGGTACATCTTCTTCTACTACTTCCTCTTCCTCGGGAACGGAAAAGATAAACGCTGTAGGAGGCGATGGAGATTTAGGGGAGGGAGAAGGAGAAGGAATCTTTTGCTTCTATTTGGGCTCCGGCTTCTTCTTCTTGGGTTCAGGCTTCTGTTTCTTTGCTGGCTTGGATGGCTCAGCGACTTTGAGAACTATTTTTCTCTTAGGTCGCTTGACCACCACTTCTTTTTCGGATGAAGAGGATGATGATGAAGAGGAAGACGCTTGATCTTCATCATCACTACGAACAACTCCTAAAGCACGAAGTCGCTCACGCTTTTCTTTTGGAACAGCTGCACCACCTAGCTTCCTTGGCTTTTGCAGCTCAACGATCATTTTCTTTCCGTAGAATTTGGTCGCTGGAATCTTCTTGCCATAAGAGTTTGCATAACCGCAAGCGCTAATAATACGATTTAGCACAATCCCATAAGGCTTGGGATTCACCGACTTGGCCATCGCTGCCTTGAAGCGATTAAAAACGTAGAGAGACCAATTTACCTTTAATTTGGTCAGAATGGCCACCATCATCTTGTACTATATGTTTGTAACTTTATCGAATGTCCCTATTCTGCATTCGATCATCTTTGAGCATATATCCGCGAGAATAACATATTCTCCCTTCATGTCGTTCTTCTTGAAGTTCGGCTCCTATGCAGTAACAACATCTTCTTTCTTGACCAATTCCCAGACTTTTGTAGCATCTCCGAGATTGACGTGTTCCACCTCAGAGCCATCATTGGGTAGAACCAACAATGAAGAAATCAAGGAAGGGGTAAGAACAAAAGTCTCTTTAGCGAAGGGGAAGACGCAGGATATGGAATTTTCCTCTTTAGAAATCTGAGCATTGTTGAGAAAGTAGAGAGATTCGTCTTCAAAGTAGTTGAAAATAGTAGTGATCATATCTCTCAAACCAGATTCTTGAACGAGTGGAAGAATCGTTCGAAGAGGAAAGTTCTGGTTATCAAACAGGTAGTCCCAGTTAACCAGAAATCCAGCGTTAACAGTGACTGGTTTTTTAGCATGGGAAGTTTTTCCGGTAGCAGACTTGGATGATTTGGAAGATTTTGAAACTTTGGGTGCCATTCCTAAAAGTTTGAAAGCTTTTTGAGAGAAAGAGTATTTGCCTTGAGAGAGATGAAGATTTTGACAGTAGAGAAAATTTGAGAAAGTGATAAAGTCTGACTGTAAAAACCTTGAAGGGTTTAAATAGAGGCAAAAAGTAACTTCTCAATGGCTATGATTTTGACACGTGGACAGTCAAAGAGTTTGAATTTTGAAAGGAGTCAAATCTGATACGTTTTAAGGAAAATACGAATGCAAAAAGTGCGGTAAAATAGTTTATCAGTTACCAAAAAGAGCAAAATTTTGGGATCCGCAGTTACCAATTTATTTGAAAAATGTTTGAAAAGATTTGAAATTTTCAGCGTGAAGTACACGCGCCTGATTGTACATTGACACGTAATCAGACTCGTGCAGACCTGAACTATCTCGGTTTTAGATAAAGGTCATTAACCGTCAGTTATCAAATCTAATCTTTTGTACTTATCCACACGCTATCCTTTTATCGATGAAAACTATGCATGAATTTTTTATTTTTTTTTAAATAATTTTCTTAGCGTTAACGTGGGAATTTCTTTAACGCTTAAGACTTTTGGAGAACGAAATTTAATTTTGTAAAGTTTGAGATAAAGTCAATCGCTTGAATTTATAAAAGACATTTTTATTTAGAGATTGACTTTGTCATGCATAAAGATAAGCGCTAGTGATTAATGCATATATTTTTAAATCATTTTTTATCACAGTCGCTTATAAATTGTTATAAGTACAATTTTAAAGTTTCCCCTAAAATTGATGACTTATTTCAGATTTTTGTCAAAACGCTTTAGAAATAAACATAAGGTGGATTCCCCTTAAATTATATGCCTATTAAATATGATGCTTTATGATTTAAGCGTTTAAATCAATCATACCTAATTCACTTCTCAAAGTGAGAAAGCGTTGTTCGTTGAGCGCTTTGGTGAAGATATCTGCCAATTGTTTGTCAGTTCCAATGAAGTGCATGGAGATATCTTTCTTTTGAACATGGTCACACAAGAAATGGTATCTAATGTCAATGTGTTTAGTTCTAGAATGAAGGACAGGATTTTGGGTCATAGCTAAAGCGCTTTGGTTATCACAATGGATTGGGGTAGGACCTAGGATAATTCCATAGTCTCTAAGTTGTTGCCTCATCCAAAGAATTTGCGCACAACAGCTCCCAGCGGCTACATATTCTGCCTCAGCGGTAGAAGTCGCTATGGATTGTTGTTTCTTACTATGCCACGAAACTAGTCTATCACCTAGAAATTGACATATACCACTAGTACTTTTCCTATCTATTTTGCATCCTGCAAAATCTGCGTCTGAATAACCAATTAGTTCAAAAAGGAGAGTCCCGTGGATACCATAAGCCCATATTTTGTGTGCCTTTTAGGTATTTAAGGAATCTCTTGGCAGCATTAAGTGTGATTCTCTAGGATCAGCTTGAAAGCGTGCACACATGCATACCGAAAACATAATATCCGGTCTACTAGCGGTAAGATAAAGAAGTGATCCAATGACACCTCTATAGTTAGTGATATCAATTTTTTTTCCACTTTCATCTTTATCTAACTTAAGCGTTTGGCTCATTGGAATTTTTGAAGATGATGCATTTTTCATACCAAATTTCTTAATCATATCTTTTGTATATTTAACTGGGTTTATAAATATTCCATTAGGGAGTTGTTTAACTTGTAATCCTAAGAAGAAAATTAATTCACCCATCATGCTCATTTCAAATTGATCTTGCATCATTTTCGAAAATTTCTCACACAATCGCTTATTTGTAGAACCAAATATAATATCATCAACATAAATTTGGACTAAGAGAATATCTTCATTATGGGTAATTTTAAATAACGTTGTGTCAACGCTGCCTTTTGAAAAGCCTTTACCTATAAGGAAGATAGAGAGAGTGTGATACCATGCTCTTGGTGCTTGTTTAAGGCCATAGAGTGCCTTATCCAATTTGTAGACCATACTTTTGCCATGGTTGTTGATGAATCCTGGAGGTTGCTCCACATAGACTTCTTCTTGGAGTTTACCATTCAAGAATGCACTCTTTACGTCCATTTGATACACCGTGAATTTGTTGAATGCGGCAAACGCTAGGAACATACAAATCGCTTCAAGACGAGCTACTGGGGCGTATGTCTCATCAAAATCAATACCCTCTTCTTGACAATAACCCTGAGCGACTAGTCTGGCTTTGTTTCTTATAACAATGCCATCTTCGTCCATCTTGTTCCTAAAAACCCATCTAGTCCCAATAACTCCTTGATGAGTTGGCCTTGGTACTAGCGTCCAAACCTTGCTTCTTTCAAATTGGTTAAGCTCTTCTTGCATTACTTCAACCCAACTTGAATCACTGAGCGCTTCATCCACTTTCTTTGGTTCCATTTGAGATAAGAAACTTGCAAACATGGCCTCATTAATTGTAGCTGACCTAGTTCTAACAGGTGCTTCCATATCTCCAATTACTAGCTCTGGTGGATGGTCTCTAAGCCATTTACGGTCTGGTTGGAAAGGGTTGAGAGACTCTTGGTTATCAATCGCTTGATCCCTATTTGTCTCTTGCGCAGTCGCTTCATCATTCACAGTTCCAATTTGCTCTTGATGATCATTCTCTTCATGATCATCAACGATTCTGACTTTATCATCATTTGTAACCTCACGAGTAACCTTAGGAATAGGCACAAAGATCTCATCATCAGCGTCATCATCACTATCATCATTGAGATTAATTTGTGACGCTTGTTGGGCAAGATCTTCAATTCCTACATCATCAGGATTAACCTTACTCGGTTCCTGGTTAGCATCATCAAACACAACATGAATGGATTCTTCAACCTTCGATTTGATCTTATTTAGGATGCGAAAAATCTTTCCATTCTTGGCATAGCCTAGAAAGATTCCCACATCCGCTTTAGGATCAAAGGTCTTTAGGCTATGGGATCCATTATTATGAATGAAACATTTTGAACCAAATACATGAAAATATGAAACGTTAGGCTTACGTCCCTTCCAAAACTCATATGGAGTCTTCTCATGTTGCTTGTTGATCATACACCGGTTCTAAATGTAGCAAGCTGTGTTGATGGCTTCGGCCCAAAACCTTTGAGGCAGCTTGGACTCTGCAAACATCGTCCTAGTGGCTTCTTTAAGCGTTCTGTTCCGTCGCTCAGCAACTCCATTTTGTTGAGGTGTTCTAGGAGCAGAATACTCATGAAGTATTCCAAAGCCTGTACAAAAATTCTCAACAAATTGGTTAGTAAATTCAGTTCCTCTATCGCTTCTAATTCTTGTCACCTTTAGATCTTTTGAATTTTGCAGTTGACAAATTAGCGCTGTGAGCTTGACACTAGTTTCATCTTTGGCCGCCAGAAATTCTACCCATGTATAGCGAGAGAAATCATCAACTATTACTAGCGAGTACTTTTTACCACTAACACTCATGATTTGAATAGGACCAAACAAATCTAAATGCAATAGTTCAAGAACTCTAGAAGTAGATAGACATGGTTTCTTCTTAAAAGATGATTTAACTTGTTTACCCATTTGACATGCATCACATAAGCGATTCTTTTGAAAGGAACCCTTAGGTAATCCCTCTACAAGATTTAGCGATATTAACTGAGAGATTGCCTTAAAGTTGAGGTGATTCATTTTTCTATGCCATAACCAACCCAATTCATTTTAACTTTTAGCAACAAAGCATGTGGGGTTGTTATCAAATGTAGAATCCCAATCCACTAAATACACATTATTTGTTCTTTTTCCTCTTAATTTAGTAGACTTAGTCTTAGCGTCGTTGACATAGCAGAAGTCGCTTGGAAATTTAACATCAAAGCCTTTATCACAAAATTGACTGATGCTCAACAAATTATGCTTAAGACCCTCAACATAATATACATCACTGATCATGATGTTCCCCCTATGCATGATACCTATACCTTTGGTTTTACCTTTGGAGTTATCACCGAATATAACTTGAGCCAGTCATGTGCCTTGACGACCCACTATCGATGTACCAAACTGAAGTATCGGTGTTGGCTCTAGGTACCTGCATTTAAAGGGCAGTTCTAATTCCTCTTAGGTACCCATGTTGTTTTGGGTCCTTCAACGTTAGTATCTTTGGTTTGAATTAAAACTTTCGGAACCCATATTTGCCTTGTCTTCATTACGGGAAGATTGGCCTTCTTGGGTTTCGGTTTGTGTTGTGTGTGCTTTTTAGGTGTATAGTAATATCCTCGATTATAATAGTAATCATAATCGTAATCATAATCGTAATCATAGTCATAATCATAATCATCATAGTATCGATAATATGATCTTGACTGTCTTGGATATTGACGCTGGTATTTCCTTGGCGCTGGCTTGGGTTGCACTTTTGGTGCTGAACGCTTAGCGCTTGATTCACAGTGTTCAGGCTTACCTTTAGCCTTTTGAGCGTTTGGATGAACCCGTTTTTGTGAATCATTTGCTTTAGCTTTACCCTTGCCTGAGTCAGCTTTGGCTTTCTCATTTGGCCTCGTACCGTTGTCACTAGGTTCATTTAGCGTTTGACTTTGTGAACCTTTCTCAACAAAGAGAACACCCTTTTCTTTGTTGTTTGCCGTAACATTAGATTTATTTAGTTGTTTACCGAATTTATTGTATCCTAAACCGGTCTTTTCACCATATAATCTAGTTACCTCGGTCACATTATCCAACTTTCTAGAAGCTTTTGATAATGATGAGATGAGCTGCTCTGATTTGGCAAGTCTAGCGATCAAATCAGCTTCTCTCTTGACTATTATATCAAGATCGCTTTTCAATTGAATAATCTCACTCTCAAGTGATCGGTTCTTCTCAATGCATTGTTGTTGAACTTTCAACTCTGCTTTGAGTGTTACTTTATCTCTTGTGAGTGATGAGATAATAGCGAGATCATTTTGATATATTTTGGCGGCCTCTTGACAATCTTTATAATATTCATTAACTTTGTCAAGTAATTCATCATAAGAAAGAGAATGAGATAATTCATTGATTACCTCTTGTAGCGATTTGTCAGACGCTTCATCTTCTCTTGCCATGAGACAGATCAACGCTGAGTCGCATGTAGGTTCATCATCACTGCTTTCATCTGATGATTCTAAGTCCTCTTCAGGTGCGGGAAATGGTTCGGATTCCGCTAGCAAACCTTGTTGGCGAAGGTTGCTCCTAAATTGGTTTCTATTCACATAGTCTTGCCTTGTAGACTTAGACACATTTGGATAAGGGCAATTTACCTGGTAGTGCCCTGGTTTCCTGCAATTATAACATAAATTAGTTTTCATTTTTTGTTTAGTGGATAATCGCTTTGATCTAACTGGCGCTGAGAGATTCTGAGTAGGCGATGGAGGCGCTTGATATGGAACTGGCTCTACTAGTTCAGGTGCGGGATACACTGGCGCTGGTGCTGGGGGAGGAGTTTGAAATGAAGTTTGTCCAGTAGGATTTCTCTTTTCATATCTTAGAAATTTCTTGAATTTCTTAACTAATAAGGCCATTTCCTTTTCTTCATTTGATTCCACTGGTTTAACCTCACTAACCGCTTTACCCTTATTTTTGGTGGTAGCGATTAAAGCTCCGGATTCAGTCGCTGAAGTTGTTGTGTCGCTGACTTCACCTAACTCGAATTCGAATGCCTTTAACTCTGAAAACACATGTTCTAGAGTAAGAGTCTCCAAAGTTTGTGATTCTCTCATAGCAACTGTCTTGATCAAGTATTTACTTGGAAGACTTCTGAAAATCTTATTGACCATTTCCTTGTTGGTCAATTCTTTATCTAATGACGCTAACTTGATAATGAGCAAAGTGAATATTGCGTCCAATTGTTCTAGCGTCTCACTGGGCTGCATTTTGAAATGCTCGAATCTTTGCATGGCTATGGAGAGCTTGTTCTCCTTCATTTGTGCTGAACCTTCGCACACAATGGCCAACTTATCCCATATTTCTTTGGAAGTCTTACATTGCTTGATCTTGTTGAACAATGCATCGTTATCTCCTAACGCTGAGTAGAGTGCACTTCGTCCAACATTATCCAAATTAGCTCTTTTTCTATCCTCTGGCGTCCATTCTATCTTAGGTTTCTCGACATAACCATCTGGAGTAGCCTCGGTCGCTCCAGGGGCTCGAGTTACAACTTTCATAATCTGAATGGGACCATCTGTAATCACATCACACATTTCATTATCGCACGAACATAAATATGCGAATGCTCTAAGTTTCCAAGAATCATAGTTTGATTCTACCAACTTAGGCATTTTGTTAAAAGCCATAATGAGATGTTTTAAAGAGAGATTTTAAAGCGATTAATTTTTTAAAAAATGGATCTGAACAAGCAGTTACGCTCGAAAACGCTTAGGTTTCTACTTCAACCGCTCTGATACCACTTGGTGGTCTCAAGTGGCATACGAAAGGGTCTAGAAGGGGGGGGGGTTGAATAGACCCTAAAGTCTTTTTCGACTTCAAAAAAATTTCGTATCACTTTAAAGGTTTGAACGCTTGGATAACTGAGCGCTTGGGTCAGACGCTTCAGGAAAGTTAACTTAGACTTTGTGATTTTAGTAGTTTACCAAAGTAGGGCAATGCTTAGATCACTTACTCAGGGTTAGCACAGCGGAAATGAGTTTTAGCGTTCTTTTAGTTAATTTAATCGCTTTGCACTTTAACTTGTCTCTTTCAAAGATAAATGATGTAATAATAATAATAATAAGACAGTAAAGACAAATAGCATAAGATGTATAAGGTTCACTGGGTGGTGTAATCCCAGCTACGTCCTTCTTCTCCTTTTTCACTTGGAGGAAATTACTAGAATGATTTTCGAAGAATCACACAGAATCTTCTACACGATAGTAAAGGGGTGAAAATGATCTTGGGCTCCTTAATCACACAGACTTCAGCACCAATGAAGATCGTCTTCTTCAAGCTTCTCTCACTCAGAAATACTGCTTAAAAGGGTACAATAACTTTTCTCACTCAGATGAAAGGTTGAGGTTTGTCACTAGGGTTTTGTTTGTTTTTGAAAAGATCAAACAACTTGGAATATCTCAGTTGGAATTTGGGTTTCTTCTTTGGAAGATGTTTGAGATATTTGTGACTGTCTGGAATGTTGATAAAGAGCTTGAAAGATTTGGCTATGGAGTTTCTAAGCTTTTTCCCAGAAAATGTACGTAGGATTTTTGGCGATGATTTCTCTTCTTTTTCTTGTACGTATCTTGTGTATCTTGTCTGTCTTATATGTTATGTTTAGGGTTTGCTAGGGTAAGGTATTTATAGGCAATTTCTTAGGATCTGTCCGTTGGACACATGTAGGAGCGTGCCTCTCACGGGGCGCGTGAGTATACCTTTTCTCTGACATTCCTGAAAATTCGCTGAAGCTGATTGGACTGGAGCAGCTGAAACTCTGAAATTTCTGACAGTCTGGTCAAAAGGTGGCTTGTCCACAAGTCACATTAGCTTATCACATTTAATGCTCTTATCAGGCATTTAATGCATTTTGAATTTAATTCCCGTTGGAAATAAATGTCCGTTTAATGATTGCATTTAAGTCCTTCATGACTTGAGGATTTATTTCAGGTGATTCTGACATAAGTCGCTTGAGGGCTTTTGAGCGCTTGATCCATAAATCCTGAAATGAGATCTTTTAGCGTTTGACAGACGCTAAGAAGAAAATCTTTATCTCTGGTTGACTTCAGACGCTGGTCTTCAAGTTCTTCTCTAATAGACTCACCTAGAATTCTACTAGCGATTCAGTCACTAAGACTTAGTCTAAATTCTACAAAGATAAAAATTACAAGCCTATAATAAATTACAACTTTCAAACGCTTATACATCAATCTATGAAAAACGGAAACTTACATTGTATTTTTGGGGTCTAACATTAAATCCTATCTTGTCATCATCAAAACATCTAACATGAAATTTCCTAACAGATATTTAGCTCATCCACTTATGAGAGAATAAATCTCATTTTGCCAATTAGTTAAGAGTGCTACTTGCCCATCAAGTCGCACTTCGAGGTCGACCCCACCAATGGGTGAATTGGATCTAATTACTTTAATGACAGACTTGATGTCACAAGTACATCTTCAACTTGATTGCTCAGGTCTAAGGTTCACGCGTACCTATCACAACTTATCGATTTTGTCATTGACTGTCAGTTAGTGAGAATTCATGTGACAAAGCGATGCAAGTCGTGTTCGAACATATCAGTCTAACTGAGATGTCTATGACATAAGTTCCCACTGCCATTTCCATCGTGATTGACTTGCACTTTCTCTGTCAAAACTTACATCATACAAGTCTCTATTCTGTATTGATGTCCAGTCAATACTCTCTTTGACATGCGAACCAGTTTTATATAATATGAATCAAACTCTTCTAGTGCCATTCTTCCTAACCCATAGGAAGTAGAAGGTTTACCATATTCTCAAGGACTTTAAGTTGTTTATTAAAACCTTACAAATGCTTATAAATCTATTGGTCTCAAGTGACATATGAAAGGGTCTAGAAGGGACGGGGGGTTGAATAGACCCTGAAGTCTTTTTTGACTTCAAAAAATTTCATATTTAAATTGGTTTGGACACTTAAAAAATGTACGCGCTTGGCTAAGTGTCTACTTGAAGAATGTTTTGAAAAGATTAACTTATACTCAAAATTTGAATACTATAACCAAGTAGGTTTAAGCGTTCAGTTCTTTAATCAGGGTTAGCACAATGGAATGATTTTAAAGTCTTTTCTCTGAAAGTTTTAGCGTCACAAGATGTATCGTAGTTGCTTAGCGTTTGATTGTGTTTACTTAACATATCTATGCAATGATATGGTAGTAATGAAATTGACTGTAAAGTAAAGAACACAATATTTGTAAGGTTTGTTGAGTGATGTAATCCCAACTACGTCCTTCTTCTCCTTGAACACTAGGAGGCAATCCACTAAAATAATTCTCAAAGAATCACACATAATCTTCTACAAATTAGGGAGAGATGGATATTCATGACTTGGGCTCCTTGGTCACACAGGTTTTCGTTCCAAGACACTTCTATCTCCTTGCTTCCTTTACCTAGAAATATTGCAAGTATCCAACTTCGACTTCACATAGATCGCGAGGCTTGGATGGGGTTTTTCTAGTGGTTTGTTTGATTTTGATAAAGTTCAAACCACTTGAAATATCTCAATAGTAATGTAGGTTTCTTTGAAAAGAATGTTTGAGATGTTGGTTGACTGTCTTAGGAATTGAAGAAAAGCAAAGAAAATGTTTGCTTAAATATTCTGGCTTTTCTGAGAGTTTGAGTACTTGAGACTTCAATGCAACAACAATTTGACTTGTAATATAATGGTTATTTTTGGCTTGTTGTTGAGGTCCTATTTATAGGCATTATTGGAAAAAGTGTCTGTTTGACACATGCATAGGCACGTGTCTCTCACTTCCGCAAGTGAACCACTTTTGTCCTTTTTCCTGAAAATCTGCTACACAAAAGTTGGTGCTGCAGTCTCTGAATAGTTGACAGTCCAATAGGGTGGCTTCTCCGTACATCCTAGAGTGCTTATAACATTTAATGCTCTTCTCAGCATTTAATGCATTTGAATTAAATGCCCGTTGGCAATTAATGATCTGAGAATATTTGCATTAAACTTTTTCTGGACTTAGGAATAAATTCAGGTGAATGTTTGTCATTGATAGACGCTCATTCAGCCACTAAATGATCCTGGTCCTATTTAATACTTGGACGCTTGGAGTCTTCATTCTTCATTCAGACTTCAGACGCTTGATTCTTTAAACTTAACTACTGATAAACTCACTCAAGAATTATCAGACGCTCAGTCTAAGACTACTTAGCCTAACAGACTAAAATGAAAATAAATAAATCCTATTACAAATCTCACGCTCAAAGCTTATACATGATTTCTAATAAATCAAACTTACATATTTTGGGGTCTAACATAGAATCCTAATTGTCATCATCAAAACTTCTAACAAAAAAACATCCTAACAATTTCCCCCTTTTTGATGATGGCAATACTTACTCTTTTATAGTTAAAGAGTTAGACAGCCAAAAGTAAAAGTTAGCTTTGAATAAGGTTAGATAAAGTTAGTTAAGGTTAGTTAATCCTCAACGAGATGTTTTAGCTGAAAAATGCACTTCATTAGCTTATCAAGTGAAGTACAAGCATTTTACAACCAAACAAAATTATAATAAGAGACAAGAATATAGATATTACAAAACAATGACTTTAACGTCTTGGTTTAACTCTGTATCTTTTGAGCATTTCAGTTCTGATCACTTCAGTCAGCTGATCTTCTAAAGTAATCATCGCCGCATGATCTTCATTAATCACAAGTTTGTTCTCTTCCTGTTGTCTCTTCTGTTGGGTTTCGTTCGAAAAAGCATAAACGCAGCGGAAGGTATTTCAAAAATTAAAAAGGAAAACCCAATTGGTACTTTAATTCGCATAATTGAATCTAAAAGCATATAACGAATAAAACTTACTCGTTAATATGAATATGATGATGGAGAAAAACTTCTTCTTCTCCAAACTCGAAATATTGAAGCTTCTAAATCTTCAATCCTTTGGTTTGATTCTTTAAACTTGAACTTGATCCGAACAACGAAAATACATCGTCTCTAAATCGTCACGCACGGATCAACAAACAAAAAATCCCCTTTTTTCTTTCTCTTTGGTCGACGGCTAGGTATAGAGGAGGGAAGGAATATTTTTCTTTCTTTTGAGAGTTATGAGAGTTGTGTATCCTTATTACTTGTTCTAAGTCAAAGAGTCCTTATATACCTCATGACTTATTGAACAAGTCAAAACAAAAGAGCCCTAATATATGGCCTCTCAAAGACGCCACATTGAGGCCTAGTAGGCGTCCAATTGGACTCCTTATTTAGCCCTGAGATTTGTTTGTTTAATTAATTTTTTATTTCAATTAATAATTTATTGTATCCAATAAATAAATAAATTGATTAAATAACCAAATTAATTAGATAAATTAATTCATTAATATATTTCACAAGAAAATTAATTAATCTTATCATTATAATTAATTATTTCATCTAATGAATAATTAATTATTTAATGTATCCAATAAATTAAAACTCCCATTAGAAATAATAGAAATTCCTTTTTCTTCCTTTTTCTTTGTCAATCCATTAGCGCGACTCTTTAGGTTCGTTTCGTTTGACAATGAGAGGAAATCAAAGAAAGTGGGTAACACCTAGCCAGTTACGTGACCCACTTCGTAACCCAAATGAAAACGAATGATAGGATCATTTCGAAACCTTCCAATCGTAAATACCGTATATGTATAAACCCTTTGTTCACGTTCCCCGGTCAAGTGAGAGTCATGGTTATGTCAAACTCACTGGACTTGACCATAAGTATAAATCATAATAAATACGAGATCACTGAGATTGATTTAGTGCCAAGCACAATCGTCTCGTTTGCTTTGGCCAAAGACTTTGATCTCTATTTATCTATAATGACATAGGGTACATACTCATTCACTTATGAGAGAACAAATCCCATATTAGATATCTGCTAAGATTACCACTTGCCCATCAAGCCCGTATTTCGAGGTTGACCCCACCAAAGACTACTCTAGTGAAAGACTTGACGTCACAAGTGCATCTTCAACCTGGTATTTTATGTCAAAAGTTCACATATACCTATTACGCATAATCAGTTTCGTCATTGACAGTTACAGAGTGAAAACCCATGTGACAGAACCGATGCGAGTCGTGTTCGAACATATCAGTTCCCCTGACGTGTCTACAATCTTGATCTCCTACCACCCGATGATACCAGACTTGACGTCACAAGTGCATCTTCAGCCTGATACTTTATGTCGAAAGTTCACATATACCTATTACGCATAATCAGTTTCGTCATTGACAGTCACAGAGTGAAAACCCATGTGACAGAACCGATGCGAGTCGTGTTCGAACATATCAGTTCCACTGACGTGTCTACAATCTTGATCTCCTACCATCCCATGATACCAGATAGGCACTCCCATGTCGAAGCTAAAATCGCACAAGTATTCGAAGTCTTTATTTGTCCATTAAAGACTTCATATTACTTGCGAACTTATTTTAGTAATCAAGATCGATTTCTCTAGTGCCAATCTTCCTATCCCATAGGAAGTAGAGGGATCACACTAAAAACATGGACAAAACATTTTACACAACTTATAGATGCAGATAAGAATTAAGTGAAAACTCAATAAGGCCTTTTAATTAAAAAGAATTTAAGTTCAATACAAGATATATGCCCTATACATTCTATCCTCTATGGCATCTGAGGGCATAATCCTAACAATCTCCCACTTGCACTCAATGACACTCATTGTGGTATCTAATACCCATCTTTTCCAGGTGTTGGTCCAAAATAGCCTGAGGTAGTGGTTTGGTGAACAGGTCAGCTATATTGTCAGCTGAGGCTATTTTCTGCACTGCTATCTCTCCTCTGCCAACAATCTCCCTGATGATGGGAAATCTTCTCTCAATATGTTTGAACTTGTTCTGAGAACTCGGTTCCTTGGCTTGTGCTATCGCTCCATTTTTATCACAATAAAGTGGCAACAGGAGTTGAGCACTAGGGACCATTCCAAGTTCTCCAAGAAACTTCCTCATCCAAACAGATTCTTTCACTACCTCTGAGGCTGCTACATACTCTGCTTCAGTGGCGGAATCAGCGGTTGTGTTTTGCTTGGAGCTCTTCCAAGACATCGCTCCACCATGGAGAGTAAAAACAAACCCTGAAGTGGATTTTCGGTCATCAACATCAGACTGAAAGTCTGAATCAGAATAACCTTCCATCTTCAGGTCTCCACCGCCATAGATGAGAATCATATCCTTAGTTCTTTTTAAATACTTTAGGATATTCTTCACAGCTATCCAATGTTCCTTTTCCGGGTTTGCTTGAAATCGACTCACCACGCTCACAACATAGGCAATGTCAGGTCTATTACACAGCATTGCATACATCAGGCTACCAACTGCAGAAGCATAGGGTACATTACTCATCTCTTGTCTATCTTCCTCGCTTTAGGAACACATAGACTTGGATAAGTGTACTCCATGCCTCATAGGAAGAAACCCTTTCTTAGAGTTGTCCATCCTAAACCTCTTTAGGACCTTTTCTAAGTAAAGGGCTTGAGAGAGGCCTATCATTCTATTCGTTCTATCCCTGTAGATACGAATTCCTAGAATGTATGTGGCTTCTCCCAAGCCTTTCATGGAAAACGTACTCGAAAGCCATTTCTTGACAGTGGTGAGCATTCTTACGTCATTTCCTATAAGTAGAATGTCATCCACATATAGTACTAAGAACGAGAGTTTGCTCCCACTAGTCTTCTTGTAGACACATGGTTCATCTTCGTTCTTGATGAAGCCACATCCCTTAACTTCTTCATCAAAACGGAGATTCTATCTTCTAAATGCTTGCTTGAGACCGTAAATGGACCTCTCAAGTTTACATACTTTATGGATATCGGACTCGGACACAAAACCCTTTGGCTGTTCCATATAGATATCCTCCTCAAGGAATCCATTTAGAAAGGTCGTTTTAACATCCATTTGCCATATCTCATAATCTAAGTATGCAACTATGGATAACAGAATTCGTATGGACTTTATCATAGCCACGTGCGAAAAGGTTTCTTGATAGTCAATTCCTTCTCTTTGACTATACTTTTTCGCTACAAGCCTGGCTTTAAAGGTGTCAACCTTTCTATCGCTACCTATCTTTCTTTTGTAGATCCACTTACATCCTATAGGTTTTATACCTTCAGGACGATCTACCAAAGTCCAGACATGGTTCGATTGCATAGAGTCCATTTCTGTTTCCATGGCTTCTCGCCATCTTGAAGCGTTGACATCCACCATCGCTTGATCATAGGTATAAGGATCATCTTCATAACCTTCTTGTACTACAATGAAAAGCTCTCGCCCCCCTACAGTAGATACCCATACCTCTCAGGTTCATGCGGTATTCTACCAGATCTACGTGGTGGTTGTGCTACTATGGGTTCAGGCCTCGGTTCTTGAATAAATGTATTTGAGGGAGTTTCATTTTGTTCTTCTAGAACAATTTTCCTACCTTTGCCCCCTTCCAAGATGAACTCATCCTCAAGGAAGTGAGCTTGTAGGGCCACGATGATTATTTGATCATCACGCAGGTAAAAGAATAATCCCATGGAATCTTCAGGATAACCAATGAAACGTCCCATTAGGGATCTTGCCTCCAATTTCTTCACTTTAGTTTTCTTGACATAAGAGAGGCATCCCCAAATCTTAATAAGATTAAGACTCGGTTTCCTATTATTCCACATCTCATGCGGAGTTTTAGGAACAGATTTGGAGGAACATCTATTCAAAACATGAGCAGCGGTAAGGAGCGTGTATCCCCACAACAAAATGGGTAAATCAGTGTAACTAAGCATGGAACGAACCATGTCCAACAGTGTTCGATTCCTTCGCTCGGCTACTCCATTAAGTTGAGGAGTTGGTGGTGGTGTTAGTTGTAATATTATTCCTTGTTGTCTTAGGAATTCATTAAACTCGGCACTCAAATATTCTCCTTCACGATCCGATCGTAGAGTTTTTATATTTTGCCCAGTTTGATTTTCTACTAAGGCCTTGAACTCTTTGAACCTTTCAAAGGATTCAGACTTTTGCTTCATCAGATACACTAGACCAAATCTTGAATGGTCGTCAGTGAAAGTGATGAAATAGTAGAAACCTCTACGAGCCATTTCTCTAAATGGTCCGCAGACGTTGGTATGCACTAATCCTAAAACTTGCCTAGCCCTTTCAAAAGTCCCTGTGAAGGAGGATCTAGCTATCTTGCCTAAGAGACATGATTCACATGTTGGAATAGGGTCCGACCTTAGTGAGCTTAAAAGCCCATCTTTTTCCATTTTGTGTATCTTGTGCTCTTCGACATTGCCTAGTCTAAGATGTCACTTGAGTCTTAAGTTAGTTTCTTGCCTACCACGTTTACGTGTTACAACATTAACATCAGATGAATTACGGACATTTAAATAATAGAAACCATTAACTAAACATGCATTGCCAACTAATTTATTTTCATAATAAATGTTGCAATTTAATTTAGAAAAACGGAATGTATATCCAATCTTAATTAAGACAGGAACAAATACAATGTTCTTAAGCCCCTTGGGCAAAACCAAAACATTATCTAAAAATAGTAAATGTACAGAATTCAAATAAAGAGAAGTAGATCCGATCCTACTAGATGCGATGCTTTCCCCGCTGCCTATTTTGATCATCACTTCTTCTCGGCCCAACTTTCTACTTCTCTATAGATCCTGATCCAAACAAGAAACATGGGCACTAGCCCCTGAGTCCAGAATCCACGAAATAGAAAATACGGTCATAGAATAATTAGTTTCAAAAACTAATAGTTCCATACCTTATGCGCCTTTGCCTAATTTGGGACAGTTTCTCTTCCAGTGGCCAAGCTCACCGCACTTGAGACATCTATCCATTTTCTTTGGTCCTTTGCTCTTACGGCCATGTCCTAACTTCTTTGAAGTTTTTATGGATACTTTCTTTTGCCTTTTCCTCTTTCCATCACGTTGATCATCAAATGTATCATTCGTTAAATAGATAGAAGAATCCCTCTTCTTGTTCGTCCTAATACGAGCTTGTTCGATTTCAAGCTTCTTAGTCAGCCCAGCTAATGAACAATCAATATTATTGATATCAAAGTTCATGACGAAGTAGTAGAAGGAGTCAGGGAGCGATTGTAAGATGAGATCAACTTGAAGATGAATATCCATATAGAAATGCATTGACCGAAGTCTTTCCATTAGGATCATCATCGTGAGAACATGGTCTCACACATTCTCTTCCTCTCTCATCCTCGCTTTGAAGAGTTCTTTTGATATAAAATATCTTACGGTCCTACCGTTCACTCCAAACATTTCTTCCAGGTGAAGAATTATGTCCTTTGCATTGCTCATTGTGTCATGTGAACTTTGCAGCTCACTACACATTGAGCAAATAATGTATCCTCTAGCTTTATAATTGTCACAAGTCCAATTAAAGTGAGCCAGTTGAACCTCTTCATCCTCATTCCCCTCAGGAATTACAGGACGATTTGTTTCCAACACATATTCAATAGACTCTTCACTCAGGACATTCCTTAAGATCGCGAGCCAATGTATATAGTTGGGACCAGTCAGAACATTTCTTTCGAGTAATTTCATAAGTGGGTTTGTCATATTTGAGAGAGATAAACGAGAAAATGACTGCAGAAATAAACCAGATTTATTAGATTACTTGTTTTGACTTAACCAAGAAAAATTAAGGACTTAAAATTTATCTTGGCTCCCATTGCATTTTTCGAATCCCACACTCCCATGTGAAAATTGGGAATCATGATTGGTATCGATTCCACAGCAGGTATTGAGGTCCGCAATTAATTAAATAGGTTGCAATCTAACCGGTTTTTGGCCCATTAATTATTTGAAGTGATATCTAATATCAATTTATCCAATAAATGTTTCAATACGTTTCCCCATAGTTCACCAAACTGCAACCCATTCGATTTCTAGGTTCGTGAACTACCCAAATTTATTGCACTAACTCCTATAATCTAGCATTTGAATTTCACCTTGCAACCGAACAGGTTTCTGGGGTGAAATATGTTTCGATTAAGGCATTTGCATGCACTTTATAAAATTTCAAATTATTTCTAAATATATAACCCCCATAATTGGGAAGCATTACACATTTATAGTAATGCTAATTTTAGAAAGCTTAGTGGAGGGTGAGGATGTCAAACATCCTTTTCTAATTCGGTATAATTTATTTGGGAGAATTTAATTCGTCAAAAAATTTTGGTCTCACTTTGCACATTATTCAATTTATATAGCGCTTTATTCTATATTGATCATGCATAAAAATACTACTAATAATCACCTTTCAATATAAATAAACATAGAATTTAAATAAATGAATAAATAAATTCATCACTTGATCATGGACTTTTACTAGAGGGCCCGAGCCAATGGGCCATCACAAAATGCATAGATTAAACCTATTAAACATTCATGGGCCTTTTGACTTATTTGAACTATTTTATCTCGATTCCTAAAACAACTCATGCATTATCGCTAAGAATATAATAAATAGCTTCAAATTTGATAACCCATAAAATTAAAGGTAATACATATAATCCTAAGTCCATGATTAGTGTTTTAATCACATAAGACATGCTCGCAATATTAAATCACTTATGTTGATTATTAGAATTTTAGTCCAACTAAAAAAGTCCTCTATAAAATTCCGTATAATTTCACATATTCACTATTTCAATTAAAGTCATTCTAGTCCAACTAGATTACTTAGATGTACGAAATTAAGAATTAAGTGCATCTACCTTTAATTAAAATAATATGAACACATAAAATATAGAATTCTATATTTTATTTTATTATGATTTAAAGCCATCAAAAATTGAAAATACTTTTCTTTGATCAAAGAATTAATTATTAATCTCTAAGAAAAATAATTTATATTTCTTATTCAAAATGAAGTAATTTCCAAATTGAGGAAAAAATAATAATATTTAATCTATAAATCAATTATTGATCTCCAAGAAAAATAATTAATTAGTTCTAATTAAATATTATATTCCAATTAATCTCATTGGGCTCGATTTCATCAAACCCAAGTCACCATCCTTTTGGTTCACTTGGATTCAATTTAATTGGGCTCAAAATAATTAATTAGAACAACATTCACGTTTATTAATTTATTATTGGGTTAAATTTAATTTAAGTCCAAATCACCAATCTAATTGGCCCACTTAGATTTAATTAGATTAAGTCCAAACTAATTAACAAATCGAAATTGGATAATTTTCAATTGGGCTTGATTTAAATTATTCGGGTCATCATCCTTTTGATCCACCCAATTAATTAAAATCACCCAAAATTCAAAAAACAATTTTGACCCAAACATGGCCCGTTTTACGAACCAAATCCATGACCCGGATCAACGAATTGGGTGTCCAAACCCACGACCCGTCGGGCCACGGTCACGACCCGATGGGCCGTGACTGGGCAGGGCTAGGCCGAATGGCCCAGCTGCGCTAAACAGCGCGCACATTTTTCTCGGGGCTTTCGAGCCCCATTTTTCCTCGGTATTTTTCAATTTTCATTATCATCAAATATCCCCAAATTTACAATAACTAATAATAAAAAAAAACTAGGCGAAAAACCATAAAACGCAGATTTAAGAAAAACATACAAACATGCTTCAAAAACGCATAATATGCAATTCTAAAATAACATAAATAAGATCAAATATGCAAATCAGAGATTGGCTCTGATACCACTGTTGGGTTTTGTTCGAAAAAGCATAAGCGCAGCGGAAGGGATTTCAAAAATTAAAAATGAAAACCCAATTGATACTCTAATTTGCATAATTGAATCTAAAAGCGTATAACGAATAAAACTTACTTGTTAATATGAATATGATGATGGAGAAAAACTTCTTCTTCTCCAAACTCGAAATATTGAAGCTTCTAAATCTTCAATCCTTTAGTTTGATTCTTCAAACTTGAACTTGATCCGAATGACGAAAATACATCGTCTCTAAATCGTCACGCACGGATCAACAAACGAAAAATTTCATTTCTTCTTTCTCTATGGTCGATGGCTAGGTATAGAGGGGGGGAGGAATATTTTTCTTTATTTTGAGAGTTGTGTATTCTTCTTACTTGTTCTAAGTCAAAGAGACCTTATATAACTCATGACTTATTGAACAAGTCAAAACAAAAGAGCCCTAATATGTGGCCTCTCAAAGACGCCACATTGAGGCCTAGTAGGCGTCCAATTGTACTCCTTATTTAGCCCCGGGATTTGTTTTGTTTAATTAATTTCTTATTTTAATTAATAATTTATTTTATCCAATAAATAAATTAATTAATTAAATAGTCAAATTAATTAGATAAATTAATTCATTAATATATTTCACAAGGAAATTAATTAATAATTAATCTTATCATTATAATTAATTATTTCATCAAATGAATAATTAATTATTTAATTTATCCAATAATTAAAACTCCCAGAAGAAATAATAGAAATTCCTTGGCATCTACTAGGACGTAAACAGTAAATACATAAATTAAATTATTAATATAGATTTATAAGGACACATAAAAGTATTTAACTCTTGATCACACTGGGTATATTTTATAACCACAAAATCTCTAAACACTCAATTATTTGTGCAAATACATGCTAAATGTAACTTAGATTCTCTCTCTCTCTCTCTCTCTCTCTCTCTCTCTCTCTCGAACAAATTAGTCATAACTCATAATTACTTGAATCTATTGAAATATTTTGTTTTTGATACTTACACATACACATATATACACATAATTATTTTTTTATAGTTTGGAAAATGAACTTTAAGATATCACAAGTTCTTAAGTTTTATTGATGTGTTAGTCAAGTTCTTTAATATGCACAGGTAATATATCGCTAAAAGCTCATTTGAGCTCGACTCCTTAACATATCAAACTTGTTCTAGTAATTTCTGCTACTTATTCTACCTTTTAAAAGTCTCTTTTAAGTTTCTTAAAAAAATTAAAAGTTTATAGTTACAGTTCGCATTACCTACTCTAATTTAGTATTTAATCATGTGTTTTTTTATTACAAACACATTTCAATTGTAAAAATGAAGTCTAACTGATTATATAAAGAACACGTCTTACACTTTACGTGTTTATATGATACAAAATATTTGATGAAAAATTAAATTGAAATAGAGAATCTGACCATCTAATTTTTTTGTTAAAAAATGACAAGAAATAGCACAAATGTACAAGTGACATAAAGATGTATATAAACTAATACATTAAAAAATGTCATTTTCAAAGTTTCGCATTCATAATCATTTTCATCATCTAAATATATGAATTTACTATAAATACACATTTAATAGGAGGAGAGAGAGAGCATGGAGAGAGGGAGCAGACAGAGAGAGAGAGACAGCACAGATAGAGAGAGAGAGACAGCGCAGATAGAGAGAGGGAGAGTTTAGTATTTTTTGGGTTTTTTTGACCAAACCATGTTGGGTTATTTGGCCAAACATTGGCCCCGTGTTTTGGCCAAATAATCCACAACCAAACAAGTTTTGAGCTGGGTTTTGGTCAAAAACCCAGCTCAAAACAAAGCCAAACACAGTCAAATCTTTTGGACATTTTTTACAATGTTGATTCATAACTCAAGTAGTGATTTGTTAGTGATCAAATCCAAAAGAATATGATATATATATATAGACGACAACAAGAATTTAACATGGTTTGGTCATTAGCCTACATCCACGGACTGACACTAGATCTACATCTTTAATTCTGAAGTGCATAATTAAATCACAATGTACAAGCTCATATTTATAGAGTGGAAGACATGATACAAAAGAAAACTAAAACATATCCAACATAGAAAACACAATCCTATCCTAGGCAATTAGGAAAAATAAACCTAATACAAGTCAACTGCCAAATTCAAGCCAAAGACATGTAGGACACATCAATTCAACACTGCTTGCTGCCAATCACTTAGTCAAACCCTTGTTGACCAAGGTTAAACTACCTTTAACATCGGTCAAACCCCCTTTGGCCACAGTCAAACTGCTTTTATTTGTCCTATACCTTTCTTTGGCTTTTTTGACTTCTCCAAATCCTTTATATCAATCAGCCTCCATAAAACCATCCATCTCCCACTTGGATAGTAATCCAAAATCGTGGAAACACACTCGTACTCCTCCCTGAGCTTCAACCGTCTAGCGTGACACCCTTATTCTCACTTGGTCAATCCGTCTTGCTGACATCTTTACGCCAATGATTTTCTTCAATGGCAATCTTCGATCTTTAACATATTTGCTCTTTGCTCAACTGCATGAGCTATGTCTAACCCATCAGCTAAGAATTATGGTTCATCAATGGCAATCTCATATGTTTGACATATCTACTCGATGTTTCCACTACACAATCGATGTTTGATCCCTCTGCAACCAAACCCCGGCTATGCGAATCTGTCCAATTGGCTTTGCATCCTTCCACTATGGTTGTTGGCTCTATGGACTACCCTCTTGGCTTAGCGCCTCTGCCTTCAAGGCTACCTTCTACGTGGATCTGCCTCCTTGGCTCTACAAACCTACCCTCTGGCTTCTATCTTTAGGCCTTTGCCTTTTGGTGGCTCTGTGGATCTCCTTAACTGGAACCACGATTCTCACACGTTTTCTCGTCACCTTCTCGCCCGATGATTTAACTGATCTCATTCCTCTTTTATCATCATCAATGACTTCACCTCAACCTCTGTTTGTGCTACCTACCAACAAACCTTTCGATCTTGACCTTCCTTTAATTTCCTACCATCGCTCTCATGATAAAACACACGCTAACATAAAAAAATTTCCCATAAATTTAGATCTTATTGTATGAAAACTAAAAAGAAAGTAGCAGAAACGGTATAACAATTTTCTTTTTGATTTCCCAACTGAAGGATCAATTCAGATTTAATGCATATAATGAACAGGAAATTAGATTCACTCTAGCCGTTGTACTCAAGTGGTTGGAGACTATCCACAAAGCTCCTACAGCACTGGTGGAACAATTGTCTTTTTGATTTCTGACCAGGAGTGATGAATATGCGACCACGTCTAAATCACCACGCATAAATCTTCATGAAAAATCTTTCTCTTTTTCTCTTGATGAACACGGCTAGAAGAGAGATGAAAAGAATTCTATGTTTTTGGCGTATGTGTTGTAACTTGTGTTATGATCTAGGTTTTGACTTAAAATGATTGTTATATCACAAGTCAAAACAAACCCTAAAAACCAAAAGAAAAAGCAAACTCGGCCATGTGCACTCGCCTATGCGAGTGTACTTTAGTCGAGTCATGGTTCTTTTGATTTGATTTTAATATATTTAATTAATAGGGATAATTACACTGGGCATCCTAAGGTTTTGTGAAATTACAAAAATATCCTCTAGTTTAATAAATTACATCTAACATCCAAACATTTCGTTCTGTCCAACAATTAGCACCTTCCATCAGGGTTTCAGTATAGCACCGTTAAAGTTTTTGGTGAACTTTCAAAAACACCCCTGGATTTTTTTGAACTTGGAAACCCAATCTTTCTCGGAAAATTATACCATTTTGGTGTTATTTGTAATGTTCTGTAAACATATAGGTGTTATATGTAATGTTGTGTATAAAAAGTATACAAATAATTATTTATAGTAAAAAAAGTTCTCAAGAAAATAAATAAATTAGAAATTAATAGTTATATTTAAAAAAATTATACTCAAAATATCATTTTAATCTTTTATTAAATTTATATATAAGAGTTTATATAAGAGATTAGATTATATAATAGTTTATACAATCTAAAAATTATATATTTTAAATTAATTTCTGAAATTTACAAATTAATTTAATAATTCTATTTTAATAAACTTAATTTCTAAGCTAAATTACTTAAATAATATATTACTTTATAAATTAATTAAATAAATAAAAAGACAAAGGAAAGGGGGGTGGGAAGAGTCTTCTTCTCCAATCCATCCCCATTCCCACAACAGTACACACACTCAACAATACACACACACACACACTCACGCACAATTACACACACAATTACACGTACACACACAGTCACTCTCACACACACACAGTCACACACATACACATAAACAATTTTATACCCATTTTTGGATGAATTTTCTCTCTAATTTATGGTTCATGCCCAATTTCTAAGATAAAACACACACACACACACACACACACATATATATATATATATAAATATGTATGTATATACATATATACATATATATAATTACTTTTTTTTAAGTTTAAGTTTTTATTTTAAAATTGGAATTACAAGTAAATCTAGAGATGTAAATGGGCAATATGGTAATTCATTTTTTTTAAGTTTTTTCTTTTAAAAAAAATATTTCGGGAAGGCATTTACGTCTTTTGATACTTTCCATCCAATCTTACATCAATACATGAAACATTGGATGTTAGATGTAATTTATTAAATCAGGGGATATTTTTTGTAATTTCAGAAAACCTTAGGATGCTCATTGTAACTATCCCTTAATTAATATATTTAATCCAATTAAATAATTAATTAACTTACCCAACTAATTAATTAACCAATTTTCTCCTCTAAGAAAATAATTAATTAAATAATCCTTTAATTAAATTAATAAAATCGTCTAATAATTTAATTAATTCATTGGTCATTATTAATTTATCCAACAAATTAATTTCGGTATCAAATACCCAAAACATCCCCAAAGACAATTCTTCTAATTTCATCTAGATTCTATAAAGCGCGACTCTTTAAGTTTGTTCCAAATGGCATTGGTGAGGAGACCAAGGATGTGGGTAATACTTAGCAAGTGACGTGGCCCACATTGAAACCCATTTGAAACAAATGATCAGATCATCCTTAACCTTTCCCGTTGTAATTACTATATGAGTATAAATCGTTCGTTCTTTACCCCTGTCAAGTAAACATCATGGAGTCGTCAAACTCATACACTTGACCATATGCTAGAATAATAATAATTTGAGATCATTCAGCTACCTCTATATCCAATACGTAGAGCTCTAATTTGAAATCTTATGATCACACTTGCCCATTATAACATAAGATATTAGCTCTCGCTCACTTACAAAAGATCGAATTCCCTTTTGGCTATCAGTTAAGGCTATATTTGCCCATCAAGTTCGCACTTCGAGGTTGGCCCTACCAACGGGTAAATTAGGCTTAACTACTCTAATGATAGGCCTGCTATCACAAGTATATCCTCAACATGACACCTCAGGTCAAAGGTTCACGCATATACCTATCATAACTAATCAATTCCATCATTGACTGTTAAACAGTGCAAACCCATATGACGGAATTGATACAAGTCATGTTCAAATGCACTAAACCCATCAGTACACTTATAATATAAACTTCCACTATCCCATAGTGTTCGACTGGCACATCACGTGTCAAAGCCTATATTATGCAAGTCTTGATGAGTCTCAATGCCCAAATGAGATTATATGGCTTGCGAACTAATTAAGTATACAAATATTGAACTCTTCTAGTGCCTATTCCCTTATCTCATAAGAAATGGAAAGTTTACACTTGCATACATGGACTATACATTGTATACTACTTATGAATGCTAATAAGATTTATGTAAAACAACTAAAGATGTCACGCCCCGATGATTGGGTCATAAAAGACCCAACTTGAATACATAAGTCTATCGTAGCTGTAGTTCCAATTCCAAACATGGACCCAATTTTTATCAATGTATCTTAGGGTCCTACTCCTGAAACTATCATCCGCATCACGAAGTAACTTAATATCCTTGAATAAAACTACCAGTTTTTACCTCTTGGATCGTCTATGTCTATTCCTGTTATCCTCCAACTAGTCTCATTGCTCAACTCACCTACAACTGGAAGGAAGGAATGAAACAAAATACGTAAGTAAAGGCTTAGTGAGTGCCAGTGCTTGTGTGCAAGTTTCTCAAAATAGTTTTTAGACCCAAATGATAAATTAGTGAGGGGAAAAACAATAATAGTTTTTGTTGATTTTCAAAGGATCATTGAAATCCTAAATAAGAATAGCAATTTGTGATCATAGTAACAATTAAGCAATAGCTAGTATGAGACAAAGGTCTTAGTATATGCACGATGAGGTTTTGTCAAATATCATTGAAAACATGCTTGGAAAAATTACGTTCATGATAAAGTTGGAACGATTGGTGGCATGATATTTAAGTTTCAAAACATGCATTTTAAAAAGCATGTAGTTCAATGCAAGTATCACGTACAAGACATGTTTAAGTAACACGTTCAACACATGTTTATATAACACGTACAAGACACGCTTAAGCAGTAGGGGGCCATGTTAGCAATACCATCGCGTCCGATGATTTACCCACAGCACTTTGGGTCCCGCTGCTTCTTCCTTATCACCCCTGAACACGCGGCTTAAAAGCCATCACCTTATACCTCCCCACGCAGGCTCGCGATGCCCGATTTGGTCATATCCGGAGTATGCCACACGATAAATGACCCATGCACCCTCAGAGCACTCCGTCCTAGGTGCATGGATCTGGACGTGAATAGCGGGAACTGTTTAAGACCGCAAGCCCATGCTTGACCGGCCGAACCCTGCCCTATCCATCGCCCGACCTTGGGCCCAACACAACCACGTCAGATGCAACACGTCACAAGAACACCATCACGGCAAATGATCAAGATACAAGACCAATGATGGAGTAATTTCACAAAAATCAGAAAACCGATGTTTATTTCGAAATCATTCTTATATAAATTATGCATCTGAAATAAGTAAGCAATCACGTATGTCACGAATGATGCAATGAAGCATTTTAGTTCACGATGAAATATTTAATCGAACAAATAGTTTTTCAGAATTTCCTTAAAAGAATGTTTTCCTCGAATTCATTTTCACAAAACATGCCTGAAAAATTACTTTTGCAAGATACGTGTTTGAAAACATTCATGCAGGTAATAGTTGGTGCCAAGAATTGGTGAATGTAAAATGAGTCCTGAATTTGATTTTAAAGTGTTGAAACTCATTTTCATGTCAAGTGTTCAAAGCATGTTGAAAGTACATAGATATATATATATATATATATGACGTATTCCTTCCAGTTTTGAAAGACATATAACTATAATTTTGAGAGGCAACTCACACTAACTTCCAAGTTATTCAGCGTCGTCCTTGAGCGGTTTACTAACACCACCTGTTAATCCAAGGATTATATTAGAAATCTATTCTCTAACACTCGTCTTAATAATCTACTCGAAAAATCCTATGCGGTCCTATGAACTACATGAACATGCACGAAATATTATTCTCCCAAACTTCACAATAACTGGGGAATCAGATTGCATAACATGCCATAATATTTTCAGAATTAATTAACATATTGAGGTTGGTGATTTGGTCACCAAATGTGAATGCACGAAAACGTTTTTCTAGGACAGCCAGTCCAGTTTCAAATATTTTTATAAAATCCCCTGTTAGTCCAAAAGCTCCCAAATTTTGTTAAAACGTTACCAACACACATATGTTTGTACATAAAAAGTTTAGGAATGAAAACATCTATCCAGGTTGGTAAAATAGGTTCAAAACAGTGTCACCGTTCAATTCCGCTAACAGACTGGCAGCTTTATTTCAAGACTTTTATAAAATCCAAAACAACTCCAATCCTTCCAAACTTTTCCCAGTATATTCTAGACATGACCATAACTCTCCAGAAAATGTTTCATAAAGAAATTCACACATTTAGTCGCTTAAATACAGCCACAAAAGCAAATTCAGAATTTGTAATTCTAGTTCCCTCTATTCATACCATGTATACAAGAACCTAACAACCTAACCAATAACCCAAATAAAATATGCTTAATATATCACTAGAGGTGTGAGGATTTGATACCTAATACTGAGAGAGATGAATTAACCCACTTCCAATCCATAGCTAGCCAAAATTTCCCGAGCAGCAGATTTTGACTCTGTGCAGACGCGTCTCGGTTAGATGGACTTTGTGAGCAACTCCAAACTTATGGGTAGAAACTAAACCCATAATGGTGTTCCTATGCCTCTTAGGAAGAGATGAAGACCGATTAAACGCAATTTGGATGTCATTTGACCCTTCAAATATACAAACTCCCAACACTGCGTTTTTCTTTTTTCTTTAAGGTTGAAGAAGATGCCTTGCATGTTTCTGCGTTTTTCTTGCTAAAAGACTCACTCTAATGCTGAAGTCAAGAGGTGGGCAGGCTCTATATTCAGGAATAAGTGATGAGGTGTTGGTTAAAGAAGGTATCAAGGGTTAGGTGTCTTCACTATATCCTTGCCACGTTTGGAAGTAAGTAGGAGGTGTAAGCATCTATGCTTGACACCATTTTGATATACAAACTCATCTACTATGAATATATATATATATATATATATATATATATATATATAACTATATAAGCTATCTATATATTTATGTGTCTATAACATGTGGGGTGTCCCTTTAAAAGGAAATGAGGTAGCTACGTGTCCTCCCTCAATTTTTTTTTCCTCATCAACTAGCTTTTCTTTAACTTCCAAAAATTTTCCATTTGGTCCTTGTATTTTTTTGTTTTACAATTTGACCCCAACGTTTATGAAACGTGCAGTTCAGTCCACTAGACTTGATATCCACCTTCCAATTCAATCATAAAACATATAATCTACTTAATATATGCCCACCAAATATTGGTCCTTTTCCTTTATAATAATTTCACTTTGATCCTCAAAGTTTTGAAGAATCTTTTCTTTGCCCGAAATCAAGTAAGCCTACCAAAATTTTAATGCCAAAGAATATCCACAAGATCGAGTAAACCACTTATGTATCACCTAATTCACTTTAGTCTAAGAAGACAATCAAATCAAATAAATCACGAAATCTAATTATCCCATGTATTAATCTCTTCTTGATCGTTCGAATAAATATGAAAGGGTCCACAAGGCTGAAAATAGGGGTATCACAAAAGATGCCTTTTACTAATAAATAAAGAGTTCACTACATCACTAAGCCCCATTTTATCTATCTTCTATACGCATTCGAGGGCATAAACCCAACACTTATGACGTCTAACAGATCTACAACCTATGACTCTGATATCAGTTATTAGGATCGAAAGGAGCATGAAGAAAATAAACAAGAAATTAAAATCTAGCCTCAAAGATGACAAAAGAAATTTTAACGTAGTTCAGCCAAACTGCGTACATGTACGAGCTAACACTATATTATATAGGAAACTAAAACATATCCTACATAGGAACAATAATTATATTGGAAGACAATTAGGAAAACACAATCTTAGTCAACTGCCAAAACCACATGGAAAACACCAATTCCACGCTGCTTGTTGCCAATAACGGGGTCAACCCCGTATTGACCATTGTCAAACTAATTTTGACCACATCAAACCCCCTTTGACCTTCCCGAGACCTTTTTTTGACTTCTGTGTGTTTACAAAGTTTGAGTTTTACTTAAGGTAATGATTTGACTGATCACCTACTCCCAATCACTACTTTTAAAAACTAACCCTTAAAGCATGTGAAAACTTTTATGTTTTTCAAACATCACTCCTACTTAAAGTAAAAAGTATGAATTTTATTTAAGGTAAGACTTATCACCTGCTCTCAACCGCTACTTTTGAAAACTAACCCTAAAAGTATATGAAGACTTTTATGTTTTTTAAAATATCACTACTGCTTAAAGTAAAAGGTATGAATTTAATTAAAGGTAATGATGCGACTGATCACCTGCTCGAAACCACTACTTTTGAAAGATAACCTTAAAAGCACATGAAAAACTTTTACGTTTTTCAAAATTCCACTCCTGCTTAAAGTAATAATGTGACCACTCACTTATTATCGATCATCAATTCTCAACCACTACTTTTAACATATACACTTTCACGTTTTCAATTTGTATCTAATACTACATTTTTTATGGGTGAAATTATAAAATAAAAAAAAATTGTCACCTAGAAAGACACAGTAGCCAAAGGTAGAATGACGAGTGTCGGGACAACCAGCCCAATCGGTGTCAGAGTAAGAGATAAGCTGCGAAGTGGAAGAAGGGACAAGAGAAAGAATGAGAGAAAGAGTGCCTTTGAGGTAGCGGAGGTCACGTTTAAGAGCGTGCATGTGTGTATCATGAGGGGAATGCATAAAGAGACATAGCTGCTGAACAGCAAAGGCAATATCAGGACGGGTAAGATATTGTAAAGCACCGGCGAGACTACTAATGAGTAGGATCAGATAAAAGAGGCGAAGAATAGGATGAAGAGAGCTTAGATTGAGTATCCGTATGAGGAGAAACCGAATTGCAAGAAGTCATATTTGTCGGTTCGAAAATCTCACAAGCAAATTTTTCTTGAGACAGATAGAGACCAAAGGTAGTGCGAGAGACAGAAATCCCAAGAAAGTAGTGAAGAGGACCAAGATCAGTCTAGAGAATTCAGAAGATAAAAGAGAAGTGAGTTGAGCGAGGAGAAAAGTAGAGGAGGCAGTGAGAATGATATAATCAACATACAAGAAAAGATAGGCGATGGAGGAGCCTCGATGATAGATAAAAATATATGCATCAACACGACTATGAACAAAACCAATAGAGGAGAGAAAAGAGGCAAAACGGTGATGCCACGCACAAGGGGCTTGCTTGAGGCCGTAGAGAGCTTTCTTAAAAAGACAAATGTGATCGGGATAGGAGGGGTTGGAGAAGCCGGGAGGTTGTTGCATATAGACGGCTTCGGAGAGATGGCCATGAAGAAAAGCAGTTTTGACATCGAGCTGATGAAGAGGCCATGATCGAGAGAGCGATGGTGTGAACGGTACGAATGGTAGCTAGTTTGACAACAACACTAAACGTATCTTCGTAGTCATTGCCGGGTTGTTGAGTAAAACCCTGAGCAACAAGACGAGCTTTGTAGCATTCAAGAAAGCCGTCGGCATGAAATTAATGGCAAAAGATCCATTTAGAGCCAACAATATTAGAATGAGAAGGAGGAGGGACGAGTTCCCAAGTGCCATCAGAGTGAAGAGCAGAGAGTTCATCGTTCATAGCAATGGTCCAGTTAGGATCCCGTAAGGCTTGAGTGTAAGAACGAGGGATGGAGATATGGGCACGGAAGAAGAGAGAGAAAGATTAAAAAGAGTACAAGGTTTAAATATACCGGATTTAGAATGAGTGACCATATGATGAGCTAGACCGGGTTCAGTAATGACACGGGTTTAGGAATTATGGTGGAAGAAAGGTTGGGAGCCATGGGGGGAGAAGAAGTATCAGAGGCAAACAGGAATGCCAGGGAGTGGGGATTAACGTGGCAGCGGAGAAGAGAATCCCTGGGGAGGATAATCCGAGCGATGAGGTGGAGGTGGAGATCGAGAAGACACGAAATGGAGGAGAGGGGATGGATCTTCGATAGGAGTGAGAAATTTATAGAGAGTCGAAGGAGAAGATGAAGATTTGGAGGGGAAAGGAAAAGTAGTTTCGTCAAAGACAACATGACAAGAGAGAATAATTTTGTTGCTTTGAAGATCTAAACATCGAAAACCTATGTGATGAGAAGGGTAGCCGAGAAAAATGCAAGGGGATGAGCGAGGAGATACTTTGTGAGGAGAGGTGGCAGAAAGGTTAGGATAGCAGAGACAACCGAAAACCCGAAGATGATCATAAAAGGGGGCAATTTTATAGAGAATTTCGAAGGGGGTTTGAAAGAACAGAGTGGTGGTGGGAAGAATATTGAGTAAGTGAACAGCCATGTGGAGAGATTCGACCCAAAAGGTTGGAGGAAGGGAAGCTTGAAAAAGAAGAGTGTGGGTGATGTTGTTAATTGTTTGAATTGTTTGTTCTGCTTTTCCATTTTGTTGCGAAGTGTGAGGAGAATCGAAAATTAATACCATTTTTATCAAAAAAGGAGTGGAACAACTTATTATCGAATTCACCACCATGGTCACATTGAAAAGATTTAATTTTAAATTGAAATTGGGTTTTTACATAAGAGTAGAAACTAGCAAAAATATTGAAAACATCAGATTTATTTCTTAATGGAAAAACCCATAAAAAAATGCAAAAAGTCGTCCAAAAAGAGAACATAATACCGAAAACCACCATGACTCGGGACAAGGGAAGTCTAGCGATCGGAGTGAATAATCTCAAATAAACTAGTACTAACAGAGCTAGAAGGGGAAAAGGGTAAACGTTTGTGCTTGCCTAGTTAACATACATGACATAATGAATTAGAAAAATCCTTATCAAAAGAGGGTTTTGATTTGCCAGAAATATGGTCAAAAACAGAAAAGCTAGGAGATAAATCCAAAAACATGCCTCTCCAAAATTTATAATTGGAATCATTATTAGAAAGTTTGAAATCGAAAGAAGAGTGAACGTTACCGGCGGCAAGAGCCGGGTGTACGGACTGTGGTTTAGGGGTGTCGGATGGGTGGATGTTTGGATTTGTGCGAGTGGAGGATGAAGATTCGATGGTAGACATAGAGAAAAGGGGAGAAAATCAATCAAAACTAACTACTGACCAATAATGAAAATAACGAAATAAAGATGATAAAGAGAAGAATTACCGTAGGAGAAACACTAAATTGAGATGCCGGCAGACAGGCAGAAGGTACGAGATTCTTTGATGTAGTGAAAAAATAGTGTTGTTGAAGGCTATATAGTGAACAAGAACGCGTTGTGGAGATCAACGACTTTACGGGGAAGGGAGAAGAGACGCCAGCAGCCGGTTGGAGGTGGCGGGCCGCTGTTTTGGAGAGAATAGAGAGGCCTAGGATGACTAGGGTTAGGCTGATACCATGTTAGAATATGAAATCTCCACACTTGTATTATTAATGATAGAAGCATATGTATAAAGTACAAAACTTGGTAAACAAGGAAATAATAAATAAGGAAATAATGACTAACAATCCTAAGATAATATAAACTCTGACACCTTTTTCTTCCCGCATGACTTTATGAAATAACACAACGCAAGTCCAAGTAGTAAAGGGGTGTTTGCAAACACAACTGCTTATGGAGAAGTGATTATAAGTGAAAAATAAGCCGAATCAACTAAAAAGCAGAAGTGGGTAGTATTTGCAATCATAAGCAGAAAGTGAAAAAAAGTTGTTGTGGAGTGTTTGCAATTAAAAGTGATTATGAATTAACTTATTTTTTAAAAGTACAATATTGCCCCTAAAATTAGAAAATTCATATTTTCTAGGGAAAAAAATGAAATAAGAATTGAGTTACACGTAATTGAATCAAGAAATTGCATCAAGCATAAATAACAATAAAACATAAAATTGGGTTACACATAAAATAAAGATTGATATAAGAGGCTTGGATCATTAACAGAATTCACTGAGAATTAATGTTTCTATTTTATCTCCTGGGATAATCATTTTCAAAGTTATAAAGGTAATGTTCGATATGCTACATATAATTAGTTCTAAAAAATATTTCTTTCCATTTTCGAATTTGGGAGGATAATTTCGGATTGTTTTAATCTGGATGAGGACAAATATGTCAAAAATAATTCCAATAGCTTAAAACTGCTTAAGTTTAGATAATTAGAAGCATAAGTGGCCTTTGCAAACACTCTCAAATAACTTATTTTCAGCTATAAGTGGAGAATCACTTATTTTTAGTGTTTGCAAACACCCCTTAAAACAGCTAATCCGCCAATTGTGATTGCTACCAATTTCGGTGAACCTTTTCCTATGCCATTGTCTGTTGATGTGAAAAGAAAATCATAAGCTAGAATCTGATATAATATGCTTTGTTAGCAATTACTTCAAATTCATCCTCGTTTTATAAAAAATCACTACAAGAAAACAGGGCATCAGAGACGGAATTTCAGAGACCGACTGAATTCAGTCTCTAAACAGAGACCGAAATTGAGACCGACATGGGTTCCGTCGCTAATTGAGACCAAATTCGGGTCGGTCTCTTTTTCTTAAAAAAATATTCAATGGAGTAATTTAGAGTAAATTAGAGACCGATTCAGAGACGGAATTAGAGACCGATTTAGAGACCGACTGATTTCCGTCTCTAAATCCGTAGCTAAATGGTTGATTTACTTACCTAAGTTAGAGATGGATATTTTCGGTCTCTAATTTTCAAATTAGCGACGGAATTTAGCGACCGAGATGAGCATCAATTTTTCATTATTATTTAGCGACCGATTCCACGACGGAATGCGAAATTATATTTTTAGAGACCGATTCAGCGACCAACTAATTCGGTCTCTAATTAGCGACCGAATAATTCGGTCTCTAATTTTCAAATTAGCGACAGGATTTAGCGATCGAGATGATCATCAATTTTTCATTATTATTTAGCGACCGATTCTGCGACGGAATGTGAAATTATATTTTAGAGACCGATTCAGCGACCGAATAATTTGGTCTCTAATTTGGAAATATCCGTCTCTATTTTGTAAATTAGAATAAAATAAAATACCAACGTAATTCGAACCTCGGATCACTTCTAAGGTTTTGATAGCGAATGCCACTACATTATATATTATATACTATATATATATATATATACACATACGAAATTAATTAGGCATTTTAGACCCAAATAGCCTGTTGGATCTTTGTGATAGTGGGCTATTTATCCCCAAGCCCAATCTCTTGTCATTGTAATCAAAAAACTCAGCAAACTTTATTCTCTTTGATGTAAACTTATAATATAGTATAGTAATATTATTTATATCTATATGTATAAAGATATATATATATATATATATATATATATATATATACTAACTAATAATAATACTTTACAACACTAATAATACACTACAAGAAAAACATCAAATAGGAACATAAAATCAGGAAGCATAGTAAATTTGTTGGCAATTCGCAACAAATTTAGCAAGCAATGTTGATTTTGAGCTCTCCTACAAAATTAACATAAAATGATTTTGTTGTTGCAATTAAGAACAAATTTATTCGTTCCCAAAATTTGTAGCAAACATTTCGTTCTATCAAAAAATGGAGGCAAACTTCCCTCCATTTTTATTGTTTTTAAATTTGTAGCTGATTATTCTACAAAATTAAATAGGAAATCACTAAATTTTGCCAACAAAAATATTTGTTGGAAAATGAGAGGAAATGTGATATTTTTTTTAGGAACAAAGCAATTGCTGCTAATTATTCCTATGATTAAAATAATATAATAAATAAATGCTATGATTACCTAATAGATATAAAAATATATTATGAATACATATTATAAGATAAGCTATTGTTAACAAAAAAGTAAAACACACACACATATATAATATTCTCTCAGAAAAATATAATAATAAATTATATATTTTCTTTATAGAGGTTTTTTATTTTGAATTTTTCATTAAAATTAAGAGACTCATTATTTATGATTTAGGGTTTAGGGTACAGGTTTAGTGTTTAGGGCTTAGGGTTTAGGGTTAAAATTGATCATCTTATAAAATGTCAGTCGCTATATGTTATGTATATAAAATATTGTTAAATTACTAAATATCCTTCAGTACTTTCACTTGTTCTCTAACTTATTTATTCAATGGATTGATTGTCTATATATATAGTTTAAGTCCGAGCTAAGTGTTAATAAATATATATTGATTTATATTTTTACTGATTTATTTAGTCATTGTTAACTTATATCTTGAGCAGGCTCATATGCTTCTAAACACTTGGCTTGACTCGATATAATATATATGCGGTCCTATTTCACAATTCCAAAAGTCATGACTGAGATTGGATGTCAAATTAACTTGTTCATTTATCAAATAGTTTGTTCGTATTAATAAAACAGGTTATCATGTAACGTGCCAGATTAACTAATTATAACATTACATTTATTTTAAGAAATATATTAATAACCTATATTATTGAACAAATAAGTTGAGAAGGTAGTTTCCTAGGCTTGTGGGCACGAGCCGACCAATTTCGCTAGGCCCTACTATAGCTCGACTTGTGTGCACCCTATACTAATTAAATTGTTAATGATTTTGAATGAAAAATGTTCCTAATTATATTGTTTTAGAGTTATGATGGAGTTAAGCAAAAATCACTCCAATTTATTCATTTAAAGAGAAAATGATTATCAATTAAATTAATTAAACTTTTATTAACAACTTAACATGCTAGCAATAATTAAACTAATAAACTATTAGTAAAACACCAAAAAAATAATAAATTATGACTAATAAACTAATAAAAAGTGAGAAATTGATTTTTTGCCAAACGTAGAAGCGGGAACTGAAGAAGAGGGTTTTTGGGGAAAATTAAATAAATAATACAAATTTAAAAGAAAAATCAGAAAATAGCATGAAAAAAGTGGGAAGCAGAAAATAGCACGTTACGACATATCACATGTCGTCTCAGTGCTGAGACGACATGTGACATGTCATCTCACGTAATTATAATTTTTTTTTAATTGTTATGTGAGACAACATGCTACATGTTGTCTCACGCGGTCAGTCAGGACACGGCTGACAGTGAACAGTGAGACGGCATGCAGCATGCCGTCTCACTATTCACTTTATTTTTGTTTTTTTCAGGCCTCAGTTTCACCGAGGCCTTTCTTTCTTCTCCCTTATTTCTTTCTTTCTCCCCTTCTTCTTCTTCTTCTCTTTCTTCTTCTTCTTTCTCCTCTTCTTCTTCTTCCTCCTCAACCTCAAATTTTACAGCTAAAATTTGTATAATTTTAAGGCGAAAAGAGTTTGAAAAATCGAACACATTCTCCTCTCTATCTCTTTCTCAACCAAGAACGAAAGGTATAATTTTAATTTTATTAATTTTAGAATGTATATATTTTTATTGTAATTTATCATTCAAAAATTGAATTTGTAATAGTAAAATCATTTTTTTAACTATAATTTTTGCATTATTTCGTATAATTCTGAAAATTTTCGTATAATTATTGATATAATATTTGGTATGATTTTTATGATTTTTTGGTGTACTTTTTGGTATAATTTTAGAATTTGTTTTGAATTGTTTGGTATAATGTTGTATAATTTTGGATCGTTGAGATTTATTTTTAATTTTTAGGTATAATGTCCATTTTTAATGCTCTTTTTAAATTAGACCAAATAATTCTTGTATTGTTACAATGTTGAAATTGGTTGGTATAATTGTTGAATTAGTAAATTGATTTTTTTATTTTTAGTGTTATTTTGGAATTATTTAGTATAATATTTGAATTTTTGTTATAATATTGAAAATGTTAGGTATAGTTGAAATGTTTGGTATAATTTGTATGTTTAGTGTTTAATTTTGAATTGTTCGGTTTTTATTGTAGATGGTTGGTTTAATTTTGAATTGTTTGGTATAAGTTCGAATTAATAGGCTTAATTTCGTGTAGTTAGATTTTTTTTCCAATAAGTAGGTATATTTTGTAATTGTTTAGTATAATGTTTGAATTTACACTAATAATTTTGAATTTTTAGGTTCGATTTCGAGTTGCTAGGTTTAACTTAGAATTGTTGGGTATAAATACTTTGATTGGCTTAATTTGGAGTAGTTAACTTTAATTTTGGATTAATTGCCCAATTTTGGAAATGTTTGATACAATGTTCGAATTAGTTGGAATAATTTTTGAATTGTTTGGTATATATGAATATATAGGTTTGATTTTGAATTGTTTGGTATATTTACTAGTGATTAGGTTTAATTTTGAATTGGATTATTTGTTTTGTAAACTTTCAAATATTACGTTTAATTTAGAGTAGTTGGATTGGTAGTTTAAATTATTATGTTTAAATATTAAGTGTAACTTATATCGTACAATGTAAATTAACATTCTTGTGGATATATAAATGCAGAATGGCCGATCGTAATGTATATGGCCCAGTTGATGAGAGCGTATTATATGATCAGGACAATCATGTATCTGAGACAGTTGCTGATCATCCTGACTTAACTATTCGTGTCCGACAAGCTGACCATGCATATTTCAGTCAGACCTTTAACTCTCATGTACATCACCGCGTCAAGGTAAAGATTGATCAGATGGGATTTTATAGGCTATACCAGTTAGATCAGTTTATAAATGACCTAGGCCTCGTAAAGGCCCTAATTGAGAGATGGCGCCCAGAAACGAACACATTTCATTTTAGGACAGGAGAGGCTACGATAACTCTCCAGGATGTTGCTATTTTATATGGTCTACCAGTTGATGGTAGGGCTGTAGTTTCGTATCGGGCCTTCGCATCCCCTGAAGATTATGTCTTATACGTATTTCAACAATTAGGACTATTCTTAACGCCGGAAGATTTACACGGTTACAAAATTCCTGTCAGAAGGCTTGTTTCCCATGTTTTGAGTGAGCCAAACATGATAACTGATCAAACTGAAGAAGCTGTAGTTGATCAGATAGCCCGTTGTCGGGGGCTTTTGTTTCTCGGGGGTGTGATGTGTGCCGACAGCACAGGAGATGTTGTTCCTATAGTATGGTTGGGGCTGTTTGAAGATATAAACTTAGCATCCACCTACAGTTGGGGGAGTGAGGTATTGGCACATTTGTACCGAGAATTATCAAATGGGGCCCAAGTAGAATGCAAAAATTTGGGAGGTTTCATGCCATTATTACAGGTGCGAAAAAATTTTTATTTACATGTTTTTATTTCTAATATAATAATTCCTGGTTATTCAATGAATATATTTATCATCCAATAGATATGGGCCTGGAGTAGGATTTCGATTTTAAGGCCTCATGGGCTACCAAGACAGATTGCGGAAGTTGATGTGAATGGCATTGCCCGAGCACCTCATGCTTCACGGTAATGTACTATGTGAATATTATGTTTAGTTAAGAAACGTTCAATTTTGTTTAATTATTTTCAATGATTGTTGTTTGAAGGTGGGATCGACCCATAACAAATACTGGTACAATTAGTCACAACGTTCGGGCAGTTAGAGATGGGCTGGATCAGATGGCCGATGGACATGTGAGTTGGGATTTTATTTTTTTTTTGTAAATTATTATGAACGTATATCTATGTCCTACTAATATATTCTAAGTTATTTTTTTGTATTTCAGTTTGTTTAGACACCGTACAATTTGAATGATGCAGACATTGCGGAGTTGCCACTTGAATGTATGAATGAGAACGTATGGCGAGCCGCAGTTCCAATGTTATTCTTTGCCATTGTAGAGCATCATCACCCTGAGCGTGTTCTTCGACAGTTTGGAATCCGTCAATACATTCCACGCAATCCTGAACGTGTTCGAAGGGTTAGCCGAAAGGGTAACACCAACAAAAATTAGGTAGAAAAACAGGCTCGGCATATTGCAAAGTGGAATAATCGTGACCAGTTCGTTGTGCCTGGAATTTATATTGAGGAGGGGGGAGCCCAGACAGACGAAGACTACGACCAGTGGTATGACCGAATCACTCGTCGTTATATTTCTCCCCGATTGACTAGGAGAGGTGCGGGACACCAGGTTGGGTCAGCCGCTCTATTGCATGATGTGGTTAGTATTTGGAATAGTTTTTTCATTGATACTTATTTAACTTGTTTTTTACTCTGAAATATATTTTTGTTGATACTATTTGTTATTTACGTTGTGCAGTTCAATGAAATTGCGGAGGCGCAGACTACAATGGAACAAATTGTCCAATCTGGTGATCTCACGGCACTTAGAGAACTGTAATCCAGAATGAGGGGCATCCGGAATATAGTCACATTTGGTGGCAATCTCGGTGGTTCAAGGTCCGGTTATCATGGTCAGTTCAATGCCGAAGCATCGAGCTGGGCTGATCACCATCAATTCAATGCCGGTGGTACGAGCTCGGGTTATCATGGTCAATTCAATGTCGGGGCACCGAGTTCGGGTTATGGGACTCAATTCTATGCCGGAGGATCGAGCTCGAGCTTGGGCTTTCATGGTCAACATGTCGGGGGATCGAGCTCGGGCTTTCATGGTCAACATGTCGGGGGATCGAGCTCGGACTTTCATGGTCAACATTTCGGGGGATCGAGATCGGTCTATCATGATCAATTGTATCCTGGAGGATCGAGCTCGGCCCAACCTCGTCCCAACCCCAACGACGTATACATTCCCAGTATAGCCCATCTACTAGAGTATGGATAGGTTTCAGTACGCCGACTTTGAATTTTCCCGAGCTCGGTACAAGCCAGTGTAGTGATGCTCCTCAACATCATGATATTGCACCTCCGCGTCATGTACAATTTAATGTATCACCAGTGCAGTACAATGATCGTGAGGAAGACTTAAACAGGAGAAGGTTTAGGAGAATGAGGCGATCTCCAGATTGTGGGACGGGGGGGCATCGTGGTTATCGGTCAAATAGATAGTTTATATAATCTTAGTTCGATGTATATAATGTAAATATGTTATGTTTACTATAAGATTTTTAATAATATAATTTTATAATTTTGTAGTGGAAGCTAAACAACGCACACAAATACTCCAAAACGTTACATTCAAGTCGAGACCCGAAAACGCCCCGAAAAGGGAGAAAAACGAGATACAAACAAAAAAAAGTCATTTTTTCTTTAAAAAAATACTATTTTTTTTGCCTCGTCGTATTTTTTGAACCGATCATCAAAACGAGCCAATTCTTGCTCTGGTATAAAGTTTATGTACAATTCTACAAATGTTACGTTCAAGTCGAGACCCCGAAAATGCCCCGAAAAGGGAGAATATTCATAATTACATGCTTCCACATCAGGAACTATAAAATTTCTCAAACAACGATTTTCCAAAGGTAAATTAGAATATGATGACAGTAGGAAACAATTATAATACAAAATCACTAATAACAGGAATATAACACTTCAACAAACTTATTAGAAGATTCATAATTACCTGCTGGCTCATCAGGAATTACAAAATCCGGAGGAAAATTTTGTACAGTGTCAAAACGCCCAAACAAATGACCCGTCGTAGAACCACCTAAAAATGCGAATCACAAAAGGCTAAATTATTTTACAATTTTGCAAAGAAAAGAAAAATAACCTACACAATGTAAATATGAGAATAAACTACCTTGATGCAGATCGTGACTTGTAGAACTCCCCAAACCACTTGAAAAACAATCATGATGCTGTACATTTTCCAACATATGTGATTGCGACTGCATATTTAAATGTGGTACTGTCAGCTGGGTAAAGTACAACATGAATGGTGTTTGTGACTGCATATTCAAATCTGGAGCTGAGGGCTGTGTAAAGTACGGCATTAATTGGGGTGGCGTTAACGATGACACTTGGGTTAACAATGAGCTGTAATCACCCGGATGTTGGATTGGTTCTTTCTCAATATAAAGCTCGACAAATTTCTCAGCAATGTTAGGATCTAAGAAAACCCCTAAATTTTCATCGTCTTTGATCTCCATTGTGCTCTCCCTCGTCACATTTCTATTTTCGAATTCAAATTTTATAAATACTTTTAAGGAAAACTGATTCGGATCAATTTTTGTTCTCACATATAACTTCTCCAACAATTTAGCATATGTGATCGTACGAGATATTCTCATGTTAGTGCTTGGACGAGTGCTATATCTCACTGAATTTGAGTCTTCAATAATTTGACCATCCATGTATACTAAAACATCAACTGTGTTCGCCCTCGACATTTTCTATATAAAATCATAATTCAAACCACAAATAAATACTATATTCAAATTATAGTAAAAAAATACAATTATACCTACAAAATTAGAATTTATATATACAACAAATACTTCTACATTACAAATTTAACCTAAAATTAGAACTACTCATTTGAAAGTATACATACTATGTAAACCTAAACATTTGAAATTTCATTTGCAAGTTATATGTAAATTTAAACACTACTAAATTATTATTAGTAAAAATTCAAAATTATTACTATAAATTCAAACATTATACTAAACAATTACAAAATATACCTACTTATTCGAAAAAATAATCTAACTACATGAAATTAAGCCTATTAATTCGAACTTATACCAAACAATTCCAAATTAAACCAACCATCTACAATAAAAAAAACCTAACTATTAAAAATTAAACACTAAACATATAAATTATACCAAACATTTCAACTATACCTCACATTTTCAACATTATACCAAAATTTCAAATATTATACTAAATAATTCCAAAATAACATTATACCAACCAATTCAAAAAAAATCCCAACATTATACCAAAAAAGTACACCAAAAATTCATAAAAATCATACTAAAAATTATATCAATAATTATACGAATATTTTTTGGAATTATACGAAATAATGCAAATATTATAGCTAAAAAATCGATTTTATCACTACAAATTCAATTTTTGAACCATAAATTACAATAAAAATATATACACTCGAAAATTTACAAAATTAAAATCATACCTTATGTTTTTGGTTGGGAATATATAGAGAGGAGAATGTGTTTGATTTTTTTTAGCTCTTTCCGCCTAAGATTTTGCTTAAAATGGTGGACAATTCAAGAAGAAGAAGAAGAAGAAGAAATGGAAGAGCTCTCGATTATTTGTACCGAGGAAACGAAAAAAAAAATAAAAAAATCCACCAACAGTGAGACGGCATGCTCACTGTTGCTTGTCAGCCGTGTCAGGTGACACGACTGACTGAAATTTCAAAAAAAAAAAAAAAAAGGTAACGTGAGTCTGAGACGACATGCCACAGGTCGTCTCACATAACAATTAAAAAAAAATTATAATTACGTGAGACGACATGTCAGTACTAAGATGACATGTGATATGTCGTAACGTGCTATTTTCTGCTTCCCACTTTTTTCATGCTATTTTTTTATTTTTCTTTTAAATTTGTATTATTTATTTAATTTTCCCAGGGTTTTTGGCTAAGTGTAGAAGGGGGATTTGAGGGAAATAGACTTACTTTGCACAAAGTCCTCAAGACATAAGCTTCATTTGAAATATAGGCCTCCCTCATAGGCTTGTCCAAAGTTTTGGCATGTGATATACCTATTTTACCCTTACAATTATTTATACTAATAATAATAAAAAAAACCCAATATTTACTTAATACCTAAAATACCCTTGATACCAAAATCTTTGCCTGTATCGATCTTCTCTTCCCCTGAATCCATTTTCAACGTTCTATCTCCATTTCAGGCCCTTCGGTGTATCTCCATTTCGGGCCCTTTCATCTCCAATTCGGGCCCTCCCAACGGGCGTAAAGGTAAGGGAAACAATTATAATTGGTTGATGAAAAATTTGATTATTTGAATTTGTTGGTTGAGTAAAAGTTTGATTGAATGAATTTGTTGGAGATTTTGATGGATTATGTAGACAAGGTGTTTGATAAAATACTTGATAGAGTTTTTCTCATTAGTTTGCATTGAATAGTGTGTTTTTAGGTGTTTAGAATGTGATTTTGTGATTGTAGCATTAATTGAATTGTTATATGTGTGTTGGAAGTTTGATTGTTTGAATTTGTTGGAGATAGAGATGAATTATGTAGACAAGGTGTTCGACGAAATGCTTGATAGAGACTCTCTCATTAATTTGCATTGAAAATGGTGTTTTAGGCTATATTTGATCAACGCAAAACTTTTGTATTTTGTAATAATAACTGTAATAAATTTTGTAAGAATATTTGCTCATTCATTACTAATTGTATTTTGTAATAACTATGTTTCTTTATCTTTTTTTTCTAGGAAAATGTCGGAGTTTTTGATATACTATTTATACGATGGTGAGTGGAATATGAAGTTGGGAGAATGCGGAGCACGTCAATGTGAATGGTTGTCAAGGAATAAATATAAAATGCTGAGTTTTCTGCTAACTGGAGTTAATCCACAGTCGATTACGCGTTCTCAATTTTTCCAAGTCATGTTGAATTTGCTTCTTCTGAATGGAAGAATTATGAGTTGTAATAAGTTACATTCCATCCTCTTGTAACGTTGGTAATCCGGTATACACCGAGACCGATATTGACGTGAAGCATTATTTGGTGGACTCATGTCCAGGGTTTTTGACATTGACCATATCCCGTGCGCACACGCCATTTCAGCATATAATGGTTTAGGGGATGATGGTGGCCTTCTCAATTTAATCTCTAAGTATTATTTGAAACAAACATGGGCTTTGGCTTATGTTAGAACTATATACCCCGTCCCTAGTGAGCCGTCTGAGTGGATCATCCCTGCTGAAATAGAGGCGAATGTTGTTGAAGCTCCTTCTTGCGTAGAAAAATGTTGAGCGATTCGAAAACTACGATATCAATCTGGTGGAGAAAAAAGAAAAAGCCACAAAAAACGTGTGAAAGAACCATCAACCTTCTAAACAATTTGTTTGTATTGTGTATTTGTATTTTTTATGTGATGATTCTTTCACTAAAGACATTAGTAGCTCAACATTGTAATATATATATACATTAGTAGTTACAATTGTTTTAATTGAGATTTGTGTTCCCCAATATATATATATATATATATATATATATATGTCACGTGGCAAATGTGTATACAACATACTTAACTAGAGGATATTGCTACATATGTAATCTTAACAATTTGAATTTATAGATTGTGATAAACTATAACTACTTAAGTAATGTTTAAAAGGTCTAAAACCATCCGACGTAGTTAATTATGATTGATAATAATAATATATTCATTTTCTATTCTACAAAATATATTTATTTTGTATTCTAAACCCTAAACCCTAAACACTAAACCCTGAACTATAAACTCTTAAGAAAATGTTATATTGTACGCAATATGTGAATCAAACATAATATGAAATAAAACTTCATTTGCAATTATTTTATATTGTGTATTTTGTATTTTTTATGTGATTATAGTATTTTAATTTGTATTTTTTATGTGATTATTCTTTCTTTAGAGATATTAGTAGCTCAACATTGTAATATATACATTAGTAGTTACAATTGTGATGATCTATAAATACTTAAGTAATGTTTAATATAAAATCATTCGACATAGTTCATTATGATGAATAATAATATATTCATTTTCTATTCTAAACCATTAACCCTAATCCCTAAACTGTAAACCCTAAACCCTCATTGCGTAGAAAAATGTGGAGTGATTCGAATTCATAATGAGAAAATTCACGAGAAAATTCATAATTAATTGTAGAAAGCTCGAATTCATGAACCGTTTTATTCTCATAAAAATAGACATATAGGGCTACACATATATTGCACATTATCAAGAGATGTCTAGAACAAAGCAGTTTTGCATTCAAAGTTAGAGAAAAATCTATCGCTGAATCCGACAGTTGTGCGCATCTTCACGAGAAAATTCATAACTAATTGTAGAAAGCTCGGATTCATGAACCGTTTTCTTCCCATGAAACTAAATACATAGGGATATCGACAGATATATCACACATGATCAAGAGATGTCTAGAACAAAGCAGGTTTGCATTCAAAGTTAGAGAAAAATCTACCGCTGAATCCGACAGTTGTGCGCATCTTCACGAGAAAATTCATAACTAATTGTAGAAAGCTCGGATTCATGAACCGTTTTCTTCCCATAAAACTAAACACATGGGGCTATCGATAACTATATCACACATAATCAAGAGATGTCTATAACAAAGCAGTTTTGCATTCAAAGTTAGAGAAAAATCTATCACTGAATCCGACAGTTGTGCGCGTCTTCACGAGAAAATTCATAACTACTTGTAGAAAGCTCGGATTCATGAACTGTTTTATTCTCATGAAAATAGACACATAGGGCTATCCACACATATATTGAAATTAATCATAAGATTTCTAGAACAAATCAGTTTTGTTCGGTTAGGCAGACTACTCGGCACCATGGTGCCGAATTTTCGACACCGTGGTGCCAGGCAAACTGCCCCGGGCAGGATACTCGGCACCATGGTGCCGAGTATCCTGCCTTAGGCAGAGTACTTGGCACCATGGTGCTGAAAATTCGGCACCGTGGTGCCGAATAAATTTGGCCCAATTTTAAATTTTCCGCCCAAATTTGATTTTTTCCGCCCAATTGATTTTTGAATTTTTTGCAATTTTGATACACTTTTTACCCATTCATACACATTCAATATTCTAAAAAAAAAAATCCCTTGCTTCTTTTCCTCATTGCAAAAACATTCCAAGCTTTCAAAGTAGAGAAAAAAAAAGTCCCTCATTGCAAAGAAGACGTCCATCCAGCCCCATCCCGTCAATCCCAAGTAAGTTATTTCTAATCTTATCTAGTTTTAGTAGTTAAGTTTTGATGAAACGGGTTAAATTTATAACCAAAATGAATTCGTTATTAATAAGGTTTAAGGAGAGATTACATTCATGCAATTTTATGGGGGGAAATTCTGATTCTATTGTTTCTTTGTATAACCTTGGCCCTATTTGTTGTTTATTGATTAATTGAGCCGGAAAATAAAATCTTTAGTTAGTTTTAGTAGCCAATTTTATGGCAAAATTTATCATTATATTGTTTGTTTGCGACTTTGTTTTTCTTTGTGGGTAAAGATGGATAGCTTTGGAGATAGAACATTGTTTCTTGAGGATGAATGTTTTATGTGGGTAACTTCAAGCAAAATGGGGTGCAGGAAAAACTGCATATACTTTACACATTACAGAGTAGATGAATGGTTTGTATATGAAATGGAAACAACTCAAATTTTTCCAGCTTCTGGAAATGGAAATTGGGAAACGAAGAAACGGGACGAATCAATGGAAGACGAACCTAACTAATTTCAAGGCAATGACTCAATCCCACTTCCAAAATCTTGTCATAAAATCACAGGCGTTGGATCATGCTAAATGAAGTTAAGTTTTGGTAGTTAAGTTTTGATGAAACGGGTTGAATTTATAACCAGAGTGAATTCGTTGTTAATAAGGTTTAAGGAGAGATTACATTCATGCAATTTTACTGTGGAAAATTACGATTCTATTGTTTCTTTGTATAACCTTGGTCTTAATTGTTGTTTATTGATTAAATTAGTCAGAAAAATAAAATCTTTAGTTAGTTTTAGTAGTCAATTTTATGGGCAAAATTTATCATTATATTGTTTGTTTGCGACTTTGTGTAATCTGGACATTATGTGTTGTTTATTGACGAATTGTATTGATAAAAATTTTACCTTAAAAAAATAATGGTTCTTATTGTTTGATTTTGTAGCATTGACATTATTTGATCCGTGTGTAATTCACTAGTTTATTCAAGCTCTTGCCAATGCAATTTCTGAGTAAAAAAAAGGGAATCTTTAGTTAGTTTTTGGTGGTAATTTTTTTTGATGAAATGGGTTGAATCAATAACAAAGTGAATCCTATGATAATAAGGTTTAAGAAAAAAAATTACGTAACCATTGTTTGTTTGTATAATCTTGGCATTATTTGTTGTTAATTGATTAATTGCATTGATAAATTTTCACCATAAAAAATTATGGTTCTTATTGTTTGATTGAGCATTGATATGATTTGATCCTTATCCTATAGGGTTTAAGGGGAGATACCGTTGCCGCCTCATTTTGCCCTCGTAATGTAAGAAGCTTTTTTTATTAAATGTCTTTTTCTTATGATGATTGATACCATCTTTAGTATTAGTCCTTTCTTGTGTTTACCATCGAATTAATACAGGTAGTCAAATGTATTTTGATAAGTTAAGAATAGGGAATGGTTACCGAATCTAAATGTTTTATATTTTTTTGTTTCTTAAAGGGATGTTTGTTGTCGTCTTGTGAAAGCCAGACCTTCTTTGATAAAAATCGACAACATGACTGAGGAAAATAGTATGATTTAGCTGTTGAATATCATCATACAGGAGAGTGACAATGAAGTCAAGCAACAACATGACTGTGATGACTTTGACGATTTTCATTGATCAAGCAATTCTGAAAGCGAGGATGAGGCATTTGGTGTCGAGTGTGATCACATTTAATGAAAATGTTGTTTAAATTATTAATTGTGTGTAATTTTCATAACCAGTAGAGACAATTTCATAATTTGTGTAAAATGTTTAATGTTGTTTAAATTGTAAATTGTGTGTAATATTTGCCACTTGTAGAGACAATTTCCCAATTTGTGTGTAATATTTGCTTTTGTGCAATGCTATAATGCGTGTAATCTTTTGCGTTAATTGCAATAGTTCTAACAAAACGATGTAGAATACATGTCATCCAACTTTACACTATATTCAAAATAGATGGTAATATTGTTTTGTACGATCTAAAACATGTCATATATTCAACAACCTATGTACATGTCCACTCCAACTGAGATTCACACAAAAATACACTTCAATAATTCAACTAGATAAACATTATTATGAATTGGAATTGGAAACCGCGGCCTAATCTATTCTTCTTCAGTAGGTCTATATAAGTGAGCTAGTTCATATCAACTGTCATCAGACCCTGAATTGGAATTTGATCGGTCTTATTTCGATCGAATGCCCCGATCCGCTCAGTGATGCATGTAATAAGATCACCCATCAATAGTTGGCCCTTTTCGCGCATTTTTCGATTTGAAAACAATACAGAACCCCGGCGGTACGAGCCCTTTTTGCCCGATATTTTAGAAGACAATAGTGGTTCAATACTGGGATGATACGAAGCAAAAATGATACCTGCATTATCATATACAAAATGTATTTCAGAAAATTCAGAAAATAACAAGAAAATAGTTGGAACATCTCTATCAGGCATTTCGTCGAACACCTTGCCTTCATTATGTAGGCATCTCCATTCTAGTAATAAATTAACACACAAGCATGCCCAATAATCAATTTGCCATTCCAAATCAAAAAACTCCCACATCTAATCACAACGAAACAACAAAATCTCTATCAGGCATTTCGTCGAACACCTTGTATTCATTATGTAGGCATGTATATTCTAACAATTAATTAATACACAAGCATGCCCAATAATCAATTTGCAATTCTAAAATAGAAAACCCCAATGATAATCACAACAAAAAACAACAACACGTATTATGCAAAATTCATGCGTTACAAAAGGCCAAATAAAACAATTGAATACCTTGTTTACACCTTGGGTTGATGGAAGAATGAGTTGATGGAGTCGTGCGTTGATTGAAGGCGAGACGATAAGGGGAGCGTTCTTTGATGGAAGACTGAGTTGATGGAAGGAACAATAGAAGTTGTTGCTCGCTTTGGTGGGTTAATTTGCAATTGCAATTTCCCGTCTGTTCTTTCCTTAGGGGACTATTTAATTGAAACTCGGCACCATGGTGCCTAAAACTTGGCACCATGGTGCTGAGTATCATGCCTTAGGCAGGATAAACGGCACCATGGTGCTAAAAACTCGGCACCATGGTGCCGTTTATTTACCTCAATTTTTATTTTTTATTTTTTTTATTTTTCACACTTTTTTAATACTGCCATACGGGACCCAGTATTTCAGTATTCGCTTCTGGAATACTGAGATGCGGGGGTTATATATCACGGTATTCGCTACAACAATATTGGTATACTAGACCCCCGTATTGGAGTATTACGTACCCCTTGGGTCTATCAGGCGATACCGAGACACTTGCATCGATATCGCGGTATTTAGTACCTCAATACTGCGATATAGAGGTCCCGTATCGCAGTATTCCAAAATATGGGGTAACCCTCTATTTACGATATCATCGATACTGCGATACGGGACCCATGTATCTCAGTATTTGGTAATAGGATACTGTGATATAGGACTATGTATCAGAGTATCGTATCTCCGATACTGCGATACAGGGTCCTGTATCGCAGTATCTACGAAATTTGGCCCTAACCCTATGTCTGTATTTCAGTATTCAGTACGATACTGAGATACAGGACTCCGTATCGCTTTATCGTCAATTTTCGGCGCCGTGGTGCTGAAGACTCGGCACCACTGTGCCGAATAGACTACCTAAGGCAGTTTGCTTGGCACTATGGTGCCAAAAATTTGGCACAATGGTGCCGCGCAAACTGCCTAAGGAGTCCACTCGGCACCATGATGTCTTGTGTATATTGTTTTATTATTGTCAATTTTGGCAAAGAAATTTTTTTACCTTCATCTCACTAATATTGCAATTCATTTATTTTTTAGATAGATATACTAATATCCAAATGTGAATCAAAGATAATATGAAACAAAATTTCATTTACATTAATGGTACAAATTTTTTACATGATAATACAATTACATACAAGTATGATCCTCAAACAAATAAATACTCAAATTTTTAATTTAATGAGAGAACCTCTATCAGACATTTCGTCGAATACCTTGCCTTCATTATGTAAATGAAGAAGGCAAAGTAAATGAGAGAGAGGGAGACAGGTGGGGGGTTTGGGTACGATATCTCTTCTCTCCGGTATCTCCTTTGGTATGGCATCGGTTTCGTTAGCTCTTCGTTTTTCTCCCTGCTTTGATGATATGAGGGGATGGATATTGCAGTATCAGGGATATCGATGATCAGGGAGAAGAAGGGGGGTTTTGGGTTTTATGGGTGAAAAGGGTATCTATGTAATTACACTAATCATATTAAAAAAAAAACAAAGGTTAAGAAACGTTTTTAGTGGAAACACGTTTCTTCAAGTGGAATAAGTGGGGGAGTTTTTAGTAATTCTATTGTTAAAAAAGAGATAGAAATTATAAAGGGTCTAAATTCTTCCATGATATGCAAATGGAGCCTATTTTTGCAAACGTCCCGTGTAGAAGCGAGAAGAACTGAAGAGGTGGGAATTTTCATTTCAGCAAAGCAAAAAACCCCCAAATGGTTTTGAATTTTCCAAATCGCCGCCGTCAAAGAACTGAAGAGGTGGGAATAGCCATCTGAATCCAGAATTTCACTCGTAACCCCTCACCCACAACAAAACCCCTCACTCACAACAAAAAATTTCTTTCGCTTCTATTGACAAAACTCACGTTCTATTTCTCTTCACAAGATTTCCCCTCATTCAACTTCCAACGTCCGGTAACTCCAAGAGTAAATCAAAAGGCATTTTGAAGAAGAGATTTCAATCTCATGAACAATTTTCTCCAATTTCCCCCTGTGAGGTAAATTTCTCCACACAATCATGTGAATATAATGTAAAAATGCATATGAGAATGCCCAGATCTAATTTCTTTTAGGGGGGTTTTCTTTGGCTTTTATATTGACCCAATATAGGTGATTTTCCAGAAGCAATAGAGTATTTGGAGCAGAGGTTTAGGAAATGTCTCGGCTTTAATCTCCGCTCAACCCTCACTGGTATCACTTTTACTTCTATTTTCTTCTTGTCCCCCCACCCCTTTCGATTCTTGCTTTTGCAGCAGTTGGTTTGATACCCTTTGAGCTTTTGTTTAGCTAGTTTAATTTTTCACTTTGAGAAGGAGACTAGGTAGGGTAGCAGAATTTATATACACTTTCAATATTAAATTATATACACTTATTACACCAAGGGTGGATAAGTAAAATTAAACAAGTTTTTCAAGCCTTTTATACTTACTATCGGTTTGTGCCTTGTATTGTATACTCAAATACGTGTCAAGATATCTAGAATTCGTGAGAACTATTTTTTATAACTATTAACATCTAACTAGATTTTATGTTTTGGTGCTAGAATTAAGTTTCTTTGTTCTGATTTCTAGCATATGCACCTTTAAATCAATGGTATGCCATTCTTAATTTTTTTTGGGCAATAATAAAACATTCTTAATATAGTTTATCGTTAATTTAATTCCGTGGTTGGAAGTCAAAAGTTACTAAAAGAAAGTATTATCCAATAAAGTGGAGTGCAAGTTGAAGTATCGACAACAATGTATTAATTCCGGATGGGAATTTAGATACTAAAAAAGTATTGTCTAACAATGTTACTGAAAATGTATTATCCAATGGTTCCATACATTGAGGATAAGAGCTACTCATATGTATACACACACACACACATCAAATTAATTTGCATCAATTAACATATCCAGTGGAGTTGTGAGGTTGATTGGCAATTAGAATATGTGTGTAGTTGGTTGGACAGTAGGAATTTGTATTTGGACAACAATGTCATACTGAAACTTTGGACCAAACTTGTTTTCTCATTTAATAATTGATTACATATTAGTTTTACAAATGCAACTATAGTTTCAGTTTGTTTAGTATAGTGTAATTCATAGAATATATTGCTATTTGCTCCTCTTTTTCTTGCAGGTTGTATGGAGTTGAAACATTTAGTTTGGTGATTATATTTCTTGTCTTCAGCAATGATATTCTTTTTGTCATGTTGGATTGTTTTATCTTAGATTACGTATGACATATTTATTTCCTGAAATGCAAAACATATATTGAAAACTGTTAGCTTCTGTTCAGATTTAAAACGTATATACATGTGCCAGGTATGTTCTGCAATGCATAATAGATTCTGAAATTTAGCTTTTGTTATGCATTTTAGGATAGAAGTGCACATGGTTGTTGAAGGACAACATTAACTCTAAACTGCAGTACATACTTAAGTGTTGAAACTAATATCTTTGAACTATTTATTTGGATTGCTCCTTAAAGGATGCAAGTTGTAACTGAATGCAGGGTTCAACCCTACTTCTTGTTTGAAAGAGATAAAAGCCCGTTGTGCATTAAGCTGGAGAGAAAAGTTGAGACCATCTAGATTATTTTGTTTCATGAAAAACAGGTATACTAATGGTCCAAATGATATTAGTCGTGCAAAATGTGATATTTTGGATTCAGGGGCTCTTTTAAGTTTTTGATTTTTTGTAAAAAATGCTTTGGTCCTTCTCCTGATTGTAGTTGATCAATAGTGTTTTTTGAAGCTTTGTTTCCATTTAATTTGGCTTCAAATTTGCATCCTGCTTTCCATCTGTCTGAATTTGGTTAGTTTAATGTAATTTGCCTCCCTGGCTTTGCATGAAGCAGCCTTCCTTCATTTTATCTATTATTATTGATGGACCCAAAGGACCAGGAAATAAAATTGATGTGTATATGCAACCCTTAGAATACATGAAGCAAGTGATAGAAGGGAAAAACCACCAGTGTTTGTGCAGGAAGAATACAGGGCGAAACAAGATTGCACTGATTCCTCTCCACTTGAGTTTGATCTTCCATTATGGTCTGATTTGATTGGAGGCTCGTCTAAGGGTCGTATGTATGGAGTTGCGCGTAGCCACGTTTCTAGTGGTTATAGTCAAAGCACACAAACTCAAGAGTTAGGGGAGAGTCTCATGATGAGACAACAAAAGTAGTAGATGATGTGCGAACTACTGCTATGAAGATAGAGGAAGACGCTCGCAAGAGGGAGGAAGAGAGAGAGAGAGAAAAGGTTGGAACAGGTACTTGAGCATGTTCAAAAGAGAGAAGAAGAGATGCAGAAAAAAGCAGAAGCAGCAGATAAAAAGATGCAGGAAGTCGAGGAGATGTTACAAAAAATGATTCAAGAAGCGGGATTGCCAAACCACAAGTATGCCGGTGGATCCAGACACGGGAAATAAATTAGTTTTGGTGAAAAACATTAGTTCGTATTTGAATTTATTGCTTGGATGATTTAGTGACTCATTTTATTATTTGTCACTTTTGGTTGATGTTAGAGTGGATGAATGGAGATAATTGTTAGTTTGATGATATTTTTTAGAATTATGTTGTGTTACGATGATATTGTGTTAGATATAAATTGTGGTGTTAATGAGTTGTTTGTATTTTATGGAAGGGATTATGATGTTGTGGTAATTGCTTCTTGTTGATTTTGTTAGATCATTTGTAATTAACAGGTTTGACATGAATTTAGCGAATAAAATGCACTATTTATAATTGAGACGTGCTAATTTTAGAGACCGATTTAGAAACGGATTATAGATATATATTTAGAGACTGATTTAGAGACGAAATCAAAGATGAATATTTAGAGACCGATTTAGAGACGGAATCAAAGATAAATATGTAGAGATCGATTTAGAGACTGAATCAAAGATGAATATTTAGAGACTGATTTAGAGACCGAATCAAAGATGAATATTTAGAGACCGATTTAGAGACCGAATCAAAGATGAATATTTAGAGACCGATTTTGTGTCGGTTAGCGACGAAATTTGGAGACCGATTGTATTTGAAAAAGTTGTGCAAATAGAGACCGATTTAGCGACCGACAAGTTCGGTCTCTAAATTTAGCGACCGATTTTGTCGGTCTCTAATTAGCGTTGAGCCGTTTAGTGTCTGATTTTAGCGACCGAAATTCCCGTCGCTAATTATTTTTAGAGACCGAATTTGGGCTTTTAGAGACCGATTTTTCGGTCTCTGATACCTTGTTTTCTTGTAGTGAATGATTAGCCCAAGTTGTTAGCAAAGTTCACTAAACTTGCCTTATAAATAAGTTCATATTGTTTCACACAATAGACTTTGAATCTCACAGTTAATTATTCAATCGTTGAAAATAATAAAAAAGTTTAGTTGTTACTAACTCCAAAAGTTCTACAAACTAAACACATAGGACGATTGACTTATTTGTTTATTTTTGTTCGTGCTCATGGAGAAAAGAATAAATATTAGTATACTTTGCTCGATAATCATGTGTTTGTCTAATGAAATCACTTTGGATTCTCTTTTGTATTTTGTATTTCATTTCATTTCATAGAAGCACGGCAATATACGTGATCCGCACATCTAAGTGTAAACGCAAGAAAATACTTTATACGCTTGGCACACATCTTTAATATGGGAAAAAAGATGAAATGTAAAGTTCGAATAGAGGATTCGAATTGTACCAAAACAGAGCATTTTTCCTGTTAAACAAGGAAAATTCTAACTCAAACTCAATCTGGTCAAACTCAAGTGTACTAAGTGCGTCTCCAACCCAAAACACTAAAATGGTGTAACTTTTGCACCATTTTAGAGCATCCGTTTTGCCACTCCATTATAGCATGGGTGGCCCCCATATTTTCTTTTTTATTTTTATTTTTATTTTTTATTTCAAGTTAGTATTGGAAATTTAGGTCCTAAATAATTAGGTTCCTAAATATTGAAAAAGTTATAATTAGGTCCTATGTTTGTTATTTTTTTAACTTTATTATTTATGATTTTAATTTAATTATGAATAATATATAGATATATATTAAAACTAGTACAAAATGCATATACAATATAATTTAAAAACATTAAAATATTCATTTCAACATAGATTATATTACATAAGATACCAAAATACACGATTTAAAAAAAGAGTAACTAAATATAAGACTAATAAGTTAGATAGACAACAATAGTTTAATATGATGGTAAATCGGTTTCGTCTCCACCTAAATTAGTAATATTGACCATAATAATTTGATTGGAATTTTTAAAAGTCACAAACTGCCCGTAACGCATTAGAGAAACCCTAACCCACCCCCACACGATGCAGGTTTGGGTCGGATACCCATCTAACTCTGCCCTATTACCATCTTTATTGACTTATTTTAACATCCTTTGTCATTTTTATTAATCGAACTGAGTTTGAGCAGGATCTCAAAATTTATCAATTAAAAGTTGTTCAAAATTGATGTTTTATGCTAACAAAACGAGCTCAAACAAGTTTTTAACTATTCAATCCCATTAATGGTTACTGATTCATTTTTCAGCCATAGTTTATAATTATTAGGGGTTGTTGCTTATAGACCCCTGAGTTAACGAGAATCTGCACAAATTACCCAATCAAAATTAATAACCATAAAGGCCTTTGTGAAAATTTATAATTGTACACTCTCCCTTTCCTTCAATAAAGACCAATGATGTTATGCTTTTCAACAATATGCCCAGTATGCCCCTCATTTTGATAAGAAATATGTTATTTTTAATTTGTTCTTGGCCATTAGATCATTGAGGATCAACCGTTTGATCAAGAAAATAATTAAAAATAATCATAAAACTGGAAAAAAATGAAAAAAAAAACATTCAAAGATTTTATAGAAAAGCAAAATTAAGGAGAGAAAATAGGAAATATTACAGAAATTTACAAAATCAACAAAATATTAGGTTAGACGGGTTTTAGTGGTCGCCTATGGATCAGTTTTAGTGGCGAAGGGGTTTATGTTGCGGCAGAGGAGGGTGGACTAAGGTGTGGAAAGGTGAGGGCGGCCGCGTGGAGTCAAGGGGTGGGTGTGCGGCATCTGTGCAAGGGTTGATACTTGATAGAGATGTACACTCGACGAGGAAGAAGAAGGGGAAGGATGAAAAATGGAAAAAAAGAAAAGGATGGAAAGTAAAAAGAGAAAATAGAAAGGAAAATTAAAAAGAAAAACTGTATGTGTTTGGGTTTGGGTAACCCAAATCCAACATACCTGCCCAAATATATAATATCATATCCAAATCGAATTATTTATTTTTTAAAATTTATGTTGAAAGGACAAATAGACTTTTAACAGGAATATTGCACATAAAAAACGATTAAAAAGCATTTTGCACCTATAAAGTTGGGTTTTGGCACTTTACACCCTCATAAATTAAAACACACACTTTGCACCCTCACTTTCATGGTCTTTGGCAACTTGCGCCCCCGATCCATATTCCTGCAAGAGAACTCGTCTACTCTCTTTGACTGGGAACAAAAATGTCTCCACACCTTATTTCTCTCCATGAAGTTCATGCCAAAAACAAAGAAACATTAGAAAAGTGTCATTTTCTACCTAAAAATTGGCATAGCCCCACTTCTTTTAAAGAAATAGAGCAAACAGAACTTCTTCATCTTGAAAAGTTCAGCAAATGGATTCACAAAACTTCAAGCAATAGGCAAACTATTGGCACTATGGACTAGAAATTCCACTTGTATGTTGTCATTGTGGCCATATTTTGCTATTAATAACCTATTGGCAAAAGGATAATTCGGGTAGAAGATTTCACAAATGTCCAAATTATGGGGTAGGATGTTATTTATTTTCATCTTTTCTTGTATTCGGTGATGATTATTTATTTTCATTTTCTAACAATTATTGATAGGTGTGAGATTTACATGTTTTAAAGCCTCATATTTATGTTATTTACATTGGTTTATGCATGATTTATGCCACATATGCTTGTAATTTGTGTGCTTATTGAGTAAAGGTGGAAAATCATTGCAATTGAGGAAAACTGGACAGAAATGCAGAATTTTAGAGCATTTAGAGACGGAATTTGACAAATGTTTATTCTAAAACGTTGTAGATCTCTGTCTTAGCTTTATGTGGCAACTTGAATCACCCAAATCGAAGGTCTGTGGAGAAAGTTATGAAGGAAACTAGATCTCTGCGCAGAAGGCAAAATGTTTATGTTTCCAACGTACGGACGTTGGGTACTTCACGTTCGGACGTTGGTTCTGACGGAAAAAATAGCAGATTTTTGGAAATTTCCAATTCTAATTCAAGTTGGAGTCTTTCCCTTCCACCCTTATATATATTAGATCAGTTCTCTAGGGTTAGGAGACAAAAAATACACATAGAATAGAGCCCTAATGGGGTTTAGATATCGTTTTTACATATTTATGAAGATTTTCAAAAGCCCTTGAAGGTGAAGAAATCAAGAAGCATGGAAGAGATGAAGATCGAAGTTCAACCATAAAAAATACGAGGGAGTTTCTTAGATTTAGATTTATTTTTGTCTATGAATATGAATCTTAATTTAAGTTTCTATCTTTTATCTTTTATGATGAATTAGATTCTTCGAACTAAGGCCATGTTGAGGCTAAATTATGATATTTGAGTGATAAATTGTGTTTTTCATATTAATTCTATTGTTGCTTTGTGTATTGATTTTGTGCTGTAATTCCAATCATATGTTTGATCACCATATGCTTGCTAATTAGCCTAGTTTATTCATTCGAGAGAATATAAGTTAGGGTTCAAAGAAATCATCACATCATCCGAAAAATATGAGGAATTGCTCCTAGAGATAGGTATAGATTTTCGGGTGCAGTTAGCCGGATTTATCCGGGGAAATTCTAAAACGTGAATGCATGGCTAATGATTTGATTCTCGGATAGACATATTTAGAGAACCGTCACGTAGTCATAGGATTATTACAGCCGAGAGATCGGGTAGTAGTTAATTAAGGAGTTTCCACCAAAGCAACATTAGTCTAATAATATGAAAACGTGATTTTAACAAGAATTAATTAATTTATGCCAGCACATGTGTCTTAGTTGCTATCTTCCATAGCTATCTTGATTTCGACATCATGTTTCTTGTATCTTGCTTCCATAATATTTTAGTTAATTCTTGTTTTAGTTCATTTTATTGCTTTTAAAATCTTTAAATCCTTAGTTTTATTTTAATTATTGTTTGCTTTATATTCAAGAAGTCTAAAATACAAGTCCCTGTGGGATCGACAATCCGGACTTAAAAATCCACTTTATTACTACACACGACCAGTCCACTTGCTGTGCAAACACGTAAGGATTTTTCGTGTCAATTATATTGCATAAATTTCAAATTATAAATGAAGTTTATTTCAGTGCAAAAACGGATGTGGATTTTTCAAATGGTATGACCCGAAGATGTGTTACAGAGCAAAAAAGAATCATATCAAATCACATGTGGGCTATAAAGTACGGACACTCCGAAAATTATCCCAGGGTGGTGTCGGGCGCATGTCGGACACGACACGCCTCCATCACTTGTCGAACACGATTAATATTTGTCCGTGGTTAAAAAATAAAAAAGCAATTCGGACACCGTGTCGAACACGACCAAATGTGTGTCCGACATGGTGTTACATGATTGACAGTCTTCCTAAAAAATTAAAAATTCGGGGTTCCAATTGTAAATAGAAAACTTCAAAAATCCCAATTCTAATTTTGAGCATTTGATACTTTGATTGTATTTGTAATTGTTTTGTAATTTATGACTGTTTATATTTTTGTTTTGCATTCATTATTGACTTATTGTTGATAAGTAGTTGAATTTTTTCAAACATATAGAGATTTTACAAAGAAGCAAGGAAGATACAAATTTAACAAAACAAGTAAACAACATTTTCATAGATTATTTTTCTAACAAATTATATTGAAATTAAAATCAATATATAATTTTTGTTATATACATATATATATATATATAATTGACATTCGTGTCAGAGCTGAGTCGTGTCCTAATTTTTTGAAAAATGTTGTGCTTTTGTCTCGTTGACTATTTTTGCTAAATTATGAATCGAGGCTGCAAGTTGCCAAATATCATGCAAGTGAGGGTGAAAAGTGTCTGTTTTAATTTCTGAGGATGGAAAGTGCCAAAAATCCAACTTTATAGGGTGCAAAATGCTTTTTACTCCATAAGAAAACTATCCAAGTTTTTTAGGGCGGGTGGGTTTCGTGCCGAATTTATGTGATCACAAGGGGTACCACTCAATAAAATTAACATAACTGTGTTTTACCCGGTGGATCTGGAAATTGTAATGAGCAAAGACGTTCAAATGGAGATAGTTAGTGGATATTTTTTCGTTATATACTTTGATGATTAGTAGTAACTCATGTTAATTATCTGACGTTTTGATACTTTTGGATAGATGTTGGGACTAATTGATTGGTCATGGTTGTCTGGTAGAATGATATGTTGGTAGAATGATGTTGTGTTAAAATGATTGTGTTAGATACTTCAATTGTGGTGTTAATTAGTTGCTTGCATTTTGTTGATAATTGTGATGTTGTTTAGTTAATTTTTGTTGATTTCATTGAATTATTTGCTATTTGCCAGATTTGATATTATATAGATTTAACGAATAAAATGCTATATTCAAATATTATTTAGCTTCATTTAGTGATGGATTTAGGGACAGTTTTAGAAAAGAGCAAAGACAGATTAGAGACGGAATTAGAGACCTATATTGAAATGCGATTAGAGACGGATTCAGAGTTGGAATCAGTGATGGAATTAGAGACGGATACGGAGTTGGAATCAGAGACGGATATGGAATTGGAATCAGAGATGAATTTAGAGACCGCTACTAAGTTGAAATCAGAGACAGATAGAGAGACGGATTCAGAGACTGATTATGAGTTGGGATTAGAGACGGATTTAGAGATGGATTCTAAGAAATTTTGAGACGGATTAGAGACCGAATCTGAATATAGTTAGAGACGGATTTAAAGACGAATTAGAGACAAAATATAAAGACGTGCAAAAGAGCCATGAAAAAAGCGACGAAATTAGAGACGGGATATATTTCCGTCTCTGAAATTAGACGGTTTGTTGAGCTGTTTGAAGATGGGTAGTAGAGACGGAATTTTTCCATCTTTGATTATTTTCAGAGACAAAAAATTGGGTTTTAGAGACGGATTTTTCCGTCTCTAAAACCCTGTTTTCTTGTAGCGAATCAACCAGGCTTTGTGTTTGATAATTTCAAGTTCAACTTTAGAGTTCATACCATAAAAAAATTCTTGTCCAAATTTACATACAAGTAGGATAGTTGATTTTTGCATGGTTGATTTTGGCAAATGTTAGGGCTGTGTTTGTTTATGTTTTAAAACAAATTTTGGCCAAAATTTGTTTGTCTTATGTTTTTTTGACGTCAAAGAATTTGTCAGCCATTGTCTTCGTATTTGTGTCTACTTTAGGGTGTCTACTAATTACATCAACTACAATATATATATATATATATATATAACTATAGTATTACAATTATTTAAAACTTATATTATATTATATTTTCAATCATTAACTAATTTCAAACACAACTTTTCAGACAAAAACTTTGACTGCTACAATAATTTGTCTCTTTTGAAAATAAATCATACACAAAACCAAACACATTTTCATCAAAATACACAATTTTCAATAAAAATTTTCACCAAAATTTTAACCAAAAAAAAAACCCCCCCAAAATAGAACAAACACATCCTAGAATTTTCAGCTTTTTCAAAAAGTTATTTTGTAACCTAAAAATATCTAAACGAGATTAAGGGGGTCAAACGGTCATCAAAATAGAATTTGAACTTCAAAAACACATTTTAACAGTTTTTCAACTGCTGAACCAAAGGCACTCCAAATAGTACTCGCTCCATATACGGATAATGGGATTTCTGAAAATTTTATGCTTTGCATCCTTAAATTTGAGATATAAAATTATTATTATGGAATAAGAACCTAAATTCCAGGTGTAGTGATTTTGAATCAGCTCGTCCAAGTTTCTGAAACTGACTACTAGGCAAAATTACATTATTGGTCGTGTTGGATAGGCAGCAACTTTGATCCCAAACTTTATAGGCATTGTGCAATTAGTCAATATATGGACAAAAACTGTCTTGTAAGTGTTACTCACTTACCGTTAATTATGCTGATTTTGATGGGAAAATTCATGCCAATAACAGCTCATGATTGCATTATAGAAAGAAAAATGTATGCCATGTGGTGAGAAAAACTGATGTGAAAATGTAATTTCCAAGCTCTTTCATGGTTTTTTACATCAAATCAGTAAAACTAATGATCCCATGATCCTCATCTGTTAATATCTATATTTGTTCTATCTATATCAATATCTATACTATAACTATAACTATACTATACTATACTAAAAATGTGAATCTTGTATGTTATTTCTTCCAATTGTAGAAAGACTAAATTGCTCTAAGTTAAATAACATACTCTTTAATTACATGTGGAAACTTAAGAGTTAATTGATCACATTCACCCCCTCGTATTCTTTTCAATTGCTACGAGAGTTCAACATTCCATTGATGAAGTTAAAAAGTCTAATTAAATCAATTGTAACTTATTTTCAGTTAATATGGAGGTGTGTTATAGCAATTATAGAATAAATTAATATTATTAAGAGTTACTGGTGTATGCGGAAATATTCCATTGGGCCAAGCTGACAAGCCCGCACCAAAGTAGACCCAATAAGCTTAATAAATCAAGAAGAAGCAAGCCCAAACCCTCTGTGACGCAGCTGGAGGTGCCAGTTGTAAGTGGAGCTGGTCCAGGGCCTATAAAAGGAAAGTAAGACTTTGGAGAGACAAGATCCAATCAAGATATAATTAAAGATCAATCAAGATACTAATGAGGATCCACTAGAGATATCAGTCAATAACTTACCTAAAATAGCCAGATCTACAGAAGATAAATAAGAAAAGTCGTCAGCCTGGTTTTACTTACCTTATTTAGCCCGATGCCATTCAACTTGTATAAATACACACATTTGATGATGAATAAAGCTCTTACATTTTATCCCATATTATCACTTACTCTTTATGCAATATTATCTCTTTATTCACGCATTATTTACAATTATTATGCTCAATTTCTCATATTAATATATAAATATTATTGGTGTGAATCGGACACGCATCAATTACGCCGTCTGTGGGAAATTGAGTTCAAGACGTGAGGTAAATTTTAATTATTGATATTTTCGTAATTTTCTTTTAACAAGTTTAATGGCAGAACAAGAAATGGGTGAAATGCGAGAAACCTTGGAGAACGGAGGTAAGAAAAAAGTAGCATTTGATGCAAATGGAGGCAATGGTGCTCCTGAGACGACAACCAACCTTGCTAGACAACTAATTGGTGATCTGGGAGAGTCCCCAATAGACGAGGAGGTCGAAATCCAGGCTGGACGGAAAGAAATTTCCTTATAGCCAAAAGGGCAGGCTATTCGGAGGGATATCCCCCTGCCAATCACCCTGGCGTACCACCTGACGACTGGACAATTGCATAAAATCATAGACAATGCCGTCAAAACGGCGATGAAGAGTTCTGATCCACAAGATCTGGCGAATGGCGGAATGAATCTTATAACACCCACACCCGAAAAGGTGTGTATTATAGGAAATGGAGGCCACTATGGAGGTTTGGAGATCACCCTTGAAGTTGGCCCTGGAAAAAGGGCTGGAAGGATGGAGTTCCTGGAGCAAGAATGAAATCAGCAGGAGAGAGAGCCTCGCAGGAAATACCCTGCCCTAGAAGGACGCCAGAGGCGTCAATCTGAATTCCAGGAGAAAGAAAATCAGGAGGGTTGGGTCCCACAGCCTCAACCTCCTCAGGAGAAATTCCAGGAGAAAAAGTTTCCCCTAAGAAAGGAGGAAAAATATCCACGGGAAAAAGCCCCGATGAATGGTGATCATTGCCGGCATCTTCAGCAAGGCAGGAAGGATGAAGGCAATCGCCTTGATGAGGAGGCTAGTAATTATGAATCTGTTCATTCCCTATGGGGAAATCCAGGAAGACAGGCTAAGACTAAGGCTGATCGGACAAATTGGAGCTCATGTCCAGGAGGATGGAAGAGATGGAAAAGCGAATGACAGGAGGAAAAAGGCAAGTACAAGGAAGAATCCCATTCACCAAATCCATTATGATGGAGGACTTTCCGCGAAACTTCAAGATCCATTCCATTGCCCCCTATGATGGTACATCCAATCCCGAGGACCAATTGTACACCTTTAGAAGTTACGCTTTGCTGCACAGGTATTCGGATCCCATCAATTGTAGAGTTTTTCTGACGACACTAACCAAGTCAGCTCAATTGTGGTTCAACCAGCTACCTGAAAGATGCATCGGATCCTTCCAGAAGTTCAGTTCGCGATTCTTGTACCAATTTGCCAGCAGCAAAAGGCATGAAAAGATGCCATTGAGCCTATTTAACATAAAATAGAGAGGAGATGAGGTCGTCCGATCCTACGTGAAATGCTTTAACACATCCACCCTAGAAGTTCCATCGGCGACGGCTGAACTGAAATCCATCGCCTTCACCCAGGGTCTGCGTGAGGATTATTTATTCAAATCATTGACCAAGAAACCTGCTGAAGACTTCGATGACTTGCTTAGCAGGGCTAAAAAGTACGTCAACATGGAGGATGCCCAGTTGGTGAGGCGATCCGAGCAAAAGAAGGATAAGAGAGAAGAAGAAAGTCGGAACGGGAAGCGTCGCGATGGACGAGGTAGGTGGCATATGCCAGCATGGATTCCAAAGCGATCCCACAATCACTCGTAGCAAGGGGGTTTACAACAATAACTAATGGAGGTGGAAAACAAGAATATAGTACAATGGCCAGCCAGTTCTGGGAAGGAGACCCAGGGAGCCCCATGGGATCCTTATTGCTGATTCAGTAGAGAATGGGAGCACCACACAAATAACTACAAAGAGCTATCCGAGGAAATTGAATGCCTCATTAAGTTAGGACACATGAAGGAGTCTACACCTAGCAATAATTACTAGGCAGGAGGCCACTCCGGAGCTTCCTCATTTCGAGGGAGGGGAACACCCTGGAATAGAGGATGAGGTGGCCCAGGTCAATGGGCAGGAAAAGGAGCAGGACGAGCTGGACCAGCAGGAAAAGACATTTCTCTCAACAATTGGGAGCTGGACCTCAACCTACAGAAAGAAATCAAGTTGCACTAGCAACTCCCGTACCTAATGATCCCAGTAAGGGAGTCATACATATGATATCCGGAGGATTGACCCTTGGACTTTCAAAGACAAGCTTGAATAAGCAAATCCAAGCGCTCGATCAAGCACCTGCATTCTTCCTTAATGTTAGCCAGAGTTGCCACAAAGGAGAGATTTGCTTCGGGCCAGAGGATGCTAAAATCGTGATGGCACCCCACAGTGATGCCTTGGTCATCACGACCACCATCGCAAATTACAAGGTGCAACGTGTATTCATCAATAGCGGTAGCTCAGTGGATATCCTGTTCTACCAGGTCTATAAGCAGATGGATCTAGGAGCAGCTAGATTGCAGGCTGCGAGTACCCCTTTATATGGTTTCGCTGGAGAGACGGTTCAGCCTATCAGACAAATCACGCTACCAATGTCTCTGGGAGAGCCACCTAATCGCAAGACCAAATTGGTGAAATTCCTGGTGGTGGATACGCCATCGGCATATAACATAATAATTGAAAGATCCGCCCTGGCACTATTTGAGGCTGTAATTTCCATCCCACACATGAAGATCAAATTTCCTACACTTGAAGGAGTAGGAGAGGTAGCAGGGTATCAGAGCATGTCTCGAAAGTGCTACGTGGCCTCACTGGGAAAGAATGACAAGATGATAGAAGACAAGAAGCGTAAAACAGACAAAGCCGCCATTAAAGAAGGAGGCCAAGAAAAGAGAACAACCGCCTATGTAGAGCCAGTCAGGGAACTCATGAACATGGAAGTAGTACCCAGATATGCACAAAAGAAAGTCAGGATTGGTTTCCACTTGGAAGCCGAGCTGAAGAATGGGCTGATAAAGGTGCTGCAAGAGCATGCTAATATCTTCTCCTGGTCAGCTGATGACCTAGTAGGAATTGAACCTTCCTTGATTCAACATCATCTCAATGTGAATCCCGAAGCTCAGCCAGTAATCCAGAAGAAAAGGCATTTTAATCCTGAGAAGAACGTTGTCATCAAGGCCGAGCTGCAAAAGCTGCTGAAGGCATGCCATATTGTGGAGATATAATTTTTGAAATGGGTGTCCAATGTTGTTTTGGTACCAAAAGGAGGAGCTAATTGGAGAGTGTGCATTAACCTTTGAGACCTCAACCTGGCTTGTCCCAAGTACCACTATCCTTTGCCAAGGATCGACTAGCTAGTGGATTCAACGGCTAGATTTGAGCTGCTGAGTACCATGGATGCACAAAGTGGGTACCATCAAATACCTCTAGACGAGGAGGACCAGAAGAAAGTGAGTTTTATAACCTCGTTTGGCACCTACTGCTATGTGGTTATGCCATTCGGGCTTAAGAATGCGGGAGCTACCTACCAGCATCTGGTTGATATGATATTTCATGACCAAATCGGCAAGATTATTGAGGTGTACGTAGATGACATGGTTGTAAAAAGCCGTATCACAAATAATCACATAGAAGACCTGCGACAAACCTTCGAGACGTTAAGGAAGTATAGGATGAAGCTAAATCCAGCAAAGTGTGCGTTCGAAATTAAGAGAGGAAAAATCCTCAGTTACATGGTCACCAAGAGAGGAATCGAGGTCAATCCCGAGAAGATAAAAGCCATTCAAGACTTGAAGGTGCCGCAAGATGTTAATGAAGTCCAGCGATTGAATGGACGCATCACGGCTTTAAGCCGTTTTATATCAAGATCGGCAGAGTGAAGTTTGACATTCTTCAAGATATTGAGGAAGACTCAAGGTTTCAATTGGACAGAGGACTGTCAACGCGCCTTCAAGGAGCTGAAGGAGTACCTAAACCAGGTACGTTTGCTAACTAAGCTAGTAGTGGGAGAACCCCTAATATTATAAATCTCGGTGGCCGAGCGAGCTGTTAGCACGGTACTAGTCAAAGAGGAAGAAAAGACGGAGAAGCTAGTGTACTACATCAACAAGGTGCTCAGTGATACTGAGTTGAGGCACTTGGAGATCGAGAAAGTAGCTTTTGCAGTAGTAATTACAGCATGACGATTGAAACCCTATTTCCTAACCTATAAGATCGTAGTTAGGACCAGCTAACCGCTGAAAACCGTGCTGGGAAAGGCGGGTACTTCAGGATGATTAGTGAAGTGGGTTGTAGAGTTAGGAGAATTTGACATTGAGTACGCCTCTCGTTTTCAACCATCAAAGCACAAGTTCTAGCCGACTTCGTTACGAAGATGACGAGACCCGACCAAAAAGAGGAAGAAAAAGAAAAAATATGGCTATTGCATGTAGACAGATCAGCCACTCACACTGGAAGCGACGTTGGAATTGTGCTAACAACCCTTGAAGGAGACCAACTCGAATATGCAATAAAGTTTGAGTTTAAGGCCAGCAATAACAAGACCGCATATGAAGCCTTCATAATCGGGGTCAAAATGGCAATAAAAGGTGGAGCGAGGAACCTGATTGTGTACTCAGATTCCTAGCTGCTGACCAAACAAGTAGAAGGTGTCTACAAGGCAAAAGAAGAGAGAATGATCAACTACTTGAAAATAATTGAGATGTTGAAGAAAAGTCTGGATAAATTTGAAGTACACTAGATCCCTCGAGCTGAGAACACCAAGGCGGACTATCTGTCTAAACTAGACAGTTCCGTAGCCGACTGTGATACCAGGCAAATTACCATACAAACCGCAACCAGAGTCAGTATGGAGGAAGAAATATTGAACAAAGAAGAATGAAGAGATTAGAGGACAGATATTGTCGAATATTTTACGAAGGGAGTACTACCTGCGGACAAATATAATAGACAAAGGATGCTCATTCGTCTGAACGTTTTGCCATGATAGACGGGGTACTATAAAAAAGAGGCTTCGTCCAACCTTATCTCAAATGCATATCCATTGAGGAGGGAAAGTATATCCTAAGAGAAATCCACGAAGGATGCTACGGTAGCCATATCGCAAGAGGGGCTCTAGCCATCAAAACATTGAGAGCCAGATATTTCTGGCCCAGCTTGAGAGGAGATGCCAATGAGTTAGTAAGGAGTTGTGAGCAATGCCAGAAGCATGCTAATCTTATACTAAAACCCACAGAATATTTGCACTCTTTGAGCGTCCCATGTCCTTTTTCCCGATGAGGAATGGACATTGTAGGACCATTTCCAGTCACAAAGGCCAAGAAGAAGTTCCTACTAGTGGCGGTGGACTATTTCAACAAATGGGTAGAGGCAGAGGCACTAGACCGAATCACAGAAGCACAGGTAATGAAATTCCTTTGGAAAAACATAATATGTCATTTCAGTATACCAAGGGAGATCATAGCCGACCATGGGAGACAATTCAGCGGAGCCAGGCTGAAAAAATGGTGTGAAGAGATTGGATTCCAACAACGTTTTAGCGTAATGGCACATCCGCAAACCAATGGACAAGTGGAAGTCATCAACCGCATACTGGTCCAGGGGCTGAAAACCCGGCTGGAAGAAGTAGGAGGCAGCTGGGTGGACGAGCTGCAATCTGTGTAGGACCACTCCAAAAACTACTACGGGAGAAAGTCCACTTCTACTAGTCTATAGAACTAAGGCTATAATACCACCTGCGATACGGGTGCCAACTCTTAAAATCTAAAACTTCGACTCCAGCCAAAACGAAGCCAGGATGAGAGAAGAGTTAGACATGATCGAGGAAGCTCGGGAGATAGCATATCTCCGAGTAGAAGTATGCAAACAACGCATTGCAAGGTCACAGGCAACAAAGGTGAAAACAAGGTCCCTCCAGGTGGGTGATCTCGTGCTGAAAAAAGTAGACGCCACACATACAATGAAAAAGTTAGGACCCAATTGGGATGGGCCGTACAAGGTGACCAAAGTACTGAGAGGAGGAGCTTATGAGCCAACAAACAGTGATGAAAAGAACTTAACCAGGCCTTGGAATATACAAAATCTGAAGAAATTTTATGTATAGGAGTTGTAATTTTGAGTAGCTGTTTCAGGAAGAATGTGAGCCTACTCTATAGGCGATAAAATGTGGAGCCAGATAAGTATTAATAAAATTTATTTTTCTGTCTATGTGTCTTTCTTTATGTGCACTTTTTTCTTTCACATAGTGGTGCTCCTCATGAATAATAACATGCGTACACATATTGCATTTATACTGAAGTAAAGGGGGAGTTGGTGATGAGCAGGTAGCCGGAGGTTAGGAACATAAGGGTGGGATAAACCTGGATTGACATTTAGGCATTAAATTCGAATGCTCAATCCAAGGCCCCCCATACCATGCAATTTGAGGAGGGTTTCTAAACCCATAAATGAAATATGAGGATATTTTTTGGAGAGATAAGGCTAAGGATAGGATGGACACTGATCCACTCCGAATCCATGGCGAAATAAGGAAGAAAGGTGTGACTTCGGTCTACTACTCAAGCTAGGATGAGACTATGATCCATTCCGACGCTTTGGAGAAATAAGGAGAGAAAATCGAGATAAATGGAAGAATAAGGAAGGAGCCACAGTAGCATACTGGCCAGATATGAGCCCGTGATGAAAATATATGTGTTACGGAGGGAGGATAAAGGGAGACACAAGGTCTGCAAAAGTATCTAACATGTAAGTGTAAACACTGGCATTATTTATATGACATCACTTATATGTTTTGGTATTTGCTCAAAAAAATAAAAGGATGCATTTTTGTTGTAATATGTATGTGACCTTAGTAAGATATTTAGCCCATACTCAGGGCCCATACCAGTAAAGTTCTTAGTAAGGTAAAAGAGCACCAAGTGAAAATATGCTTTTATCAAAATACATATGATCGCTCAAAATTATGCAATGTTTTAAATATGCTCATGTGATGTTTTGTATGATGAAAATGTTGAATTCAATCCCAAAAAATGCCAAAAAGATATGCTTGAAATTCTCAAAAAAGTATGAAAGGCCACGAGAAAATTTAGCTCGAATGCTAGCCAGCAAGCCTCTTTTTTACCCAAAGGAGATGAGGGATATCTATAAAGCTCATCCACCGGAGTAACACAAAAACATTTACCAAACGCAAGCATGGCAAAGATAGAAAATAAAGGCGATTCATAAAAAAACATTCAAAGTCCTAAAGGAAGCACGAAGTAACATAGTTCATCTGCCATGAAGGACAAGTAAAAAAAAGCAAAATAAAAACATTGTTCAAAGGGCTATATTGCCAACAAAAACTAACTCAAACATTTTAGAAACCCTACTCTACATCAGTAGGGGAATTTTATACTGTGGTAGAGGGATTTTTCTCTGCAGTTTGTGGATCAGCTGGATCCTCAGCAACCTGGACATCCAGAGTAATTTCTTCTGTGGCAGCAAGTAGGCCAGCCCCAACTTCACCTGCCTGAGGAGTCACTAGTGGCACTCCTGAAAGCAAGGCATTCAACGCTAGATCGGCATTTATAAACGAAGCATCACTTCCGGCTGTTGGCATGTCCTTGCCAGCAAATTGGGCTCTGCATCCCTCACATCCCTTGTAAAAGTAATCTAGAGATTTGTTATCCACCAAGTCCTGGAATTCATTGGAGGACAAGAATTCAGCCTTGCCCTTAGGCAGGAGAGCCAAATCGTTTGAGGAACTGAGGAGAGATTCTAGCCAACTCTCGCGCTCTCCATGCAGGGTGCCCTGCCCTGAAAAAGATCGATCTTGTTGCTCCATGATGAAGGAGAGCCGTTCCTCCAGGGTCCTGACTCTATTGGAAAGGGCCACAGCCCGAGATTCTTGTTCCTGGATATCCAACAGAGCTTTCTTTTTTTCCCGTTGCCACATCTTCTCGGCAGCTACGTAAGCTTCTATGCGTTTTTGGGATTTGGTCAAATCCTTGTTCAAGTCAGAAACCCCGCCAGCACGGTTGGCGTCCACCAAGGCCTTACCACAAATCAGGAAAAACTGCAGGGAAAATTTCAGATGAAATATCAACACTTGAACGACGAAGGATTAAAAACCAGGTAAAACAAAAGGAATACCTTTAGAGCCACTTCTAGGGCCAAATCCATGGCATCCCTAGCAGTCATGGAGTCCAATAAAGGGTGATCCGCTAAATTCACCATGTTTGTTAGAAAACTTCTCAAAACGACTTGCTCGCGGCTTCTCAGCACCGAATAACTAGGGGTGTCTTGAGCACGAGAACAAGTCCGATGGGCAGGTGTGTCTAGAGTAGAAAAGTGCATCGGAGGAACAACATCTCGAATCTAAATCCCTCTAGTATTAGGGCATTTTGGAGGTGGTGCATCAGAGGAAACCTCAGCCAGCCTTTTTCCTTTGGCAATCTCTCTAGCCCGTGTTGAGTAACGAACTGACCTCGCTTGGTCTCCAGGGGCAGAGGCATGGGGAGATGTAGCAGATTGGCGAGCCGTTCGGGAATTTATTGCATCCTAAACTGGTCTTTTCACCAAATAACCTTGTTACCTCAGTCACATTATCTAGCTTTCTAGAAGCTTTTGATAATGATGAGACGAGCTGCTCTGATTTGGCAAGTCTAGCGATCAGATTAGCTTCTCTCTTGACTATAATATCAAGATTGCTTTTTCATTAAATAATCTCACTCTCAAGTGATTGGTTCTTCTCAATGCATTGTTGCTAAACTTTCAACTCTGCTTTGAGCGTTACTTTATCTCGTGTGAGTGATGAGATAATAGCGAGATCGTTTTGATATATTTTGGCAGCTTCTTGACATTCATTGTAGTATTCTTTGACTTTGTCAAGTTATTCATCATAAGAGAGGGGAATAGATAATTCATTGATTACCTCAGGAGACGCTTCATCATCTCTGGCCATGAGACATATGAGCGTTGAGTCATCTAATGGCTCATCATCATCACTACTCTCCTCTAATGATTCTAAACCTTCAGGTGCGGATGCTGGTTCTGATTCCGCTAGCAAACCTTGTTGATGAAGGTTGCTCCTGAATTGGTTTCTATCCACATAATCCTGCCTTGAGGGCTTGGATACATTTGGATAAAGACAATTTACTTGGTAGTGCCCTGGTTTCCTACAATTATAACAAAGATTATTTTTCATCTTTTGTTCATTTGTTAACCTTGCAATGTGTGGTTTTGAGACCACTGGAGCTGAGAGATTTTGAGTAGACGCTTGGTATTGAGCAGGCGCTTGGGATGAAGGAACAGAATACTGAGGCGCTTGAAACTGTTGTTGCACCGAAGAAGGCGCTTGATATGAACTTTTTCGTTGATTATTGAAACCTTTTCCTTTTTTTTCATATCTCAAGAACTTCCTAAATCTATTTAACAAATCCAACTCCTCTTCCTTATTGATATCTAAATTCTTTCCTTTATTACCCGATTTACATTTGATTGATGCTATAAACGCTCCAGATTCAATCACCGGACTACTCACAACATCACTAGCAGAATTCAACTCAAACTCAAATGCTTTGAGCTCTGAAAAGGCGTCTTCTGGAGTTAGGAGATCCAACATATTTGATTCTCTCATAGCAGTTGTCTTCATCAAGAATTTACTTGGTAAACTTCTAAAGATCTTAACCACCATTTCCCGATTCTGTAAATCCATTCCCAACGATGTAAGTTCTGTAGCCAGAGTTGTAAATCTTATGTCTAATTGCTCTAAAGTTTCATTGGGTAACATCTTAAATCCGTTAAAATTTTCCTTGGCAATGGAAATTTTGTTCTCTTTAATCTGAGCTGAACCACCACAAATTGTAGCCAACTTATCCCATATTTCTTTAGTGGTTTTGCACGATTTGATCTTGTTAAATAGGTTGTCATTATCACCAATAGCCGTATATAGAGCGTTATGACCAACATTATCCAAATTAGCTCTTCGACGCTCATCTGGAGACCATTCTTGTTTCAGTTTTTCAACGTAACCATCTGGAGTGTCTTCCGTGGCTCCAGGGGCTCTTATGATAACTTTATATATTTTGATTGACCCATCTGAAATAATATCGCACATGTCATCATCACATGAACAGAGATATGTAAATGCTTTGACTTTCCATGTGTCAAAATTTGACTCAGTCAGTTTGGGAACTTTAGTAAATGCCATTTAAAAAAAAAAATCTAAAGCAACTAAGTTTGAAAAGGTTCTAAACAAGCAATTATACTTGGAAATTTTAAAATTTCGACTTTAACCGCTTTGATACCACTTGTTGGTCCCAAGTGGAATACGAAACGGTCTAGAAGGGGGGGGGGGTTAAATAGACCCTGATGTCTTTTTCGACTTCAAAAAGTTTCGTATTAAAATGGTTTTGGACGCTTGAAATGTAGACGCTTGACTGAGCGTTTACTTGAAATATAGACGCTTAGGCTAAGCGTCTGATGAAAACTGTTTTTAGAAAGTTAACTTAGACTTCAAGATTTGAATACTTTAACCAAGTAGGTTTAAGCGTTTAGTTCTTTAATCAGTGTTAGCACAGTGGAATAATTTTAGAGTCTTTTCTTTAGAAAATCTTTAGTGTCACAAGTTGTTTCTTAGTTGAATAGCGTTTGATTGTGTTTTACTTAATCAATTTATGCAATGATGTGATAAATAAGAGAATTGACTGTAAAGTAAATGACACCAAATGTGTAAGGTTTGTTGGGTGGTGTAATCCTAACTATGTCCTTCTTCTCCTTGAACACTTGGGGCAATCCACTAAAATGATTCTCAAAGAATCACACAGAATCTTCTACAAATTAGGGAGAGATGGATGTCGATGACTTGAGCTCCTAGATCACACAGATTTTTGCTCCAAATCACTTCAATCCCCTTGCTTCTTTTACCCAGAAATACTGCAAGTATCTAACTTCGACTTCACACAGATCGCGAGGCTTAGATAGGGGTTTTTCTAAAAGGTTTGTTTGATTTTGATAAAGTTCAAACAACTAGGAATATCTCAGTAGTAATGTGGGTTTCTCTGAAAAGAATGTTTGAGATATTGGTTGATTGTCTCGGGAATTGAAGAAAAGCAAAGAGAATGTTTTCTTGAATATTCTGGCTTTGCTGAGAGTTTAAGGAATGAGACTTCAATGCAATAACAATTTGTCTTGGAAATTGATCGTATATTTTTGGCTTGTTGTTGAAGTCCTATTTATAGGCATTCTTGGAAAAAGTGTCCGTTTGACACATACACGAGCGCGTGTCTCTCACTTCCGCGAGTGAACAACTTTTGTCCTTTTTCCTAAAAATCTGCTGCACAAAAGTTGGTGCTGCAGTCTATGAAAGTTGACAGTCCAATGGGGTGGCTTCTCCGTACGTTCGAAAGTGCTTATCACATTTAATACTCTTATCAGCATTTAATGCATTTAAATTAAATGCCCGTTGGCACTTAATGCATTGAGAATATTTGCATTAAACTCTTTCTGGATTTAGAAATAAATTTAGGTGAAATCAATCATTGATAGACACTTGTTCATCCTTGAATCACTTCTATCCTATTCAAACTTCAAGCGTTTGAGTCTTCAAACTTTACTTCTGATAAACTCACTCAGAACATATCAGACGCTCAGTCTAAGACAATTTAACCTAACAATCTAGAAAAAAAATAAAACAAAGCCTATTACAAATCTAACGCTTCAAAGCTAAAATCAAACTTACATATTTTGGGGTCTAACAAAAAGTCCTAATTGTCATCATCAAAACATCTAATATGAAATTCCTAACAAGGCAAGATGTAGTTTAAGAAATCAGGTGTATTGTGATAAAATCTCAAGCATATAGAGCCAAAAGAAAGGCACTTAAGGTTATTGAAGGTAAGGCAGAGGATCAATATGATCAGCTATGGGATTATGCACAAGAATTAAGGAGATCAAATCCAATTAGTACAATTGTTATGGTCCAGGATGGTGAGGTGGGGGTTAGTGGGAAGAAAAAATTTGGGAAATTCTATGTATGTTTTGATGCACTTAAACAGAGTTTCTTGACAGGTTGTAGACACGTTATAGGGGTAGATGGGTGTCATTTAAAGGGACCATATGGTGGCATTTTGCTGACTGCTGTGTCAGTTGACCCAAATAATAGCCTATACCCCATTGCTTATGCAGTAGTGTCTGGGGAAACAAAAGAGGCATGGGAGTGGTTTTTGTGGTTACTTAAGGCTGACTTAGGGATAGAAAGAGCTGATGCTTTCACTTTTGTAAGCGATAAGCAAAAAGGTCTTATACCTGCATTTGAATTAGTGTTTCCAGGGGCAGAAAATAGGTTTTGTGTGAGACACTTGCATGAAAACTTTAAAAAGGCTGGGTTTAGGGGTTTGGCATTCAAAATGGCACTGTGGAATGCTGCAAAAGCAACCACAGTGCCTGAGTATGAGTTGAGGATAAAAGAAATGGGAGAGAGTCTGCTGTGGAGTGGTTCAATGACAAGCCTCCATCTCAGTGGAGTAGGTCACACTTTCAAACTTTCCCAAAGTGTGACATGTTATTAAATAACTTGTGTGAGTCATTTAACAGTGGCATACTTGAGGCTAGGCAGAAGCCAATACTTACAATACTTGAGTGGATAAGGGAGTATTTGATGACTAGGCTTACTGAGAATAGGGACAGGGCTGCAAAAAGATGGTATGGGAAACAAATTTGTCCAAAGATTAGGAAAATTATTGAGAAGAATATGGCAGGTCATCTGACTGCATTCCAATTAAGTCAGATGATTGGAATTATGAAGTAAAAATGTGTGACAATGGGTATAGGTTCACTGTAAACCTGAGGACTCATTTCTGCTCTTGTAGGAGGTGGGATTTGACTGGAATTCCATGCTCTCATGCCATGAGTGCAATTGGCTGTCAAGACATTGAGCCATATGACTATGTACATGAGTCATATAGTGTGTCCACATATTTGTCAGTTTACAGTCATGCCATTGCTCCTGTAAATGGTCCTAAGTTATGGGAAAAAACTGGTTACATTCCACCCATGCCTCCCAACTTTGGTAGGAAGAGAGGGAGGCCAGCTAGAGCAAGAAGATTGGGTGCAGATGAGCCTAGGGATAAGGGCAAGAGGGGTAGAGGAAGAAAGGGTCCCGTGAGGATGAAGAAACAATCTTTTAGGGTTCAGTGTCATTATTGTGGAAATTCTGGCCACAATCAAATGGGGTGTAAGAGGAGGAAAACAGATATTACAGCAGGTTTAACAAGGGACTTTGCAGCTCCAATTAATGCCAATGTTGGTAGTGGCACTGAGACTGGACCCTTTAAGTAAGCCTCAACTCAAAAGAGAAAAACCAATGTTGTAAGTTAATAGTTTTTTTGTTAAACTTTTCCTTATTTTTGCCCAATATAAAACAATTGTGTTTATTAACTAAAGTAAATGCAGGAAAATGCAAGTAATAATGATGCTGGACCCTCTAGGAAAGCCCCAACTCAAAAGAGAAAAGCCAATGTTGTAAGTTAATTGTCAAATCTTTAATTGTTGTTTTAAAAGGTTTATATAGTATATTTATAAATATGTGTTATTTTCAGGAAAATGCAAGTGCTAGTTGTGGTGCTGGAGCCTCCAAAGGATAAAAAGGACAAAAAAGAGAAAATGTGCAGTTGAAAAAGAGACAAGTGCAGCAAAATAGGTTCACATATTTTCAGCATTATGTCTTATAGCTTATACTTATACTACTTATGTGGCTTTTTGCTAATGTGGTTGCTCTTATTTTTTTGCAGGCTGAAACACAAAACACCTATTTCCATAGATAGATAACACCAACAATTAGACATCACACCATAGTTCGGTTCCTAACTTACATCAATAGACCTAAATTACTACACTACACTTTAAAGGGAAAAAATCCAGAAAAGCACCATCAACCCTATAGCAATGAGGACCATACAAGCGTTTGTGGGTTTTTTGCGCCTCTGTTGCGCCCTCACTTCTTCAAGTGTTTTGCACCTATGTTGTAACTTCCGAATTTCTTCCTCTTGTCTATTCAGTCGGCACAGCAAACCAGATATTATTAATTTTGACTTGACACACATGGGTGGATCAAACCATGTGAAAAAATTACATTTTCCATCAGCACAACATTCGAACCTTAGCCCCGGGTTGTCATCGGTCGACGATGTCCTCAACCTCACCTTTTTGGGTTGACGATAGTCACATTTGTGGAGTGTATCTTCTTAGGGTTGAAATGTATATGAGCTTTAGGACATTTTTGTGTCTTCTTTGGAGCTAAAGAGAAATGAGGGAGAAGAAAATGAGGGAAATGACCAATTTTGCCTCCATTTGGTGTACATGAGCCAAATTTCCCTCCAAAATCGTCCAACAAGCGCTTCCACGCGCTGAAATTGCCTCCAAGAAATGCTTTCACTTGCCTTGGCAGCGAGTGTAACACACGTGTTGAATTTCCGTCCAAAAAGTGGGATTTGGGACCAAAAGTGTCACTTTTTCAATCCAATAGGACTAAAAGTGTCGAAAAAATTTCTATAAAACTAGAAGTGTAATGGAACAACTCCTACGAGACTAAAAGTACAATTTTCCCCACAACAATAAAACATAATCAAACGTGGCCTACCAACCTCTTTCCTAACTTACATCTAAATAAATTATCAATTTACTAATAAATTATTTAAAGCAAATCAATAATTGAAGTACGTTCACATACAAGGACCAAACAAATAGAAAAATAATAAATGTACATTTCGGCCAGTTGGCATTGCGTCTTGTTCTAAACGATGACGTGAAAAAATAGCAAGTTGTTGATTGAGGTAGCATTATCTTTCAACAGAGTGGACGCGCAACAATAAATCCAGAGAGCAAAATAATTGAGGTAGCAGAGAGTAAAATCAATCAGAGAATATGGCTGAGGCAGCGATGTCATTCGCAGTTGAAAAGCTAGGAGATCTGGCGATCCAGAAGGTGGCTTTCCTGCGAGGTGTTGAGGGACAGGTGAATATGCTGAAAAGTAAGCTCGAATGGATGCAATGCTTCCTGAAAGACGCGGCGGAAAAGCAAGGCAATGACGAGAGAGTACGTAAATGGATCTCTGATATCAGGGAGGTGGCTCAAGATGCCGAGGATGCCATCGAAACTTTCATTCTCAAAGTCGAGACCCCCAAAAAGAGCAGTGGACTTTTGGAAAGGTGCGTCTGCTTTCCGAACCATGTGTACCACCTAGATAGGGTAGGGGAAGAGATCGAGTCCATACTGATTAGGCTCGACGCCATTGACAAAAACCGCCAAACGTACGGGATTCAAAATCTTGGTGACGGGGTGAGCTTGTTCAGGAAATCAGATAATAAAAATGAATTGCGTCGGTTGTCTCCTTGGCAAAGAGACAAACATATTGTGGGCTTGGAAGAAGACATGGAATTGATGCTCCAGAAAGCAATCCTGGGGGAAATGAACGGGCGTTCCGTCGCTACGATCGCCGGGATGGGGGGACTTGGGAAGTCAACTCTAGCCAAGGAAGTTTACAATCACGCCGCCATCGCTGTTCAATTTGACTGCCGTGCTTGGGTTTGTGTTTCCAATGAATTCAACCCCAAAGAGATTATTAAGGAACTTCTTCTACAGCTGGTGGAGCCCAAAGAACAAGTCGAGGTACTAAACATCGTGGACAAGTCGCCGGTGCAACACCTCAAAAGCATGCTTCACACACGCTTGAAGGGCCGACGATATTTCATAGTTCTCGACGATGTATGGCACGAAGAAACTTGGGAATCTCTCATAAGTGCTTTTCCCGATGAACAAGGTAAACATCATCTTATGATTGTTCCGAACTCGAGCTCGAATTTTGAGCTCAAGCTCGTTCGAACTCGTGGGTCCAGCCGAGCCGAGTTCGAGCTCGACCTCTGGGGAAATATATTACTCCTATAAATAGAAGTATTGATTTTGCTTCTAAATTTCCTGATGAAATCACAGATAAAACTCAATTAAATCTTTTAGGAAGTTTGAATTATATTTCAGCTTATTACAAAAATCTTACTGAAAACACGACTATTTTGTATGATAGACTAAAAAAGAAACCACAACCTTGGTCAGAACAAACTGTAAAGAAAATAAAAGAAAAAGTTAAAATCTGCCTCAGAATTAGAAAAATTATTAAAAGATAAATTTGATAAATTAACCATTAATATCTTAGAAAAAGATTTTAAGAAAACTCTTCAAGAAGGTTCTCGTATTGATGAAAAAAATTAATAATCTTGCATTAGGATTGGAGAAAGTATTGAAAGAAAAATTTACAATTAATACTTTAAATGAAGACTTGGGAAATGATAGTAATAATGAACAAATTCATAAAATTGATGATGAAAAATGGGCAGCAAAACCTAGCCAAAGATTATATTATTATGGAAGACCTTTTCCTATGGATGTCTTACAGGAGGAACAAGAATATATTATGAGTAATAGTTATAGTGGAAGAAATATATATGAATGGAATATTGATGGATATACTGAAATATATATAGAATGCTTATGTATTCTACCATTTGTAAAAGTAATGGTAATACAGATAAAGCTGTAGCCAAAATGATAATTGCTGGATTTACAGGACAATTAAAAGGTTGGTTGGATCATTATTTAACACCAAATAATAGGGTGAAATTTTAGCTACTGTTAAACAAGAAGATAATAAATTAGTAGAAAATTCTGTTTATACCTTAATAGTTAATATTGTAGAACATTTTACTGGTAGATATTCTGATAATAGTGAAACTATTCGCACCTTAATACAAAATCTGAAGTGTAAAACACTAACAGATTTTAGATGGTATAAAGATACTTTCTTAAGTAGAGTCATGGAATTACCTGAGAGTAATAGTTCTCATTGGAAATCTAAATTTATAGATGGATTACCTCATTTGTTTGCTGAAAGAGTTAGAAGGACATTAAGAGGAAATTTAATGTCAATCCCTTATGATAATTAAACTTATGGGAAATTAATTGGAACCTGTATCCAAGAAGGATTAAATTTATGTAATGAGATTAAATTAAATCAACAATTAAAAAGACAAAATCTAATCGAAAGAAAACAACTAGGACAATTTTGCAGTCAATTTGGGATGCATTTACCCTCCACATATAAAAATAAAAAAGGAAAGGAAAAGTCAATAGAATATCTTAAAACGAAAATATTCTAAAAAGAAATGGGAGAAAAAATTAAAACGAAAAGAGGATAGAAAAGAAAATAAGAAATATAAAAGAAAATTCATTATTTGTAAAAAATGTGGAAAACCTGGTCATTATGCAAGAAATTGTTGGACCAAAAAGAAAATTAATAATTTTCAAATAGATGAAGATACAAAAGAAAAAATATCAAAAATATTATTAAACTCTGATAACTCTGATAATTCAGAACCAGAATCATATTACAGTAGTAATTCTGAAAACCTTAAAATCTTAGATGATGAATCTATCATATTTGAATCAGAATCCTCGTCAGAATCCGAATGTGAACCTTGTCAACAAGGACAACCTTGTATTAATAATACAGAAGAAAAGGAATACTATAAAATTTTATCTCAATTTCAAGATATGGAAATAAATGTTCTAGATAGTCAAAATATTTTTGAATTCCTTAAACATATTAAAGACTCTGATTTAAGATCTAAAATCATTGATCAAATAGACAATACTCCTAGTACTTCTAGCCAAGAACCAATAACTTCTCCTGAACCTTATTCAATGTCTGAAGTCTATAAACTTCTTAAAGATAGGCAAGTAGTACAAACTCCTAAATCTTTAAATGATATTATAATAGAAATGAATTATTTAAAAAAGGAAATTGATTCCTTAAAACAAGAAAATAAAAATCTTGATAATAGAATCTCAAAATTAGAGCTTAATTCTGAAACAAATTCTATACATCAAGAGGAACAAATAGTTAATATGAATAATTTTCAATTCCCAAATAAAAACTTCCTAAATACTCTAGAACAAATAATATCTCAGAAATGGACTGTTAAAATAACTCTTTTAATAGATGATTATTTTTCAAAAGAATTTATTGCTTTAATTGACAGTGGTGCAGATTTAAATGTAATACAGGAAGGATTAATTCCTACTAGATATTTTCAAAAAACTACTCATAGTTTATCTCATGCAGGAGGACAAAAATTAGATATCAGTTTTAAACTTCCAAAAGCTTTTGTTTGTATCAATAAAAATTGTATTCCTACAAGTTTTTTACTTGTTAAAAATATTTCAAATCAAGTAATACTTGGTTCACCTTTTATTACAAAAATTTATCCTTTTACAACCGTAGACAAAGAAGGGATTATAGGCACTTATAATAATAAACCTATACATCTTAAATTTATAACAAACCCATTTACAAAAGTTTTACATGGAATATATGACCATATTAGAAATAAAGAAAATCAATTAAACTTTCTTAAACAAGAAGTGAATATTTTAACTATTGAAGAAAAACTTCAAAATCCTAAATTACAGGATAAAATAAAAATTCTTCATAATACATTTTGTTTAGAAATCTGTAATGACCATCCAAATGCTTTTTGGGATAGGAAGAAACATATTGTTGATCTTCCTTATGAAAATGATTTTGATGAGAAAAATATTCCTACTAGGGCTAGACCTTGTCAAATGAATTCTGAATACTTAGAATTATGTAAAAAAGAAATTCAATCTTTGCTTGATAAAAAATTAATCTGTCCTTCTCAATCCCCATGGTCATGTACTGCTTTTTATGTTAATAAACATGCTGAACAGGAAAGAGGAGTTCCTAGACTTGTAATTAATTATAAACCCCTTAAGAAAGTTTTAAAATGGATTAGACATCCTATTCCTAATAAAAAAGATCTTTTAGATAGATTATATGATGCAGTCATATTCTCTAAATTTGATATAAAATCAGGATATTGGCAAATTCAAATTAATAAATCTGATAGATATAAAACTGCTTTTAATGTACCTATAGGACACTATGAATGGAATGTAATGCCTTTTGGTTTGAAAAATGCCCCTTCAGAATTTCAGAAAATTATGAATGATATTTTTACCCCATATAGTGAATTTATTATTGTCTATATAGATGATATTTTAGTATTTTCCAGAGATATAGAATCTCATTTTAAACATTTAGATATGTTTAGAAAAATTATCATTCAAAATGGTTTGGTAATATCTAAACCAAAAATGTCTTTATTTCAAACAAATGTAAGATTTCTTGGCCATAATATAGAAAAAGGTAATATTATTCCTATAAATAGAAGTATTGATTTTGCTTCTAAATTTCCTGATGAAATCACAGATAAAACTCAATTACAAAGATTTTTAGGAAGTTTGAATTATATTTCAGCTTATTACAAAAATCTTGCTGAAGGCACAGCTATTTTGTATGATAGACTAAAAAAGAAACCACAACCTTGGTCAGAACAACATACTAATGCTGTAAAAAAAAATAAAAGAAAAAGTTAAAACTTTACCTTATTTAATGTTGGCTAATCCAAATTGGGAAAAAATTGTTGAAACTGATGCATCTGAAATTGGTTATGGTGGTATTTTAAAACAAATTAATCCCATAACCAAACAAGAAAATCTTATTAGGTTTCATTCTGGGAAATGGAATAATAGTCAAAAGAATTATGCAACAATAACTAAAGAAATTCTTGCTATAGTAAAATGTATATTAAAATTTCAAGATGATTTATACAATCAACATTTTGTAATAAAAACTGATTGTAAAGCAGCTAAATTTATGTTTCAAAAAGATTTTAAACATGATGTGTCTAAACAAATGTTTGCTAGATGGCAGGCTAATCTTGCCCCTTTTGATTTCGAAATTATTTATAAAAAAGGAGAAGATAATCATCTTCCAGATTTTCTGACTCGAGAATATTTATCATGAATTTTGCAGGATCCAAATTTTCAGAATATTTCTCTAATAGCTCCATGCTCCATCTTCATCATCATAATTTATTCTGTCAGGTGTATTATATACAACCTGTTCATCAAAGATATTTAGGAAGAATTGGAGTTCCTAATCCAATTCTTGATCCTTATTATATTCAGAATTATCGACATCCCAATAGTATTAAACGTCTGCAAAAGAGAAGATATTATCTGATGAAGAGTATAGCTTATTGGTAAAATATAAGAAATGCTCCTGAATTTTCCAGACAAAATATAACATATCAGCATAGTGTTCACACCCATATAAACTGATGTTTACCAAGAGAATTAAAAGCTGTCAATCACACTTTAAACAAACTAGCAGCTTAAACATTTTTATTATGTCAGGAATGCAATCTTCAGGAAGAGGACTCTTCTCTTATAGAGGTAGAGGTGGCCGAGGAAGAGGTCAAAATAATATTTTGACTCAACAAGGAAGAAAGACGCTAATGGCAGCTGATCTTTCCTCAGGACAAGATCCCTTATATAGGGAATTTCTTGAATTCAAGCAACAAAAAGAGGGTAATACCCATGCTTCTCCATCCTATACTTCTCCTTCCTACTCAAAAATTGTAGGAAATGAAGAGGAAGAAGCAGATGTCCATAATATGGGCTATATACAAAATGATAAAAAAAGAGTCAATACTCTTTATTACTGAAAATGATATGAAAAGGGATAATAAACCCTGGGAATTACTTGAAAGATATCTCAACACTAATAGTGCTACTTTTAGAAGTTATAAACTCCAGCAATATTATGAAAATATTCTCCAAAATGGTGGATTGTGTGAAATCAACCACTATTATAGTGGTAGTAATGAGGAAATTTATAAATTTTCCAAAATTATTATCAAAAAGATTATATCTATTGAAAATTGGGGAATATCTCCTTTCAAAGAAAAAATATTTTATTTCAATAACAATCCCATTAAATATAATTATTGGGATTATGTAAATTCTTTTGAAAAAGTCTTTTTATATGAAAACTTGAACCATAGTCATACTTGGTTCATAAAAATTTGCGGCGAGGTTTATAACCAATCTATACCAAATTGGTTCCTTAAATGGCGGAAATTTTATGGTCCTAAATCTGAAATTTTACCAGAGCTACTTAAAGGACTATTTGAAGAATGGAAAATTTATTCTCCTAAAATTATGGAAATATCCCAATCTAAAAAAATAGAAAAAATTGATACATTCCACTTTTTTATTGAATTCTCCATTCCATGGATATGGAAATGGATTCCCCAAGTTGAGCGTGATGAAGATGATATTCCTACTATAATGCGACTTTCATATACAAAATTTTGGGAGAAGATGATAATGGAGCATCCAGAAACCAAAGAAATAAATTGCCTGGATACAATCAACAAAATGGAACAAAAGATTTCTGAATACAAGAAACTCTATCAGAAGAAACAACAGATAATCCAGTCTCCAAGTATAGATATCACATCAATTTTTCAACAATTACAGAAGCAAGAAGGAACAACCTCCCGAGAGCAATTGATAGAGAAATATCTACAAGACGTAAAGAAAAAATTAATGGCAGATTGGATAGAAGACACAAGAAGTGATACTTCCATGGCATCTTCCAAAGGAAATAATTTTGAAGATATTAACTTTCAGGATGCACAAGACCCTAATGACGTGTCCATAGAAGACAATTTTGATGACATCATGGAGAATCTCAAAGAAAATTTGCACAGAGGAAAATCCAAGCAGAAAAAGTGACCAGATAATTATCAGGAATAGTCGAATACTATTTGGCACGGTTCATAACAGGTACTGTTCCTAACAGTATCACTATTTCAACAATAAATCACTGTGTAAATAGTATAAATTATGTTTAATTTAGTTTTGGAATCCACCCCCCTAACCTTCTATAAAAGGGGCTTAGGGGTAGTCATTTTGTAAGCTTGGAAAAATTTCTCTCTACAAAGATACAAGCAAAGATGATAGAGTTAAAACCTGTTACATTCAAGATCTTCTTCGCGAGCTATCTATCAGAAAAGCAAAGGAGGAAATAGGTTTTGAGATCCTAAATGAAGGGAATTCTCAATCCTCACACAAACTTTCTCCCTCACTTGTAGAGAGAGATTTTTCCAAACTTACAAAATGACTACCCCTAAGCCCCTTTTATAGAAGGTTAGGGCGGTGGATTCCAAAACTAAATTAAACATAGTTTATACTATTTACACAGTGATTTACTGTTGAAATAGTGATACTGTTAGGAACAGTACCTGTTATGAACCGTGCCAAATAGTATTCGACTATTCCTGATAATTATCTGGTCACTTTTTCTGCTTGGATTTTCCTCTGTGCAAATCTTCTTTGAGATTTTCCATGATGTCATCAAAATTGTCTTCTATGGACACGTCATTAGGGTCTTGTGCATCCTGAAAGTTAATATCTTCAAAATTATTTCCTTTGGAAGATGCCATGGAAGTATCACTTCTTGTGTCTTCTATCCAATCTGCCATTAATTTTTTCTTTACGTCTTGTAGATATTTCTCTATCAATTGCTCTCGGGAGGTTGTTCCTTCTTGCTTCTGTAATTGTTGAAAAATTGATGTGATATCTATACTTGGAGACTGCATTATCTGTTGTTTCTTCTGATAGAGTTTCTTGTATTCAGAAATCTTTTGCTCCATTTTGTTGATTGTATCAGGCAATTTATTTCTTTGGTTTCTGGATGCTCCATTATCATCTTCTCCCAAAATTTTGTATATGAAAGTCGCATTATAGTAGGAATATCATCTTCATCACGCTCAACTTGGGGAATCCATTTCCATATCCATGGAATGGAGAATTCAATAAAAAAGTGGAATGTATCAATTTTTTCTATTTTTTTAGATTGGGATATTTCCATAATTTTAGGAGAATAAGTTTTCCATTCTTCAAATAGTCCTTTAAGTAGCTCTGGTAAAATTTCAGATTTAGGACCATAAAATTTCCACCATTTAAGGAACCAATTTGGTATAGATTGGTTATAAACATCGCCACAAATTTTTATGAACCAAGTATGACTATGGTTCAAGTTTTCATATAAAAAGACTTTTTCAAAATCATTTACATAATCCCAATAATTATATTTAATGGGATTGTTATTTTTGTATTAATCTATAATTAAATATAAATATTTAATATTTAATAATTAACATATATATAATATTATAACATATTATATTATGTGTGTATATATTAAAAAACAAACAAAATATTATATTATATATATTTAAAAGAATTATTTTTTATTCAGGCTCGCAAATCTTCGAATAGGTATAGTTGGGTTCGAGCTCTGCTCGACAGCAAAACTCGACTCGTTAGGCTTGGCTCGGGCTCGAGTCTAACTTTTTTTGAGCCGGCTCAGTTCGTTGATCACCCCTAGTCTATATCTCTCATATAGTAAGATGTACTGTTTATGATCTCCACATACTTATATGAGAAATATAGACACAAAATTCACACCAGACTATTAGGCTCGGTCTGATATAGAACTACCCTGATTGTTCTGTTCGAACATCATCTATTATTGTTCGAAACTTCGAATGCAATTTATCACTGAGAAAAATGAATTTTCTCTAATTAATTTCATAGGAAATGATCAATTTGAGACCAGATTAAATTTAGGGTAAAATACAACTTACCCAGTTTTTTTTTTAATCCCAATAATACTAAATAAATCCCAAAATGAAATACTTTGTGAATCAGCTATATACCATAAAATAATTACCAATATCTTATATCGTGTATGAGAGTTGTTAAAGACACTCCACCACATTTTGTTAAAAGCATTTCACAATCTTTTTTAATTAACTAAGTTGACTATAATGCCCCTGTATCATTTAGAATTCTTATTAAAATTAAAAGATCAACTGAATAAACCCTTCTCAATAAACTTTGAAGAATATATTTTAATTCTTTTCTGTGAAAATAATACTAAATAAAATTACATTTTCTCTCAAGCATCTTTTTGAAACTAAAAAAATCTATTTTTCATCAGTGCAATAAGATTAATCATCTTGCCATGAATATTCAAACCCCAATATGATTTTATCGAACTCGTTAAATCATATGTGTTGCTCATTTGTTCCATAATAAATATCAGAATTTCATTTTTGAATATTGAAAATTAATATAACATCACAGGCTAAAAACTATCGTCAGATCATATTACACTAAGTTAGTATGGTGAACTTAATATGTCCACCTAGAATAAATACCTAATTTTAATTTTTGTAAATTTCATAATTTTGTGCATTGTTATTTATTTATTTAGTATTTTTTTGATTAAAAAAAACTTAATTATATACCATGTGAGATAGAAGACAAAGATCCCGCTGAAGTTTCAAGAAATAATACCTTTATCCCCTGCCGTCTCATCACCGTTATGAGTTCAGTTAACTTTTGCACACGTGATCACATGCCATTTTGAGTTCTTTCTTTTTGGATATAAATGCACTTTTGAGCATTGTAAAAGAAGGCAGCTATGTTTTTTCCAAGTCCATTCCAATGTTACTTTGTTTATTTAGTGTTTAAGTTGTCTATTTTTGACATGAACACAGTTCTTAAGTTTTTTTCTTTAATAATCTAAAATTTGATAGAGATGTTTAGTCGCTTTTTCAAATCACATTCATCTAGTTTTTGTGTGTTCAACAATTAATTTAAAGGAACTTAGCAAAAAAAAAAAAAAAAACGTTACTTTTGAGTATTTTAAAGCCAAAAGTCAGTTTTCAAATTTATTGTTTTATTATCATTATTATAAAATTCCTCAGAAATGTCTAGTTTTTTTTTTAATCATTTTAACTAGAATAGAAAATTAGTATTATATTAATTTGACAGTTTAAGTCTGTGAAGCATAAAGTAATTATAACCATGATAGTAACTAAAACTGCATTTTAAGCTAATTAATTGAAGTAAGAAAGCAAATTCACAAGATTAGAAGATAACAGATTCCACTTTACACGTACATATTAGAAGAGGCCAAGTTAGATTATATAATGAATTAATTATAGAAATACATACACTTTGCTTTGTGGGTTACAATATGGAATCTGGGAGAATTTACTAGTTATGAAGATGGGTCTTTAAGCTGTAAAATCTGTGTCCCATCATGTGCTTTATGAACATGTCAAGTATTAATTTTGGAAATTTGTAGATTAGAATATGTTTGGTTAAGATATACTATAAGGTTGTGTTTGGATTGAAGGATTTGAAAGCCATGGATTTGAAATCCATCAACAAATCTATTGAGTTTGTTTGGATGATTTCGAATTGTAATGGATTTCAAATCCCTTGTTGCTTATTTTGAACTATTTTCTTAATCACTATGGTGGATTTCAAATGACACCAATTTGGAGTCATTTGAAATCCTTCCTCCAAATCCACTCCCCAAATCCAAATCTCTCCATCCAAACACACCGTAAAAGTAGTTTGGAATCATAATAATAGTGTCAAGTCAATTGAGAACACTGGCAAGTGACAACAATTATTCCTATTTTACAAGGGTAAATTGGTAACTTTCAAATGTAAACTAACGGTGTTAGTAATTTGAAGGGTAACCGTTAATTTGGGGGGTAAGTGTATTTGTTGATAGTTCAGGGGAAGTGTTCGTTACATACCCTATAGGTCAGATGGGTAAAGTGTATCTTACCCTTAAATTTAATCACAGCCGATAATCTCAATGGGTATCCAAGGATTTGCCACCTAAGTCACGTTAGGAGAATCTAGTACTATACGGATACTAATACTAAGATATCCAAAACAAAGTGTAATTGTTCGACGTGGCAAAAATATTATGCTGTCAGAGTGTTGTTTCCTGTGATTGTCTCTTCTTGAATTACTTGTTATTTGGACAGATAAAGAAAGTAGATTGCTGGTTACAAGTCGCAGCCGGGACACTCCAAGGTGTGCCCGATATGTTAATGAGCTGAAAGCTTTAGAATGGGAAAAGAGCTGGCAGTTGTTCCTGAAGAAGGCATTCAGTGACGACATTGATGGCAAATGTCCAGAAGAATTGGAGGAAACAGGGAAAGAGATCGTGAAAAAGTGTTATGGTCTACCATTAGCAATAACCGTGGTAGGAGGCCTATTGGTGAAACAACGCAAGAGTGGATGGGAGACGGTTCTGAAAAGAATGAACTCTCCTTTGGGAAGTAGCAAAGATAGTGTATCAACGATTCTGGAATTGAGTTACCATGATTTACCTCCTCAACTCAAGTCGTGCTTCTTGTGTTTAGGTTTCTTTAAGGAAGATGCTACTATCCGAGCGAGTAAGTTGGTGCAACTGTGGATTGCAGAAGGCTTGGTCCCACGGGAGCGAGGAGGACAAGAAACGATGGAGGAGATAGCAAGAAGTTATTTAGACGAGTTGATCAATCGAAACATGGTTCAAGTGAAGGATACAAGCAAAGATGATAGAGTTAAAACCTGTTACATTCATGATCTTCTTCGCGAGCTATCCATCAGAAAAGCAAAGGAGGAAATAGGTTTTGAGATCCTAAATGAAGGGAATTCTCAATCCTCACATAAACCTCGCCATCGTGCTATCTGCTGTAGCACTTACTCGGGGACTCCAAACAAACATATCCGCTCTCTTTTCTTCCATGGTGGTGGTGAAATTGATGGTAATCCATCTTTTTGGAAAAGTTTTGATCTTCTTAGGTTACTTGACTTGGAAGATTTTGTGTTGATAAATTTGCCCGACACTATTGGCGCACTGATTGGTTTAAGATATCTGGGCTTAAGAAACACCAAATTAAAGGAACTTCCAAGCTCATTGGGTCGTCTTAAAAACCTTCAGGTTCTTGATATAACAAGAAACAAGGGGGTCAAAGTGCCAAACATTTTATGGAAAATGGATAGTTTGTGTCATCTGTACATGTCTGAGATCAGATGCGAGGTGCCATTGCAAATAGACTCTTTAAAGAACCTTCAAACTCTGACGTACATCTCGATGGATAATTGGGCGCTCGAGCACGCACAATTAAGTAATCTTTGCAAATTAGGCATAGAGCTGAACAAAAACTCAGACGTAAGCAAGCTCTTCACCTCATTAGCAATACTGGAGAATCTTCTCTGTCTAAACTTAAGAGTACCTAATTATGGAAGTTTTCCATCCCTGGACGGGCTTCATATTCTGAAACGTCTCACTCGACTTAAACTGGACGGGATCCTGACGACATTACCCAGTAGTTTTCCTCCAAATCTGTCTTGCTTGACCTTGGTTGGGACATTCCTCGACATGGACCCCATGCCGGGACTTGAGAAGCTGCCAAAGTTATTATACCTCAAATTTGATGGTGGTGCATATAGTGGTGAAGAAATGATGATTTCTCATGAGGGGTTCCCGAGGCTCAAAGTCCTGAATTTAAGTGATCTTAGCCTGAAAAATCCACGAGTCGCGAAAGGTGCAATGCCAGAGCTCAAGCGGTTGGAAATTTACAAATGCCCATCTATGCATAGTCTCCCTGAAGAACTCAGGTCTATGACAAGTCTCCAAGAGTTGAAGATGGTAACTTCAGTAGAAATTGCTTCTAAGCTCAGAGGTGAAGACTCTCACATAATCTCCAACATACCGAATATCAATCTGATTGATGTACCATATGACGAATTTTCTAAAATTAGTGAAAGACAGTTCGTATTAGGATTGTCTAGATGGCTTGACGGAACTTCTGCAGGTATACTTGATCTTCCATTCGCAGAATCTTCCGTAATTAGAGAAAAATTACAAGGACCGAACGAAGACGATAGATGGATTTCAAGAGAGTTCGCGGAATTATCTAGATGGTTTGACCAAAAACGTCGTGACCAAAAAAGTGGTGATCTTTAGTTTCTGTTCCTTTTCTGTAATTCTTTATGTTGTAGGAAACTATATATTCCTTGAGAGCATTTTCATTTTATGATTGGGGCAAATTCATTTTACCGTATACTTCTTAGTCAAGCGGGCCTTATGAACCTTGATCACTAGCATAAGATGTTAGACCTATTTTTTGCCAAAAATACTACTTCAAAATCGAATTATTAAAACATATATTGCCATGTAAATACAATTTTATTGGTTAGAGTTTTTATCATTTTCTTCTACATACGCATGTTACTATAATGTTTGTCATGATTATTGCATAAAGACGCTGAAAAAATGTTTACTTCTTTTTCCGAAATATTCCGGCTGCTAATAATGTCGGACCAGAGCAAAATTAACAATATTTCATTCATACCCCTCCTTGCTCAATACTCCTCATTAGTAAAACATAAATCAAGGAACTTGTATTTACGTGTATAAGAAAGCCAAAGAAAAAGAGAATCAGTTAAACTTTTGTGGGGCCCGGCTAAATCAAATTACATTGTCAAAAATCCGAATGTGTTTTTCTTTTTTATTTTATATCCACTTTCTGCATTTGAAATATAGCCAGTTATTATACATACTTGAACCTAATCGATATTTTTTTCGTATACAACTCTCTTAGATAATAAATAATAAAATATGTCTAAAAAAATCAAATCAATCATGGTCGAGTCATCTGCTATATAAAACACGTATTATACCGTATACAATATTATATCCATCCATACATATAATTGAATAATACTTTCGTTTTCGATATGCATTATGAATCGAACAACGATTTAGTAGGCGTATTTATGTACTCCATATTATGCTTGATGAGTAATGTTCTAATTTTAATGAGAAAAATTATTTTTTATTTCAAATTTAGAAAAAGAAATAAAAAATGGAAGTACCAATTGTGTACTCTACAATTGAAACATAAGGACGTTAAAAAGTTATGAAAATATTAATTATTGTCAACTGGTGAATCATAAAATCTATTATAGATTAAAAGCAAATACAAGATATACCTCATAAGGTTATATAAAAATATGTCATATTTTTATTCCCAAATAATTATAAGTAACTCATGTTAATTTACATGATTTTTCTCCATTTTATTCATGTAATCAATGTGAATATCCACTATTCAACTATTCAAGAAAGTTGCACATCACTAAATAAATATTCAATGCTTCAATAAACAATTTCTAAAAATAGAATATATTAAAAAATTAATATTGAATGTCTAGTTACAATTGATTTCATAAATACAATTGCTTCTTGAGTAAATAAATTAAACTTTACCTTTTATCTCTTAAACAAAGTACTCATTGGTAAAAATGTATTTCTTGAGTAATGAGGAAAGGACGAAAAATGATGATAAAGAGTCGGGTTGATCACGAATTGGTTAACCGATCGAACTGAACCGAAAATCAAGCATTCTGTTTGTACCGAAATTTTTGGCTCGGTTTTCATTTTATGAGAAGTTCGATTTTCTGTTCGGTTCGATTTTGATGTCAAGTTAACCGGACCGAACCGAACCGAACCGAACCGAAAAACCGAATTTGTATATAAATTATATGTAATATATTATATTTATAGGAGACCATTGTGGGATTTCTATAAAATATAGGGGCCAAAATTGAATTTGTGATAAAATTAAAAATTTCAACCAAAACCAGTGTTGTGAAAATCGGACCGACTTGGACTGTGGGACCGCCGGTCACAAATATGATCCGGTTATACCAGAAAACCGCTCAAGGCCCAAATCCGGCGATTTTGACCGAAAACCGTTCGGCCCGCCGGTTGAACCGTTAAAACCGGTGTTGAAATTGATGAACCGGGCGGTTCGTAAATAATATAAAATCCAAAAACTTAAACCCTTAAGCTTTGTTTGGATGTGTTTTCATTTAATTTTCAATTGTCATTTTTTAAAATGTATGGAGGAATGAGATTTTTTATTTTTGCGTGAAAAAAGTAAGTGTGTTTGGTTGTGTTTTTGAAATTGGTGAGTGTTGATAGAATTCTTAGGTGATTAAGATAGAAGAATTCTTGTAGAAATGTATTTGTATATTTCTTGATGATATTACAATGATACAAGCATATGTATATATAGAGTAAAACGTAGCCCTAATGTAGCCCTAATTATACAAATGGGCCGGACTATAAGCTAAACAATAGATACAAAAATATATACACTAACACCCCCCCCCCCCCCCCCCCCCGCGCAATCTGAGCAGTGGGACCAACGCAAAGATTGGCCCGAAGTTGGGAAAACTTGGTAGTTGGTAAGGCTTTGGTGAAGATGTCGGCAACTTGTTCAGCGGTAGGAACATACTTGACCAAAACATCGCCGGTGGCAACTTTTTCCCGAACAAAATGGTAATCAATCTCAATATGCTTCGTACGAGCATGAAAGACAGGATTAAGAACAAGATATATGGCACTAATATTATCGCAGTAGACCCGAACCGGATGCGGAAGGAAGATGGCCAAATCACGCAGAATAAAACGTAGCCAGCAAGACTCAGCAACGGCATAGGCAACAGAGCGGTACTCAGACTCTGTACTGGATCGGGAAACAGTGGCCTGTTTCTTGGCAGACCAGGAGATAACGTTATCACCAAGATAAACAGCATAGCCTGTGGTCGAACGACGGCTGTCTGGACAACCAGCCCAATCAGAGTCAGCATAAACAGTCAGGGAGTCCACAGTGGAAGGACGGAGGAGAAGGCCATAATCAAGAGTACCCCGAATATAACGAAGAATACGCTTGACCATCTGAAAATGAACATCACGAGGCGAGTGCATGAACTGACTGACAAGTGTGACAGCATATGCAATGTCAGGCCGTGTATGTGTAAGCTACTGAAGACCACCAACAACACTATGATAAAGTGTCGGATCTGTGAAAAGATCACCCTTAAGAGCTGAAGGAGTAGACTTTGCAGAAAGAGGAGATGCAACAGACTTCAAACTCATCATGTCAAAACGCTGGAGCAGTTCAGTGGCATACTTTGTCTGGGAAAGAAATAGACCAAGCGAGTCTCGGGTAGCATGAATGCCCAAAAAATAGTGAAGGTCACCAAGATCCTTCATAGCAAACTCCTCAGAGAGACGAGAAATAAGAGCAGAGACAGCCAAGGAATCATTTCCTGTCAGAATGATATCATCCACATAGAGAAGAAGGACCAAAGTAACAGTGCTGGAGCGGTAGACAAACATAGACATATTAGCCTTACTAGAGATGAACCCGAGACGGAGCAGATAAGAACCAAATTTCTGAAACCAAGCACGAGGGGCTTGTTTCGAACCATAGAGAGCCTTTTTCAACTGACAGACATGGGAAGGATACTGAGGGTGAATGAAACCACGCGGCTGAGACATATAGACAGTCTCAGAGAGATCGCCATGAAGAAAGGCGTTCTTCACATCCAATTGTCGAATAGACCACTGACGGGAGATGGCAATAGACAAGACAGTGCGAATGGTAGTAGGTTTAACCACGGGACTGAAAGTTTCACCAAAGTCAATGCCCATCTGCTGCTTAAACCCCTGAGCAACCAAACGGGTTTTATACCGCTCAATAGTACCATCAGATCGTAATTTCACTCTGTACACCCATTTGGAACCGACAAGATTTTGAGAAGGATCGGGCGGCCCAAGGATCCATGTGTGATTAGCTTGAAGAGCATTAAACTCTTCAGCCATGGCAGCACGCCACAAAGGATCCTTAGCTGCCTGAGTATAACATGTTGGTTCAAGAGGGGGAGAGATGGTAGATAAGGAGGGGAGGATACGGGGTTTACGAGTGCCAGCACATAAACTTGTGACCATAGGGTGACGAGAGGGTAGAGGAGAAGGACTAGGGGAAAGTTCAGACGAAGAAGAAGAAGAAGGATTAGAAGTTGGAGATATGGGAGAATGCGACTCGGTGGATGGAGGTGAGGTAGGTACAGTGTGGTTAGAGGAGGATAGACTCAGAGGACTAGCTGTGTCACAAAGGGAAAGAGGACTTGAAGGCGCGACCGATGGGATGGATATGGAAGGGGATGAAGTAGCTGACAAGGGAGGGCAAGATGGAGATTCGAGGTAGGGAGGATGGGGAAGGTTAACCGGAATATGAGAAACAGTAGACGAAATAGGAGTAGAGGACGGAGCGGAAGCAGAGGTCAGCAAAGAGTAGGGGAATGTTATCTCATCAAAGACAAGATGACGACTGATGTGAACGGAACCTGAAGCAGGTTCGAGACAGCGATTGTTAGAATAGTGCCCTGCGAGCCAATCCTAGATAGGTTTTCTTTATCTATTCTTGTAATAAACAATTTCGTTTTACATTATATTAATAAAAGGCATTTCTTCATCTTATGTTTATATCGTTATAACTGTATGATGAAGTCCCTAGAATTCACACATAGCTATGGGGCTTGATATCTCATTGGATGGATATCATAAAACAAGTTTCTAAGGCTGTGATTTCTAAATACTGTCCAAGTCATAGAATTATCAAGATGGGACATTGATAATTCGGATAGACTTGCGCCTATGATGCACACTCTTAATTAGAGAATGTCTCGTTTTATAGACATTAGTGTAGTTGACACAAATGCACATACGCGGGTGCTTGTTGAGAACAAGTTCACTGATTACCCTAACTGAAACTTCCTAAATTGGAATTATTTCTATATATGTCGAATTAGGAGTTTCTTAATCACGATAGTGCAAGATTAATTCTTTGACTTGAGTCATCACAGTAATCTTGTATATTGACTTACTGCACTTTGACTCCTGTGCCAGTTCTTTTACAAGGACACATATGGACTGGTGATTGGGTGTAGTGACTCGTATATGGAGGTTGGTGTTGACAACAAAGGATCCATCACTTGTCTAGATGAACAAGTGAATTTCCTATAATATTCTAAGTGGTTTGACTGAGTCAGTCCTTGGCCAAGGCAAGTAAGTAATTAATTGAGAAATGAGTTTCTTGAATTAATTAATCACTAGTCAAACACACTCGAATTATTAAGATTGAATTTATAAGGATCTCGACCAATAAGATTCCTCGATCCTTAATTCAATTGGGAAATTAGTTGATGGAAGAATCTCACTTGCATGGAATGCGCGATTGGAAAGGTTCACTTTGAATCGCCTACATCTAGGTCTTCAAGATAAGTAGCTAGAAACTTTTCTTTGATTTATGGGTATCTTATATTTAATGGAGATTAAATAATAAGATGGTTAATTAAAAGTGTTTAATTAATCGAGACAATTTAATTGTCCAAATTAAATCATAAAGGTTATGAACCCATTACTAGTATGTTGGTGAACCTAAAGGGTCACACACAATACTCGGACAAATCCATTTCTTAACTAGGGAAATTTAATTTAAAGTAGTTGAGCTAATATATTAATTAATTAGATTAATTAATTAAGACTTTTATTTATTCAAGTATTGGATAAATAAATTAGTTAAGTTGATAAGATCAATTTAATTAAGCTTAAGTCAAGAAAGCATTTATTTAATTGGAAGTGACTTTTAATTAATCTAGTATGGTGGATTAATTATTAAAAGACTATTTTATTAAGCCTTGGTCGAAAATTTGGTGGAGGAAAATAATTAAAGAGTTTAATTAATTTTCTTCTAGAAGGAAATAAGATTTCTTGGAGAGAAAGGAAACTAATTAAAATAGAAGAGTTCTATTTAGAAATTAATTAGTCTTCTATTCCTACATGGAAAAGGATTAATGTATAAGAGTTCTACATGGAAAAGAATTGCAAGAACCTAGTCCTATATATAGGACATGTAGAGAACGAAAATATGATGATGACTTTTGAAGCCAAAATTTTTGTTCCTCTTGCATAGAAAAATCGTTTCTTTTTCCTCTCTCTCATATAGTGTTCTTGAGTTCTTGATTATTCATCAAGATCTTGAATTCAAGAATTCTTCCAAAATACTTAGAGAAGTAATTTTTGCTTTCACCTTAATCCCATACACTATTCCTTAGAGTTAGAATAAACGTTTATAGATCAACCTAGCTAAAGATTATAAACGAGTGGGTATCCGGGGTGTGGATCAACTTTAGAGGAGAAACACTTGGGTCTCTGAAGTGAATCAAGAATCCGATCAAAGACGTTTTTGGTGGAGGAATTCGAAATCTACATCAAAGGGAAAAACAAAGGAGTTGATTCAAGGAACGAGAAGCAAGCTAGGGAGCTTACGTTAAGGAAGAAGAAACTCTTCGATTTTTACGAAAAATCGAATAAGGTAAGATCTTCTTTATTTAAGTTTTAAATAACAAATCAAAGATGCGCAAGCCTATGATACGTGATAAGCCCGTAGGATTAATAAACTCGCATGTGTAAATCCTAGAAACTAAAATTTTAAATTTTCCGCTGTGCTTAGTCGGGCTATATGTATATTTCCCAACAGTGGTATCAGAGCCTAAGGCTCGCGCATCGTTATGCATGATCCGTTTAATTTTAATCGTTACATGTGATGCACGTTTAAAATTATTAAATTCGTAAATTTTATTTATTTGGGGATTATCAATAAGGTTGTTTAATTTGAAAATTAATTTTTGTAATTTGATTACATGAGAAATCGAGTAAGTGTTAATCGTTGTTGCGCGGGTATTACATGGACTTGTAATCCATCCATGCAAACCAATCACATGTTTGTAAGAAGAACATCCGTGAGTATGCATGTGTATTAGATTTGGAATCTAATTCCTCTAAGTCAACCGTTGACCGCTTATGTGATTGGTGATTTATGCATATGGTAAGAAATTAAAATTGAAAGGACTTTATGCAATTTGGAATTGCAGGGAATAAAAGATGCCTTGTTTTTCTTTTTATTAACAGCCCACTCACGGAAATAATAAAAAAAAAAAAAAAAAAAAAGGAAAAGGGTATGTGCAATTTGTATGAGCATGGAGCAACGTGCTTTGGAATTTTACTTGAAGGAAAATTTCATAGTAAGAAACAATCGCAGACCCGTTTATGGGTATTTGATTTTTCTATAAATTTAAATTCTATTTAAAAGGTGTTTTAAATTGTTTATTTTTGGAAAAATCAAGTTTTATTGAGAAACCCCAAATTGATATAATTTATGAGGAATATTTGGTAAATTAAGAATTTACATATGCTTTCATGAGTTGATATGCATGATGGAATTTTGAGGCCATTAGGATTGTAAAAGCATGTTTATTTTCCGTTATTTATTTATTCGCCTTGCCGGCATTCGATCCTTGATGGCTCTAGATAGGATCGATTTAGATATGGCCCAAAATATCCATGTTATATTTTATGTATGAGATGCATGATTTATGTATGAGATGCATGATTCTATGTATAAGATGCATTTTTGTATAAGATACATGTTTTTAAGATTATGCTTATCTTTTATATTTCCTTTCATGTGTTGTTGGACATGTTTAGGATAGAGACTTAGATAAGATAATCGAAGCGATGAGACCTTTTCATAATATACTAAAATCCCTTACTTATTAGATAAGTTTATAAAATCTTAATGATTTTAATTTTAAGTTAATATGGGATAAAATTAAACGGGGTTTAATATTCCATGCCTACCATCAAAAGTAATAGCATGTCGGTGCTACTTATGTAGATTAGTTGACCATTGCAAGTGGAACTTTCTATAATGAGAAAGCCGTGATTATTACTAAGCATAGAGATGCACATGGGTAATTTATCCTCTAAGTTGACCATTGCAAGTGGAACTTTTTGGGTGGGTTATTTGCATGTAGGTTTGATGGGTCTAACTTAACATAGGAGTAACATGGGGGCGCATAAAATTGAGGTCCATGTGAAACATGAGGTAAAATAATTGAGGGTTACATAGGGATGTAATTGACAAGTGTTGTCTACCTTTTTAATTATTATGTATGTGTCCATAAAATTGGGGTATGTAATAATTAAATCGGACTTCAAACTCACTAGGAAAAATTGTTTTTCTCGAATTCTTTAATGAGGGTTATTGAATTTGAATTAAATAGTGGGAGGTAATTTATGATTAAAAGACCTTAAAATCATATCTTCACATAATGTATTAAACATCTTCTTAATCTCTGTTTCGCTTTAATTTGTAGATAACTAGATATCTAAGATGGCTAAGAACCCACTTTCCACAATTCTCGACACAAACAAACTCACTGGACCCAACTATTCTGATTGGCTTAGAAACCTTAAGATAGTGCTCAACTCTGAGAATAGAGCCTATGTCTTGACTGATGCACCCCTCTCGACTCTACCCGAGGATGCTGAGGAGGAGGAAATCGAAACCCATAAGAGATGGTTAAACGATGACCTCCAAGCAAGGTGCACGATGCTTGCATCAATGTCGAATGAGTTGCAAAAGCAACACGAAAATATGGCAAGTGCTGCTGATATTTTCAAACACTTACAAGAGTTGTATGGTGAAAAGTCTAGGAGGGAAAGGTACTTAGTGTCTAAAGAGCTTTTTAGAGCTCGTATGACTGAGGGGTCAAATGTCCAAGAACATGTGCTTAAGATGATTGGGCTCATTGAGAAGCTCGCAAGTCTTGACATTTTTCTAGACAATGAACTCTCAGTGGACTTAGTACTTCAATCCTTGCCTAGCACATTCGATCAATTTGTGGTCAACTTTAACATGAACAGTCTGGAGGCGACCTTGCCTGACTTGTTAAGCATGTTAAGGACTGCAGAAGCCACCATCAAGAAGGACAAGCCAGTCCTACTTGTGAGTTCTGCCCATTCTAAGGCTAAAAGGCCAAAGAAAGGGAAAGGGAAAAGTTCCCAAAAGAACAAGAAGCTAAAAGCTAAAGGTGGGGTCAAGAAGGTTAAAGCTAATAAAGATAAGGGTGATTGTTTCCATTGCGGTAAACCAGGGCATTGGAAGAGGAACTGCAAGGAGTACCTTGCGACCCTAAGTGAGACCAAGGGTATGTTTTATGTTGAAGTTAACTTATCTGTTAACGATACTTCTTGGGTATTAGATACCGGTTGTGCATCACATCTTTGCAATAATTTGCAGGCAATGACAAGAAGTAGGATGCTAGGAAAGGATGAGATCGTTCTGAGACTTGGCAATGGAGCAAAAGTTGCTGCCACAGCGATAGGAACGGTCAACCTGGCATTAGGCGACGGCATTAGAATAGTTTTAAATAATTGTCTTTATGTTTCTAGTATAATAAAGAACATTATCTCCATTCCTGTTTTAGATGGAGAGGGTTTTGAGTTTTTAATAAAAGATGGAAAGTGTTCCATTATTAAAAATTGTTCTTTACTTTTTACTAGTACTTTGACGAATTGTTTATACACTGTTCAACCAATTAATTCCGTCTTTCACATTCAACATAGTAACAAAAGAAAACAAGATAACTTAAACAGTACACTAATGTGGCATGCTAGACTAGGACATATTTCCAAAGAAAGAATGCACAAATTGGCAAAGGAAGGTGTACTCGACCTTAAGGAAGAGGAAACCATGTCTGCTTGTGAATCTTGTCTTAAAGGAAAAATGACCAAGTCACCATTTGTAGGACAAGTGGAACGTGCCACCCATCTTTTGGATTTGATCCATTCGGATGTTTGTGGTCCTTTTAGTATAAGTACTAAAGGAAGGTGTACTTACTTCATTACTTTTACCGATGATTATTCACGGTACGGATATGTGTACCTTATGAAGCACAAATCTGAAGCTTTTGAAAAGTTCAAAGAGTTTAGGAATGAAGTAGAAAAACAACTAAGTCGTAATATTAAGACTCTTCGATCTGATCGGGGAGGAGAATACTTAAGTGACGAATTCCTTAGTTATCTTAAAGAGAATGGGATTCTCTCTCAGTGGACTCCGCCTGGAACACCACAATTGAATGGGGTGTCTGAGCGAAGGAATAGGACTTTATTGGATATGGTCCGTTCCATGATGAGTTTCACTGAAGTTCCTCCATCTTTCTGGGGTTATGCCTTAGAAACTGCGGCATATCTATTAAATAGATTGCCTTCCAAATCAGTGCCCAAAACGCCTTATGAGTTATGGCGTGGTAAACCGGCCTCATACAAATATCTTCGAGTATGGGGTTGTTCAGCCTACGTGAAAAGGCTAGTGGGAGATAAGTTAGAGTCTAAGTCTAGCTTATGTAAATTTGTGGGGTACCCTAAAGAAACTGCGGGGTACTACTTCTATGATCCATCGGAACAAAAGGTGTTTGTTTCAAGGAATGCCATCTTCTTAGAGAAGGAGTTTCTATTAGATAGAAAGGGCGAGATCATAGAACTTGAAGAAGTTCAAGAACCACAAATTATCTCACAAACTTTGGAAACACAAACACAAGAAAACACTGAAATATCTAACACACAACCTCCGAGAAGATCCGAAAGGATCCGAGGGCCACCTGAGAGGTATGGTCTATTACTAGAAAGTAATAAGGAGGAGCTTCAAGTGGATGAAGATCCAAGAAGCTACAACGAAGCAATATGTGATATTGATTCTGGGAAGTGGCAAAGTGCCATGGAATCTGAAATGGACTCCATGTACTCCAACAAGGTATGGACCTTGGTAGATCCACCAGAGGGTATAGTACCCATTGGTTGTAAGTGGATCTATAAGCGAAAGCTTGGAGCAAATGGAGAGGTAGTGACCTATAAAGCTAGGCTAGTGGCAAAAGGTTACACTCAAAGAGAGGGTATCGACTATGAAGAAACCTTTTCCCCAGTAGCAATGCTTAAATCCATTAGGATTTTGCTTGCAATAGCTGCTCATTATGATTATGAAATATGGCAGATGGATGTGAAAACCGCCTTCCTCAATGGAAACATAGAGGAAGAGATTTACATGAAACAACCAGAAGGTTTCATATCTAGTGGGAGTGAGCAAAAAGTTTGCAAACTCCAAAAGTCCATTTATGGACTAAAGCAAGCATCCCGAAGTTGGAACATCTGTTTTGATGAAACTATAAGGATGTATGGTTTCATTAAAAACGAAGATGAACCATGTGTGTACAAGAAAGTCAGTGGGAGTGCAGTGACATTCTTAGTACTTTATGTTGATGATATTCTACTCATTGGGAATGATGTAGGAATGATGCAATCGACTAAAGTATGGTTATCCACCAAATTCTCCATGAAAGACTTAGGAGATGCATCCTACATCTTAGGAATCAAAATCTATAGAGATAGATCAAGAAAGATGATAGGATTGTCTCAGTCAATGTACATAGACAAAATGCTAAAAAGGTTTAGTATGGAGGAATCAAAGAAAGGATTCTTGCCTATGAGTCATGGGATCCGGTATTCTCGATCCATGTGTCCTTCGACATCCCAGGAACGAGATAGGATGGCTCGCGTACCATATGCTTCTGCCATAGGAAGTATTATGTATGCAATGTTATGTACAAGGCCTGATGTGGCTCATGCATTAAGTGTAGTGAGTCGTTTTCAGTCCGACCCAGGTGAGTTGCACTGGGTAGCCGTGAAAACAATCCTCAAGTACTTGAGAAGGACTAAGAACTTGTTTTTGATATACGGCGGTGGAGAATTGAAACTAGAAGGGTTCACTGACTCTAGTTTCCAATCTGAGGTGGATGATTTGAAATCAATGTCGGGATTTGTATTCACCCTCAATGGTGGAGCAGTAAGTTGGAAGAGTTCCAAACAGAAAACTACTGCGGATTCCACAACCGAGGCTGAATACATAGCTGCATCTGATGCAGCAAAGGAAGCTGTTTGGATTAGGAACTTCATCCAAGGGTTGGGTGCAGTCCCTAGCATTGTCGATCCAGTACCTCTGTACTGTGACAATAATGGCGCCATTGCTCAAGCAAAGGAGCCGAGGTCTCATCAAAGATCCAAACACATAGAAAGGCGATACCATCTGATCCGAGAGATTGTTGGTAGAGGCGACGTACGTGTGGAAAGAGTCGTCACAACGGAGAACATAGCGGATCCACTAACTAAGCCCTTGTCTCGTAACGTATTAGAAAGACATCTTGAGAAGATGGGTCTTAGATACCAAGGAGATTGGCTCTAGTGCAAGTGGGAGATTGTTAGAATAGTGCCCTGCGAGCCAATCCTAGATAAGTTTTCTTTATCTATTCTTGTAATAAACAATTTCGTTTTACATTATATTAATAAAAGACATTTCTTCATCTTATGTTTATATCGTTATAACTGTATGATGAAGTCCCTAGAATTCACACATAGCTATGGGGCTTGATATCTCATTGGATGGATATCATAAAACAAGTTTCTAAGGCTGTGATTTCTAAATACTGTCCAAGTCATAGAATTATCAAGATGGGACATTGATAATTCGGATAGACTTGCGCCTATGATGCACACTCTTAATTAGAGAATGTCTCGTTTTATAGACATTAGTGTAGTTGACACAAATGCACATACGCGGGTGCTTGTTGAGAACAAGTTCACTGATTACCCTAACTGAAACTTCCTAAATTGGAATTATTTCTATATATGTCGAATTAGGAGTTTCTTAATCACGATAGTGCAAGATTAATTCTTTGACTTGAGTCATCACAGTAATCTTGTATATTGACTTACTGCACTTTGACTCCTGTGCCAGTTCTTTTACAAGGACACATATGGACTGGTGATTGGGTGTAGTGACTCGTATATGGAGGTTGGTGTTGACAACAAAGGATCCATCACTTGTCTAGATGAACAAGTGAATTTCCTATAATATTCTAAGTGGTTTGACTGAGTCAGTCCTTGGCCAAGGCAAGTAAGTAATTAATTGAGAAATGAGTTTCTTGAATTAATTAATCACTAGTCAAACACACTCGAATTATTAAGATTGAATTTATAAGGATCTCGACCAATAAGATTCCTCGATCCTTAATTCAATTGGGAAATTAGTTGATGGAAGAATCTCACTTGCATGGAATGCGCGATTGGAAAGGTTCACTTTGAATCGCCTACATCTAGGTCTTCAAGATAAGTAGCTAGAAACTTTTCTTTGATTTATGGGTATCTTATATTTAATGGAGATTAAATAATAAGATGGTTAATTAAAAGTGTTTAATTAATCGAGACAATTTAATTGTCCAAATTAAATCATAAAGGTTATGAACCCATTACTAGTATGTTGGTGAACCTAAAGGGTCACACACAATACTCGGACAAATCCATTTCTTAACTAGGGAAATTTAATTCAAAGTAGTTGAGCTAATATATTAATTAATTAGATTAATTAATTAAGACTTTTATTTATTCAAGTATTGGATAAATAAATTAGTTAAGTTGATAAGATCAATTTAATTAAGCTTAAGTCAAGAAAGCATTTATTTAATTGGAAGTGACTTTTAATTAATCTAGTATGGTGGATTAATTATTAAAAGACTATTTTATTAAGCCTTGGTCGAAAATTTGGTGGAGGAAAATAATTAAAGAGTTTAATTAATTTTCTTCTAGAAGGAAATAAGATTTCTTGGAGAGAAAGGAAACTAATTAAAATAGAAGAGTTCTATTTAGAAATTAATTAGTCTTCTATTCCTACATGGAAAAGGATTAATGTATAAGAGTTCTACATGGAAAAGAATTGCAAGAACCTAGTCCTATATATAGGACATGTAGAGAACGAAAATATGATGATGACTTTTGAAGCCAAAATTTTTGTTCCTCTTGCATAGAAAAATCGTTTCTTTTTCCTCTCTCTCATATAGTGTTCTTGAGTTCTTGATTATTCATCAAGATCTTGAATTCAAGAATTCTTCCAAAATACTTAGAGAAGTAATTTTTGCTTTCACCTTAATCCCATACACTATTCCTTAGAGTTAGAATAAACGTTTATAGATCAACCTAGCTAAAGATTATAAACGAGTGGGTATCCGGGGTGTGGATCAACTTTAGAGGAGAAACACTTGGGTCTCTGAAGTGAATCAAGAATCCGATCAAAGACGTTTTTGGTGGAGGAATTCGAAATCTACATCAAAGGGAAAAACAAAGGAGTTGATTCAAGGAACGAGAAGCAAGCTAGGGAGCTTACGTTAAGGAAGAAGAAACTCTTCGATTTTTACGAAAAATCGAATAAGGTAAGATCTTCTTTATTTAAGTTTTAAATAACAAATCAAAGATGCGCAAGCCTATGATACGTGATAAGCCCGTAGGATTAATAAACTCGCATGTGTAAATCCTAGAAACTAAAATTTTAAATTTTCCGCTGTGCTTAGTCGGGCTATATGTATATTTCCCAACAGCGATAGCCTTTGTAATCTGGGGCATAACCCAAGAAAACGCATGAGGCTGAGCGAGGGTCAAGTTTATGAGAAGCGCGATGACTCAGATGAGGAAAACATGCACAACCAAAAACACGAAAGGAAGCATAGTTAGGGGAGCGACTAAAAAGGACCTCATAAGGGGATTTTTGGTTAAGCAAACGTGTGGGTAGGCGGTTTATAAGAAAGACCGCGGTGTACATGGCGTCATCCCAAAAAGAAGAAGGCATGTGGGCGGTGAGCAACATAGTTCTGATTAATTCAGAAATATGTCGATGCTTGCTCTCAGAGACGCCATTTTGTTGAGGAGTGTAAGGACAAGAGAGACGGAATTGGATACCCTGAGTATGAAAAAGATTTCGAAATTGAGAGTTGTCAAATTCACGACCACCGTCACTTTGAAAAAAATTAATTTTTGTTGAGAAAAGGTTTTCGACTAAGTTTTTAAAAGCACAGAAATGTGTAAAAACTTCAGATTTAGAACTCATAGGGTAATACCAAGAAAAATGAGTAAAATCATCAACAAAAATAACATAGTATTTAAAACCTTTGATAGATGAAATTGGGGATGTCCATACATCAGAATGAACTAAATAAAAGGGCACTGTACTGCGCTTTTCAACATGCTGTAAGGGCAGACGATGCGAATGACCTAATTGACACTGATGACAAAAAGAAAAAGAACTTGCACTAGAATTAAAAACACCACGACGAGATAACTCCGTAAGTGTGGAAGAACTAGGATGCCCTAGACGCCGAAGCCAGATATCACCAGAGACTGCTCGGGCAACAAAGGCACTGGTGGACGGGGACACGCGACTGGAGGAGAGAGGGTAAAGGCCACTAGCTGAAGGGGACTCCAGAAGAACATTCCCCGTTGCTTTGTCCTTTAAAGAGAAACCATTGGAGGAAAATTGGATTAAACAATTATTATCTTGACATAATTTGCGAACAGAAAGAAGATTATGTGATAAGTTAGGTACATGCAAGACATTAGACAAATGTAGGGGACGGGTAGAAGTATGTAAAGTAGAAGAACCAACATGTTGTATAGGCAAGAGTGCACCATTACTAACCAATATCTTATTAGTACTAGTATAAGGAGTCAGATTAGAAATTTTACCATAGTCAGGAGTCATGTGGGCGGAGGCGCCACTATCAGGATACCAGGCAAGATCAGAAGTCTCAGCAGTGGATAAGGCAGAAAAAGACTTTGGTAATTCCTCAGTAGCATAGACGTGGTTATACCGTTGTGTGCACGAGAGAGCTGAGTGTCCAGGAGTACCGCAAATTTAACAAGTCTGACCAGCAGAAGGAGTTGGAAGAAGACCAGGACCAGAAGAATACTTTACACCAGTGGGCCCGGATGACCGATGATAACTAGTGAAACCAGAGGAATGCCGAGGGTGGTGTGTCTGAGAGGGATGTTGCCAGGACGTCGAAGGGTTACCACGACCACCACGACCTTTCCCATGGCCGGAGCTATGACCACGACCACGATTATTTTCACGACCTTTTCCACCAGAAGTGTTATGAGAAGAAGAATGAGCAATAAATGCAGGGGATGTGGGAGAGGAAGGATGAGTATGGCGAAGGCGTTGCTCATATTGTAAGAGTTTCGCCCGAAGATCATCGAATGTGATTAGACTAGATTTCATGGAGACGGTAGTGACGAAGGATTCATAATCTTAGGGTAGACCATGGAGAACTTGAATGACGAGATCAATGGGAGTAATAGGATGATTTACGGCTGCAAGATTATCAGCAATAGATTTGAGCTTGCGAAGATATGCGTCGCATGAGAGGTCTCCCTTTTTGATGTTAGAGAATTCACTCTTAAATTGGAGTTGTTTTGCTATTGATTGTTGAACGAAACGTCGTTCAAGTGAGACCCAGACATCACGAGAAGATGTAAGTGTATGAACTTCTTGAAGGATATCTTGAGTAAATGTGGCATTTAACCACGAATGAATGCTTTTATCAGTGCGAAGCCACGATGAATGGGCCGGATTTGGCACGAGTGGCCAAAATGATTTACCATGAGCGATGGCGGACAAGGAATTGAGCCATCGACATAGCCCAAAAGATCGTAACTTCCAAGAATCTTTTCGAATTGGGATTTCCATAATAAATAATTGTCGGCATTTAATTTTGTCGACATGAGATTGGGAAGAGTGGAAGGAGGCGAGGGATGTGTATTCGACACCACGTGAGGTGGTGGCGAGGGAGTGGAAATAGGGTGGAAGGACTCGGGTATAATGGGTATGGAGTTATGTGGTTGAATAGGTGTATGTGTGAGTGAGTGAGAAGAGGATGATGAGATGGGGCTGCTGTAACTAATGACAGCGAGAGTGCTGATTTTTGGAGGAAGAGGTGCAGCCACGTTTGGATTAGTGAAAGAATTAGAGAGTGAATAGGCAGAGTTAGGGTTTGCATGAATATGGTAAGTGTGAGAATTAAGAAAATCTGTTTGGGGGCTATTTTATGCGTGAGGTAAGACAGGAGGCGGCATAGATGGTATAGCAGCAGAGTCACTGCCGGTGGGGGTGAATAGTGATGGCCGGAGCAGCGGCAGATATAACAGCGGCGGCTTGAGCGGTGGAGTAAGAAGAAATTGCTGATAATGGAAGATTTGTGGAGTAGAGATGGGCTATTTCTTTTGGGGACAGATTGTATGGTGGATTTAGAAGAGTATGGAGAAGATTGAAGGTAGCAGACATAGATGAATCCATGGTGGTGGCCGACGCTAGTGAGGAAGATGAAGCTACCATTGGCAGCAAGCTTTGGCCATCCACGGTTGACAGAGACGAGAGAGATGAAGGGAGATATGAGAGAGAATCAAGAGAGAAGGTGGACTCGGTCGAGAAAACGGCGGCGGTGGTGAGAGCGCCGGACAAGGCGGCGGAAGTGGTGGTGGTGAGAGGTGCCGTGAGGGCGATAGACGAAGTCACAGGCTCGGTAGTCCCGGTGACTGATACCATGATAGAATTCTTAGGTGCGTAAGATAGAAGAATTCTTGTAGAAATGTATTTGTATATTTCTTGATGATATTACAATGATACAAGCATATGTATATATAGAATAAAACGTAGCCCTAATGTAGCCCTAATTATACAAATGGGCCGGACTATAAGCTAAACAATAGATAGAAGAATATATACACTAACAAGTGTGATGTGTGAAATAATTAAAAAGTAATGATTAGATAGATAATATTTGATTTGATGGTGAATATTGATGATGTTTTAAAAATTTAAAGGAGATGATAGAGGAGAGAGAAATAATTAAAAATTTAAATGAGAGGAGAGAGACGAGAGAGAAATGTTTAAAAAATTGAAAGAAGATGAAAGAGAAAATTGATATAAAAAAAATATGAAATAAGTAATGTGGAATGTAATTTTAAAAAAATGATCGAATTTTATTGAAAACGTAAAACCAAGAATGAAAATGAGAACATTTTTATTTAAAAATAGTGTGAAGTTTGTATTTTCATTTTCAGACAAATATGAAAATGGAAAAAAAAGATTGATAACACAAAGAAACAAGGCCTTATTTTTTCTCCCCAAAATCTGAAATTCGCCCTGATTTTACCTTCTTCACCCCACGCAAAAAGGAGAGAACGCAGGCTTCTTCACTCCCCACTCTAGCACGCTTCTTCTCTCTTTTTTCATTTGTTACAAAATACTAAAAAGAACATTTTATTGAAAACCTGAAAGAATAATGCATACAATCTTGAAAGAAAGAACCTATTACAACTCTTCTAATCACAAGAATATGTATAGAATAGAATAAAACTACAAAGACTAAAAAAGGAAGAAAAATAAGCAGATATGCTTTCTGCTTGTACAAGAATGGGAAAAATCTTTCTGTGAATGAAAATTAAGAACAACGCTTTACAGAAAGGAAGGATTTGATTCTGAAACTTGAGACAAGAGCGAAGAGATATTTTGACCAAGGATTAAAATTTCGTTTCAATGATAAGTTTCGAATTCTTAAATATAAGAAACGTATCGGAAACGTCATGGAAAACTTGAAAATGCTAAAAACAAGGTGAAAACCGTGAAAAAAGAAGTAAAGAAGAGTTGATTCTCCTTTTCACTAGCAAAAAATAATAGTTGTGTAAAATATTTATACATCTACATCAATAATCGATTAAATTACACTAATAAATAAAGTGATAACGTTGATTCAAGTTTAACATTCATAGAATATATAACCGACAAAATTTTAGTAACTTAAATTATGAAATAAAAAATTCTAAAAGTATTGTCGTGAAAAAAATGAAAAGTGGTAATGTTTGATTCAAGTTTAGCATTCACAGGGCATATAACTGAAAAGATTTTAATAACTTAAATTGTGAAATAAAAAATTCTAAAAGTGTTGTTGTGAAAATTATAAAAAGTTAATATGGACGATACCATGGTTTCAAATTCATCTGTATATTATATGAAAAAATTACTTTATCGATAATACAATAATCTTCATCTTGAGTCGCATGATAAAAAGTCACTCCTCGATGAAATAAATATTTGTTTGATTGTTAGATTTATTACTCTTCATTTCTTTCTTTTTTTAAAACTTTTTCCCTAACATTGAGAGATTTGAGAGCTCTGTTGTATTTGCGATAGAGCAAATCTTTTTTAAAAAGAGTTCTCAAACTCTCAATGTTTCCATGAAAATCTTTTTGAAACTCTCAATGTATTGGTGATAGAGCAAATCTTTTTGAAAAGAAATTACCAAGCTCTCAATGTTTCCATGTTCTATGGAAACGAACATGGAAACAATGGAAACATTGAGAGTTTCCATGGAAACATTAAGAGTTTTCTAGGAAACAATGTAATTTCGAAACTACATGGTAATTTCTTTTCCGTAAGTTAAAAAACAGAAACTTTTCGGACGTTTCGGTGGAAAAGAAAAGAAACTTTGAACCATGATTTTGACCTTCTGACTTAGGACATATATATCAAAATTTACAAACAAGTCCATCAAGAGTTGGTCAACTGCATATTGACCCAAACGGGATGATGTATCTAACGGCCCACTGGATAATTTGATGGGCTGAGTAAGCAAACCCAATAGCCAAAGGCGAAATAGGCCCAATATCTTAAATAGGCCCACTGGATAATTTCTTTGTTACATGGCTCGGTAAAGGGGGAAAATCTCAAGTACTCGGAGAATTTCAAGTTTAAGGTCATCACTTTCGTGTTATACAACGTCTTACACAATAGCGATAAAGGTTTCACCTTTCTCTTTTCTTTTTACTAAAGTTGTAATTTTATTTTTTTTACTTTTTTTGTCACATGGCTAGATGAATAAGAAAAAAAGCAGTTTTGATAATTGACGATGAAGTTGAACCTCCATACAAGAAACCACACAGAGGACTTCCAGAGGATCAGGTTTCATCTACTGGTGGCAATAGCAAAACTAATGTAGATTTAGAAGTGAGTGAACCCCGAAAAAGTTCTAGTGGAACAAGAATGGGGGAATCATCTCAATCCTTTTCAGGGAACAGAGGAAAGGATTCCATTCAAGTTGATGAGGAAAACTCGTCTCCGGTTGTACTTTACGCTAATGATGAACCTAACGATATTGCTTTAGGCCCTACGAGGAGAGAGACGAGACGTGATCAAGAAAACGGAAATGCTATAGTCCTAAGGGGGGAACAGCCTATTGATGATCACTCTCCACAATTTGTTATGCTTACTTCAAATATCCGTCCAGGTAAGTAAAGCATAGCGGAGCAAATACACCGTAGTTTCGAAATTCTTTAGTTTCTTTCTTCATTTCCCTGAAATCTTTCAGTTTCCAACCGCAACTATTAACTTTTCCAAATATTCTAATGAAACTCTTATTTGTATTTACATACATATGACTTCTTTGTATTATATCATATATTATTACAAGCAAATAATTGATAACATTGCTATAAAACATAAGTACAACTTCTTTGTATTATATCATATATTATTACAAGCAAATAATTGATAACATCGCTATAAAATATAATTGTATTGTAGTCTACTAATACGAGGTAATATATTCGTTATAGTTAATTCTAATTATTACCGTGTTAGTTAGTTATAATAAATATTAAACGTCACACATTGACCGGAAAAAAATTAATAAGCACCAAATTCAAATCTCATGATTTTTCGATATGTATCTTTAGTTTAACAAAATTTTATATGTTATTTCCATAACGTTTCCGGAAATTTTCCAATTACTTATGAGCTTGAAAATTGAAACACATTCTAGAAACGAAATTTTGATCTATGGTTATTGTGTTAGAGATTGTTACACTGTTAATTCATTATCTGTGGAAAATTTTTCCATTTTACCAATAACAATGTTCTGTTAATCATTTATTTTCTCTCTCTCAAGTTTAACAGATACTCCACAGCATTCGAATGCAAGCAAGAAAAGAAAGGTGTACAGTTTGTATATAGTCCTCAAACTACGTTTCAAACTAAGTATGACATAGCTATGGATGAGAAGTAGATTGTGATGTAATTTGTGAATAAAATTACGGAATAAAGGCTGAAATTTGTCAATTATTCTTTTTTGGGGTGGAAAGTGTCAAAAATTGTGCTTATAGGGTGCAAAATATAATTTTTGACATTTCAATTAACCCCAATAGTTACCAATTGGACAAAAAAACTAGACGGAGGGACCACATTTGAAGGAAATGTGGTAGTTTAGGGACTACATTTGATAAACGGTGCCAAAATCAAATTCGGCATACAACCGAGGGACCAAAAATGAAAATTTCACATATATATAAGTGATAAGATATCAAATGATAATGTTAGAACTATCACTAAATAAATCTTTTAAGTGACAAGAATTCATGTTTAATTTATCACAAAAAATGATTTTGAAAAATTTAGAATCATAACACTTAATAATAAGAAAGTTGTTGTCGCTATTGATAATCGGTGACATATGTTTAATGATAACTTAATAACAATAAGAATGTGTTATCAATTGTCATTAGTGACAATTTAAAAAGAATTATTGTCACCAAAAATCATTATAGTGATAAAACAAAAAATATTGTCGCTCATTAGGTATATCTGGTGACAATTTTGTCATTATCATGACATTTCATTTTGTAACTAATATGGTCTTTTGTAGTGATAATATACTTCCTTTTTGGCTAATATGAAACAAATAATTTCCAGCTTGTAGTCAATCAATCTATTAAATTATGGGACCAGATTCATGTAGACATAATATGAAAGGTAAGATGAAACATTGAAAATCCTTCCAAATTAAAGAGATATGAGATAAAAATAGATGCATCATTAACTTTACTTCTATTTATGGAAGATTCATATCAGTGGTGATGGTCGTTTACTATAAAAGAGTCCCATCTGGATCCTGAAAGAATATCAAGCAAATTGGCAGCTGATCCTACAAAGAAAATATTCCAAATTAAATATGGAGGAATTGTTTATTATCTTCAAAACTTAGAAGGTGAACGGACCAAAAGGTCAAACTAGGGGTTTACATAAACCTCGTACAATCCGATCGAACTGTTCAAACTTAGCCGTTCAAACATAGGACAAACTAATTGAGTCAGGCCTATCGGAGAATCGATTGTTCGACATGCTTCTAAGTGAGCTGTGAGCCGAGCCCAATCAAATATGAGCAGAGTCGATCTTAAAGTGCCAAAAGTAAGCTCAATCACATAGATCGGGAAAATTTTTAAAATTTATCAGAGGTCATGAGATCAATGGGAAAAATTCACTTTTGGTCCTGTAGGAGTCGATCTAAAACACTTTTAGTCCTATAGGACTTTTTTTGATACTTTTAGTCCCATAAGATTGAGAAAGTGACACTTTTGGTCCCATAGGAGTGCCGCGTGTAACACACGCACGCCCGGGCGCGTGAATTCGACTGTTCATCAAAAAAAGAAAATCAAAAAATAATTCAAAAATTAATTAAATAAATAAAAAACAAAAACAAAAAAAAAGAAAAAATAAGAAGATGAACAATGTTGTACACTGTTCATCTTCTTCCCCAACACAACCCCACACCATCCCACCCTCGCCCCGCCGCCGCGATGCCCCCACCACCACCGCCAACTCCATGGCCGGCACCCTCCATCGCCGGCGAGTGTTTAGAAGTGGTGGGGGGGGGTCATGTTTTGGTGGGGAGGGAAGACCCATCACCACCGCCCCGCCCCGCCCCGCCCCGCTCCCCCCCTGCCCCACCGCCACCTCCATCGCCGTCGGTGGCGGCGACAGTGGAGATGAGGTGTTTTTGGGGGGGAGATGGGGTGTGTTTGGGGAGGGGGGGCGGGTTTGGGGGGTGAAGAAGAAGATGAACAGTGATTCGCGAATCACTGTTCACCTTCTTTTTCTTTTTTGTTTTTTATTATTTTATTAATATTTTTGATTTTTTTTTTAAATTTCTCTTTTTTTTAATGGCGAGTGGATCCTACGGAACCAAAAGTGAGATTTGGGACCAAAAGTGTCACTTTTTCACTCCTATGGGACTAAAAGTGTCAAAAAAAGTCCTACAGGACTAAAAGTGTTTTGAGCCGACTCCTACGGAACCAAAAGTGCAATTTTCCCTGAGATCAATATTAACAATTTGATATCACCAATTACAATAACACGTCCATTTTAAGTTTATCGAATAAGGCTATGTTTTGTATATATATGACATTTGTATATTTATACACTTTTATAAAGCACCAATACTTTATAGTAACTACTTTTGGTGTTTTTTGAAATGTCATTACTACATTACCCCACCTAAAAAAGAAGTTTAAAATAAATTTTTCCCACTATTCTCCCTCTTTCTCTCCATTAGGTATTCCTCTCTCTCTCTGTGTAAAACTTTTGGATATTTTTTTACAATGCTCATTCATAACTCAAGTAGTGATTTGTTAGTGATCGAACCAAAGGAATATGAAAAAAGTAAATAAGAAATTTATAGATGGCAACGAGAATTTAACATGGTTCGGTCATCAACTTACATTACGGGCTGACACTAGATCTATATCTTTAACTCTGAAGTGCATCATTAAATTACAATGTACAAGCTCATATTTATAGAGTGGAAGACATGATACACAAAAAAATTAAAACATATCCCACATAGAAAACACAATCCTATCCAAGGCAATTAGGAAAAATAAACCTAATACAAGTCAACTACCAAATCCAAGCCAAAAACATATAAGAAACATCAATTTCCCGCTGCTCACTGCCAATCACTTAGTCAAACCTTTGTTGACCTCGTTTAAACCCCCTTTGGCCTCAGTCAAATTGCTTTTGTTTGTCCTTATACTCTTCGTTTGCTTTCTTGACTTCTTCCAATCCTTTATATCAATCAGCTTTGATAAAACCATCTATCTCCCACTTGGATAGTAATCCGAAATCGTGGAAACACACTCATGCTCCTCCTTGGGCTTCAATCATTTAGCGTGACACCCTATTCTCACTTGTGAACTATCTCTTTGGTCAATCCATCTTGCTGACATTTTCACGTCAATGATTTTCTTCAATGGCACTCTTGTATCTCTCACACATTTGCTATTTGCTCAACTACATGAGCTATATCTAATTCATCTGCCAAGAATTATGGTTCTTCAATGGCAATCTAATATCTTTCACATATCTCCTCGATGCTTCCACCGCACAAGCGATGTTTGATCTCTCTGCAACCAAACCCCGGCTATGTGAATCTGCCCAATTGGCTTCGCATCCTTTCTCCATGATTTTTTGCTTAATGGACTACCCTTTTGCCATCGCGTCCTTGCATTCATGGTTTCTTCTGCGTGGATCTGTCTCCTTGACTCTACAACCCTACCCTCTGGCTTCTAACTTCGGGCTTTTACCTTTTGGTGGCTCTGTGGATCTGCCTAGCTGGAACCACGATTTTGACACATTTTCTCATCATTGTTGTATGAGATTAATCCTCGTGGCCCGACGATCTAACTAATCTCATCTCTCCTTTGTCATTATCACCGACTTCACCTCAACCTCTGCTCGTACTACCTACCAACGAATCTTTCGATCTTTACTTTCTCTTAATCTCCTACCATCGCTTTCACAATAAAAACACGCGCTAACATAAAACGCTCCTCATAGATTTAGATCTTATGATGTGATCTACAAACTCTCGGATATCAGTTATTAGGATCGAACCAAGGGAGCATGAAAAAAATAAATAAGAAATTAAAATCTAGCCTCGAATATGTCAAAGGAATTTTAACATGGCTCAGTCAAACTGCGTACATGTATGAGCCAACACTATCCTACATAGGAAACTAAAGCACATCCTACATAGGAAAAATAAATATATTACCAGACAATTAGGAAAAATAATTTTAGTCAATTACCAAACCCAAGCCAAAACCACATGAGAAACACCAATTCCACACTGCTCGGTGCCAATCACAAGGTCAACCCCGTGTTATCCATTGTCAAACTAACTTTGACCTCGGCCAAACCCCCATTGACCTTCCTGAGACCCTTTTTTAACTTCTATCGGTCATTTTTTAATCAATCGGTCTCCACAAAACTATCAGTGATTTAGAGTAAGCATCAGTACTAGTTACAAAAGATAATTATCTTTAAAAAGTATGAGTTTTATTTAAGGTAATGATATGATTGATCACCTACTCTCAATCACTATTTTTGATAATTAACCATAAAAGTATATGAAAACCTTATGTTTTTCAAACATCACTCCTACTTAAAGTAAAAAAGTATGAGTTTTATTTAAAGTAATGACGTGACTGATTACTTGCTCTCAACCATTACTTTTGAAAATTAACCCTAAAAGTATATGAAAAGACTTTCACTTTTTTCAAAATTTCACTCCTGCTTAAAAGTAATAATGTGACTACCCAGTTATTATTGATCATTAATTATCAACTACTACTTTTAACATGTATATATATACGCCTTCACGTTTTCCAATTTTCTTCTAATACCACATTTTTTATGGGTGAAATTGTAAAAAAATAAAATTAAATACCATCTAAATTTTTCCATGGATTCAATTTGGGATTGACGAATCGTGAAATTAAATTGTTTCTAAAAAAGTAATGCGGTCGTCAAAATCGACATTCCGATTCATATAAAAAGAAGAAGATCATACTTGATAGCCAATCATTTGCACAAAACTGATCGCCTTTTCAGCAACAGAACGAATCAAATCGCGCAAAAGCAATTTAACGCTGCACCCTACCACACAGAAACAAAACCCCACATCCAATAGTAACTCATACTACATACAATACGCAGTCACACTCTCCTCTTCTGCTATTCTGTTACCACCCTCACTCTCTCTCTCTCTCTCTCTCTCTCTCTCTCTCTCTATATATATATATATATATATATATATTTGTATGCAGATTTTTCTGATTTTGTTTGCTGGGCTACATACATTAAGGTACAACGTTTTTCTCTTCTTTTTGTTGTTTAGAGTGACAAAAATGATAACTTTTTTAAGTACTTGCTATGCATTTCGACGTGAAATTTGACGGTACTTTTAATCTCTTTTTCTTTTTTTTTCTTTTTTTCCAGCCCTTTATTTTGTTTTCTATATCATTAATTTCTGTTTGGATGGTAAGGGCTTTTTTTTCCTTTTTGGTGGTTTTTTTTTAATTTCTTGTTGATGAAACAGTAGGTGTGAAATAGACTCTTTGTATTGACTGATCTTTTTGTCGGGATTTTGCTCTTGTTTCGATTGATTTCCACGCATACGTATGTATATATACATATGTTGATATGTATGTATATAGTTGGGATTTCTGATATTCACCTTATATGCATTGCTTAAGCATGCATCGTGTGTGATATGCCAGAATTGTGGAGTACTGTGTATGTATTCTGTATGTGCTTTTCTTTTTTTGTTGCTTCGGTGAAATTTTGCCTGCTAATAAAACACCAACAAAGGGTTTAAGTATATGCAAGGATACACACACACACACACAGAGATACACACACACACACACAGAGATACACACACACACACACACATATATATATATATATATATAGAGAGAGAGAGAGATATGGACCTGTTATTACTGCAGAGAAACACAGTATTATGAATTTCGAGTATACTATTTTTTACATGGAAACACTCATTTTTTTCATACCTTTTTTTCTTGGCCTATAGTCTGAATGTAGACCCTTTTTTTTGGGTTGGGGGGGAGGGGGGGGGGGGGGGGGGAGGTTTATAGTTGTTTATGACAATGATAGATCTGCTGGAGGAAAAGCTACCTCTGTTAAGCCCATCAGGAACAAAAAATGAGTAATTTGTAAATAGTGGTTAAATAATTCAAAAGTAACTATTGGATAAATTTTTTTGGTCGAGTTCTTCAGGACCCAATTTCAGATTGCACTCTGTGGGTTTAGAATCATTTCTGGTGTTTGTAGGCTTACGGGCTCGGGGCGTGACAAAATCCTATTATTAGAAGTTTCTTTCATAATCCTCTTTCTCTAAGGAAGCTAAGTTGGAGGGTTTGTTTGATGGGAGCATTGGATTTGAAACGACCTTGTAAAGATATAGTTGTATTGTTTCTTGACTCCTCTTTGAGCCTTTTGAAATTGGGTTGTTCTAGAGTCGTTTACTGTGGTCGTGGTGTTTTAAGTATTTGTACGTATTTCTAGACAGTCAATTTTTGAAGATCATGTTGGATTATTTTAGAAATTTTAGACTGCAATTTTATTTGGAATTGGGGAACATATTAGTTATGTATTGATTGGAACTTGTAGTTTTTTTTTTTGTTACAGTAAAGCTGCAATCAATAACATAACAAAAAAGAGACACAAATACTTATGTAATTGACTTGAGTTAGGCTATCTCCATCAGGACGGAGTAGAGAATTTCACAATATCATAAGGAATTACAGAGGTTGTGTATTAATCTATGTGGATATTGTTTGTCATGTGTTGCTCTTCTTGTTGTAGTCATTGGCTGTGTTTATTAGGTAACGAAATATATACATTCTATTTGTGCTTCCTTTTTTCATATCTAGAAAGAATTATTATCTGGCTTCTTGAATAAATGGTAATACGTATATTCGCTTGCCCTGATTAATAATTCAAAATATTAAGCACTACATTATCAGTTGCTTGTGCAATACATGGATGCAGCGATTTTATTTTGTTCTTGGAAATGTTTGTTTCATCCTGGTTTATGTTCTTATATGATCATAAGCCATTGCGCATTAGTTTTTGTATTTTTCTGTACAGTTTAGTGAATAGCATTGTTTATATTCGATGTTATTTTACTAAATCTTGACTTAATATAAATCCGTGACAAATCTGTCTTTTATTTCGTGTGAATTCGAGAAGGGTTTACTTCTGTATCACAATAACGTCTTTAAATACATATTCTCTTCTAGTTAGAAATATTTATTGAAATTCTATATTTTTCATGATTCATGTATTGAATAACTGTTTCTTTCACATACTTTTGCATTTGTACTAAAACAGTTGACTTTGATGTGAAATTCAATTATGACAAGTTTTGTTATGAGATCTTCAAGATTTGGATGAAAATTCTTGCATAATTTGTCTTTAATGTACTGATTCTCATTTTTATAGAACTTATAATAATGTATCTGATATCATAACAGAATTAGGTTGTCAACATACTTAGTCCAATTATATTATCAGATTGCTATCAATGAATAGTAACAGAAATCATTTGCATTAAAAATAGGGAGAGAATGGTAAAAACGTCGAAAATGTGCAATATTTGAGAACCGTAAAATTTTAGTAAGTTTTCATCTTTAGTGAAATCTCAAGAATCAGGAATACAATGCTGTTACATATTTCATCAAGTGAATTAATCTAAGTCGACGTGAAATTCATATTTCTTGGTTGTGATCATATACATTTATATCAAAATTCGATGGCATCACATTCGTTTGACTCATCTCAGTCATTTCTGTATGAAAATCCCAGTTTAAAAATCTATTATACCACATAAAAAAGATACTCTTCTTCTTCTTCTTCTTCTTATGAATTTCTTTCTCTTTGTTCTGTTTTCTGTCTCTCAGGACAGACTACTTAATTTGAAGCGATGCGCCACTAATTGTATCAAACGAGTTAATCATCAAAATTTGGTATACTTAATGGCATCAGGTAAACAAAGGGCTGCCAATGCCTACAATGCAATGAAGAGATTGGGAATTTCTCAAGAAACCGTAAAACCAGTCCTCAAGAGACTTTGGGAATTATACAACAAAAATTGGGCACTTATTGAGGAAGACAATTATCGTACTCTTGCTGATGCCATATTCGAGGATGCAGATGATCAGGTTTTCCAATTCGTGTTTCTTTTTACATGTTTGTGTAATCTTTTCTGTTTATTTCTGTTTGGCTTATGTCTTTATTCATTACAGATGTATGCTTAACTACTTGTATTGCTATCTCTTTCGTTTATTTCTTTTTGGCTGATATCTTTATTTACTACAGTTGTACGCTGAAATACTTGTATTGCCACACATCATTTCTGTCTTAAAAAATCAAAGTTAATAAGTACTTGGAGAATTTTAAGTTTCGGGCTATAACTTTCGTGTTTTACTATGTTTTACATAATAATACATCTGGATCAACCATGACTTTGGCTTTTATAATAGCGGTAAAATTTAAACCTATTCTCTTACCCAAGTTGTAATTTACTTATTTTTTGAATTTTTTGTTACTTGGCTAGTTGAAGAAGAAGAAACCCGTTATGAACATTGACGATGAAGTTGAACCTCAATGCAAGAAACCACATGGAGGACTTCCAGAGGATCAGGTTTCATCTACTGGTGGCAATAGCAAATCTAATGTAGATTTAGAAGTGAGTGAAGCCCGAAAAAGTTCTAGCGGAACAAGAAGGGCGGAATCATCTCAATCCTTTTCAGGGAACAAAGGAAAGGATCCCATTCAAGTTGATGAGGAAAACTCGTCTTCAGTTGTACTTTACGTTAATGATGAACCTAATGATATCACTTTAGGCCCTATGAGGAGAGAGACGAGACATGATCAAGAAAGCAGAAATGCTATAGTCCTAAGGGGGAAACAGCCTACTGACCACTCTCCACAATTTGCTATGCCTACTACAACTATTCGTCCAGGTATATAAAGCATAGCGAAGCAAATATAGTGTAGTTTCGAAATTCTTTAGTTTCTTTCTTCATTTTCCCTGAAATCTTTATGTTTCCAACCGCAACTATTAAATTTTCCTAATATTCTAATGAAACTTTTATTTGTATTTACTTACATATGACTTTTTTGTATTATATCATATATTATTGCAAACCAATAATTGATAACATTGCTATAAGTGTATTGTAGTCTACTTATACGAGGTAATATATTCATTATAGTTTATTTTAATTATTACCCTATTAGTTAATTTTAATAAAGATTATTCATCACATATTGACTTTGAAACTTGTTAATATTAAAAATTATTTATCATGATTGACCCGAAAAAAAAAATATGCACCAAATTCAAAAGTAATCTATTTTTATTTATTTCATGATTTTTCGATATGTATCTTTAGCTTTACAAAATTTTATATGTTATTTCCATAACGTTTCTGAATAATTTCCAATACTTTTGAGCTTGAAAGTTGAACACTTTCTAGAAATGAAATTTTGATCTATGGTTATTGAAGTTAGATATTATTACACTGTTAGTTCATTTTCTGTGAATTTTTTTTTTCTATTTTACCAGTATCCACGTTCTGTCAATCATGTTTTTTTTTTCTCTCTTTCAGGTTTAACAGATACTCCGCAGCATTCGAATGCAAGCAAGAAAAGGAAGGAGTCTAGTTTGGCGTATAATCCTCAAACTATGTTCCAAACGAAGTATGACATAGCTTCATCAACCTGCGGAGAAGTCAAACTTTCCTTAACGTGTAGTCAAGCCCAAGGACAAAGTAATTTCCACATTCCAAGTTCAGATGAAGTCCTGAACTTTGCAGAGAACAAATATCGAAAATCATGCAAAACCGTCGGGCCTCAGTTTTCTCTAGTAAACCTCTTGAATGATTTATGTGAAAGTTATTTGGAAATGGGATCTGATCTTGTTGAAAAACCTCATATAAACAGAACTCAAATTCATCGTTTACTGAGATCCAATGAAGATTCTAAAAAAACAGATCATCCAGAAGGGGTTCTGGGGAAAAGGGTTGCATCAAACGGTAATGGATCATCTGTTTCACGAAATGAAAAGAAAAGGGTAGTCCATATAGTCAACGACATAACAAATGGAACCGAGAAAGTCAAGATATCTCTGCTAGATGAAATAGGGGGTGAAGAGCTGCCAAGTTACATATATTCCCCGGAGAACATTACATATGAATCTGCGTATGTACATGTCTCGTTGGCTCGTATTTCAGATATGGACTGTTGTTCTGGCTGTAAGGGGGATTGTCTTTCGTCCTCCATACCCTGTGTGTGTGCTAGTGACACGGGAGGAGAATTCGCTTATACACTGGAAGGACTGCTAAATGAGAGGTTTCTAGAATCTTGTATTTCCATGAAGTCATCACCAGAAAAACACCACCAGTTGTTTTGTCAAGATTGCCCTCTGGAGAGAGCTAAAAACGCCCAATATCCAGAAAAGTGCAAGGGGCACATGTGGAGAAAATTCATTAAGGAATGCTGGAGAAAATGTGGCTGCAGCATGCTGTGTGGAAATCGAGTCGTTCAACGAGGCATAACGAGGAAGTTACAGGTTAGTGTGTATTTGGATAAAAGTTGGTTTAATTCACTTGATGAAATAATTAATAATTTGTCTTGTTTAGGTCTTCTTGACAGGTGAAGGCAAGGGGTGGGGTATACGAACGCTCGAAGAGTTACCAAAAGGCGCCTTTGTTTGTGAATATGTTGGCGAGATTTTGACCAACATCGAATTGTATGAAAGGAACAAGAAAAGCCGTGGTCAAGACAAACATGTGTACCCAGTGCTACTTGATGCAGATTGGGGTACTGAAGGAGTTTTGAAGGATGAAGAAGCCCTCTGCTTGGATGCAACACATTATGGAAACATCGCTCGGTTTATCAATCACCGGTGATATTCCTTACCACTACAACAAAAAATAATACTAGTGACAGAATGTGAAGTTGCAATGCCAAAATTGTCACTAGATACAGATAATGAGTTACAATAATTTTTGTTTTGTCACAATAATGATTTTTCATGATAATTTTTTATAAGTTGATACATTAAGAACTAGTGACACATGTTTTGTGACAAAGACTTTTTATAAGTTCTAAAACTTCTCGACTTTGTGTTCTGATAAACCAAATGTTGCTATTACCAAATTAAGTGAATGTGTTATTCTAGTTTTTTATGAAACTACTGAAATTCGTAAGCTTATGATATCTTCACAATAAGATAACTTGTCATATGTGAGTCTTCTTACTATTATTATGCTAAGTTTACATCCTTTTATACTATTTTGCTTCTTTCTTGATTATAGCTGCTTCGATGGAAACTTGCTTGAGGTTCCGGTGCAAGTGGAAACTCCTGATCGACATTATTATCATGTAAGGATGGATCTTTTTTTCAATTTCTTCTTGCAAATTACATTATATTTTGTATACGATGTATTCTTATTCTTATTCTTATTATTATTTTTGTTTATACAGCTTGCTTTCTTCACTAAAAGAAAAGTGGAAGCACTAGAAGAGCTTACTTGGGTGAGTAATTTCAGTGGTTCATATTGTCACATCGTATGTTCATGAACAGCTAGAATTTTGAATGAATGGGGTGATTTTAGAAAAAGGATTGGCATGTTAAGTTTGTTAGTAGGCACTTATAGATTGTGTTGCGTGTTTGAAAAAGAAAAGAACGCGAAGTCTTATTTTGAAACAATCTGATCTGCAGAAAATATCAAGAGTTTGTAATAACTTATCATAAAAAGAATATTGATGTTCGAAATGTGATACAATTTGCAGGATTACGGGATTGACTTTGATGATGATAGCCACCCGATCAAGGCGTTTCAGTGTCGTTGTGGAAGTCAATTTTGTAGAGGCAGAAAAGGAAAAAGTTGACATTTATTCTGCATCTTCAAGGATGGCTTATTTTAGTTTATTCTTCCTGAATTTTGTTCTGCTTTGAGATTCTTTAGAGTTAATTACTGAACTTTCACATGAAAGTTGAGAACCACAGAAAGCTGAAAATGAAGTAGGGATATTAACATTAGTAACTGAACTCAAAGCTGTAAGATTCAATTTTAGTTTCTGTTTATCATGAAATGTGATAATTCTATCACCAGCTTTTTAGCATCCGTATCGCATAATTTTGATGCAAAATTTGTCACATTTCGAGTATTTTTAAATTTTGAGAAGTTCGGGTAAGTATATCTATCTCTTTGATAATTGAGAAATATGATAGCGGAAATATATTGTACCAGAAGTATAGGCCAATGTGGCGTCAATTGCTCTCGTGGAGGGCAAGGTCGAAATATAGCGCTTGAGCTGATGTGCAGTTTAAAATTTCAGGTTGCAATGTGGTTACGAGCCGTAGTTTTACCAGCAGATCAGAAGCTCTGTTTGAGTTATTATCACAGGCTCCAGTTGAGGGTTGAACAGAGTATCTTTTCAATCATACGACAAGTGAAATGGATTTATTACCCCAACAATTATCAGAAGTTTTGAGTTTGGGTAAAAAGTATTGCCAACCCCAACCTATATTGGTCGAATTATTTTGTTACACAATATATCAATTTTTACACTAAAGTACCCAACATTTGTAAATTGTGAAAAGTAAATCCATCCGAGGAATAATTTGACATAGACTGGGTATCCGACTATCTATATATAGCATGATATATGCACTTTGCACCCTATCATATGACATTTTGTGCACCTGACTACCTATACATTGCATGATTTGTGCACTTTTGTACACAGTTTAAGTCATATCTAAGGCACGTGATAGACTTTTGGAATGAAATATGCCAAATTATTCCTCCGATGGACATATATTTGTCACAATTTGCAAAGGTACCAAAAATGCTCCGTCCGACATAATTGAGATCGAAAATACTTTTTTCCCTTTGAATTTTACTCATACCAATGTGTAGATCTTTTTCTACTTTTGATAGTAGTTATTGGTTAATTAATTGTAAATTATTACTAATTATTGAATAATAATTGATATTTATGATAAATCTAACCAATTTGCTAAAAAAGAAAAAAAGTGGGTTGTCTACAAAATCATTCTGTATTATAGACTTATAAGTAAATATAAAAAAAGAGATATGGTTTTTAGAATAAAGTGTCGAATTAATTATTAACTCCATCAATTAAACTTTACAAAATTCACTAATCGAGACATACTCTTAATCGTATGAAAAATCAAAATAAACATGCAATACTCCTTAAGATCATTAAATGATTCCAAACAATATTATTAGCTTAAAATCACAAAATTCTTGCTCTTCAAGTAAATTTTCTTTGAGATATTACCAGACACCCCCAATCTATAGGGCAATGTGCACTTTGCCCCTTAACATTTTTAAAAGTGCACCCAATACCCTAACCTATCATAAATATGTACTTAACCCCCTCGGTCAGATTCGGGCAGAATATAATGGAATGTTCCCAGCACATAGGGGGCAAAGTGCTACAAACCGCATAGGTAGGGGGTAGTCTGCTTAGATCTTAAATTTCTTGCATTTTTTAGTGTTTTTTTTTAATTCAAATATTCTTAATTTTCCAAAAATAAAAAAGACAAAATAAAAAAATTCGAAACTTGAGGAAAAAAACACAAAAAGAAAGGAAAGATTCAAAAATAATATTTAAAATTTTGAAAATTTTAGAAAGAAGTTAAAGGAAAAAAATAGAAAATTTCGGAAAAAAAATAGAAAATTTCGGATAAAAAATCAACTAAATTTCATAAAAAAATAGAAAAGCAATAAGAGAAAATTAAAAATTTGAAAAATCTAGAAAAAATAAATTAAAACCATAAAAAAGGAAATTTTTAAGTTTTTACTAGATTTTTATTTTTATACCTTTTTTCATTTTTTTTATTTATTTCCATGTTACGGATTTATGAATTGTCTTTTTTATTTTTGAAAAATTAAGAATATTTGAATTTTAAAAAATAAATAAAAAATACATGAAATTTAAGAACTAAGCAGACCACCCCCTAACCTATGCGGTTTGTAACACTTTGCCCACTATGTGTCGGAATATTTCATTATATTCTGCTTGAATCTGACCGAGAATGTTAAGTGCACATTTATGATATGTTAGGATATCGGTTGCACTTTTCAAAACGTTAGGGGGTAAAATGCATGGGGGGTTGTCTGCTAATATCTCATTTTGTTTTTATTCGTTTGTCTATTTCCTATAATAACTCTATTATGTGGGACCCATAAGAATAACTTTTTTTTATATAAGAAATAAGAATAACTCTTTATTAGTTAATATCTTCATTTCAAGTATCCCATACCAAAGACGAACCCCTCGAAATGTTGTCCATTGTAAATATTTCTCTGAAACGAGATTTTATGCCAAGGCTTGAATGCAGAACTCTTGTCTAAGCGATCAAATCTTAATTGTTTCAAACCAACTTGACTTTTTTTTTTATTTTTTTAAATGAATTGGTTACAAAATATATATTTGAATATTAAATTATGATAAATTACAATTAACTGACAATTATTATAATTAATTAACAATTATTAAAAAAGAAAAGAAAAAATTCACGCGCTTTTGAAGAGAGTAAAACCTTAAACTTTTAGTATCTTGAGATTCGGCTTGGCTGAGCTAGGTAGCGTATACTCATACCAAGTTGACTTACGTACCCTATTTATCAACATAATCGATACCAATAGTGGTGTTTTAAAACCATACTTAGCCGAGAGGGATCCTCACTTAGCAGCCGTTCATTCTGCAGTCAAAATGAAGACATTCATCATATATCAACGGCCCACATCATCACAACACGACAAACAACAAGTTAACACCACACGCAAATGAACTCCCATCAATCATTCATTTTAGAGACAAAACACACATTTATTCATTCACATCATCATCATCATCATCATCACCATCACATAAATCTCCCTTAATTTTGAAAGCCCAGCATTTGACTAAATATCTGAACAAATTATACTATTCCAAGCATTGGATTATAACAACTATTACTGTTATTATCAATTCATTGTATTTTGTTCCTATTTCTTGTAATACATACATACATACATACATATATATATATATATATATATATATACTCAGCCGCCAGATTTTTGTTCCGTCTCAAATTCCACAGGTTTGATGCTCTGTTTTTACAAGAACCCACTTTATATTCTTTTTTTATATTTGTGCAATTCCATGTTCCTATATGTAGATTAACTCTGGTTTGTTTAGTGGATTTGCTTAGATTCAATTGGGTTGTCACTAGTTTTGGAAAAGACTTTTTTTTTTCTTTTTCAAGGTAGATGTTTTTTAATACCCTTATTTGAGTTCTGAATTATTTTTCTGTGTTTGGTTTATCTGTTCATTGCTTGAATTTAAATGGGTTTTGTCATGAGAAATTATTGATTTTTTATGAAATCATTCCTTAGTTTTGTATTTTTGTTTTGTAGTTGTAGATTGAAGATAGATGGAATAGATAGATATGGTTTGCCTTATATTTGGGGTAATTCTAAGATACACTGGGTCCAATGGAATAGTAAAAAATCTAAATCACCTTGATCTAGCGGCGTTGGATGAACCGATTCCAATGGAATCAGTCCATCTTAGAATTTTCCTGATATTTGGGTTGTTAATTTTCTTAAAGTGGAAGTTGTTTGCCAACTTTACCGAAAGGTGGATTCTTAATGCTTTAGAAGGAAAGTAGCTATATTTTCTGTATTAAATTATTTGATTATGAATTTTAGTATGGGAATTAGTCCCTAGCAGAAGTTTAATGGGGATAAGACGAGGGTGGTTATAGTTATAGGTCATATCCTTACATTTCTCTTAAGGTTCCAAGTTGCTAGTTGCGTCCCATCGTTTCAATTAGTGTGTTATTGTATTTCTTTTCTTTTTTTTTGATCTTTATCCCGAGTTCCATCACCAAAATCGACTTGTTTTAGTGCGGTTACATATGTCGAATTGCATAATCGAGTTACTTAATAGAGTTCCTTAATTTTCTAGGGAACTTATGTGAATGTGACGAAACATGACATCATTGGTCTTTTACTACTTTAGTTTGTTGCTTTTGTTAAATAGAAACGTCATACGTAAAGTTTGTTTCGGCGTAATTTCTCCCTTCTACCCCGTCCCCCTTTTTTTGGCAACTTGATTTTTACCCAAAATCATCTGTACCACAACTGTGTAACATTCCCCTGCTACACACACAACTATATGTAGATGTGTGATAAGTGTCTACATGGGTGCTTAGGATGTGGAGACAGAAAAAAAGTGTGATATGGAGTGAAGTTTTACATGGTCGTGTAATAAGAGGCGTAACATGGTTGTGTAACGGATAATTTGAAGTGAAGTTTTAGAAGCTATTTTTCTATAAAGTTGTCTTATGTTACTATAGCAGAATAAAATCGTTTAAAGTCGAAACTCAGTTCAAATTCTGCTTTTGATATTTTCTTTTCCAGATCCTACAAGTGAGTAACACAGTTGCATAAGGATAACCGTTTATCGGATTTTGGAAGCAATAATTGTGATTTCTTTGGGCTCACAGTCATACTGCCATTTGCTTCTTATCCATTTATGAACAAAACATGGCCCCTGCATTGTTCAAGAAGAAACCTTGTGAAACACAGTCAAATGACACAAAAGCCCCCGAAGCCATGTCCCACTCGGTTGTGCAATCTCGACAATTAAATGGTTATGATGTAGAGAACAATGGTGATTCCTGGAACATGGATGTGATTGAGAACTTTCTTGATAATACTTTAAGTATTCCTCAGAATGGTCAAGTAGAAATCTATACAGGTGTAACGGCATCAGAAGACCATGCAAAGAAAACCGACTGGCAGGAATGGGCTGATCAGTTGATCACGGTTAATGATGGTACACTCGATTCAAATTGGAGTGATCTTCTTGTTGATGTCAATGGTCCTGATCCAGATGCCAAGGTCTGTTTATTATAGATTGATGGTTATCATTTAACAAAATAACTTGCTAGTTTATTCTTCTTTCTTCTCCGTAATTTCCCTTTTCTTTGTTCTTTTTTCTTAATTTATTCATGTATTTTTTTATCAGATGGTCCTATCAATATAATTCTTGTGAACGTTTTCTATCTGTCTACGGCTTAGGGAACATAGAACCTCCACTTGCTGCTAAGTTACTTTGTTTTGAGTCATATGTCAGTTTTGACAGAGTTTTTTTGGGTGAAAATAACATATGTTGAAGTTTCAATTATGTAATCCTTTTCAGTGATTCAGTATTGTTGTGTTATTTGCATGTTGGACAAAGCTGTTAAGTTTCTATTAATTTCAAGCAAATTCCAATTGCACAATATTCCCCGTTTCTATGTTACTCATGCCTAAGCACGGTTTTAGTGACAAAGTTTTCATAGGAAACTCTAGATTCATGATTCTATTCTTATATATGTCTTCACATTATATCATACGCTCCCACTCTCTCAAAATTATGGCCCCAGTTTGATCCAGCATCAAGTTTTAGATGAAAGTTGAAAAAGTGTAAGTTTTGTGCATTTTTTACAATATTGCCCTTAAAGTAGTGGTTGAGAGCTGGCACATCAGTATATTAATTTTGAAAAAAGAATCCATTTTTAGAAAATGGCGTCTTATTTTGGGACGCCTGCTAAAAGAAGTGGGAGTAAAAGGAACTCCGTCTTAGAAAACAATTTTTTCAGGCTATAATTTGGGTTATAAATGATCTTTCAGCTGCTGGATTTGCCACCTAATATCTCCACGTTGCAACCACAAATTCATTGTCCCATGCCAATTGGAGAAAGTTGTCCATTAGTCGGTTCTCCAACTGCACCCTCGACTAAATCACGAATGCGTTGGACACCTGAACTTCATGAAGTCTTCGTCAAAGCTGTCAATAAGCTTGGCGGTAGCGAAAGTGAGTATTTTGGGCTTCTATACATAGTTTTTCGTTTTTTAATTCTCGAATGTTTATCTTTTATTTACTCTATGATATAAAATTGTGCAGGGGCTACACCAAAGGGTGTTCTGAAGCTGATGAATGTCGAAAGCTTGACAATCTATCATGTGAAAAGTCACTTACAGGCATGGAAAATTGTTTATATTGAGATTTTGGTTGTTCTGCTACAAAAACTTCCTCTTTACTTACAATGTTGTTCGTTCATGAATTTCAGAAATATAGAACTGCTAGATTCAAGCCTGAATCATCAGAAGGTAGAGATCACTTTTCTAATCGTTTGTTGCATTTGAGACCATTGATAATACCCTAACTTGTTGAAGATTTTCACTTATGTTCCATTTATTTCGTGTTTTTAGATTAGGGGAATTTGCAATATTGGTCCCATAGGATAGGACCTATTGCACTTTTAGTCTCGTTGTTTCCAAAATTGAAAAAGTAGTCCCGTGGGATTTTTTTTCTTCACTTTTTTGCAATTTCGGTTCCATCCATTAAAGAGCATATGGAGTTTCACGCGTGGAATGCATGCGCCGTTAAATTAAGTATTGATTACGTGCAAAGCACGTGACCAAACCGACAGCTTCCTTTTGTTTTTTAACTGTGGGGACTAAAAATGAAAAAAAGATATATCATATGGGACTATTTCTGCAAGTTTGTGCAAATAGTGAGACAACATTTGCAAGGGAACATATCTTGTGGTACTAATGCTACAATTTTCCCTTTTAGATTATATTATAATGAAAATACTAGATCTCACTAATTAGCACTTAATTAATGAAAGAACCATATACCTTTGAGTGTTGCAGAGTGGTTCTTAAGAAATCCCGAAACTCCAAATGCTGGTATAGTTACAATCATTTGTGCACGATGGACCCCGAGTGAATCCATCACATGAATTATTGTGATTGCCTGGGAAGCTCTTAAGAATGATAAGAATCACACAAGTGGTCCATTATTTTGCAGTATTGATATTACAATGAAATGTTGGTTTGTCAATGAGAAAAGTGTCTTACGTCACTTGTCGTTCATAGGAACTTCAGAAAAGAAGTCAAATACTGAAGCCGAGATGACATCCCTGGATTTGAAGACGTGAGCCTCTCTCTCTCTTTCTCTCTCATACACACACACACATGCAACAAAGCTTAATGTCGTATGTGTAATTTTGATGGCAGGACAATGGGAATAACGGAAGCTCTCAGAATACAGATGGAAGTACAGAAGCAGCTACACGAACAACTTGAGGTATGCAAAAGATGCTTAATATTTTGTAGAAAGATGAATGATAGTCTCGTGCCCTTAGAAAGCTAAACTTTTCGGTTTTCACAACATTTGAAGTTCATTCTGATCAAGAACAATTACCAAATATGAATGTTGAACTCTCACATGAATGTTTATATACACATTAGTGCATAAATGTCATTACGGGCATACAAAGGGAAAAGGAAAAGGTCAATTGATTCATCGATAGTGTTAAGAACGGTTCAAGAGAAGTATTTAGGGTGAGTCTGAGTCAGCTGTTGCATATTTGATTAATTGATAGTTGATTCTCGTAGAATTGATTATGACAAAAGCATTGAATTTCCAGCCTTTTCAAAACTTGATTTATGATGCAAAAAGGGTCAAACGTGATTCTCCAAAAGGTGTCAAAACACTACCAAATAGCGTTTGCACTCCAAATTAGATTTTGGCTTTTCAAATGTGGGGCCAAATGGGCCCTTGAAGAATAATCAGACGCACACAAGACATGATTTACATGGTTTGGTGAATAGTGCCGACGTTTTAGACCGCACTACACTATACACCTTATTAATTTCTCTGTAAAACGTTGTGAAACGTTTTGTATAGTATAATCAGAGAAAAGAGATGTCATTTGTAAAACGAAAAAATTTACAGTACTTTCTTCGATGAGGCTCCACTATAAAATCGATAGCATTGACTACATAGAACCTCTTTCTTCAGATTCAAAGAAATCTGCAGTTACGAATAGAAGAACAAGGAAAGCACCTTCAAATGATTTTCGAGCAGCAAAGAAAGATGGAGGAAGAAAAGCTAAAAGCATCATCATCAAATTCATATGAACCTTCTCCACCACCATCTGTGGAGAAGCAACTGTCCTTTGGTAACGACAAAACAGAACTGTCTGATCGTGATCATGACACTACAGAAGAAGTTGCAAGCGACCTCTGCATTTCATCGGACGAACATCCAAACAAGAAGGACCATGCACCAGATATTAGTGAATTTAGTCCACCATCAAACGAGCTAAGGCCGATGAAACATGAGTCTTCTGAAAAATGACGAGTTACAGTGATCAGAATTTAACTATTTTCACTTGTATTTTGTAAATAGTCGAGTTCGTTTCTGATTTTCAGTGTATTATTCATGCTCACCGGTTGTCTACTAATGATTGTTCATCTAGAATTGGCTAGTTAAAAGGTCGTTCTGCAGCAGATTATTCATGTAGTTAGAATTATTGTCCTTGAAACTATAGGGATGGTGGAAAAAATGAATTTATCTTCATCAAATTAGTATTTTGAATCCTTTAGTATAGTCATCTTAGTTCTTGTAAATTATTAATGCATACAAAACATTATTATTCAGGCTGCAGAGGGCATTAATGAAGCCTAGAGATGGATCATTTAGTTGCGCCTAGCAAATGAGCTAGAACTTGGGTCTTTTCAAAGCCGAGATAGATATTCTGAATCATATAGACATTATATGCACTTAAAGTCGAGCATAGTTTTGAACTTCAATTAATTTTACGTATAAAAGGGGATCTTACCAAGTTCAGTCCCCTTTCTCCGTTTCTGGCTATTTCGAAAAACAGTATCACGGTCTAATTTGGGTCGAATTTCATCACACTTTTTTGCTTGGTAAGTGGTAACTGTCAACAATTTGCTAATACGGAAATTTTATGCTAAATCAAGTTCAACGTAACGGTCATAGTCTATGATGCATGAATATCCATCTAGGCTATAATGTCTCCATGTTGTATTGTATACGTATGGTAGTCGTACCAAATACGATACTCTGCGGATATCGTTTCGGATGTATTTTTGAAGTATCCGACACGCTTGGATACAAACTGGAGTTTATTTTCAATATTATGCAATACTTTTTAGGCCAAAATAAAAAAAGTGATAATATTTTCGATTTTTTCGTAGAAGGTAAAACTTCAAAATTAAACAAACAAAAAGAAATTTAAAGATGCCGAGATCATCATTAGTTTCACTTTTTCAACATGCTTTATTTTCTTCTCTTGCTCCATGTGAAACGTACATTTTACATTCTATCACAGAGGATTTTGGAAAAGGTAATTCTTGGCATCTATAAATTGACGTACATACACCAATAATGATGAAATTTTTTGGTTATCTTCGAAAAGCTTTGAACTAATAAACAATGAATAATGACGTGCTTGATATATATTTGCAGTTTATTTATGTCAATAAACATATTGAGTCAAGTTTATTTTTAATCCATATATCTATATCTATATATATATATAAGGTCAAGATCTAATACATATTCTCTATTAGATAAGATATAAGACCCAATCTACACCATTGGATCCATTAAATCCAACAGTCCAAAAAAGAACAAAAAAATAGGTGGGGAAATTGATTCCAATTGGATCAGGGATATAATAGTCAAATGATGTCATTTTTCAAAGCCCACAAACCCACGTTGCAGAAACTTTTCATCGTCTTCTCTCTCAGATGCGAGACTCCCACTTCTTCTCTGGTCTTTCACTGCTTCTCTTCTCTTCTCTCTTTTTTTTTCCTACAAAATTAAGGACTGTGTAGGTTAATGGAGAACTGTGTCTCGGTTGTTTGTTATTGAAGAAACCCTATGTTCTTAAAAAGAGAAGTTTACATGCTTCAATGAGATTAAAGTGGGTGTGACTGTTATTAGACTTTCTATAAACATGATGGAGATGTGGGATGAAAACATGATCAATTTCGGTAAAATAATATGAAGGCAAAGATTTGGAACAAATATATTCAAGAATTGGCTTAATGTAGCAAATTAGATTTGAATAATAATTTATAACACATTATACAGTATGTTATAGCATATTATACAGTATGTTATAACACATTATACAGTATATTATAACTCATTATATGGTATGTGTTTATAACATTTTAAAAATATTCAATTATATAGTATCTTATAAGCCATTATACATTATGTTATAACACATTATACGGTATGTTATAACTCATTATACAGTATGTGTTTATAACATATTAAAAATATTCAATTATACAGTATCTTATAAGTCATTATACAGTATGTTATAACACATTATACAGTATATTATTTTTTTTTGGTAAGAATATACAGTATATTATAACTCATTATACAGTATGTGTTTATAATATATTAAAAATATTCAAAAAGTTAATCTCTGATGACGTAATACAACATATAGAATAGATTGGATATAGGAGAATTACCAAGATTCACACAGAACAATATCATCTTTTGGAATGATACCACGAAATAAAATGAGCAGATATCCCAGAAGAACATGATGAAAGACTGGAAAAGGAGGAAATAACATGGGAGTGTTAATAACAACTCAGTCCCTTAGATGTTCATTAAATTTTGCTATCATATTCGCAAATCATTACAGGTCTATATGACTCATCACTGTTGTTTTGAACACTCCCAGAAAAAAAATATCAAACCAAAAGATGCTACACGTAAAATGAATCCAGAAAGAGAACTTTGTTTTCAAATGGAAACAAAATTATAGCTGCCCCAGTGTTCTCCAGAGCAACCCAAGCTTATCAAAGAAGATAATTTATAAATATTCAATTATACAGTATATTAGAACTCATTATACAGTATGTGTTTATAACATATTAAAAATATTCAATTATACAGTATCTTATAAGTCATTATACAGTATGTGTTTATAACATATTAAAAATATTCAATTATACAATATCTTATAAGCCATTATACATTATGTTATACACATTATATAGTATGGTGGTCCATGAGGCCATATAATAGGGTCTCTCTGTACATTAATTTTTTTAGGATGTTTGTGGGAATATAGAGCTCCCATGTTCTTAGGAGGTCACCAACATTGAACCTTACTCTATCTTTCTGAATTTCCATTACTACTTAAATGAAAAGAACAAAAAAAAAAAAATGATTTGAAATTGGGAAGCCTGTGAAAAAACTATGGAATCAAAGAACAAGTTGAAATCTTTTGCTTAAGATTTTGTATTAACGATAGATGATGATGAATCGAGCTTGATGTTTGATGATAAATAACGTAAATAAGGGGGATTTGATTTCTGTATATTTAGTTTGATGATGATTAATTGAGTTCTGTGAACTGATCGAATTGAAATTGGAAAGAAAAAATGAATTGGAAAAAATAATCTGTTATGGCACAATAAGTGGGATTTGATTTTGATCCTGCATGAGTTTGTTACGTTTGTTGACTAAAATGCCTCTGTCATCATTAAAAAAAATTATATAATCTGAAAAATGGGTTAAATCCAGACCTTGGGATCAAATGGTATCAATGGTGTAGATTGAGTCTTATATCTCTAATGTAATGAGATGTATTTGATCCATACCCTATATATATTCGTATTATCAACATATCGTAATTTAAAATTTATCGTATTTTGTATCTGTATTGTATCGTGTATGTATCACTGTACCTGAGATATATCATAGGTCTCACACACTGTAATCTATTTTGTGTCTGATCCCCACACATGAAATAAATAGACACAAAATACACTCTTCAACTATTTGATTCGGTCTGACATGTTACACAATATGAATACCCTAACTTTATATCGAGCCTTGTGCAAATCATTTGAACGTAAGGGAATAACTTTATTTCAATCCTTGCAGACCTTTTGAGTGAGGGAATATCCGTCTGCTAGGTTCAAAACAAAATAGAGTATTTGTTTTTGGTGTAATGGGTAATTTTGAAATTTTTTAATCATTTTTTCTAATGTCCTTTAGTTTAAAATTACAAGCTAAAGGGATTGACAAATAATTTAAAGAAAGTTGAAGGGCTAAACAAATGTAAAAAGGTCGGCTATATAAGTGGACATTCCCATGTGATAATACAAGTAAAACACCCTCAAAAAATTATTACTCAAGGAATAATGGGCATTTCTAGACTTGTGACCTTTATTGCTTGCACAATAATGAAAGTGTTGAATTATACCCTACAAGGTTTGTAGTACCTTTTTAGGAGCTAACCTTAATAACGAACTTGCAAAGTGGATCCTTTTATTATAAAGACATCGCCGTTCCTCGAGTGCAATCTTTTGTAGTTTTTACCTTCGTTGGTGTATATCTAATATTGATGTCTTATTGATTCATTTGAAACGTTATGTTGTCGACTTTTGAATCATCAACGTCGCTCATGATGGAAGGAGTGAGGTTGAAGGATGAATTTGACTTAATTTGTGATGACAGTGGCCTGGTGATAGGCTGATAGCTGAAAACTTAAAAGTCCAGCAGGAGATTCATGAGAGGCTCCTCTACCAACTTGAGGTACAAAGTGTGATGTTTTTATAAAACCAACATTTTAAAATATACATAGTTCCGTTTTCCTGAGTCAAAATATTTTCTTCTAAATGTAACATTCATATTGTATTTCTTCTAAAACAATATATAGATAGTCATTTTATTGAGTTGTAGAAGGAAATTGGCCAGATCAACTTCTAGTTACGTTGATGTTTGCTTAGGTGTGTAGGAGTTGGCCCTTTGTCAGCAATGAACTAAACAAGAGAAGAAGAATAGAAGAATTAAAGGGGAGAAAAAAAAAACAAGATTACATGGTTCGAAGAAGTGTTGCTATGTCCATGGTGGCACTAAATAATCATATTGATGTTTAATTTGACTTACATCTTACAAAAACATCCTCTCTCTATCTATAATTGGTATCTAAGGCTACAACTTCTATGTAAAATGACCAAAATGTCCTCCAAGATGTTGAGATTGATTTTTGAAACTTTCTTTATAGTAAGTTATTTTTTTTTTTAATCAGACTCCATAATTTCATCGTATGAGTATTCTACGTGAGGTATAACTATTTTAGCGTGGAAGCTAGGGTTTGTCGAGTTTTTGGACAATAGAGATTTTGGACATAGCTAGAGTTTGGTTGAAGTACAACGTCAATCACTTTGGTGATTTTGGATTTCTTGTTCTTAATAATCGTGATTAATTAATTACAAAACTAGCTTTCTTTCTCAGGAGCAAAGGAAGCTGCATTTGCGAATTGAAGAACAACGCAGGAATCTTCAAATGTTGAAGATCTCAAAACCAAATGACTTTCAAGTCATACGATCCAAGATTTAATTTTCTAGTAAGAAAGAAAGCTATGAGAAAATGTGTGAATAAAGTCTTTTATATGCTAAAATATCACTAATTACTCTCTTGAAGTGATGTGTTAAGCATGGACAAAGATGTACTAAATAATAAAGATTGTGTGGGCTATAAGACTTCTCTTAAAGTTTTAGGGGATTTGTGTAAGTTGATGTAATCATATGAAGTTGTTTCTTTAGGTGTTATCTTACCAAGCTCGAATCTCGAAAACCATTGGTCCTGACCTCAACTTTTCTAGTTTTCTGTTTTGTTCTGAATCTAACCTGAAATCACAATATGTAAGAGTTGAGATCGAGACAAATTAAAAATATGATACTAATTAAACTATCACATAAATAGTACTTTAGCTTGCTGAGTTCGGCACCCGACAACGATCATCCGGCTATTACATGCCTCAATATTTTAGCTTGTAAGATTCGATCAACACAAAATAAATACGATATTTAAATTTTAAACAACAATTGATACTTGGGTGGAATAAATGAGGAGTATTTATAGGTTCGGAATATACTGTACAATCAAAAGGTGTCCCTTCATACAGGATTCACAAGAACAATCATTCATGTCATAAATCAAAAAGTTTCAAGGCTACAGAATTACAAGTTACGATTTTATATGATCAATTTATACTTAATTAATTAGACCCGGTAAAAAAAGATAGCTCCAATATAATCGATTTATTTTTTGATTTTCCTTTGATTTTTCATGGCTGAGGTTTGTGAGTTCTGCATGGCCGAATTCAAGAAGGCTTTATCCAAAGACATGATCTTCGAAGCTCAATTGATGGCATGTATATATTTCTCATGCCCATTTTATCTCATTTTTGTTACTTTCAATTTCTGTTATGACGACAGATAAGTGATTTAATGAAATTATTCTTGAGAAAATTACAAAATTAGTCCCATAACTCACGAAAAAATAATTTTGGTACGGAAAAAACAACTTTCACCGTCAATTGTATGTGTGTGTGACCTTAAATATAAATTAAAGGAGTTTGATACTTAGTTTCTCTTAAAAAATAACTACATCCTTTAGTTTCTCTTAAAAAATAACTACATCCTTTTATCTTCCTCCAAAAACAATTTCATCCTTTTATTTTCCTTCAAAAGATGTTGATACAGTTGGGTCGGGGGGAGTTAGATTTAACGGTCAAAGTTGTTTTTTCCGTTCATAATTGACGATCTGACTAACTTTGTAAAGTTAAGTTGAGTTATAGGAATATTATTGTTATTTCAAAAAGTTTGCTACCAAATTCATTTTATTGGTGAGTTATGAGACTAATTTTGTATTTTTCTCAATTATTCTCTATAAAAGTAATAAATCATGAGACTTCTTAAATGCAAGGATGAGATCAGGGACAACATCACAACAAATCTAAGTGGCTCCTTCAAGGATGCTTCTTCATTTCTATTTTACCAAAATAGTTCACTTCGATGATTTGAACTCGTCAACTTTAGTATTAACTCTCGCCTTGCTCTTTTGCCATTAAAGCGAGGATTTATCCCAGGCTCCCGGCTTAAAATTGATATAGTAATATTATGCACGGTCATACGTTTTTTTGATTTTTTCAATTCTCTAATTTTTTTTTAAAGAAACGGTAGACTTTATTAACTTAAGTCAGCCAAAACGGCAGAGTCCACCTGAAGGGGAGGAGTACCCTTCCCTTCAAGCTCAACAAAAGAAGAACGAGCAAGCAAATGAGCGGGGTAATTACCCAACAGTCTAACAAAAACGAAAGAACAACTAATGAAAGAAAAAAAGCAAGCTCTAATGAAAGAAGAAAAGCAAGCACGAATATCACTAATAATGGTACCAACCAGGGACAAATCCCGACCATTGGTCCGAATCTTATTAATTGACGCCAAGCAATCGACCTCAAAAATAACAGAACTCCATCCTTTACGAATCGCCCATTGAACTGTATCCAACGCCGCAAGCGCCTCAGCTACCTCCAAAGATGCACTGAAGGGACGATGGTGTTGGCGCCACGCCATGCACTGTCCAGAATTTCCCCGACTTATACAGCCCGCCCCAACCGCCGGGAGATTAACAAATGTAGCCCCATCAAAGTTGACCTTTATGGAAACAACCTGAGGTGGCACCCAGTGCTCATCCTGCGCACTCAGGATCAGCGGCGGACTTTGCTCCATAGCTTCCTTAAAAGCTCCTCTAAATGTCCTCGCCTTACTCACAAAAATTCCAAGGTTATTGGCTAACTTCTCCACAATAGACAAGTTTCGGTTACTCCAGATCAACCAACATAAAGTAAGGAAGAGATGATAATCCTCACGATCTAGCTTTGAATGACAATGACGAAACCAGCCCTCCACGTCCGAGCTCCAAAAAGAGATAACATGCCACAGTAAGTCTGAAAGTGCCCATACTAGCCGAACAAAAGAGCACTCTAATAATGCATGTCGAGTGTCCTTTTTTGGTGACCCGCAAAATGGGCACCCTGCATCTATCCGAACCCTTCGGTGACTCATGTTACAAGTAGTAGGGATTGCATGCTTGTATGCTCTCCAAAAGAAAAGCCGAATTTTTGGGGCCACCTTTGCCTCCCAAACAAATCTCCACGATTGAGTCACTAACTCTGCCCTTGTGCCTGAAGTCAAGCCTCTCCCTCTCGAGAACAAATCCATCACCAAGTGATATGCACTTCTTACCAAGAAACTCCCATTTTTGGTATAGTGCCAAATAATCCTATCTTCATTGTGACGGGAACCCAGTAGAATAGACATAATGCATTCCACATCAGGTTGCCAAAAAATCTTCTCCAATAACTGGACGTTCCACCAACCCGTATCCTCATCAAGAAGCTCACTAACATGCGCCTCATCTACTAACAACCGATCTTGAGTTATCGGCTTGAAATATTTTGGCCGAGATAACCACGGGTCAGGCCAAACCCTAATTCGCTTCCCATTCCCTACGTGCCGTCTGCAATCTCCCTTAAGTAGCTCACGGGCTGCTCTAATGCTTTTGCAAGTATAGGAGGTGTTAGATCCCTCATTAGCCTAGAAAAAAATTTAAATCCGAGAAATAACGTGCTCGCAACAACTGACTTAACAAAAAGTATGGAGACTGAATAATACGCCACCCCTGCTTGGCTAACATAGCCACGTTGAATTATTTCAAATTTCAGAATTAGATACCCCCCCTCCTCTTTCCGCTCACACAGCTTTGACCATGCCACCCAATGTATTTTCTTCACCTCACAGTTATTCCACCAAAAGTTGGCCATGGATGATTCTATTTCCCGAATCAAGAAATCCGGTAAATTGAAGCAACTCATGGCGTAAGTGGGAATGGCTTGTATCACTGCTTTCAATAAGCTTCTTTCCCAGCTTGTGACAAGAATTTTGCACTCTATCTCTCCATTCTAGTATGAACACGATCCCGAATCGATGTAAACACCTTCTTATGAGATTTCCCTTCCACTGCTGGAAATCCTAGATATTTATCATGTTTTTCAGCCATCTGTACGCCCAACAAATTTGCTAGCCTTTCTCTAATTCCCTGTGGAGTATTTTTACTAAACACCACTGTTAACTTCTGCAGATTTATTTCTTGGCCAGAAGCCCGAGTATACTGATTGAACACATCCTTGAGACACTGCATCGCTGGTTCAGTAGCTTGACAATATATCATAGTGTCATCAGCGAATAATAGATGGCTCACTCCCAGGGCAATATGAGTTATACGCACACTTGTTAAATTTCCCGCATTCTTCTCCGCCTGAATTAGACAACTAAACACCTCTGCACATATTAGAAACAAATAGGGGGAGAGAATATATTCTTGTCGGAGACCTCTCTAGGGGATTAAGTAACTAAATTGAGATCTTGTTAGCATAAAAGAATAAGAAACAGAAGAAATGCATAACATGATAAACTCCACTAAATTACGATGAAATCTTAACTTTTCTAAAACCTTCCGAAGAAAGATCCACTCAACCATGTCATACTCCTTGCTCATGTCAAGTTTCAGGGCTGCATGTCCCTCTTTACCCTAAGACTTGTTTTTAAGATAATGGTTAATCTCATAGGCAACGAGAATATTATAAGTGATAAGGCGACCCAGAATAAATGCTGATTAAGACTCCGAAATAATATCATGAAGAAAAGGTTTGATTCAATTAGCTAAAGTTTTCGAATTCATCTTATAAATGACATTACATAAACTAATAGGACGAAATTGGATAATAGACTCAGGATTTTTTACTCTTGGGAATTAGGACAATATGGGTAAAAATAAGCTTAGGGAGAAAATTACAAGAATTAAGAAAATTTAGTACACAAGCTATGACTTCCTCACCCACAATGGGCCAAAATTTCTTAAATAATAAAGAAGACATATCGTCGGGCCCCGAGGCTTTCAACGGGTGCATTTGTGCTAGAGCTTGCGCTACCTCCGATGCTGTGAATCTCCTTGTCATTTCATCATTCATAATATCAGTAAACTTAGGGTATACATGTTGCATAACTTCCTCTAAGGTCTGACCCGAAAAGTGTATAAAGGAGAAGATGTATCTGAAAAAATCCGTGATAATGTTCTGAATCTCCTCATCTTTCTCCTTCCAAACCCCATGACGATCCCGTAGTCGGGTTATGGAATTTCGTGCCTGTTTGCACTAGTATGGAAGAATCGGGTATTCCTCTCTCCATCCTTTAACCATAAAGCCTTGTTCCTGTTAAGGTATAATTCTCCTTGATATTATTGATAGCAAAATAAGTATTTATAGAGATTACAAGAATAGGAAAATAAGGAAATATAATAAGAGACCTAACTTAACATAAATAAATAAGAAGAGATATATTCTAACACTCCCCCGCAGTTGAAACGACAAGAGAACAAACGTTGAGACTGGATCGAAACTCCAGAAACAGTGATGAAGGCAAGCCTTTGGTGAAAATGTCAGCAAACTGGCGCGAGGAGGGGACATGTAACACACGAACATCACCAAGAGTAACACGTTCACGTACAAAATGTAAATCTAATTCAACATGTTTGGTGTGTTGGTGCTGTACTGGATTAGACGACAAATAAACAGAACTTATATTATCACAATACACAATAGTAGCTTTAGAAAGGGGACAGTACAATTCAAGAAGAAGATTACAAAGCCAAGTAGTTTCAGCAACAGCGTTAGCAACGCCGCGATTCTTAGCTTCAGCACTAGATCGAGAGACGACATGTTGACGTTTAGAAGACCAAGAAATAAGATTAGAATCGAGGAAGACACAATAGCCAGAAGTAGACCAGCATGTAATAGGACAGCCAGCCCAATCAGCGTCGGAGTAAGCAGTAAGTTGAGAAGTAGAAGAAGGGTAAAGAGTGAGACCCTGAGAAAGAGTACCACTGAGATAGTGTAAGATGCGTTTGAGAGCAGTGAAGTGATGTTTGCGAGGATCATGCATGAAAAGACAAATTTACTGGATAGCACAGGCAATGTCGGGACGAGTGAAGGTGAGGTATTGCGATAAAGAGTGGAATCAGAAACGGGATTTGTAGATGAGGAATCAAGTTTGGAAGAGTAGTCCGCAGGTGTAGTGACAGGGTTACAGGAAGACATGTTGGCTCGGTCGAGAATTTCGCGAGCAAAGTGGGTTTGAGAGAGAAAAAGATGAGGAGACATGGAAACAGAAATACCAAGGAAGTAATGCAAGGGACCGAGATCGATCATAGAAAATTCACGGGAGAGAAGAGAAGTGATGTGAGTGAGGAGGGAGGAGGAAGAGGCAGTCAGAATGATATCATCGACGTAGAGGAGAAGATAAGCAGTGGAGGAGCCACGACGAAAAATAAAGAGGGAAGCGTCAGCACGACTACTAGTAAATCCGAGAGAGAGGAGATATGTAGCAAACCGAGTGTACCAAGCCCGAGGAGCTTGTTTGAGACCATAGAGAGCCTTATTGAGGAGACAAACGTGGATGGGAAAGGAGGGATCTGAAAAACCGGGAGGTTGTTTCATGAAGACAGTCTCAGTAAGATGACCATGAAGAAAAGCGTTTTTGACGTCAAGTTAATGAAGAGGCCAAGAGTGAGAGAGAGCAAGGCTTAGAACAGTGCGAATGGTGGCGGGTTTGACAACAGGACTAAAACTGTCAGCATAGTCGATGCCAAGTTGTTGAGTGAAACCCTGAGCCACTAAACGAGCTTTGTAGCGCTCGAGAGTGCCATCAGACTTAAATTTGTGACGAAAGATCCACTTAGAGCCGACAATATTAACATTGGGAGGAGGAGGAGGAACAAGATCCCAAGTGTGATTGGAGGCTAGAGCAAATAATTCATCATCCATCGCAGCCTTCCAATGAGGGTCATGTAAAGCTTGAGCATAGGAGCGAGGAAGGGGAGAGTAGATAGCAGAAGAAGAAGTGGATAAATTAAACAGCCGACGGGGCTTGGAAATCCCAACTTTGGATCAGGTAACCATGGGGTGAGAGGGAGGAATAGGATAATGCGCCAATGGGGAAGGAAAGGAAACCGAAGAGGATGTTTGGGAAGAAGAATCCGAGATGCGGGAGGCTGGTAGAGGAGAGGGGGATACGGAAGGTAAGAGCGGAAAAATAGGGGATGGGTCATCATCGGTGTGAAGAAAGTCAAGGGATTCAGTCGAGACGGTAGGAGAGAAGGAAGGAAAAGGAAAGATGTGTTCATCGAAGGAGACGTGACGGGAGATGATTATTTTGTTAGTAGTTATGTTCAGACAATGATATCCTTTGTGATTGGGTGGAAAACCTAAGAAAAGACAAGCAGATGAGCGAGGGTGTAATTTGTGAGGGACTGTGGCAGACATATTGGGGTAACAAAGACAGCCAAAGACGCGAAGATGATCATAGGTGGGGGCGGTTTGGTAGAGAAGCTCGAATGGGGTGTGATAGGACAAAGTAGTTATGGGCAGAATGTTTAGGAGATGAACCGTCATGTGGAGAGCCTCAGCCCAAAAGGGTGGTGGGAGAGACGCTTGAAAGAGAAGGGTACGAATGATGCTATTGATGGTTTGAATAGTGCGTTCGGCTTTGCCATTTTGTTGAGACATGTGAGGACAAGAGAAGCGAAAAAGAATACCACTATGTTTAAAAAAATTATGCATAGTTGAATTATCAAATTCGCCACCATGATCACATTGGAGAGTTTTTAATTTTAAAATGAAATTGAGTATGAACATAGTTATAAAAATTAATAAACACACTCGATGCATCAAATTTATTGCGTAAAGGAAAAACCCAAAGAAAGTGAGAAAAATCATCTAAGAAAAGAATATAATAACAAAAACCACCAATGCTAGGGATAGGAGATGTCCACAAGTCAGAGTGAATAATATCGAATAAACCACTACTACGAGATAAAGAACGAGAAAAAGGAAAACATTTGTGTTTGCCTAGTTGACAGGCATGACATAAAGAATTAAAATCATTTTTATTACAAGAAATAAAACTACGACTAGAAAGAAAGCTAAGAATAGATTTGCCGGGATGACCAACACGGCGATGCCAGAGAACCGGGGAATCAACTATGCGTGGGGAGGAGGTGGCAAAAGTAGAAAAGATGGATCGCATGGGGTAGAGGTCGTCGTCACTATCACTTCGAACAAGAAGCTCACTGGTCCTAAGATCCTTTACAGAAAAATCAAATGGGTCAAATTTGATGGAGCAATGATTATCACGAGTGAATTGCCTAACGGAAATAAGATTCTTAACTAACGAAGGAGACATAAGAATATTATTGAGACAAAGAGGGGGAGAAGGGGAGGAAAAATTAAAAAGACCGACAGAATTAACCGAAAGAACAACACCATTACCAACGAAAATTAAATTAGAAACACGAGAATGTACATTATGTAAAAATACCTTGATGAGGAGTCATGTGAGCACTAGCCCCGGTATCCATGTACCAGTGATCGTGGGGCTGCTGAAGAGTCATGGTGGAGAAAAGTTGAGACAAATCGGTTGAAGCAGTGACAGATCGTGATCCCGGTTCGACGTCATTTTGTGCTAGTGATCTCTCCAACTCCAAATTTGCATCAAATCTCCATATCTTCACACACGCAGAGCTCAAAGTGATCACACATGATTTCTCTTCAAGTAATTTTCTGGGTGAAGGCGGGTTCGGGCCGGTTCATAAAGGGTTCATTGATGATAAGTATCGACCCGGTTTGGAGGCCCAACTCGTTGCTGTCAAGTTACTTGATTTGGATGGTGATCAAGATGAAGTTGAGTTTCCAGGTGGGGCGGGCTGCTGGGAACCGAGCTGGGCCCCTGGTGGGCTGGGCTGGGCGAAACCGTAGCTGGAGACGGCTGCTGGAAAGGGGCCATGCAAAGTGAATTGGCCTGCTGGAACAGGGGGCGGCGGTCCATTATGGAGTATGCTGGTGATGGGCTTGAGCCCAATGTGCGGATGGAGGAGCCCAATAGGAAGCAAAGTTGTGCAGTTGGTGAGATGGGCCAATGGGGCGTGGGCTAGGCGCTGAATTGGGCACAAGTTGATAGGATAAACCGGGCGGGGTAGCTGGAGCAGATATGGGCCGTTGGGGTGGGCCTGAAAACGAGCTACTAGAATTGTTGTATCCACCACGATTAGAGGACCTGCCATTACTTCTACCTCAACCTCGAAAATTAGTACGATTCATGTTTCGATTTTGGTTTTGGCTAGGTGATTGAGAGAAAAAGGGCAGTAGGCGAGTCATGAGTTGGTGGAGTGGAATGAAAACGTTTTTCGCAGGACTCGTGAATGATGAGTAAATTGCGAGCTTCGGAAAAAGAAGGAAGAGGTTTTGTGGTGGTGATGACAGTGACTAAAGGAAGATAAGATTACGGGAGCCCTTGTAATAATTGTAATAAAAAAGCTTGATCATAAACGGGGCTATCCAAATCGTGAAGGTTATCAGCGAGAAATTTCATCTCTTGACAGTATTGGGAAATAGAGAGGGTACCTTTTTGAAAATTTCGAAATCGTTCATTTATTTCTAAGGAGCGAGTAGGTTTGTTGTTTCGAAAATTGGCCTCGATTTCATGCCAAAGATCAGAAGAAGTGGCATACTCTAAATCTATATTTTTAAGAATTTTTATATCGACAGTAGAGTAAAACCATCGTTTGATGGTGGAATCTAAAGAAAACCATTGATCATGAGGAGCACCCGTGGGTTTAGATTCTCCTGTGATGTGTTCAAAAACAGAGTAACTACGACAAAGGTCCATAAACATACCTTGCCAAAGCTTGTAGTTGGAATCAGTATCAGTTAACTTAAAACCAATGAAAGAGTAAATATTACCGGCGGCAAGAGCTGGATGAATGGGAGAAGGTTTAGGCGGGATGGCTGTTTGAACGGTTTTGGTAGTTTCGGAATTAGACATGACTGTAGGAAATTGAAATACAAAACATAAAAATTAACGAAATAACGAGATAAAAAATAAATAGTAGAAACAATACCGTGAGGAAAAACTAAGATTGTGAAGTCGTGTTAACCGAAGAAGGCACCAAATTCCGAGATGTGGAGGAATCCAGGGCTGTAGGAGGCTTGTATACTGATAAAATAATGCGCCGAGGAGAAGACGACTTCTTGAAAAAGGAGGGGTGTAGCCGTACAGGAGCAACCGGCAGCAAGTGGCATAAAAAAGTAAAATCCGGCTATTATAATTCTAAGGAGCAGACGGCTTCTTGTGAAAAAGAAAAGAAAAGATACCTAGGATAATATTAAACTAAAGAATTGATAGTAAACAATTCTGGTGGTGGCCGGAAGTGGATAGTGACGTCGGCTGCGTGAGGGAGTTAATTTAGGCCTAGGAAATTAGGTTTTTGGCTAATACCATGTTAAGGTATAATTCTCCTTGATATTATTGATAGCAAAACAAGTATTTATAGATATTACAAGAATAGGAAAATAAGGAAATATAATAAGAGACCTAACTTAACATAAATACATAAGAAGAGATATATTCTAACAGTTCCTTTGGTCCCAGCTGGTTTCCTTTCAGGCTAATAGATCCTCCAATTCCGACTGGACTGCTGCCTCCTCAAGCTTGGACTCTATCGTAATGGTCCCTGACCTTAACTCTTTCAATTTTTTCAATTCTCTATATATTGTGCATATCTAGTATTAAGGTAGTTATTATCTTATTGTTGAAAATAATTGAATTCTTGACTTCGAATTTATTTCTTGTCACTATTACTGATTTGAAGAGCCTAATGAGATTTTATGATGTGCATGAGAGGTTAAACTTTGGATTTACTTACTACATGAAGATAAATTTATTTGCTTATCAATTGATGAGATTATGGCATAGATGCACTTCCAAGTTGCCAAAAAAATAATTAAATATTTTGAGATAAAAAAAGAGATAAAGAATTGCACCCTTTATTTTGTGATACGTAAACGTTATTGAATTTCTCGAATTATTCGTTTATTAATAACATGAATTCGAGCCTATATTTTTTTATGGGTGGATTTCTTAAAAGAAAAATGTCGAGATTCGAAAATCTTGGTTGAGGCTCAAATGAGAGCTCCCAGAAATTTAAAGATCTGGGCCAAGGCTTAAAAAGCCCCCTACATTTGAGAATTTCAGCTAAGGCTCAAATAAAGACATTATCTGGAACTCAAAGATCTCGGTCGAGGCTTAAAAAGCTCCACAAAATTTGAGAATTGCAATTGAGACTCAAACATAAAAGTCTCACATAATTCAAAGGTCTCAATTCCGATATTAAAGAAACAACCGAGATTCAAGAATCTAAATCCAATCTCAAATATAGACATCCCTTGGAACTCAAAGTTTTAGGTCGAGGCTAATAGGAAGCTCACCTTAAATTTGAGAATTTTGGCTGAGGATCAAATATAAAAGTCCCCTATAATCGAAGGTCTCAACCGACACAAAGAAAGCCCCAAATTCCAAGAATCATGGTTAAGCTTGAGCATAAAGCCAATCTTGTTGCTCATTTATGGTGAGAAAAAATCTCCGATGAACTCATTTATTTGAACAAAGACCTATGACCGAATTCATCTATCTTGAGCTATGCTCTTTATCTATATTGATTTGGTAAAATCGATAGTTACAAATATCTCCTAAGGGCATATTACTATTTGGCAGAGATATGTTAGCGCACCCTTGTATGTCTTTGTTTGCATATTTCCAGTAAGGATTGGCCCAACTCTTGTCATAAAATCTGTTCCAAGAATCTACTCTGATTATGAGTTTTGATAAATTGTTTGGCTAGTCTAGTCCCTTAGTTGTGATGCATCCAAACTGTTATTTGTTTTTTGTATATCTTTTCTTGTATCTAGAACAAGGTTTACTTATCCTCCAAGACTCTTGTTTCTATTTATATGTCTTATGTAATACAAAGTTTCTTGCGGGGTTTATACCACTCTAACATGGTATCATCCAACTAAGGTTTTCACTTCCCTAATCGATCCTAAGCTTCCACCATAACCCCATCCTCTCGACGCCGAGCCCCGCGGCACACCACCTTCACTCTTATACAGCCTTCTTAGCTCGCTTGCCACCATTGCCGATCTTGTTAGGCCAACCTTCTCTCACAGTAAGATCACGACTGCTTATTTTTTTCTTGTTTCTCCTCTCTTATTTCTATTATCATTATGGGCAACGGTGCCCTTACTCCTGCTGCTCCTCTCACCTCTCATCCGGCTTACTGCGTTAATACTATCTAGCACCTTTTTGATTTCAAACTCTGTGAAGAAGACCCTTGTTCTAAACTATGGAAAATAATTTTTTCTGATATATGTCGTAGTTATAGGGTTCTTGGTCACTTTAATGGTTCTTCCTTACCTAAATCTAAAGATGATGAGGATTGGCATTCTCTTCATTCAAAAATAAAAACATGGATTTACAGTCTGTTGATGCCAGCCTCTTAGATAGTGTTAGTGTCGATGGCCACACTGCCAAACAAATATGGGATATTCTTGAGTCTTTCTTTACCAATAATAACCTTCTCGTTGTCTTCAAATCCAAGATAAATTCCATAAGGGAAATTTATTTATCTCTACTTTTTGCCGTGACATGAAACGTATCACTGATAATTTAAAAGATGTCGATAACCCTATTTATGACTAAGAACTTGTCCTTCAAATTCTTAATAATCTTTCCGACTCCTACAATAGTATCATCGACGTCATCATAAACAAATCACCTTTCCCTAATTTCTCACAAGCTTGTAATAGTATCCTATTTCACGAATCTCGTGAAACTCAAAATCCACCATCCTTAAATTCTTCTGATTCATCCGTCCTTGTTTTTTCCCACTCCAACCCCCATAATGATAATGGAAAAGGTAGAGGTCGAGGTCGAGGTCGAGGTCAAAATAATGGCCTTGGTTCCTATCGTGGTGGTGGTAATTCGGGCAGCTATGCAAACTATGGAAATCGTCAAAATTCTTACGGTTCTTCATTCGACAATTATAATCAGGCCCAATTCAGGGGCTCTTTTTTTAACCCACAACAGACGGGCCCAAATGTCTCTCCCACCTACCCGTCAACTTCACCCCAACATGCCCACTTCCTTCGTAGCATGCCCAATTCCACGACCCTGTTCCTTATAGCGGGCAAGGCATCTTGGGCCCAGCACCGCATGCCCAGCCTCTTCCCCCGGTTTCTTATAACTAGGCGCCCAATGGCTGACTTCAACAGTCTCTTGGCCCAACTTATCACACCAACACTGGTCCACCTTCAACTCCTTACTCGGGCTTCATGCAAACTGGTCCAGTACTGCAGCAGGCCCCAAAAAATCCTCAAGCCCAGCAGACCGACCTTGCCTACCTATTTTCAACTATGCAGATTCAATCTCCAGACGAAAATTGGTACATGGACTCGGGGCAAGTGCTCATATGACTTCTAATCAAGGTAACCTTAATTTTTTCGTACCTCGTGATTTATCTAAACATATAATGGTTGGTAATGGTGTTGTACTTTCCGTATCTCATACTTGTCCTACTATTCTTCCCTCTAATTCTTCCTATTAGGATCTCAATAATATCTTAGTTTCTCTATCTATTGTCAAAAATCTCATCTTCGTTCATCAATTTAAGCGTGATAATAACTATTCTATTGAATTCGATCCATTTGATTTTTCTGTGAAGGATCTTCATACGAGCAATTGCCTCATTCGCAATGAGAGTTGTGGTGATCTCTATCTCGTCATCTCCTCCGTATCAACCTCTCATCTACTGCCTTCTGTCTCACTGTGCTCTTGCCCACCCTCTGGTATCGTCGTCTCGGTCATCCTGGCGATTCTGTTTCCAAGTTTTTAACTTCTAGAAAATTTATTACATGTCATAATAATGTGTCGTCTTTATCTCATTCTTGTCAATTAGGCAAGTACCATCGTCTTTCATTTACAAATTCTAGTACTTGTACATCTTGTGTTTTTTAGCTTATTCATTCCGATTTATGGATATCTCCTTTTGTTAGTTCTAATGGTTTTCGATATTATATTATTTTTTTAGACAATTTTTCTCATTTTTTATGGGGTTTTCCTATTCGTCACAAATCTGAGGTGCTTAATATTTTCACTAAATTTTGCACTTATGTAAAAACTCAATTCAAATTTAACATTCAAGCTTTTCAATGTGATCATGGCCGTGAATTTGATAATAATGACTTTTATAATTTTTTTACTAGATATGGAATTCAATTTCGGTTTTCTTGTCCTCACACCTCCCAACAAAATGGTAAAGCCATAATTGTTTTTACTAAATATGGAATTCAATTTCGATTTTCTTGTCCTCACACCTTCCAACAAAATGGTAAAGCCAAATGAACTCTTCGCACAATAAACATTATCACTCGAACTCTTCTCTTCCAAGCTCAACTTCCATCTTTGTTCTGGGTTGAAGCCTTACACATGGCTTCTCATCTTCTTAACCTTCTTCCCACTACCACTCTCTCCTATCGTATTCCGTTTGAACTTCTTTACAACACTTTTCCTTCTTACTCTCATCTTTGTGTGTTTGGATGTCTCTGTTACCCCAATTTATCCGCCACTTCTCCCCACAAACTAGCTCCTCAATCCTCAGCCTGCATTTTCTTGGGATATCGTAACAACCATCGTGGCTATTGCTGTCTTGACTTAACAACTAAGAAAATAATTCTCTCTCATCATGTTATTTTTGATGAATCAATTTTTCCATCTGACCCGGAACCCGGCTCTCCTGAATCAGCCATCCCCCAACCCACAACAAATCAACACACAATGATCACCCACGCTAAAACAGGCATCGTCCGTCCTCGGCAAATTTTTAATCTCTCCGTTTTCCCCTCTATCTCTCCCATTTCTCGTTCTTCTGCTCAAGCTCTCCAATGCCCATCTTGGAAATCTACAATGGAGGCTGAGCTCTCCCCTCTACACTCCAATGGCACTTGGGATCTCGTCCCTTGTCCACCTGATGCCAATATTGTCGGCTCTAAATTGATTTTTCATCATAAATTTCGATCCGATTGCTCTCTCGAAAGATATAAGGCTCGTCTTGTTGCTCAAGGATTCTCTCAACAGCCTGGTCTTGAATACGACGAAACCTTTAGTCCAGTCGTTAAAGTTGCCACTATCCACACTGTTCTCATTCTAGCTCTTTCTCGATCTTGGCCTATCCATCAACTCAATGTCAAGAATGCCTTCCTTCACGGTCACCTCAATGAAGTCATTTTCATGAAACAACCCCCTGGTTATATTGACCCTTTCTTTCTTACTTATGTTTGTCGACTTAAGAAAGCTCTCTATGGTCTCAAACAAGCCCCACGAGCTTGGTATCACCATTTTGCTTTATATCTCTCCTCTCTAGGCTTCGTCAGTAGTAAAGCCGACACCTCTCTTTTAATTTCATCATAAATCAAAGCCCTCATACTGCTTACCATCTCCTCTGTGTCGATGATATCATTCTCACAGCTTCCTCTACTTTTCTTCTTAGTCATCTTACTCATTTGTTTTCTTCCGAATTTGCCATGACTAACTTAGGTTCTTTGCATTATTTTCTTGGTATCTCCGTCTCTCGTACTTCTTCCGGTATAGTTCTTACTCAATCCAAATTTGCTAGTGAAATTCTAGAGCGTGCTAACATGTCTTCGTGTAATTCATGCACTACCACTGTTGATACCCATTCCAAACTCTCCTCTTTTGGATCACCCGTCCCCGATGCCACTCTATACCACAGCCTCACTAGTGTTTTACAATATCTCACAATCACTCATCCTGGTATAGCCTATGATGTTCAACAAATTTGTCTTTTTAAGTGTGATCCTCGTGATACTCACATGAATGCTCTAAAACATATCCTTCGTTATATTTGGGGCACCCTCACTCATGGTCTTCATCCTTGTCCCTCCTCTACTTCCCAACTTATTGCTTATTTTGATGCCGACTGGGTTGGATGCCTTGATACTCGTCGCTCTACTCTGGTTACTATGTCTTTCTCTGCGATAATCTCATTGGTGTTTTAAACATCAACATGTCGTCTCTCGGTCTAGTGTTGAAACCGAATATCGTGGCGTTTCCAATGTCGTTGCCGAGGCCTCTTGGCTTCGTAATCTTCTCTTCAAATTACTTTGTCCTCTTTCTAAAGGTACCATTGTTTATTGTGATAACATAAGTTCTATTTATATGTCCTTAAACCTTGTACATCATCAAAGAATCAAATATATAGAAATAGATCTTCACTTTGTACGGGAATGGGTAGCTCTTGGTGAAATACGTATGTTACATGTGCCTTCAGCTCACCAATTTGCAGATATATTTACCAAATGATTGTCTTCTACTATTTTCTTGGATTTTCGTACTAGTCTCAGCGTTCGAGAATCTCCCGTTTTGACTGCGGAGGAGTGTTAAATATAATTTGTATATCATTCCTTGTATCTAGAATAGGGTTTACTTATCCTTCAAGACTCTTGTATCTATTTATATGTCTTACGTAATACAAGGTTCCCTATGGAGTTTATACCACTCTCACACAAACTATGAGAATGAGGAAGAAATAATGTGGGTAAAATATGGAGTATTGACTTACATAATTAAGTACTTGCATGGGCTAAATTATGGATAATTCTATGCAACTCCTAGTGCATTGCTCCCGGTCATTTAGACACCACATATTGAAGTTGGGGTGGGTGGTTTTTACATAGGTGGTGGGTTATAAAAACCACCCACCCCAGATTGAATTTGTGGTGTTTAAGTGACCGGGAGCATTGCACTAGGACCACTATAGATTTATCCGCTAAATTATGGTCCAAACCCAACAAACTTATGCTAGTTAAGGTTTCATGTGCCCTATCATTTACATATATAAATAGTACTTTTCTTTCTAAGATTGGAGGAGGTGGGTTGCTATAATCTTTATTACGATATATGAATTTCTTTGTATTATTGTTGTCTTGAGTGTCAGAGGGCATACACTGGGGAAATCCTCGAGGAGCCTTCTAATACTTTACTTTTTCGTAGGCATAGAAAATTGATGGGAAAAATCATGTAAATGATTTAAAAAATGTATGGTGCAAAATTCGTCTGCATCATATACATATGGGAAAATCGCATTTTTTCAGTCCCATATATTTGACTCTTTGGTTTTATATATCACGGCATTCTCATATTATGTCCCATAACTTTTAAAAATTCTCACATTTGGTCCCAATGAATTTTTTCATCCAAAATTTCCGTTAGTCAATATATTGATCAGGTTTTGGGGGAGATTAGTGCGTATGTGGCACATGATATTGAATATAAATATCGTGATATTGAATATAAATATCGTGATATTAAATATAATCCGTTTGTGAGTGTATTCACGTACAAATTCTCCCAAAAAAATTGGTCAAAATGTTGACTAACGGATTTAACCGTTAAATTTGGATGAAAACTTCGGTTGGGATCAAATGTAAGAATTTTGTAAAATTACGGGACATAATGAGAATCACGTATTGAATGAGACCAAAATTAAAAAAGGTCAAATCATATGGGGGAAAAATATAATTTTCCATATATATATAGTACACTAATAAAGAACATTAATAAAGAAAAGGCATTAACTTTGCCACCCAAGCATGCCAATGTCTTTAATCCTTTGTTTCATGATCAGTAGGGGCAGATTTAAATGCAAGGAAATGAAATAAATATGATGCCAACTGCAAGTCGAATATGCCTGATCTATTTCTAATTTTTAAATTCTTATCCTCTTTTGAATTTTGATGCGACGACTTCAGTTCTGCGAATAAATATTCTACGGGTAGGATGCGAAAAAAGTTGGTAATATTTTATCATTTTATGTCAGATCACGGTGAGTTCAAATGACTTTAATCACACAAATCCTATTACATTTCTTTTTTGATACATAAATAATTATGATTTATTATAATTGAGAATAAACCCCACGACTACATCAAAAAAGAGGTTAAAGTATGCCCAAGTTATATAAGGTACAAAGCAAATAGCATTGATATTGCCTTGAAATATTCTTCTTAATGAGAAAGACGAAATGTGGTCCCCTGAGTTTCAATCCACTATCCACTGAAAGATTCTACGTCAAAAGGATCTTGACCGTTCTTGTTAGAGCAAACAGCAAAAATAATAGCATAAAGATTAAACGGTAGAACAATTTACGTGGTTCGTCAATTGCCTACATCCACGGGAGGTGAAGAGAAAATTTCATTATTAATGAAAAAGGTACAGATGGCAAATTTCATAATAAAACGTAAATTTGAGGCCTTAAACGATCTCAGATGGCTAAGATGCGGTCTTGTTCAGAACGCCGCTTTGCTATGACTGTGCGAATTTTGTGTTATTCCGACACGGTAAAATTACAAACAAGAAAGTGAAATAAAAAAAAATGCCCTATTACAGCGGTTATAGTAATAACCGCTGTAATAACGATTACAACTATAACCGCTGTAATAGGCCGAAATTACAGCGGTAATAGGCATTTTTTGTAGTAGTGTTAATATAATTTTTTATTTAGTAAAATACACTAAAATCAATTAAATTTGGTTTAAATTTTTTGTGAAATGAGTAGGTTATAAAATCACTTAGATATATATTCATCATGATTTATTTTATCCTTCCACCATTACATTTGCACAGTGCACACACAAAAACAAATATATCCATCTATCTATCTATATATATTTGTACAACTATCCCTAAGTCGCAAAAACTAAATTTCTGTGTAGAATTGTCTCTCTAAGATATAAATTAACATATATAAATTGCACGAATTAATGATTTATTGGTATATGCTGAGTTATGTTATTTACATCCACCTCTTCTAAGGTAGTTGTCGCACTTTGAAAATAACCTTCATTAATGTAATAACATTTGGCATCCGTCACCTTATATATAAAAAGTTATATGTACTTTCTTTTTTACATTTTATTTTTCTTTTTCTCTATTTTCTATTTCCCTTTAATTCCTTTCTTTTTCTTTTTAAATGGAAAAAAAGATACATAGAAAGTAGTTAAAGTTTGTCATTAAAAATAATTGTAACAGATATAGTTATTTTTATTGGAAATTGGTAGGGAATATTATATTTATAGTTCCGTAGAATTTCGTCCATTTCAGATTCGTCTTATTGGAATTTCAATTGCACCTTTGGTCTCATGGGACTCAAAAAGTTACACTTTTTGTCCCAACTATAAAAAAATGGATAAAAAAGGCGAGTGTCAAACACGTGTCGTTATCTCAAAAAATACAAAAAACGGCATGTGTATAACACTTTTTGAGTCCTATGGGACTAGAAGTGCAACTGAAATTCAATGTGACTAAATCTGAAATTTCAGATTTCGTTTTGTTGGAATTTCAGTTGTACTTTTGGTTTCATAAGACTCAAAAAGTGGCACTTTTTGTAGCGTAAAAAAAATAATAAAAAAAGGTGAGTGTCAAACACACGCCCTTATCTCAGAAAATACAAAAAAGGTGTGTGTATGACACTCGTCTTTTTCCATCCATTTTTTTTTACAGTTGTGACCTACTTTTTGAGTCCTATGAGATTAAAAGTACAACTGATGTAACCAAATCTGAAATGCGCGAAGTCTTATAGGACCAAAAGTGAAATTTTCCTGAAATAATTAAAACAAAAAATATATTAAACTTATTGTAAATAAACTTAAACATTTATCCTTTCAAATTCTTTTGTGTGGCTCTTGAATTATATATTTACATGTTTCCAACAAGTTGTTAAATATTATTAGTGCTTTAGTTGTTTTACTTGTTTATAAACAATGAAAACTTCATATCATTATAGATTTAAAGTAGTAAAATTTTATTTTTTGTCCCCCAGTTACACGCATAATCCAACTTTGATCCATCAATTACACCGTCATCAAATGTAGTCTCTAAACTACCTCATTTTCGTCAAATGTGGTCCTTCCGTCTAATTTTTGTCTAATGAGATATCAAAAATTACATTTTGCACTCCAGAAGCACAACTTTTGACACTTTCCACCCCAAAAAAGAATGATTGACAAATATCGCCATTTATATTAGTTTTACTGACAAATTATATCACAATCCACTTTTCATCCATATTTGCGAATTTACTCTTGTATTCAAAAAATAAGATGTTCAGGAGAAAGAAAAATTCTTTGGTAATTATATTTAGTTGGTGCTTCTGCATTTCAAATTGTATTGCGTTTTTTTTTTTTTTTTTTGTTTAAAAAGATGGCCACTACAGTTGTTGCAAAATGGGGATATCAGTGTCTAATTAAAATAATTACTGCTAAATCAAGGCAAAAAAATTGTCGATAAGAATATTTGTTAATTTATTACATCATATGCAACTACCTCTTAATTATCCAAATCCCTATATGTCTCCTACAAACGCACAATATCATGTTTGTTTCTAGATCCGATGCAAGCAATTGGCTTATCTCCAACTATTTCTCCTCCTTTTACAAATCGTGAATGAAGCAACAAGATAGAGATTAACAAATTTGTCTCCACTCTCTCTTTAAAATCGTATTTTAGGTTTGTATATATTCTCTTAGTTCTCTAAACTTTTTAGTTTTTGTTCTTTGTTCTATCTTCGATGATTTTTTTCTATTGTTGTTATTTTGTAATATGCAGAGTTTATTTACATTGTTGAAATTGATTTTCGAAAGAAAGTATATATGATCAAAATTACCTAAGAGACAAGAAACCATCACAGAGTAATGGTGAATTGCTATTCTTATCTTCAACTTTGAAAAATTATGATAAAAGAGTGAAATTTGTTAGTTATTATTTTCTTGGGTGGAAATTATCAAAATGTATGGTTTTGAGTGCAAAATATAATTTAAAATATTCTAATTAACCCCAACAATTACTAATTTGATGGACACTTAGATGGAGGGACCCCATTTGATGAAAATATGGAAGTTTAGGAACTATATTTGATGAGCGTTGTAACTGGGGGGCCAAAATCAGATCAGACATATAACTGGAGGACGAAAAATTAAATTTTCTCATTTACACTAAAAGAGAAAGTAAGATTTGTAACAAACTTGAAGTAACAATGTTAAAATTGTCACCAGATATATATATAATGAGTGACAATTATTTTTTGATTTGTCACAATAAAAAAATTTAGTGACAAGAGTTTTTTTAATTGTTACTATTGACAACTTAAAGGTATCTTCACGAATTGTCAATAATGATAACAATTTTCTTGTCACTAATTAGAAAGAGTGACAACTTCTGTATGAATCTTGTCACTATTAAACATGTAAAATCTATTTTTGTGATAAAACAAAAACACTTATCATTAAAAGTTTACATCTAGAGACAACTTTGACATTGTCATTTGATATTTTATCAGGGAAAATTGCATTTTTCGTCCTATAATTTTTTTCTTGTTTAATTTTGGTCTCATTTGTTATGAATATCCACATTTAGTCTTATAATATTCAAAATGTCTTACATTTAGTTCTAACCGATTTTTCCATCCAAATTGACTATCAACTCTGTTAGTCAATCTTTTGCCTGGTTTGGGGGAGAATTTGTGCATGAATGCACTCACACACATTGTATTCATTATCACGATGTTCCTATTTATTATCACGTGTTCCTCACGCAAAAAATCTCCCCCAAAAAATCGGTCAAAAGGTTAACTAACAGAGTTGACTGTTAAATTTTGGAAAACATCGGTTGGGACTAAATGTGAGACATTTTGAATGTTATAGGATTAATTGTGAGAAATCTATAACAAATGGGACCAAAATTGAATTAGGGCAAAGTTATGGGACGAAAAGTGTAATTTTCCTATTTTATCACTTTTTTTTTTTTGTATAATTACATTATTGCTTAGTGTATAAACAAAAACTTAAAAACTCATACATAAGTTCAGTTTAATTTCAACCTCCCCTTCTATTTTCTCGTCTTCTTCACTTTTTCATACTTTTTTTATGTTATTAGTAAAGAAAAGATGAAATAAAATTAGAATAATATAAAGGAAATTAAACATTCACCAGAGAGAAAAATATATTATGATTTCAAATATTTAATATGATAGTAAAAATGAACAATGAAATGCCTAAATTATCAATTAATCTAGACCTCTTCGGTTTCTAATCCGAAGTCATCTATGGGTCCTTAAGAAAAGGGGATAATTGCATAAGACCTCCTTGTGATATGCGAAACCTGCGCCAAACTCCCTTGTGTTAATTTTTTTTGCGAATCACCCCCTTGTGTTATTTTTGCATATTCCCCCTTTTTCGATTTTTTTTTTGTGTTTTTTCCCATCATAAATGTTCTAGATCCAACCCAAATTAAATTATTTAACTATTATAAACATATTTGGGGCAAAAATGCATTTGGATTGACATTTATGATGAAAAAAACACCAAAAAAAACTAAAAAAGGGGTAATATGCAGAATAAAAATTAACACAAGGGAGTGATTCGCAAAAAAATTAACACAGGGGAGTTTGGCGCAGGTTTTGCATATCACAGGGGGGTCTTATGCAATTTTACCTAAGAAAAGAGATCAAAATAAAATGACTCTTCCAATTTTTAAATTTTTGTTTATCACAATAGTCTAACTTATGAATCAATAAAGGTATAAATGTTTTGCTGTTTATAAATTAAAAAAAGTTTATAGACCTCCTTCAAATATTGAAAGATATGTATAATTCAAAGAACCACACTAAGAAAATGAGAAATCAAATATTTAAATTTATTTAAAATAAACTTAATGTATGAAAACCTTTAACAACCCAATCATATAAATTTTGATATTAAAAAATCCATGGCTATATTTAGTCCAATTTTTTTTTTTTTGTGCGTAATTGGATAATTTGGAAGTTTTGATGGCTTTAAGTGTAAATTTTACAAGCCAATGGGAGTAACAAACAAATTTTAGAAAGTTCACTGAATAAATAAATGTAAAATGGCCGGCCATATAATTGGACATTTCCTTGTGAAATACAAGAAAAACAACCTCGGAACATACAAGAAATGGCATCTCTGCACTTCAAGAAGTAAGTTTTCTTTCTCTTTTCAGTTTGCCATTTTTTTAATTAAAAAAACAATGTTTAATTTTTTACAGTTAATCTTTATTGCTTTGCACAATCGAATTGTGAATTAAAGGTGAAATGAAAAAAAATGTTTTGGAATATTGTGGTACCTGAGGTTGTGTTTGTAGTACCTTTTTAGTGATTAAATGTGCTAACGAACTTGTAAAATTAATCCTTATAATGGGATTCGTCGTTCTTCCATTCTGTCTTTCGAATTCAATCCTCAACGTTACACTCAAGCCGGAAGGATTGAGACTTAATTAGGAAGGATTTCAAATCATTCGATGTTACATGGATTTAAAATCCACCATATTGACGAGAAGAAATAGCCGAAAATGAGTTGTTAAGTGATTGGATTTCTATTGTGAGATATATGAGGCGTCCGACAAGACGTCGATAAGAACCATCATCTTCAAGAAGTGCACTGTCGGACAAGGAAAGTTTGTGACCATGCTCCATAGGTGTGTTGACGGGTTTATAACCACTTAAAACTCATAGATAAGTTTCAGTTTAATTTCAACGCCCCCTTCTATTTTCTCGTCTTCTTCACTTTTTCATACTTCTTTTATGTTATTAGTAAAGAAAAGATGAAACAAAATTAGAATAATATAAAGGAAATTAAACATTCATTAGAGAGAAAAATATATTATGATCAAATATTTAATATGATAGTAAAAATTAACAATGAAATGCCTAATTTAGCAATTAATCTAGACCTCTTCGGTTTCTAATCCGAAGTCATCTATGGGTCTTTAAGAAAAGAGATCAAAATAAAATTACTCTTCCAATTTTTAAATTTTTTGTTTATCACAATAGTCTAACTTATGAATCAATAAAGGTATAAATGTTTTTCTGTTTATAAATTAAAATAAAGTTTATAAACCTCCTTCAAATATTGAAAGATATGTATAATTCAAAGAACCACACTAAGAAAATGAGAAACCAAATATTTAAATTTATTTAAAATAAACTTAATGTATGATGAAAACCTTTAACAACCAATAATATAAATTTTGATATTAAAAAATCCATCGTTATATTTAGTCCAATTTTTTTTTTTTTGGTGCGTAATTGGATAATTTGGAAGTTTTGATGGCTTTAAGTGTAAAATTTACAAGCCAATGGGAGTAACAAACAAATTTTAGAAAGTTCACTGAATAAATAAATGTAAAATGGCCGGCCATATAATTGGACATTTCCTTGTAAAATACAAGAAAAACAACCTCGGAACATTATACTCAAGAAATGGCATCTCTGCACTTCAAGAAGTAAGTTTTCTTTCTCTTTTCAGTTTGCCATTTTTTTAATTAAAAAAAAACATGTTTAATCTTTTACAGTTAATCTTTATTGCTTTGCACAATCGAATTGTGAATTAAAGGTGAAATGAAAAAAAATGTTTTGGAATATTGTGGTACCTGAGGTTGTGTTTGTAGTACCTTTTTAGTGATTAAATGTGCTAACGAACTTGTAAAATTAATCCTTATAATGGGATTCGTCGTTCTTCCATTCTGTCTTTCGAATTCAATCCTCAACGTTACACTCAAGCCGGAAGGATTGAGACTTAATTAGGAAGGATTTCAAATCATTCGATGTTACATGGATTTAAAATCCACCATATTGACGAGAAGAAATAGCCGAAAATGAGTGTTAAGTGATTGGATTTCTATTGTGAAAATGAGCTTTCAAATGAGCTTCAATTAATTTGAAATCTATTTTAACTCGAAATAACCTAAACAAGTTCAATGACTTTAATGTATTTTGAATTCGTGGCTTTCAAATCGTTTCCAAACAAAACATCTGATAATTTGTATAATGAATTGGAAATGCTATATGAGAACAGTGGTGTTGAAATGAAGGAATATTTACAAGCCCAGCTGGAGATTCAGCGGAAGCTCCACGACCAACTTGAGGTACGAAGTGATGTCTTATTAATGGATAATAACAATTACTAAAAGCTTTCATTTATATTTTCTAAAACAACTCTTTAGACTTTACAGTTCCATTTTCCGAATGAAAATCTTTTATTCTAAATTTAACGTTTACATTGTATTTCTCTTCATATGCGCACATCACATGTATATATACTTTCTTATATATACTAAAGATGACATAAATTTTGTACGCATGTCTTATAAATGTCAAATAAAATACAAAATAAAATATTAAATTGAAATAAAAGTACTATTTTCCGGAGCCTCCTATGACATCTATGTAGATCGATATCGTATTCGTAATTTTTAATATATGTGCTATTAAGTTTATAAAAAAAGGCAAATAAGGCGTAAAATGATTAATATTTACATTGGCCCTCTATTTCAATTTATTTTGTATTTCATTTTACACATGCATGCCATAGTATTCTATTTAAGTCATGATTTGTAAAAGAAACGAAGAACACTTTAGTGAAAGAAAATTGTGTATTCCTTCATTCACGTTACTGCTAGGTTACAAAAGAGGTGTTATATATACAATACAAAAGAGAACTAAATAAGGAAGGCTCCTATAGCTGCTGGGAAATAACATACGACAAAAGGAAACAAAAATTTACGTAATATTTAGGTATATTACAAAACTCCCCCTCAAGTTAGCGCATGCAAATCGTGAATGCCCAACATGCCGAGTAAAAATGAGAATTGCGAACGACCAAGAGCTTTTGTAAAGGGGTCCGCAAGTTGAAGATGAGATCGAATGTGTATAGTAACAATGGTGCCATTTTGAATGTGATCTCGAATGAAATGGCAATCGATTTCGATATGCTTCGTGCGTTCATGGAAAACGGGATTAGCAGCAATGTGGATGGCTGACTTACTATCACAAAAGAGTGTCAAGGGAGCTGCATGAGACACGTCCAAGGAAGCCAAAAAAGATTTGAGCCAAAGGAGCTCACTTGTCGCTGCGGCCATAGCACGATATTCCACCTCCGCCGATGATCGTGAAATGGTACTTTGTTTCTTAGTTTTCCAAGAGATGGGTGAATTTCCCAACATAACGAAATAGCCTGTAACAGATCACCGAGTAATCAGGAAACTAGCCCAATCAGAGTCACAGTAGGCTCGTAGTTGCAAATCATTATCGGCACGTAGAAGGACCCCTTGCCCCCGGTGTCCTTTAATATACAGCACAACACGTAAAACAGCTTCAAAATGCTCCTTGCGTGGATTATGTGCGAAATGGGATAAGACATAGACTGCATACGAGATGTCTGGCCTGGTAATTGTGAGATATATGAGGCGTCCGACAAGACGTCGATAAGAACCATCATTTTCAAGAAGTGCACTGTCGGACAAGGAAAGTTTGTGACCATGCTCCATAGGTGTGTTGACAGGTTTATAACCACTTAACCTGGTCTCGGTCAAAATATCCAAAGCATATTTGCGTTGATTGAGAAAGATTCCCGTGGAGGACCTAGCAACTTCAATGCCCAAGAAATACTTCAAACACCCCAAGTCCTTGATATGAAAACAATCATGTAAGTAGGATTTGAAGCCCGTACATGTCGCACCATCATTCCCCATCAAGATGATATCATCCACATAAACAAGAAGACTCAAGAACACTCGCCCTTTACGATAAGTGAATAGGGAATAATTAGCCCGCGATTGAACGAAGCCATATCGCACAAGGGCATCCCTCAGTTTCGTAAACCAAATCATCTATGCTTGTCGTAAACCGTAAATAGATTTAAGTAACCAACAAAAGCTTCCACTACTACCGCCATGAAATCCAGGAGGTAATCGCATGTACACCTCCTCGTCCAAATCTCCATGTAGAAACGTGTTATTTACATCCATCTGATGTAACTCCCATCCTCGTGCGACTGCCACAAAAAGAAAAACACGCACTGACACAAGTTTGGCCACCGGCGCAAACGTCTCATGAAAGTCGAGACCCTCAACTTGTGTGAATCCCTTGGCCACTAACCTTGCCTTATACCTCTCAATAGTGCCATCGGAGTTATATTTTATTTTAAAAACTCACTTACAATCGATGGGCTTCTTCCCGGGAGGTAAAGGTTCTAAAGTCCATGTTTTGTTGGCTTCAAGGGCTGCAATTTGTCTAGCCATTGTATCTCACCAGTCAGAACTCTTTACTGCTTCAGCATAGCTCTTGGGATCGCTGATTGAGCCAACCACAGCCAAAAACATGCAATGTCCCTGAGAAAATTTGTCAAAATTCATATAATGTGCTAAAGGATAGGGCGTACCTGAAGTGCTTTCATGGAGTGGTGGCTTTCGAAGGGGGTCGAGATGGGTCTCGAGACTACGTGTAGCAACTGAATCGTGCTTCCCAGAAATAGAAGAATACATCACATAGTCTTGAAGTTTCGCAGGAGGACGAGTTTCCTACTTGGGCCTAGCCTCATGTCCTAAACCCACACTCGGATCAGCTGGTGGATGCACCACATCACTCTCTAAACTCGTGACCTCACTCTCCCTTAATTCGTAATCACCGAGCCTGACATCATTCCCAGTTTCCACTTCGACCCCTATCTCATCCATAACTTCATTAAATTCATGTGAGTCATCCTCAGAGCGTGATGCGTGAGGCTCGGGAGGAGTGGCAAACGGAAATACATTTTCATGAAATGGCACATCTCGTGAATAAAATAACACACCTTTGTCGATATCATATAATTTTCAAGCTTTCTTATCATGTGGATATCCAATGAAAATACAACGCCGACTGCGGGAGGCAAACTTGTCTGTTGGCTTTGGTGCATGCCTTGCGTAACATAAGCATCCGAAAACCCTAATATGATCATAAGACGGTTTAACTCCAAATAAGATTTCGTACGGGATATCCCTTGTAGCTTAACTGTAGGTGTTTGATTAATCAAGTACACAGTCGTGAGTATGCACTCACCCCAGAAACGAAGTGGTAAATTAGCCTGAAAATGCAAAGCTCGAGCACTTCAAGTATATTTCGATGTCTACGTTCGACACGCCCATTTTGTTGGAGCGTGTGAGCACAACTAGTTTCATGAATAATACCACGTTGACTATAGAAATTGCGCATGATTGTGGAGTCAAATTCCATTCCATTATCACTACAAATTCGCTTAATTGATTTACCAAAGTTTGTTTGGACAAGTTTACAAAAATCAACACGACATTTGCTAGCTTCATTGTTTTCTTTAACCAAGTAGACCCAAATACAACGACTATGATCATCAACAATTGTCAACAAATAATGTGCACCACTATTAGATGCCTTATGATAGGGCCCCCATAAGTCATAGTGAACAAGATCGAAACAATTCTCAGCATTTTTATTACTCAAAGGAAAAAAGAGCGAGTTTGTTTAGCTCGAAAACATGCATCACAAATAGTCTTACCATTCGATCCTAATCTATCTATTTCTGGAATATAAGACAAATGCTGACTTGCTTGGTGCCCAAGACGTCGATACCAAGTCGTGAAAGAATCCCCTCGTACTGCCTTCAATGCGGAATGTACTTTATCAGATGCAAAATAGTAGACCCCCCTTCAAAGCTTACCCAGTCCAATCGGCATCCTCGAGGTGTGGTCCTGTATTATGCAAAGCTCATTAGTGAAAATAACTTGACAATTTTTCTCAGATATTAATTGACGGACAGAAATCAAATTGCATGTCAAACTAGGAACATATAAAACATCCTGCAATATAATATTTGTGTTCAACACAACCCGCCCCTTCTTCATGGCCACGGTTTGTGTTCCATTTGGCAAGGATACTAGAAGTGGAGCCACAACCACCATATCCGTCATAAGTTCTGAATTTCCTGTCATGTGGTTCGACGCACCACTACCTAGTATCCATGTGAAATCATAAGAAGTCTTACCGGAGAGTTTATCGGAATTTTCACCGTCAAGAAGTGTTAGCAACCTCTGAAATTGATCATTTAACAAACCTGGTATTCCATTGTTAGTCTCCAGCTGTCCTCCCGTGGTATGAAACGCAGCAGCCTGTCCTTGGTTTCGAGTGGGATTCATGACGTTTTGTCCCTGTTTGTGAGGTTGTTCTCTTCGATCATGACCCCGCGGTCCTCTCCACCAACTAGGATATCCCACGAGTTTAAAGCACCCTGCGACGTCATGGCCAGTTCGATCACAATTCGAACACTTCTTCTCCGAATTTGCTCTCGGTTTCACTTGCCCAGAATGAGAACTAGATTTTGCCTGTGCTGCATTTTGCACTGCCAGAGCCACGGCCTCTACTCTTTCATCTTGATTTCGCACGATGGTCCTGTGACGTTCCTCTCGGGTGATTAATGCATATGCTTTGTTAATCTTCGGAAGAGGATCCATATTTAGTACTTGAGAGCGTATTGTCCCAAAAACCGAGTCATCCAATCCCATTAGAACCTGATGCAATTTCTCTTCTTCGCTTTCTCGTATGAAATCCTTGGCTACTCCACAAGTGCACTTTGGGATGGTGGAGTAGCTACTGAGCTCATCCCACATGCCTTTCAGTTTAGTGTAATAGGTCATGATTGTCTTGCTGTCGAATTGAAGTGATTTCTCCTTTCAACTCATGGATGCGTGGTGCGTTTCCAACGAAAAAATGATCCTTAAGATCATCCCAAACTGCTTTGGCGGTTTCCTCATACGCAATGCTCGGCTGGATGGATTTGTCTATCGAATTAAAAATCCACGAGATCAACATCGAATTGCAAGCCTCCCAATTGACCTCCTCTGCCAAACCTGCGATCGGTTTTCTTAGAGTCCCGTTGATGAATCCTAGCTTGTTTTTCGCCCTTAAGGCATTCACCATAGCTTTCTCCCACATATCATAATTATCTCTGATCAAAACACATGTCGTAATCATCGCTCCGGGATTATTCGATGGTGACAAGTAAAACGGCGAGGACGCATCGATAGTCTTTTTGTCAGCCATGGATCCGATGAGGGGAAAATGTCTTCAAAGATGATCGATAGAAAATATGTGAAAAATAAACGAGAGTATGATGAAGCAAGGTTTCAGATTCAATCCTTAACCTGCTCTGGTACCATAAAAGAAACGAAGAACACTTTAGTGAAAGAAAATTGTGTATTCCTTCATTCACGTTACTATTAGGTTACAAAAGTGGTGTTATATATACAATACAAAAGAGAACCAAATAAGGAAGACTCCTATATCTGTTGGGAAATAACATACAAAAGGAAACAAATATTTATTGTAATATACGTAAATATTACGTATATTACAATAATTTGTATGACATGAAGTATGAGAAAATTTCACTTTTGGTTCCAAAGGAATTTTTTTGACACTTTCGGTCCCCATTAGAGTCAAAATGTGACACTTTTAGTCTCGTCTGTCTATTTTTGGATGAAATTTATCCGCGTGAGACTGTGCTCTATTACTTAACTGCTTCGAGATTCAAATGAAACATGTGAGGGGTAGTTAACTAACAGAGCGTGCGTCTCACGTGAGTAATTTTCGTCCAAAACGTAGACAGACGAGACTAAAAATGTCACATTTCGACTTCAGTGGGACCAAAAGTGTCAAAAAATTCCTAGGGCACTAAAAGAGTTTTGACCAAACTCTAATAAGACTGAAAGTGAAGTTTTCCCCGTGAAGTATCAATTGCATTCCATTTTTATTAATGCATAAGTATTTAACTATGAGAAAAAAAATTTTCTACCGGGTTTATATTTAATTAAGAAAACATTATATAGGTTTTAGTATGGATAATGTGATGTGAAATACAAAGTGAAGCATCAAACTGAAATAGATTTAAATTACGATTAAAGGGGTCATTTTCTTGTGTTGTCAAAAGAAATTGGCCAGATGAACTTCTAGTTTATGGTTGCTTAGGTGTGTTGTCTTGGTCCCTTTGTTAGGAATGAACTAAACAAGAGAAGAACATTAGAAGAATTATCATGTACATCCTAAACCAAAGACAACAATTACATGGTTCAAAGAAGAGTTTCCTATGTTTTTGGCTCCACTAGATATATTATCTTATTGTTTAAAAACTTATTACAAAAAACATGTCACTCTATGTATAATTGGTATCTAAGGCCATAACCTTAATGGTGAAATACCAAAATACCCTCCCGAAAGTTTAGAATATTTTCGAAACATTGTTTATAGTACTTTATTTGAATCAAACTCCACAAGTGCATCACATCTGTATTTGAGGTATAAATAACTTATTTTAGAAGTGAATCAATATTGATGTTGAGTTTTTGGAGGCTTTGGTGATTTTGATTTCTTGTTCTCAGTAGTCGTGCTTAATTTACAAAATTAGCTTCCTTTCTAATCAGGAGCAAAGAGAGCTGCAATTGCGAATTGAAGAACAAAGCAGTAACCTTCGAATTTTGTTTGAGAAGAAGATGAACAAAGAAAGACAAATGTTGAAGAGCTCAAGGTCAAATGAATTTCAAGTCATACGATCCAAGATTTGATTTTCTTTTAAGAAAGAAAGATATGAATAAAATGAAAATGTGTGAATAAATTGATGTTTATGTTAAAACATCATTCACTCTTTTGAATGGATCATGTGGTAAGCATGGAAAATGATGTAATAAATAATAAAGATTGTGTGGGCTATAAGACCTTATTCAATGTTTTGGGGTGGGGGTGAGGTGGGGTTTGTGTAAGTTGTTGAAATCATATGAAGTTGTTTGTTTAGGTGTACCAAGATCAAATATCAAGAGATATCGACGAGTTTCTTGTTGTACTCTGAATTTAATCTAAAATTATAAGTTGTTTAGGCTCATCAAGCCGGCAATGACCATCCGACTATCAAGTCAATATTTACCTCATACGTTTGGAACAAAACATAGTAAATATGATATTTAAACTAGAGCGTATACCTGAGTGGAATAAATAAGTAGTATTTTGTATACTTTTCAAACCGAGGGTGTTTACATGACACGGCCTATGAGCTTCACATAGTTAGTATCAACAGTAAGATTGATATGGCAAATACAGTTCGAGTCTTGAGTCGAATATGACTCATGGTAAAACACGCGGATCGTGCTTAAAGATGTCAAACGGGCCGGGCCGGGCCGGGCCGGGTCAGCACGGCCCGGTAAGCAAGTCGGGCTCGGGCCGCCCTGGCCCGGTTCCAGCCCGGCACCGACCCGTTAAGGGTAAAATACATTTTCTGTGCATATATTAAATAAAAATACCCCACTAGCCTATGGTAGGCTAGTGGGGTGTATGTAGAGGGGGCAAGGGTTCGAATCCCCCCTTGCCCCAGAATTAGCAAAAATATTTTTTTTAGGTCATTCCAGCCACTGCTGGATGTGTTATTTCATTTTGACCGTTGCTTTGCAACGGTCAATTTCCTTTTTTTTTTTTTATTAATTTATATTTTATGTAATATTTTTTAGTTTCTATAAATATGAGTAATATGTTGCATTTTTTTTTACAAATTCAACAAGAAATAGTATAAATTCTCTTTTAACTCGATATTTAAATTTTACAATTGTGGTTGGAGATCAAGTGACAAGTGGAACGTGATCAATTGACAATTTGGAGTTGGAACGTGATCAATCGACATTTTGGAGTTGGAACGTGAGCATTTGTCGTGGTTCAATCGTCGATTGTAATTTCTAACTTCAATTCGGTAATATCATTTTAGTTTTTTAACACTTTTTTTATTGATATTTTGTGCTTAATTTGATCATATTTGTTAGTTGTTAATTTGAATTTTGTTATTATTATTTTGTTAGTGATTATTATTTGTTTAACATGTCTTATGAAAAATTACCGTTCACCGAAGAACAAGCGTTTTTACAACATGAAACTTTTAATTTTTCGCAATCACAATCACAAATGAATATGGGACAAGAAAACGAAATGGATGATGAAGAAATTGATGTAGAAGAACCATCGCCTAGAACTACAAAACGTAAAATAGGAAGTAGGACTAAAACTAGTCCTACTTTGAATATAATGAAGAAACAATGAAAAATGGTTTAGCTCGATTAGTTATTCAAGCCGAATTACCTTTTACATTTTCCGGAAACAAATTTTTTGAAAATTTTATAAAAATGTGTTGTCAACCACAATTTAAACGAGTATCACGTAACACATGTTATAAATATGATTTTAATCAATATAAAGATGAAATAGATGCTTTGAAAAAAAAATCGACTTTAACTTCTAAAGTTTCCTTAACGTCGGATATGTGGCGAGGTAGGGGTTGTCTTCATTATATTTGTATTACGGCACATTGGATAGATGAAGATTTTTATTTAGAAAAAAGAATTATCGACTTTCAATCAATTGATCATCCACACACGGGTTACCACATTTCAAAAGCTATAGATTTGTGTTGTGAATATTGGGGGATAAAGAACAAAATTATGTCAACTTCTTTTGATAATGCAACCAATTGCACCACCGCTACATATGAAACGTGAATTTAGGCCAATGTTAGATGGACAATTATTTCATATTAGATGTATATGTCATGTTATGCATTTATGTGTTAAAGATGGTTTAAATTTTATAAAAGAACATGTATCCAAAATTAGAAATTGTATATCACATATTAAGGCTTCAAGTGTTAGAAATCAAGACTACAAGCATAGAGTCTTGCAAAAGAAAATGACGTATAGAGCACCTTACTTAGATATGGAGGTTAGATGGAACTCTACGTATAAAATGTTAACCGAGGCTTATCCTTATCGTAAAATTATTAATGAAATTGCTAATAAACTTTTGTTGGGGAAAGTGGATCTAAATAAATAGATGATGCCGATGGGGTGTTGTTAATGCAATTGCTCCTTTGCTAGAAGCATTTCGTGAGGTAACGGAAATTATGTCCGGTAGTTATTATACTACTTCAAATATTGTTGCCTAATATGTTGAAAATAGTTGAAATGTTTTCCAAAAATAGAAAAAGCGATAATGTAGAAGAAATAATAGAAGAAATGGAATTGAAATGGAAGAAATATTATGCTAGAATTCCTCCAATATGTATATTAGCTTGTATATTTGATCCTAGGTGTAAAAAAGAGGGTTGTTTTACCTTGATTGAACAATACTACACATTTCTTAACTTTGTTAACTTGGACATAGAAGAAGAAAGAAGTCAAGTAAATAGTTTGTTGAATAATTTACTAGAGTTTTATGAAAAGAATTTGCCATCTATGGACATGCCCACATCATCAAGTGAACAACTTGGAGACGAAAATCCTTTTTTCAATAGATTGAATGTAGCAACATATACATCAACAAATAGGGCATCATATGAAATTGATTGCTATCTACAAATGCCCATTGAACATATTAAAGGATTAGTTGATATTTTACAGTGGTGGCAACGAGAACAAATAAGGTTTCCTATTCTTTCTTCGATTGTTCGTGATATACTAACACCTCAAATGTCTACCGTAGCTTCCAAAAGTGTTTTTAGTGCAGGTGAAAGGACCGTTACCGATAAAAGAAACCGTCTAAATCCACAATCGATAAAATTTTGTATTTGCTACAAGGATTGGCTTGATCAAGCATGGAGAAAGAAGGAATTCGTACGAGATGGAAACAAATTCAAAGCCAAATTGATATTCGATGACATTGATGAAGTTGAAGACGACAATGATATTGTTGAGACGCCAAACGACGGATCACCACTTGGAGAAGAAGAAGACATTTTAGAAGACCCTTATTCGGGATATGTTCAAAATTATGAATACCAACATGGATCCCCATCCAATGCCTACAAGGAAAAATGGACACATTTTGCATATGAATAGTGTAATATTTCCATATAATTTTTTTCAATGTGAATACTACTACACATTTAGTAGTATATTATTTTTCATAATGTAAATGCACAAGAAAAATAAATTGTTGTGCCGTATATTTTCCCATCTCTCATATAAGTTCATTAAAGTATATTATCTATTTTAGTTTTAATTATTTTTATTCAAAGTTTCAATATTGTCTCTTTAAATTAGATATCAATTTTATACTAAAGTTAGAATAAAACTAATTAAAAATTTCAAATTAACTTATAACTTATAAGAATTAAAAATTAGTTATTTTCATTCATAATGTAATTTTCTACATTATGTAATAATATGTAACATAACAACATAATGTAATTTTCTATAACATAACATAATATACATTGAAAAAAACCAATTTGGGACCAAAGGTTAAAAAAAACTTAGTTTTGCCATTTTTTTAACCAAAAAAAAAAAATTCGTAGTGGGCCGGCCCGGCCCGCGTTTGAATAGTGAAGTGGGCTACATGGGCTTCTTTTTTTTCCAGGTTAAATTTGGTACGAAATAGATTACCGCATAAATAGTATTCACCTTTAATATGTTATTCTAATGAAGTGTATGATTCCTTTAGTGGATTATGTCTCAAGAGGTAATGGTTAGCATGTGAGGTCCCTACATGATCAGCCATTGATGTCACATAACCAGCAAGTTCGAAGGCTACCTAATAATTACACCTGGCGGTTTTATATAATCAATTTATAATTTAATTGGACCCCAAAAAAATAACTCTAGTAAGATCATTTGCTCGACTCATTTTCTTGATTTTTTTTTTATGGCTGAGGCTTGTGAATTTAGCATAGCCAAATTCATAAAGGCTGTATTCCTCTGGGTCATTTCTTCATCAGTTGGAGTGTTGGACCTTACATTTTAATTCAAACAAAAACCAAACAGTAATCAGTCCAGGAGAAAAATGATATACTTTGGGATTGACACGTGTCAAATATTCCATTATCTCATTATGGTGCCAAAGAAAATGCATGATAAAAGAATTAGATTTGAGCAGGATATTCGTTCAGAGTTCGTATTAATTTTCAAGTCAAGCTTAAGCTTTGAGATAAAGGGTCAAAAAAATTTCAATCCTTAATAATCAAAGTTGTTATAAAATCAACCCGAAAGTAAGCCCGATCAAGCTCGTTCAACTGATAATCGAATTGTGGGATGAAATCTAATTTCTAGACATCATTTCACCATCTATTTTGTAACTGTGTTCATGTCCGAAGTTACATGAGGCATTGCATACATGAAATGATGAATGCGAAAGCGAAAGCGCAATTCTATTTGTACTGGGATTATTGATACATCCATTCCAATTTCATGGAATTTAATATTAAATATTGATACATCCATTCCTATTTCATGGTAAAAAATTTCGCACAAATTCAAGTTTGGCAGCTCATTTCGCACAAATTCTGGAATCCTAACTATATTAAATTCTGGATTCCATTATAATTCTGGAATGCGAAAGCGAAAGCGCTCACAAATTTAAGTTTGGCAGCTCATTTCGCACAAATTCTGGAATCCTAACTATAATGATATAAAAAATTTGGGAACTTTTAACATATCTAAAATATGTAATTTCTATTTTTAATGGTAAAAATTTCAATAATAAATTTTAAATTAGGAGTGTACATAAATCCTCCCAAAGTGCTAAAATCGAGTCGATTCGCCCAAAAAATGCCTGTTTAAAATTTTTAAGTAATAGGACAATTTGATATACCACCACTTTCAGGTCGAATAGTGAGTTTAATAATTGTAACTCTCAACCCAAACCTATATATAAAACTTCAAAAAAATACATACATATATACTTTCTAACAAGAATGGTTCTCTTCATACTCATGTAACCCAATTATATTTTATTTGAATGATTTGGATAAAAAATTGAGTATCAAATTTCCGTTGTACTCCGCTCTCCAAGGTGTGCTTGTTTGAGAACTTGTTTTTATTTTATTTGAATGAAAATTTTAATTTCGTAACAAAGAAAGCAAATATATGCATATAATGAATTTATATAACAAATTATATTTATAATATTTGAGAGTTTTTACGTATTACAAATAATGACAACATATTTTTTATGTAGTAATATCTATTTGTTGTTGTTTCTTATCTCACCTACTCAATTTTTTTCAATTAAATTAACAATAATATTTATGTTCTTTAGTTAATTCCTTATTACTTGTAACTATAAATAAGTTGTAGGAGCTATAATATTAAGATTCAAATATCCTTCAGCCAAAAACCTTGAACCCCTCACCCAAACCACTCAATTTGAAAAAATAATTATGTGTTAGTTTGATATTTTGTCAACTCGCACATGTCGGGTTATGTTGAACTTTTTTCGTAAAAATGCCCGAACTCAACCGAGGACATCCCTATTTTGAATATCTACAACAATGAAGTGTATAGTTATAGTAGGACTTTATAATGAAATCACATTTAAACAATTGGAAGAGAACTCCTCCTACATCGTATTAGTTGCAAAGGTACAATATCTTCTAATTATCATAAAATGTTTAACAAAAAAATCTTAAACAATAAAATGTACATCACTAATTCTGCACTGAGTTAAAACATAACACTATTGTAGTTTAAACTCATGATTGTTATAATTCGTTTCTTTGAAGGACTCAAAATTGACTAAGATAGATTCCAAATTAGTTATTTTAAAATGAGTTATAGTATTAATTATCTCATTTATTTTATTCTTTGATGAAGCAAATCCCCAGATAATTTTGGGAGTTTTTCACCTGTTTGAATCGTGTTTTTGTATACACTATAATTTATTCATCAAAAGAAAAGAAGACGATAAAAAGCTTAATCTGCTTGAACTTGGAACGAATAAATTTATATGAATATCGTTGTTAACATTCTATTTTTTTTAATTAAATATATGAATATTACGTTAAATGAAAAAATTGAATATCATCGCAAAAAGCATACAAAAAATAATTTACCAAAAATGACTTGGGAAAACTTTACAAGTCGTCATTTTTATTATTTTATTTAAATACTAATATTAATAAATAATACTAATAATAATAATAATAATGCAAAAAAAGAAAGAGTAACCACTCTTCCTTTCATGATCTTGGGAGATATATTGGCGTCTTTTGTTGTAATTCAATATTTATCACTTTTACTTCCTGATGACTCGCACACCACTTTATTTTCATTTATTCAACTATTCTCCTTATTTAATTTGTTGAATGGTAAATGTTATTTTATTCATCCAACTCATTCATTTTGATATTGCATCAACTATATTTCTATTATATCCAGAATATAATTATAAATTACAACTTATAATGTTTTTCTGAATTTCACAAGGTCTATATTTTTTCTTCTTATTTTTCCTTGATTTTTTTGATATTTTAGTATTTTTTGAATCATTTTTTGATCTAACGGTTGATCATCATGATCCAACGATGGAGAATAAATAAGTTAACCTAACTTCTTCAAATATTTATTCAACCTTTCATGTCAATCAATATTTGAATTTTTAAATAATTATAGTTTATTAATTAATATTTAATAATTCATTAATAAAATTATTGTTTAAGTTTTAGATTTATCATGTTGAACAATATCTATGTATATGAGTTATTTTAACGAGATTACATGATCGACGTGCAACACACGTATTGTTTACTAGTACCTTGAGGACTGGTTTGGTATCAGTGTTAATGGGTGATAAGCATTTTTATCCCCCTTTTTCACGCTTTTGGTATTTAGTATAAAAGCCCGTGATCGCTGTCCAGCCCGGTTTTTGATCCACCATTTTAGTGATAACTTATCCGACCCAGGGGGTGGGATAATTTAATCCTGGAATCAACCCTTTTGGGGACACAATTTAAATGACCATACTGCCCACCCAATCTTAATGTTTCTTCCTAAATTACCCTATTAATACCATTAAATTGCCATTGGCATATTAATAACACAGAAATAAATGAATCTGAGAGAAAAAAGATTTCCAAATCTTTCCCACTTCCTCCAAATTAAATGATGAAGATGCATTAACTCAACCCATTTTTGCCTATAAAGTCCAGCGCAAATTAAGGTATTCATCACCAAGAAGTCTTCCCCACAAGGTAAGTGTATGGATTAGAGGGTTAAATATATTCTTCCAGTTACATTCGGCCTTTGTTGCAGATTTGCTTTTAATTTTTGCCTCGAATTTCTAATATTTTTTTCCAGGGTTTGTGGGATTTTCGTGTTCAATTGCAGATTCAGGTGGATAGGTAATCTTTACTGTTGTTCGTTGCAAATTCTGTTCTAGATGTGAAATGAGTCCATTTCAAAAATTCTTTGTCTACTAAAATGTAAAGCAAATTTTAAATGTTTGAAATAAATTTAATTGACTTTGCATCTTTGACATTATGGAATCTGATTTGTTTATGGATTTAAAGTAACTTTATGGTAAAGATATGTTTTCTGAAAATCAGTTCTAAAGAGGTTTGTCTATGTTTATTGTGAGGTATTGATTGTACAATGTTAGTTATTGTTGTAGTTATCTCAATTTTGTTATTTGGTTCAAGCAAATGGTGAGTCTAAATGTTCAATTGATTGTTTTTTTGGCTGGGTATATTCCTAAATGTAATTTCAGTTGTTGGCCAATGGATGTGTCTACTGAGCATCAAGCAATATTCGTGTTACTCCAAGAGATCGTATCTGAATTTAACTTCATTTTACTGACCTTTTACCGTGAGTACCGGCATCGTAAGCGACGTCGTTGCAGTACACAAGTTCCAAATAGGCTAACTTATTCGTTGAAAAGTAAAATTCCTAAACAGATCGAGTACATGCATGATTTAATTTCATACAACGATGAAACATGCATAAACAATCTTCAAATGTCTAGAAATGCATTTGGTCGTTTATGCTTCATACTTGAAAATGTGGGAGGTCTTTCACCAACAAAAAATGTGTTAGTGAGTGAGCAAGTTGCAATTTTCTTAAGTGTGTTAGCGCACCATACGAAAAATAGGATAGTAAAGCATCACTTCAAAAGGTCGGGTTACACGATAAGTACACACTTCAACAATGTACTAACCGCACTGCTTATGCTTCCTACGTTATTCCTAGTGAAACCAGTCCCTATCGAAGCGGACTGTAGAAACAAGCGGTGGAAAAGGTTTAAGGTAATAACATGTCTTTTCTTTGCATTTGTTGTAAATTCTGCTGCAAAGTACTTATAATACTAGTTTAATAAATTTGTACTATCTTGCTTTGTTGACTTCATAGGGTTGCCTAGGAGCTTTAGATGGAACTTACATCCCTTTACGAGTTGCTCAAAAGAATAAGGCCCGTTATAGAAATCGAAAGGGTGACGTTTCGACAAATGTCTTAGCTGTATGCGACATTAACATGAATTATACCCATCTGTTATGTGGTTGGGAGGGATCTGCAGCTGACAGTCGTGTATTAAAGGACGCCATCAATAGAGAAAATGGTCTTAGAGTTCCACAAGGTATTTGACTTATAGCCTTACTATTCACTTTAGTCAGTACCTTCATAAATAAGTCAAAACTATGTTGCTTTACTTTAACTACAACATCTATAATCATTTGTTTACAGGGAATTATTATCTTTGCGACTCGGGGTACACAAACGGGGAGGGTTTTCTAGCACCTTACCGTGGTGTTAGATATCATATTCAAGAATGGAACGCCCAAAGGACCCCCCCCCCCCCCAACAAAATGCCCATGAATTATTCAATAAGGTTCATGCGAGTGCGCGCAACGTAATTGAAAGATCATTTGCATTATTGAAAGGGCGTTGGGCTATTTTGAGGAGTAATTCATTTTACCCTGTGAAAGTCCAAAACCGATGCATTATGGCATGTGCTTTATTACATAACTACATTCGTTTAGAAATGCCCTTTGACCCTTTAGAAGCGCAGATCCTTGAGGTTGATGATGAAATTGATGATGACCCTTATAATGGATTTATTGACCAAGTTGAGCCCTCACAACAATGGACCAATTGGCGGGAAAGTTTAGCAACTATGATGTTTGATGAGTGGAGAGTGTCTCGTTAAACTTACTAGGGTTGACTCTTCTTTTGGGTAGAGTGTTATTTGTTTATTTTTATGAGTCCCTAAAAATTTTTTTAAAACAATTTGAATTTATGTGAGTTTGATTCCTAGGGGCAAACTGAAATTTTAATTGTTATTTTGACTTTGTTTGTTTATTTTGTCATCAATAGTGTGTGAGCACTATTGTATTTCCGTATCATTATGTGATTGTTGGCTAAATATTTATTTTTATGTAGATATAATTGATTGTGTGTGTTTCTTATTATTAGTTGATTTATGGGTAATAATTTGATGGAACCTAAGTAGGATGAGGGGCGGCGCAACAAAGGAAAACAGTGGTAAGTCTAGTCGAAGAGCATGGACTGTTGATGAAGAATTTGCTTTGGCAAATGCACTGAAAGATCTTCTTGTGAAGGGGTGGAAAGCTGATAATGGGTTCAAGACTGGGTACCAAGGACTCCTTGAACATGCTATGATTCAAGCATTTCCGGGTACAAACATAAGGGTTGATCCTCACATTAACTCAAGGATCCATGTGTGGAGGAAAAACTACGGCTCCATATCCACTATGCTATCTAGAAGTGGATTTGGTTGGAATGACACCACACATACCATAGTTGTAGACAGTGACGCTGTTTGGCATAACTATATTAAGGTAATTAGTTTGAAGACAATAATGTATAATATTAATTAAATTCAAACCACGATATGACACACAAAATTTCGATAATGAAATAAATTTATAAATATAATTTGTTAAACTAGTGAATTAAGCATTAACCTGAAAATATTTTTTAGACGGACAACAATGCCCGTATGATGCGCTACAAATCCTGGCCTCTGTACAGGGACTGGGAAGAAATATTTGGGAATGACAGGGCAACTGGGGAAAATGCTGAGAGATTTGCTGACGTGGTTCAAAATCTACTTAACAACAATGGAGTAGACCCAGTGAACAATAATGAAGCTGGAGGGGAGTATGTTCCACATGTCAATCATCCTCCTGTGGATGATGTGCAAAGCATGTCATTTTCTTAGGCTAACAATGGTGGTAGTAGTAAAAGCAATTCAAAAGGGAAGAGGAAATTGGTTGACGAGACTGATGATTGTTTCATGAATCTGATGACTGCATTTTGTGAAAAAACCGATGAAAGGCTTGGTGACATTTCGAAGCGTATCGGTTTCGAACACGATGCATCTTTATCAAGAAAGGCGGTTTATAAAGCCCTTGGGGAGGTTGCCTCACTTGACTCTGAAGACATGATATTGGTTTCCCATCTGATAGTGAACAACACCAAGAACATGGACCTTTTCTTTAGTCTACCGACAGATGGAAAAAAAACCATGGTGAGGATGATTGTGGAGGGGAAGTTTCCGGGCAACAACAATATTGGATAGAGAAAAGTGGTAATTTAAGTTGTGGGTGGCATGTTCCTATGCTAAGTATGTGTGTTTCGCTAATGTCCTAGTATGTTAAATTTGATGTCATTTAGGTCTATGAACCTCCTAAATTTGTTTCAGACATGGTTCATTTTGTGAATCATAGTTTGAAACTAAGTACTTTATCTTAATTTCAATAAATGGTTAACTTTGTTATAATTTTGTCACATCCAGTTTTTATTTTAGTTGTATTTTGTCATATTCTAACAAAACCTATTCCAATAAATAAGTTCGATAAACAAATACTAACAAATGACAATGACATATGAATACAAAATATAATGGATGCACAAACATACAATTTCATTTCACATATTTATTTTTGTATTATTTCCTTGGTAATAAAATTTGCTTCAAACAAATGTGCTTAACACAAATGTCACCCCCATTTTTCTCTTGTGGGCCTTTTCCTCAACTGAATTTCATCTATTTTTTCTTTTCTTATTATCCAAACTTGGAATTTCATGTATTATTTCCTTTTAAATTTGGTATTTATTTTTGTAACATGAAACTTGAAATTGAATCCAAACAGCAACTCTTTTTCTTAAATTAATTATCAGAGAAACCTTTTAGTACTCTTTATACTAGATAGGAGTGTGGAAAGGTTGGTTTTTAACCGAAATTGCGGACTGAAAATTGAACGGAAAAAGTTCGGTTCGTTTCGGTTAAACACCGACCATTTAGACTTCAGTTTTCAACGCTTCGGTTAAACTGTAAACCGAACCTAGAAATTTAAAAACCTGCTAAGTGCTAACTTGTTTTTCTATTTTTTTTCAGTTTAACCAATTTAAACTTCATAATCACAAACTATGAAACTAATCCCAAAAATTTAGACAATTAAACCCATACAATTATTTATTATTATAAAATTTAAAAAAATATAAATAAAATAAAAGAAAGTTCGGTTATTGGTTCGGTCAGGTTTAACCGACCCTGAAAATCGGACCGAACTGAAAACCAAAATTTGTTTTATAAAAAACAAAAACTGAACCGAAGTTTTCATTGCGAGCTCGGCTCGATTAATAAAAATTGATAAAAACATATACCACTTTCAAAATTAAAATGAAATTAAACTATTTGATATTCGACTCAAAATTGATTGAACTAGGGTTGAGCTCGATTGGTTTAACATAATAAGCACGCTTGAAACTTATTTTATTGTTTGTTAAGGAAGAAGTTCAGCTAAAAAGTAATAAAACATATATAAAAATATCAAGTCACTCGAACTCAACTTGTTTGATGCTCGCTCAATCTTAGCTCGATTAATAATCAGCCCAAACTCAAAACATCTACAATCATTTTTTTCGAACACAATTTTTTCGAACTCAACTTGTTTGAATGCAAGTGTTGCATGTGATACAAAATACAAAAAAAATAAGTCACATGCACCATAGTTTTTTGTTTGTAAGTCAATAAGAAAAGGTTAAAGACAAACAACATATCCACATATCTCATTATTTACATGCTTTAGCAGACAACAAACTATTATTATTTTGTCTTCGCATCGAACATGACTACTGTACCTGGTTCAACTTGCAGGCATATAATGTATATGAAAATGTAAAAAGTAAGTAATTTAATAATTGATTATATGAACATAGAACTTCATTATATAAACATAGAACTTCATTACATAAACATAAAACTTCCAAACCATACATAATAACACCCTAACAAGCCGACCTTTCTTCAACACAAGGAAAAGTGACGAAAGGCATGGTACATGTTACAAAGGGAAAACACAAGCACTAGAGGTAGCCCACAATCATAGAGATTTCATACCAAATATAAATATGCATCATGTAGTACGACAAACATAGAAGTGCATCATCCAAGGTGATTGCGTGCGTTCGAGGAACTTGAACTGGGGCTTGCATCAAGGGGACTGCTCAAGTTCATTGGTGGGGATTGTGGTGGTTCAATTGGGGCATAGTTGGTTTCCACAAATCCTCTATTGGGAAAGAAGAGCAGTCCTCCCATGTTCACATCAAAGGGCTCGGACGCAGAATCGCTAGCATTGCCCGCCAATAAATCCCTCCAAAATTGGGTATCATGGCTGGTCGCATCACCTGAAGACACATCAACAACAGGTACATTCTGCATTTGGTTGTTTAGATGAACAACCGAGTTGTTAGAATTTCCAGATGATATGTTTATGATGTTGTCTAGGAATACTTGTCCAGTCTCTCCATCGTGTCCAAAAATGACCTCCAAATCATCACGTTTTGGGTCCCCCTATGCATAACCAAAGGGCTGCTCCTGAAAAACCAACACATGTTTAGAAATAATATATTGTTGATGGAATTCCACATTATACACATTATACACTTTAAACATACTTCATCATATTGGTCACTAACCTTGCAAATGTGATCCCACACAAAAGTTGCACCAATGACAGTATTGGTCATGTAGTCATAGCACACCCCAGGCATATGTGCAATCCAGTTGAAAACCCGGTATCTTTTTTGAAACTTTCGAACATGACGAACACAGTCAAGGAAAGAGAAAGCTACTCCAAACTTTGTGTTGATGATCCAGTGGATAACATCAATAGTGTGTGTGTTTTCCCCTCCAACTCGGAAGTTGCCTGCTAGTGCTTCGTTTTTCAGGAGGTCGATGAAAGCATTGTCAATTTCATGAGTCCATTTTTCATCGAACAAGAAGTCTGATTGGTTCCACATGGGGAGGAAAGTCATTTTGAAAATGTGTGTATATGGGTAATAATGAGCTTGAAAGATGATTATTTGGAATGGAGGATACATGTATTTATATTGCAAATGAAAGTGGTAAGCATTAATAGCCCTCAACCTCAATTAAAATTGCTGAATTTAATTGAGTGAAAGTTCAATACAAAGATGCAATAAATACTACCACATTAAATGTTACTAACACAAAGATGTACTGCATATTTTTTACCAATATATGTAGTTGGTTTCTATTTATTAAAACAGTGGTAATACATGAAAAAGAATTTGAATAATGATATATTCAATAACTATCATGTGTGTGTATACATTTCCATAGCACAAAAATAACATGGTGAATAAATGTATTTTTAAGTTCCATAGTCAATTATACAATAAACATTAATGAGTCGTGTGGTATAAAGAAGTTGGTATGACAAACATTCCCTAATTTATATATGCATATTTAATGTGCATGTATACATGAAAGGCTGGTTTGCAAAATGGTTGGCATTTAATGAACTGCACTTAAGTATAGTGCATTAAACAACCCCCATTTTACATTCTTACATGTGCCTATCTAAAGTGCAGCATTCAATCAGAATATTTTAGCTAGATTTGGCACTTGTAACATGAATATAAGGTGGATTTAATGATCTATAAATAGCCACACAACTAACAAGTATTTATAGAGAAGATTTTACCTAGATTTGGGAGTAAAACATGAATAGATGGTGGAGTTAATTCTCTATAAATAGCCACACAAGTAGAGTCAGTAAATGCACAAAATATATAATTTATAAAAAATGATAAAAACAATCAATAACAGCTCATGACCTGTACCATCAACAACAAGTATTTAAAGAGATACTCACATTATCTAAATTTGGAACAACAACTAGGATTGAAGATTAATTTGTTAATTTTTAAATAGTCAGATAACTACAAATCACATAATGCGTTATACATATAATAAAGAAAAAGACATGTAATGCAATTTTTTGGTGAAATACAAAACCATAAGCACTAAACACACACACATATATAATTAACCAAAAGTATTATAATATAAGGCTGAAAACCGATATGATGAGTCAATCAGACCTATTGAATTTAACCGTCCTCTTGTATTTAACCGAAATATGGGATAACAACTTACATTCACAACACATTATGATAGATTCATCTTATGAAGCTACTCGTTATCTGCAAAATCATATTTACCAACTCATGTATTTAAGGGTTATAGAATTTTATAGAAAAACCTTGTTTAAACGGGTGTACAAGTTGCATCGTTATTAATATCGAACATTATTCATGTACTTAATTTGGCACAACCCTTTAATGGTAGAAATGTATTGGTTTCTGTTTACCAAACGTCACGAATTAAAGTATTAATCGAATTTGTCCATTATTCATAGCAAACACTCAGGTCAGATTGGAATCTCACTCTAGATGTGAATTTGTGGTGTTAAGGATTAACATTAATAAGAACAAGTCTATTGATATAAAGCTTATATAGATATGATGAGCTTAACTCAAACCACACATATTGTGTTGCACACAACACTAAATTTATGAATAACACCTTTGTCAAAAAGACAAATTTTTTAGTACAAAATAGAGCTAAGTTACATTATGATGAGCTTCACTGAAAACATTATGCTAAATTACATATAACATATTTTTTCATTGTTTATGGATACAAATTAAAGCATTTATACAGCTCACACAACATTAGAAACTACAAAATCTACTACAACAAAAGGAGGTATTCATCCAAAAGGGCGATTAAATACCACAACCATAGTACAATTTCGATATTGTTAAGCACAAAATCAAACTAAATACATTTATGCATCACAACCTGCATAAACACATAATATGGGAACTTGTCTGATAAACTCAATGCATGTAGCCAAGTGACAAACTGGGCACAGATGATTTCATAGATTTGAACATGTTAAGGATTACAATCAATACAACAAATAGAAGGATAATCCAAGATGTTGCAACAACACACAACATGTTCTGATACCTGAGCTTATATAACTTGAATTGACCATCCATTGTTCGAGCTTCAGATTCTAACTCATTTATTATTTGCATAGTTCTTGGCGGGATCGGGTCATCAGTCCAGAAGAACTCTTTGCATGAGGTTTCCTGTCCATAAAAGTGTGGTAGAGACCAAGTCAAAACTTGTATTATTTGTTGATATAATGGAGGACTTAATACCCAACACTTACGTCGCGAACTGGACACGCCACAAAACGCCTGACTGGATTCTTTTTGGTAAGGGATGTCTGCTGAGACCACTTGTACCCACAAGAACATGACTTTGGTAGTTCACCGTCAACAGCCTTAAAACGCGATGAGGAGCAGCTGCTACCCCTGCTTCGTGCAGATCCACCGCTCATGCTTTTCATTCTAACTTATCATAAAACAACGATTAAAAATGTGTTAAAAAAACTGCCCAGACAAAAGTATTTTCAGAATAACTCGAGATTTAACATATATTTACGAACAAAATAACAATTATGTGAACACACAAACAAAATAATTCTGAACTCACAAACCATGAACTATAATCTAATTACAGAAAAATATAAAAGGCCCCTATAATCATACTCCATAGTCTTAGATCTCACAAACCACACCTATAATCGCACAAATCACATCTAATCGTGGGTGTATTCACAGATTTTATGCCAAAAAACAAAAATTACACATTTTTTGGGACACCCAGTTGATTGCCTAAACAATTGAATAAGCCAAATTTCATAAAAGAAATCCAAGGATAGATCGATATATACATACGGATATATACGCCCAAATATGGATAGATAGATCGATATATACATGCGACGCCTTACCTTTCGGAGTGATATTCAAGTACGAAGACTGTTTGCTTCCTACTAGAGATTTACCCATCCGTTGTGTTTGTGCAGAAGGAGGACAAAGACGCTTCTAATGAAAATTCATAAAAAAACATGTTTATGATGTAAGGGGTAAAAGTGGAAATTACCCCTCATCAGAGAAATAATCACTTACACCAAACACACGGATGGGTAATGTTGTCAACAATTAAACTCAATACCAAACAATTGATTGATTAAATTCTCCTTATCATGAACAGTGGTTAATCCTGGTTGTTATCCTATCAGTACATAACCCATACTGAATACCAAACCAGCCCTGAAAAGTTCTACTTTGAAACTTACAATTTTAAATCGATTTCAGTAAAATTTGTCAAGTTAATCTTATGAACTTCGAATCGATTTGATTGTGTTTACAGTCCTACTCACAATCAAATTAAGTTAAACTTACGAGTTTTGGAGAAAATTTATGTTAAATTGAGTTCAATACTTTTTGTGTGTCTATTTCTCCCATGGCAAGGAGTATTGTATACGGTGCACACATAAATACAAAATGAAGCGTCACGTACTCAGTGTTGAAGTTATAAGTTACAAGCCATTCTTTTATGGAATATTTTGCAGTTTAAAAAATTATAGGGAGTATTACGTACTTTTACCCTTTTCGTGTTCTAATAAAATGGTAGTCCCAAAACCCTTAAATCAAACCCTCGAGAGAATCCACATGGAGATAAATAAGAAAATCCGAGACACCATAGCTGAGAAAATCGCAGAAGATATCATCGAAGAAATCCTGTCATGGCTGCCCGTCAAATCTCTATTGAAATTCAGGTGCGTTTCGAAATCATGGCGTTCTTTAATCGGAAGTAAAAGGTTCATCAAAACCCACCTCAAAAATTCATCAACTACCTCAAATCTCAAACGCCACGGAATCATTACGTCGACTTATGGATCCTATAATCATAAACTCCAGTACTATTCTCTGCATTCATTGTTGCATAAACACGCGATTCATTCTATTGATTTTAATTATCCGTATATTTATCCAAGACATTCAGTTGATATTGTGGGTTCTTGTAATGGGCTTGTCTGCCTCCTTATAAATAGGAAAAAATTCATATTGTGGAATCCATCCACGAGAAAGTCGAGGAAATTGCCTGATGTGTTAGATGCAGATCAATCAAAGCACGAATTTGCTTTCGACGTTGAGAAATATGGATTTGGTTTTGCTGAGTCTGATGACAATTGCAAGGTTTTAGGGGTTTTATTTGTGATGAATAGAAGAATAGGTGTCCTTGAACGAGTTGCGAAATTATACAGTTTAAAAAGTAATTCGTGGAAAAGAATTGAAACTTGTAAGACATGTGCCACATTTGATGATTCAGGGACATTTGTGAATGGCAAGCTTTACTGGGGAAGAAAGCCTTTTAAACACCATTATGGATTTGATATGGATTTCTTCGATTTAGATAACGAGGTTTATGGAAAAATTGAGCATCCACATCCTCAGGGTATTGTCAAAGATACATTTCATACTACATTGGGGGTATTAGGAGGATACCTTTGCGTACTTTGTTCTCTGTATGGAGTTAAAAGAGATATTTGGGTCTTGAAACAAGAATCTTGGAGTAAAGTGTTTTCAATTTCTTATAATGATTGTCCGTTGCAAGATAGATTTGATACAAAGTTGTGCACGGGAGTAAATGGCGAAATTGTTTTGTCGTGTGGATCGACTTTCATAGTCTATAATTTGAAGGATCGATTGTATAGGCTTCATGAGATAAGTTACCCCTGTGACTTTGAAGAAGTGAATACCTATGTTGAAAGTTTGGTCTCAATTTGATGCTGAAAGGGAGAGCCAACGTAGAAAGTCAAAGCAACTGTATGAGAGGTACAATATAGAGTTGAATAATGCGTTTATTTTTTTCCTTCGCAAGTATTTGATTTTTTTTTTTCCGGATTGATCAGTTTGATCGTTGTATAATCTTATTCGAAATATTGAGTTACCGGAGAAGGGCAAACAATTGATCTCTTTATCATATAGCCATAGTTCAAAGTATTGGTCGATATCCGATAATATCGACCTATACGTATGCTGATCCGATAATATCGAACGATATCTATTATTCTCCGAGGTTATATGTATCGGCAATATGACCCGATAATAGCATATGATATCATCGGTGATAATATAGTGCATCTTGGATGTTATCTACAATAATGAAATTTTCACTTATTTTTGGGATATAATTCAGTGAATGTAGTATTACATATAAAATGAAAAGGTACGACATAATTATCAATAATTTTTGTTCTATTACAAATTTAGGTTCGACAATAACATTATATTTAAATTTACTATAATATTTTCTTTTACGAAGTACCGATTAATAGAAACTATTATTTTCTATATTTCTACAATTTTACAAATTATTTAGAATTTAGATAGCATCCTATCATGCATTTATTTCGTATCGTCTGATAATATTTCAATACGCCATGTGGGACCGATATGAACAACACCTGTCGATATTATCATCAATACCACGACTTTGAACTAAGTATATAACATTGTCTTCTCTTCGTTTCTTGCATTTCGAACCTTGTCTTCTCATTCTTTCTAGCTTGCAACAATTTATTGCTTTTAGTATTGCATAGAAAGAAAAGCGTCCAGTGAATCACTTCGATGTTTTATTTTAATCTGGTGTTTCATGTTTTATTTGACATTACATATGCAAGAGAACATGTTCTGTAATCTTATTCAATATATAGAGTTTTCGGAGAAAGGGATAGAAAGATTTCTTAATCTTTGGCCACTTGATCTCTTTATTATATATCATTGTCATTCTTGGTGTTTTTCGTTTTATATCTTGTCGGGTCATTTTTTCTAGCTTGCATTAATTTATTGCTTTTAATATTGTTTTGGAAAGAAAAGGGTCAAGCGAATTGCTCCGATGCTTTATTTAATTTGATGATTCATCATTTATTCCCATTATAAAAGCAACATGTATATCTCCCTAATCCATTCATTTCATCATTCTCTTGATTATACTATGGGGCGTATGTTTATAACAAGGGAAAATTTCACTCTTGGTTTCATTAGAGTTCGATAAAAAAAAAATTAGTTTCATAGAATTTTTTTTGATACTTTTGGTCTAATTGGAGTCAAAAGGTGATTTTTTTCCGTCCATCTATTTTTTGAAGTAATTTATCCACGTGAGATACATGTTCTATTAGCTAACTGCCCCTCACTTGTTTCATTTGAACCCAAGGTAGTTAGCTAATAGAGCATGTGTCTCACACGAGTAAATTTGGTAGAAAAATAGACAGATGAGAGTACAAGTGTCATATTTGAACTCCAATGAGACAAAAAGTGTCAAAAGAAATTCTTATGAAACTGAAAGACTATGTTTGGTTATGTTTTGGGATGGTATTTTGGTCAGAATTATTGGTGAAAAATTTATGGGGACACGTGCGTGTTTGATGAGATTGTGTTTGGTTTTATTTTGAGAGTTGGTTTTTGGGTGTTTTTTTTTTGTGAGATAATGTTTGGTTTTGTTTCCAGAGGGAACAAAAAGTTACTGTAGCAGTCAAATCATGAAGCTTTTGTCTGTTAGAGCGGAGAGAGAAGAGAGAGAGCACATAGAGAGGAGTGTAGGGACAAAGTAGGTGTAAAAAGATGGAAAATAATTATTATGTTTTTTTTGGACAAAAAAAGTAGTGTATTTTTGACCAAATATTTTGTGACCCAAACATGATTTGGTGAGAATTTTGGATCAAACATGGTATGAAAATATAACCAAATATTGCCAAAGTTTTTGACCGAACTCCAATAGGAACGAAAGTAAAATCTTCCCTTTATAATGATGAACAAGATGGGCAAAACTAGAAATAGAGGTATGAATGATAAGTGGAATCTTTGAATTATGTGCGGAATACGTTTGCTTAGGTGTGATCAAGATTTGGTTTTGCGGTTTTCTTATTAATCTCAAAACGAATTGCTAAATGCGATTTTGAGAAAATACAATTTGAAATTACAGTTTTACAATCAAAAATTGATTATACGGTTGGATATGATTTAACGGTTTTTTAATTAATTTATTTTATAAAAGTACTAAATAAATAAACAAACAAAGTTTGTCGTCTTTTGTTAAACTAAATAAAATAGATTATGATCATTCATAAAAAAATACTAGTTAGGGACATATTATCAAGATTAAACTTGATGAATCATAAAAAAAAATATTAACATCATTATATAATGTTATATGAGTATCATATGTTAGAAAGAAAATAAGTTCTAGTATATGGATTTTATATTGAGTATAATTATAATATGTATCTATTTTATTATGTAAGGGATAATGAGATTAACCCACCCAAATTTTTCAGATTTTTGCACTTTGTTGACTAACTTTTTTCTTTCACTTCTTTAGCTGAACTTCATTGGTTTTTACCAAATTTTATATTTTTAGCCTTTTTTTGGAGGAATATGTGGAATATTCCGTCAGGATTCCATCACATGTGACCCTTCCAAGGATAGATATGATATTTTATTAAGTGAAATAATATTTTTTGTGGTTTTACTATTTTGAATTATAATATTCAAAATATCATTTCAACTTAAAAAGGTAACAATAGTGAATCACAAAGGCCATTAAATGTCATTTTTGTCTTTAAAAGGGTCACATGCAATGTTAGTAATGAAATTCTGGTGAATATTCCCCCCTGAAAATGCTAAAGTATAAAATTTTGTAAAAATACCTATAATTCAGATAAGAAAGTGTAGAAAATAAACAAGTTTAGATTAAACAGTGCAAAAATCAGTGTAGTTCAGATGAAGAAGTGAAAAAAAAAAAATTAATTTGCAAAGGTGCAAGTTTGGATGGCTGATTGTCATTACCCCTATATATAAATATATCAAATAAAAACACACACACATAGAAAAATGCTTTTATTCTTATCATTAAAACGACTTAAAATTTTGTAGATTTATTAGAACCATTAGCAAAAGTTGGACTGAGCATTGATTTTGAAAAACCGTCCATAGGCACCGTACTTTTTTTGTCAATTTGTTTACAAAAATCGCGATTAAAAAATTAAGTCAAAACCACATCACCCTACACAATTATTTACACATCAAATGCTCGTATAGAGCTCAAGGTACCAAGCCTACTCAAAGAACAAGTGAGCCAGAAAACAAGATATCACTACAGGCAGAAGAATCTTAAGGCTTTGTTTGTTTGTGTTTTCACTATACTTTTTTCATTTCCATCTGAAAATGGAAATACACACTTTACACTGTTTTCAACTGAAAATATTCTCATTTTCATTCTTGTTTTTACGTTCCCGAAAAATTTCAATCATTTATTTAAAATTACATTTCACATCACTTATCTCACATTTTCTCTCTAATCCACCCATCACCATCCCCCCCCTCTCTCTCTCTCTCCTTTCTCATCCACCCATCACCATCCCCTCTCTCTCTCTTCTCTCATCCACCCATCACCATTTTCTCTCTCCCTCTCATCAATATTCAACGTCAAATCCAATAATATTCATCTAATTATTATTTTTCAATCATTTCATACATCACACTCACAAATTTCAACTATTTTAAAAAATACAACCGAAACACATTTTTTTCACTTTTCTCACACGAAAATCAAAAAACACGTTCTCCCATACATTTTAGAAAATGACGGTTGAAAATGAAATGAAAACACATCCAAACAAAGCCTAAGAGATCTCTTCAATATACTGATAACATAGTTCAAACATATACTGATAACACACACAAGTTCTGACATAATCGGGTTGCTAGCTACAATTTTGTAAACCTCTCCTTTAAATCGAAAGAAATAATATCTTACATATATAGGATTTAGAAAGTAACTGGCTAAGCTTATAAGCTCATAAAAACATCTTACAAGATATTTTAGAGCGTATAAGCTCTTCTAAAGTGTTTGATAATTATTTTAACAAGAGCTTAAATGCTATAAAAATAAAGAGTATTTGATAATTATTTTGACAAGAGCTTATAAGCTCTAAAAATAAGATGTTTGGAGCTTCTAAAAAAAAAAAAAAAAGTAAGGTTCCCCTTATTTTCTTGACATCTTATAAGTTGTTTCGTTCTATAACTGAAAAGATCAAAAATATCCTTAGAGGGTGTTTGGCTAAGGCCTAAGCTTATTTTAAAGAGTTTATAAGTTCTTATTGCTTATAAGATATTTTTAGAGCTTATAAGCTCTTCAGCTTATAAGATTTTAAAAAATAAGTTGGGGTTCCATTACTTATTTTTTTAAAGAGCTTATAAGCTCTAACATCTTATTTTAAGAACTTATAAGCTGTTTCACTTAAAAATTTACCAAACATTTTGTAAGAGTTTATAAGCTCTGAAACATCTTATAAGATGTTTTAAAGAACTTATAAACTTAGCCAAACACTCTCTTAGTTATTTTTAATTATTCATTTTTTGTCCTCTCATATGTCAATCAGTTGGATTAAAGAAAGAAAAGATAAAACCCTACAAAATTCACTTCTTTCATCAACGTGAGTCTGCTGCAAGTCTTCTTCATGTTTGTTCTCTCTTCTGGACTCCTAGTTGACAGCGACTTTGAGAGTATTCTTCTCAGTAAGTTCTGGACCTATTGGATTTGAGAAGTATGTATAAAACCTCTGAAAGTAGTGAGTATTGGCATTCATGTTTACATAATATTCACAGATGAATACTAATATACATATAAAAGTAATCTGCAAAAATTGATATATCAATTCTGATATGTCGTATTAAATCTTGTTGGTTAAATTTGACTGCGATTAAAATGGAAATGCAATTTATAATCGAGGCGAGAATAAACTCTGTCCTTAACACAATATTGGCTCGCTATAGCCCTGCTATTGGTGGTACGAGTTCCTGCAATTTGTGTCCCAAGATACAACGATACTTCTCGGGATTGAACCACTTCAAAATCGAGACCCACGAACGAAACCCTGTTTCGAACTCTCAATAATAAAATGATTCAACTCTCGATTTCATTTATCCCGGAATAACAAAACTAGAGAATGAACATGGATGAAGAAGAATTGTTGATTCACTCTTCAGAAAAATGAATACCCAAGGGGGGTTTATATAGGGATAAAGAGGGGCATAAGAGTCATTACATTATTTTTAATGACTCTCATGTGATGTCATTAATCACTCACATATAATGGTCAAACGGTTTTTACCGTCATAAATACGACCAATCACATGTGTGTTAAAAATACAGTTCATACGATCGTGGCCATCGATCGTAATGGGTAGTATCTTTAATTCCTCCTCATTTTACACCGTTGGATCAGAAGAAATACGCGGTAAATCCACAAATTTCAAACCACAATTGCAGCATTTAATTTCTCATTCGTCCGAACTCGGATTAGAGAAATCCGAAATGCACACGTGTTGTTCGAATTTTTTACCGAAAGTACGTCACACGAACTTTATTTATATCCGATTTGCAACAATCCCCCACACGAATGAAATTAACATATGCAGACACATTGAGAGTTCGGGTGAAAAAACTATAGCATCAGAAGAGGTAGCTTTTGGCTTTGAACCTTTCTTAGTGAAATATCATCGGATTGATTTACTAGGATGCCCAATGAACGCGATGTCTTGAATTGTTCAGCCGTTCGTGTAAACCAAGATAATGATATTCACACCATTGTCTCTCGAACAGATTTCGTTCTCACTATTGGGTCCATTTTAGCCGTGGCACCCCTTCTTGGATTTATAAGTGTTTACAGTTTACCCAATGTTGAGGCGGCCTACACCTCACACTTACATAGGTGACTTCCTATTTAAGAGTATCCTATCATACTTCATTTCATTTAGACAGTATAGAAATCATTAAAAGCCCGACTTAACCTTTTGCTACAACTTGCAGGTTGCACTTCTTTATCCTAGGCAATGGGTTTAGAGTTTATTAAACTCTTAAGTGCCTCACTGAATTTTCACAACTTAGTTGTCCCATTGAACCATGATCTTGGGATTTCCAGTCAACATGGTTGAGTTACCGCCGTGTCCATTCTTAATTTGTAGTCTTTTAACCCTATTCCTCTTGATAGACAGTCTATTTGATCTTTATGCAATCCTTTCATCAAAGGACCTGAAATATTCTCCTTTGATTTCACATAATCAATGAAAATAATCTCGTTATAGATCAACTGCTCAATGGTATTGTGACTACGAAAAGCATGTCTAGACTTACCATTGTACATGCTATTCTATGCCCTTCTGATTTGTCAACTGATTGTCACAATGTATCAGACCTTTGGGCCACTGGATTTTCCACGAGAAACATCTGCTAAACCTTGTGTAGTCACTCAGCTTTTCCATAAACTTTTATCTAAAGTTATGAATTTTGACGTCGAGCTATACAAGTTCATTTAGGTGATTTCAATGACACTGCTCCTCTAACGATGGTAAAACAGAACCACTCGTGGACTTAGAGTCGATTGTGTCTGATATCCAGTTAGCATTATTGTGTCCTCGAAAAAGACAGTGATTCTATATTCCATGACTTTGCCTTCATGAATATCAAAATTTACTGACTTATGTACGAGATACGCTCTGATGTGCATATCCAATATGCAATCAACGGTCCTTGACCATATCTTAATTTGTTTGGATTTTCGGTATTTTTTCCTTATTCAAATCCCCACATTTTAAAGTATTTATAGGAAGGTTTGTGACCTTTCCTCATTTCACACGGAGTCACAGTCCTACTTTCCAAAATGTAGTTCGTTGAGAGAATTGTCTCCCTCCCCCACAATTCTGCGATACACCAGAAAATATTAAATCCCCTTTATCTCCTTGAGATTATTTTTGGGATAAATAATAACGACTCGTGGCGATGCATTTTGTGGCATCTAACGTTGCTATCCCCGATGAGCAACAACGCTCCAAGCGCCATCATTTTGGTCATATTGAAATAAATCTAATTTATTCAATAGTCAAAACCATTTTGATAACAACAAAATTAAATCCAATTTAATTTCCATGGGCTAACAAATCCAACGATTAAATCCAATTTAATCAATTACCAAATCAATTTCAATTTAATTTAAAATAAATTAAATCCAATTTAATTTAAAATAAATTAAATCCAATTTAACTTATTATAAATTAAATCTCATTTAATTTAGTCAATTAGGTCCAACCTAATTTAATTCAATTGAAATTCAGTGGCCCAAGCCCACTCTCATTTTAAAATTAAATATGTTGGGTCCAACCCAATTTATTTTAAAATAGATGTTGAGTCCAACCCAATTTACTTTAAAATAGATGTTGAGTCCAACCCAAACTAATTTCAATTAAAATCTCTTGGTCTAAGCCCACTCTCATTTAAAACTTAAATATGTTGGGTCCAACCCAATTTAATTTAAAATAGGTGTTGGGTCTATGTCATTCACTGAGCCCAATCTAACACTATGCCACATAATTGACCAACAACATAATGAGCCGAACCCGACTAGTAATTTGAGTGCTTTGGGACAAACCCACATTCCATTGTACTATGTGGGCAATTCTAGCATGAATTACCAAATGTAGGCCAAGCCTAGCATATTAACAAATCTGATAGTGCACAATGCACTCATTAAAGCAAGAATATGTTTAATATGTGTTGGCCCACCACATTAATAAATAAAACGAAAAAAAAAATCATCAAAAGGCGAAAGCAAAAGGCCGTCTCATTCGTAATGGGCGGCTAGTGCTACTTTTATTATATTAATTAATTTTGTTTTTGCTTTTTGTGAAATAATAAATTAGAGGAAGGGTATCATAATATAATAAACCACATTTTGATGGCAACTGGAAGCAACAACGTCTTCTTTCCCATTGACGCAGTCTACAGCTAATGTCTCGCCGGTGAGTTTTCGGTCCCGGCTGCGACGCCCAGCCCCGCCGCCATCTTCCGATACCCGTTCGACCAAGCCATCGGAACACCGCGAAAAACCCAACTTCGCAACCAATTTCAGTCGACAAACAACGCGACTCCCATGGCTCGAATGGGCCTTTTCTGGTTGTCTCCGCCCCGATTTCAGCGGCCGTTAATGGCATCACCTTCGGTGACCCACGTTGGCCAATATCGCTCCACCAATAAGGTGATCAGATCCGACAATTCCGCGATCGATTTCATCGCGATTTAGTGTCAGCGATCGATACAAATCGGCTTTGATTTTCAGCCGCATCAAACAACGCCCAACATCTGTTTTTCGCTGATTCAGACTGTCATCTCTAACAGCACAAATCCCGGAGGTGTTTTCGGCATCGCTCCAAGCGACCCTCAAGAAATTTGACGAACACATCCTGAAATTTCAGAAATTTGTGTAATGGTCCCAATTATTTTGATTCCAAATCACAAGGTTCTTATTTTTCCCGATCTTTGTTCCAAACAAAATTTCAGATTTGATCCATTTTTCTCACATAATTAAATATTGTGTTAAGTTTGTTGGTTAAATTTGAGTGTGATTAAAATTGATATGCAATTTAGAATCGAGGCAAAGATAAATTCTGTCCTTTAACACAATATTGTCCCGCTATAGTCCTGTTATTGGTGGTACGGATTTTTGCAATTTGTGTCCCAAGATACACCGATTTTTCTCGAGATTGAACCACTTCAAGATCGAGACCCACGAACGAAATCTTGTTTCGAACTCTCAATAATAAAATGATTCAACTCTCGATTTCATTATTCTCGGAATAACGAAACTAGAGAATGAACATGGATGAAGAGGAATTGTTGATTCAAAAATGAATACCCAAGGGGGGTTTATACAGGATAAAGAGGGACATAAGAGTCATTACATTATTTTTAATCACTCTCATGTGATGTCATTAATCACTCACATATAATGGTCAAGCGGTTTTTACCGTCATAAATACGATCAATCACATGTGTATTAAAAATACAACTCGTATGATCGTGACCATCGATCGTAATGGGTAGTATCTTTAATTTCTCCTCGTTTTACACCGTTGGATCAGAAGAAATACACGGTAAATCCACAAATTTCAAACCACAGTTACAACATTTAATTTCTCATTCGTCCGAACTCGGATTAGAAAAATTTGAAATGCACACGTATTGTTCGAATTTGTTACTGAAAGTACGTTACACGTAACTTTATTTATATCCGATTTTCAACAAATCTTGCCGAATTCACATGTTTTATATTTGAGTTCTCAGTGCTACTTAGTCTTTTTATACTTGTTGTCGTTTAGAAGGCAAATAGTTACATAGATATGTGTTTTCATAACGTGAAAAGTTTAAAAGTGTTGTGTTTAAGTGAATTATGCACCATTGTTTTCTCCTTTTGTCCAGATCCCTTTCCCCTGAATCCTAAAGTCATAGTCATAGATGTGTTAGTTTCTACTGTGTACGTGTGTAATCATAAAAAGTGACTTGAAACATTATTATATTTTAGAAAAATTACATAAATCTCCCCTCACTAATTGATAATTACAAACATCCCCTCAGGGAGTCTATTTGTAAGGTTTACAGGGGCGTAATTGTAAGAATTGTTACACACACAGGGAGTGCAATTGTAAAAAATCTTTAACATGAGGGGGTGAGTTTATGATTATCAATTAGTGAAGGAAAATTTGCGTAATTACCCCATTATCGAGGGACTGCGAGTGTAATATTCCCTATATTTTATGAAGCATAGAAGGATGAAACATGTTAGTTACTGCTAATAAAAAGTTTATTTCATGTATTCATGCAAGTAAAGTAATAATTGAAAAAGAAACATAAAAAGTAGGCTGAAATTGATGTTAGAGCTTGGTAGAGAAATTTAGTCATATAGATAAACGTAAAAAAAAATATTACATTTTAATTGTATCTGTTTTTTCCCCCGTTATTTGAGTTACAAGTTTTTCTTTTATGAATTTAATGAATTATTTCAGTACTTGTAATGTTAGTAGATATTTGAGACTCAATCCTGACAACCTGAATTTCAAGTGCGGCTTGAATGGAAGTCTTGACAAGATTCCTGCGATGATTTCTTCCGGAAGATTGGGAATTTGTTCAATTTTTGGGGTTTTGTTTTGCTGATCGATCATGATATCCCAGAATTGAGGAGGAAATCTCTCGCCCTCCATTGGCTGCGTTGTGATTTTACAAGTTTGATATTTGGGTTTTAAGGGGGCAAATTGCATTTTTGGTCCTATATGTTTGGATTTTCTCAATTTTGGTCTCGTTTGTTACGGAATTCTCACATTATATCCAGTAACTTTGAAAAAATCTCATATTTGGTCCCAACTGAATTTTTCATTCAAAATTTAACGGTCAACTCCTTTAGTCAACATTTTGAACCATTTTTTTAGAGAATTTGCACGTGAATGCACCCACACACGGATTATATTCAATATCACGATAATATTTATTCAATATCACGTGTCACGGATGCACAAAATCTCCCCAAAAATCCTATCAAAGTGTTGTATATTGAAGTTGACCAGTAAATTTTGGATAAAAAATCCTATTGGGACCAAATGTGAGAGTTTTTTTAAAATTATTGGACACAATGTGAGAATGCGTAATGAATCCGAAATTGAAAAAAGCCAATATGGGACCAAAAATCTGATTTTTTCTATTTTAAGGGTTTCAAGGGTTTTGCTCTACAATTAGTGTTTCCAGATACTATTTATAGATGTTTTCTTTCGATAAATTCACATAAAGCACCCTTTGTGTTAGAAAAAGTGCAAAAAGTCCACAATCTCTAAGTCACATAGTTGGACGGAAACGCCCACTGCTCCGATGCTTGAGTCAAGCTCCAACGACTTCAGGGGGGGTCGCCGTCTTAAGGTGATTTACAATTTCTTAAATCGCGCATTAGAATTTCTTAAGTCGCGACTCTACTCATTATCTAAAGTATGTGACGGCAGCGAGGTGGTGGAGGTGGTGTAGCCGACTGGCAAGGTGGTGAACTCATGTAGTTGAACGGCGAGGCGGTGTAGACGGTGGCGGACATGTGATAACCCTCATACAATGTTAGAGGAATGTGGTGAAGCGAAACAGTAAAAAAGTGGAATAAATAAAAGTCTAAGACGCGCTTGTTCTGAAAAAAAGAATCAAAATTGTTGCTCTCACATTCGACTTATGTGACTTAGGTCCACATACGTTAAAATAATAGCAAACAGATTTCCATTTTTCCAAGACGCGATTTTGCAAAATAACAGCTGGTTGTATCCATGGAAGGTCTTCACTATCATGTTGTGCCATTTTTTTACGATCAAATCATATTTATTTTATATTTTTTGCAGTAAGTTTTAGTCATGCTATTTAGGCAAAACTACTTTTTTGGTCCTATAATTATAGGGCGTTGGCACTTTTAGTCTTGTATATTTCATAATTACACTTTTAGTCCTAAAATTCACACTCCCATTTCACTTTTAGTCATTTTTTTTTCACATTTTTTGTCCTGAGTCACATATTTAGTCCTATTTAGCTAAATGTTTTTGCACATTTAGTCCAGCTACACTCAAATTGAAAAATTTAAAAAAAGTTCCAGCTAAATTAATGGTCGGAACTTCGCATGTGCGGTGAACACATGATTTAGCTATTCTTGGTTGAGCTAATTTCCACCTTCTTCTCTGAAATTGAACTGGTAATCGTAAAATTTCACTCTATAGGTTGAGTTTCCACTTGATGTTGAAGGAAATTGAAAAGTAATTGGTTTAATTTTGGATGAATGAATTTGGGAAATGGTACGTTTTTTATTTTATTGTTTTTAAAAAATGCTTTAAATACGTGTGCATCGCACGCGTGAAGTTCCTGGGCAATTTAGCCGAAATTATTAAAAAAAATTCAATTCAACAGCAGCAGGACTAAATATGCAAAAAAAAATTAGATAAATAGGACTAAATGTGTAATTAAGGACCAAAAAGATGATAAGGGACTAAAATTGAAAAAGGGAGTGTCAATTTCAGGGTTAAAAATGTAATTATCAAATATATAGGACGAAAAGTACTAACACCCTATAGTTACAAGACCAAAAAAGTAATTTTCCCTACTATTTAATAAGACTTACTATATATGTGTTATATATATAGAATATTATTAATGTAAAAAGTTGCATAATTACGATAATTAAAGTTGTCTAAACTTTTATTATAAATTCCTAAATATTTCTATAAATTTTCATGATTTCTGTGAAATTAAAATTTCAAATATGGACGGAATTTTCATCAAAATTTTCTTAAATTTACTACCTCGATATCTACATTGATACCATGATTTTAGACCTTGGTCATATCTCTGTTGGAACTTTTATATTTTCAAAATACTTAATACATAATATTTAAATTATTTAAATTATAAAAGTGTGGTTTATTTAATTAATATAGCCGTTGGAAGGCTGCGTGAATTAATTGTTCAACGTAGCTGTTGGAAATATTTATAGAACTCTTGGAAAATCATCACACCTCTTCAAGTTAAATAGCCGTAAGTATATATAGACACATACGGTGAGTGGATTAAATATAAGAGGGTGATACATAGAAATTCAATATACAGATTTCTTAATCTTATGTGATTTACAAGAGATACATAGACAGAAACTTGGGAATTAAAAGGAAATCATTGCCTCTTTTCTTTCCTTATTTTCTTTGAAACTCTCGGCATGTTCTTTCTTATTTCGTTGATCTATAATGGGTGATTAGTGTATCTATTCATAGAGTGCAGTTTATGGAATAAAATTTCGTGTTGGGTTTGTATCCCGGGAACAATCATATTTTCCGAGAAGCACCTGCATAGTGGGGAAATTGTTGTTCTTAAGAAAGTATCTTAAGTGATACGCATAGCCCAATTCGTTTTTCTTATTTGCAGATTCGTTCTTGATCATTTGAGGGAATATCACCAACAATCTCTACACTGATACCCATTACAGACCGTAAATTTACTTCTTTTTTTTCATGCGAAAGATGGGGGTGCCTTATTGACTCCAACTCGATCGATTGGCTTCCTGTTCATTCAAGAGTATCCAACTCCGATTGATATACTCTTTAGCCAATTGGTCGGCTACTTGATTAGCTTTGCGCGGATGTGGTAGATTTTCACTTCCCAATCTTTGTTTAATATGTCCTGAATTTTCTGGATAATGTCGAAGTGATGATGTACAACACATGCGTCCTCAATACTTCTCCAAGCCACCAAGCAGTCTGTCTCAAGGATGAGTTTCATATACTTTTCTCTCCATGCGATTTCCAATTCCCTTAGAATAGCCAGTAATTCTGCCTCTAAAGGTGTATGTTGCCCAACTGCTCCATTAAAGCCTCTAATCCACTTTCCATGATGGTCTCGAAAAATTCTCCAAGCCCCGTGGTTCCAGTTCCGTCATTATTCCTTTGTTGAACTGCTGCGTCAACGTTGATCTTTATGACTCCTCGACCCGGTTTATTCCAGCCTACATACTCCGTGTCATTTGTCAAATTTCACGTGCCATTTGGCAGCTGCCTAGCCTCTGTCACTCACCTTCGGATCACATCCATATCCAGATGGGGTAACTTGAACTTGTCTGTGAAGCGCTTCATTTCAACCCTGCTACATTAAGTTAACTATTTCAAAAAAGGCAATATCCCAAGTGTCACCCCATATAAACCTGTTACTCGGTGTGGTCAAGTTCCAGTCTACCCATTCTTTGGAATTGAGAGAAATGATGAATCACTCCCCGCCAAATCTCTTAAACCCATCCACAGTCCCTAAGGGCGTGTAAACTTGTCTCCTCAAGGCATTCACAGTATTCACACTGCTTCGAGAGCTATGCGATGGCGATAAAAAAGCAAGTTTGTCATAACTCGGTCATGTCTCAAGAGCCACATTAAAAATTTCCTCCGGTAGATGCCCTTTGAAGGCCAAATGCGTTGCCCCCCTTTGTTATCATTCCCCACGCCAAATCTGCCCGTAAGACAATCATACCCGCTTTTGTAGGTATACTTTTCGTCAGCCATATACTTCCAAATGGGAGTATCAGAAGCCCTGCCCGATGTGTCCAGCCTTATTGAATTCATTTCAGTCTTCACTTGATCGGCAAGGAGTCCCAATCTGTTCCATTTTCATCCATTGTTCGAACACCAGTAACTAGCCACTGTTCTCTTCTTCTCTTGTTCATCCAACTCAATATCGAGTCGATGAGCTAGGTTCGTCATTCCCATCTAATGGTCAATCCAAAATTTAGTCAAGTTACCGTTACTCACTTTCCATCTTATTTCTTTTTCGAGTAACGAAAAAGCTGCTTGTATGCTACGCCAAGTATGAGACATAACTCCTCGCACTCCTGCCCATTCTCGAAAAATATATTTATGTGGTAAGAGTTTAACCCACAATCTCTACTCATTTGTAATAAGCTCCCACACTAATTTTCCCTAATATGCTAAATTCATGTCCCCAGTTTTGCAAATCCCTATACCCCCTTGATCCTTTTTTGTGCACACCTGATTCCAAGATAGAAGTTGCAATCAATCTCTGTCCTCCGAGCCTCCCAAAGAATCTCCAGTTGGCTTGTCTATCTCATCACAAGTCCCCAAAGAAATTAGAGATGCTTACATGTGATAAGAGGGAATAGAAGCGGTAACATATTTAATTAGAGTGCTTTGCCCAGCAATGGATATATGTTGACGTTTCCACCCTTCGAGGTGCCTTTTAACCTTGTCGATCAGGAATGTGTAGTCTTTTACAAACTCTAGAGTGATGCAGCGGAACCCCTAGGTACTTCCTGAGATCATTAGTATAATGTTCAATTTTGCGTACGCCGCTAGAGCCCGACCTAAGTGACCTAGGACATTACTTGAAACATTAATACGGGATTTGGTCAGATTGACTTTTTGGCCTGACATTTTGCAATATTCACTACAACAAAAATCCTATATGGGCCTATATGGGGACACAAATAAGTGCCCCAATATGAGTGATATCGGGACACTTACATTTTCTGGGGCACTTATGATAAGTGTCGCCTGTATGCGCATAGCACAAAGTTTCGGGACACTTAAAGTTTAAAAATTTAATAATAAGCAATAAACCGACACTTATTTGTGTCTCGAATTAACTGTAGGGACACATTGTAATGTCATTTTTGAGATTTATAGGCACATGTATGTGTCCTTATAGGATTATGTGGACAGACGTTGACATCTTTAGTGGCACACGTAAGTGTCCCAAAAGGGTTTTTAAGACACTTGCTAGAGGCACTTACAATGAATTATTAATTTTCTCATGAAAACGCGCACAACTGTCTGTTCAGCCGAGAAGCTCCCAAAGTTGCTGAAATTTTGAATAACTTTTCATTTCTCCCTAAAGTTTCCTATTCTATTAAATAGTTTATCGAAAGTGTGTGCTTGTGTTGCCTCCTAATTTATCCCTTCGCATATTTCCGGCGTCAGTTATTACCTTGTCAAATATAAGTCTAAGAATATAACAAATTAAACTCAACATCCAAAGATTCATACAATTAAGTCTTATCAAATTTGATTCCAATATGGCTTGTAATCAAGATAGAAGTCCATAGTTAGTAAAATACGGGACGGGTATTAAACGCCAAATTATATGTACGAGTATTATTGGAATTTTTATTCAAAAGTACGTTGAAAAAATCGATGTAAAAATACGCAAATGAGAAAAATAAGTTTTAGAATACTCAAGCATTTTATATGCATACACAATATTCCTTTTTGTTTTGCTGTGTATTGTATAAATTTTCTCTCTCTAGATAGTTTTCTCTCCTCCCCTTTTCGTACAGTATGAACAGTGTGCCACCTCCCATCTCCGTTGAGGAACAAGATTTGGGTGAAAGAAGTAAAAAGAAAGTTAGAGCAGCCACTCCACCCTTTGATCCATCAGTTAATGAGCTTCATAATGGGCAAAGCACTAAACCATCCTACCTTAGTAAGCTTGCCGGCCAGTATGAGAAGAAAGCCCCTTTACGTTTTGACGAACTGTCCTTGTCATCCTTGACAAATGCTGAAATTATCCCACCATCAACCGACAAGCCCTTTTCAAGACTTGTTCTGGACTCGGCTTATGTCCGCGAGGTTAAAGAAGCTTGGGAAGAAAATTCCATCATCATAAAGATTCAAGGTAAGGCGCTGCATTACAATATTCTCTCAGCCAAACTTGAAACTATGTGGAAACTCGGAGGCAACTTTGAAATGTTGGACGTTGGATATGGGTGTTACATCCTCAGATTGGATAATAAAGAAAAGGTTGAAGAGATTCTAACAGGTGGCCCATGGATTGTTTTCAACTACTACCTTAGTGTCCGAAAATGGTTTCCAAAATTCAGGGCCTCCAAGGACAAAGCCTCGACTATCATTACGTGGGTTCGCGTCCCGGAATTGCCGGTTAAGTTTCTTAGAACTAAAATTATTCACCTAATAGCAAAGAGCATGAGAGTTCCATTTAAAGTTGACTACCATACTCACTCAGCCCTTCGTGGTAAGTTTGCTAGGTTTTGTGTCCAACTTGATCTTGATAAACCCTTGCAAAGCAAAATAGAAGTGGATGGAGAAACGTACAATCTTGTGTACGAAAATCTTCCCGTCATTTGCTTTGAATGCGGGAGAGTGGGCCATAAACCCCAAACATGCCCTACTTTGCTTCGTGTTAATGCGTCAATGGAGGAAAAAGCGAAAGAACATGTCGGCGCGATCTCCATGGATGACGGCAAAGGTGCTGCAGAAAGTAATGAGGATAAGCTATATGGAGCTTGGATGCAAGTCCCTAGGCGTAACCCTAGAGGACAAGTCAACAAAAAAGAAAATAAAATAGCTAAAGACAACTTGAGTACTAAAGGGGTTCAGAATCCTTTTAATGCTTTGCATGAAGAGGGGAGTCCTAGCCAATCAAAATCGGATTCAATCAATGATGTTGGGGATGGGGAGCACCTAAACCCTAGGAAAAGGATCCTTCATGCAAAAGGAGCTGACAAAGGGGTGGCAAAGACTTTCCTTAAAAAGAATGATAACAAAAAGGGGGGCTTTGGGTCAGCTAAGGGGCAGATGCCTAAAGGGAGTAACAATATCCCCAAAAATCTGCATGGTAGGAAGGAAAAAGATAAACTTTTTGAATTTGGAAGTACTAGCTCCCCTTCTTCAAACTCGGTTTTGAATCCCCAGCCAAACCACTACACAAATCCTATCTCTTCTGAAAATACAAACTCATCATCCACTTCTAACCTTGAAATTCCCGCTCAACATCCTTTGCCTCTTCAAACGGATGGATTTAGACCAAGAGGAAAATCAGCAACTCTTCACCCATCTGGAGTCAATGGATCATCCCCTCTATATTTTGATCATGATTCTGATCATAAAAGGTGTAACAATGACGACCATCAACCAATTCTTTCATCAGATTCGGGTCGAGAGCCAGTTCTCCCACCCGATAGGGGAACCCCTTCGGAGCTTCCAGATGAACATCTCCCTGACCGAGCTAGAGATGGAAAGACAACAAGCAATTGTGAGGCTCTTGTTAGCTCAATTGAGCAGGATATGGAGATGGGGGGCTGCTGAACCCGCCACGGCCATAGGCGACTTGAGAACTCCGCCGATGAAGATTCTTACGTGGAATTGCCAAGGGGCCGGCACTAGTAATTTTCGGAGGAACTTCCGTGAAATGGTGTCGACACATCATCCCGATGTTGTCTATCTACTTGAAACAAAAGTTTCGGAAGAAAGGGCCATCCAAATCTCGACTCATTTGGGATTTTCAGACGTGTGTAGAGCTCCTACTGTGGGGCGGGGCGGCGGAATATGGCTCTTGTGGAACAGCGATGAAATCCGAGTGCAAATTACCTCGGTGAATGAGCAAGCCATTCACGCGATTATCGGGCCAAGATTGGGTACGAGTTGGTTAAGCTCGGGTATTTATGCGAACCCAAGGGGAAGTGAAAGAGAGAGTCTTTGGATGGATTTGGAATCGGTGAGCAACCAATATGACCTTCCGTGGCTTGTTACCGGGGATTTCAATGACATCATCGCGGCTAATGAAAGAAGAGGAGGAGCTACTCCTAGTGCATCAAGAAGTTTTCGTTTTAATGAGATGATCAATGCTTGCAACCTTATGGATTTGGGTTTCCAAGGACCCAAATTCACTTGGAGAAGGACTTGTGGGGGTCAAGTCACCATGCGGGAACGTCTTGATCGCTCTCTTGCTAATGAAGCTTGGCATTTAGTTTTCCCGGAAGGTACGGTTCTTCATCTCCCTCGTACCCACTCGGACCACCACCCTATACTTACTTGTTGTCTCGGGATACCATCTCGTCCCAGTAAGACTCGTCCTTTCCGTTTTGAACTTGCATGGACAACGGATCCTTCTTGTGAAAGTATTGTGGAAGATGTTTGTGCAGAATCCTTTTCCATTGAAGAAACTGTGTCTAAACTCCCTTCTAAAATGAAGATTTGGAATAAAAATACCTTTGGGAATGTGTTTGTTCGAAAAAGGAATATTTTGGCTAGGATAGCGGGCATCCAACGGACCCTTGCTTCGTGTGAGTATCCTTATCTTCACATCCTTGAGAAAGAGCTTCTTAGAGAATATAATGCGGTTATAAGACAAGAGGAGATGTTATGGTTCCAAAAATCGAGGGTTAAATGGCTCTCCCATGGTGATGGCAATTCTAAGTTTTTTCATGCTACTACCGTGGTTCGGCGTCGACGAAACAAGGTGGATATGTTGAAAGTGGATGGCACTTGGGTCACGGACAGTGGTCGTCTCAAAGACCATGTTAATGATTACTTCGCCTCCTTATTCTCCCTTCCAAGGTTGGACGAGAATTTTACGCTTCAACTTAATTCGAGACAAAGGAAGTTAAGAGAAGAGCAGAAGGATCGGCTTGGTGAAACCCCATCTTTTGAAGAAGTTCACTTGGTGGTTAAGTCAATGAGCCCTTAAAAGTCACCGGGACCGGACGGTTTGCAAGACTTTTTCTATCAAAAATATTGGAACCATCTCGGGTGCTCGGTAGTGGAGTTTGTCAAGAGAGCTTTCCGTACCGGTCGTCTCGAAGAATCGATTGGGGATACCTTTATTTGTTTAATTCCGAAGGAGAACTCGCCCTCCTTGATCAAGCAATTCCGTCCCATTGCTTTATGCAATGTCTTATACAAAATTGTCACAAAATGCATTGCTTCGAGGCTTAAACCATTTATGAAGGATTTGATCTCTCCACTCCAAAGTAGCTTCATTCCGGGTCGAGGAACTCAAGATAATATCCTTGTTATCCAAGAGATCCTCCATAGCCTAAGACGTTCCAAAAAGAAAACGGGAGGTATGATTATTAAACTAGACTTGGAGAAGGCTTATGATAGAATCAATTGGGAGTTCCTTGAGCAAACTTTGTATTTTTTCGAACTCCTTCGCAATCTGATTTTACTCATCATGTGGTGCGTGAAATGTGCACAGCCTCGGGTATTATGGAATGGAGAACCCCTTCCCCCCTTCTCGCCTACTTGTGGTTTAAGACAAGGAGATCCTTTATCTCCTTACCTTTTTGTTATGTGCATAGAACGATTGTCGTATCTTATTGAGCAATCGGTGGAGGAGGGGTCTTGGAAACCACTCTCGGTTTGTCCAAGAGGTCCGAAGCTTTCCCATATTTTTTTTGCGGATGACTTGTTATTTTTAGCTCAAGCTACTAGAGAGAATGCAATCACAATTGACAAGTTGATGAGGGAATTTAGTGCTTATTCGGGGCTCATTGTGAATAAGAACAAATCTCGGATCTTTTTCTCTAAAAACACTAGAAGAGGTCTAAGTAGATCAATCGCTCGGATTTTGGAGTCTAGTTGTACCTCGGACTTGGGTAAATATTTGGGAGTCCCTCTAGTCCATGATCGCGCTTCACCGAGGCTCTATCAAGAGCTTATAGACAAAGTGCAATCTAGACTTTCAAATTGGAAAGCCAAGTTACTTAGTCTTGCGGGGCAAACTACCTTGATCCAGTCGGTCACCACGGCTATGCCATCTCATGTCATGCAATCCGCATGGCTTCCCACATCGATCTGCAACAAGCTCGATAAAATGAACCGGTCCTTTTTGTGGGCGACGGAAATACAAAGAAGTTACACCCTATCAAGTGGGATAAGATTACTAAACCAAAAGATGAAGGTGGTCTTGGCATTAGGGAAGCTAGAAACATCAATGCTTCCCTTCTCGCGAAAGTGGGATGGCGTCTTATTACTCGGGAGCCTTGTCTGTGGAAAGACCTTTTTTGGAAAAAATATATGAAGAAACATGAGTTACTTGATTGTTCGCTTGTTAGTGGATCTTCACGTCAATGGAAGGGTATTGTTCGTAGTACGAAAATGGTTGAAGATAACATCCGTTGGAAAATTGGAACTGGAGATGTGGTCTCCTTTTGGTTTGATCGTTGGCTTGGTAAAGAGTATATTTGTGATCTTTTGGAAAATCCCATATTTAACAATGAGCTCGAACTTCGAGTTTCAGATATTTTAGGGGAGGATAGAGTTTGGCAACTTGAGAGAATTAACACTCCCATCCCCCAAAGTGTTATTGACCGAATTAGAGGGATAGTAGTCCCTTTGGATGGTTTAGCCCAAGATAAAAGAATTTGGAGCGCTACAAGAAACGGGCTATTTACATGTAGAAGTGCTTATTCGGCAATCACCAAGGTGGAGAATCAGGTTAATCTTGGCGATTGGAAATGGATTTGGAAAGGTAGGTGTCCTCTTAAGTTTAAAATGTTCATTTGGCAATTCCAACATAATGGAATTGTTACAAACTCCATGAGGTTCGAGAGGCATTTAGCAAACTCGGATTTGTGTACTAGATGCCTTTTATCAAGGGAGGATCCTATACATGCTATCCGAGACTGTAACATTGCCAAATCCACGTGGGATTTTGTGGTTCCCCCATCACAACTTCAGAATTTCATGGCCACCCCATCGGATATTTGGCTCAAACAGAACATGAACGTGCATATGAGTAATACCTTACTCCCTACAGTATCTTGGAACAAAGTCTTCCTGGCTACAGTTTCGGTTCTATGGAAAGCTCGCAACAAGTTCACTTTTACGGGGAACTCCTCTACCTTAACGGACATACTTTTTGAAGTGACGAGATTGGCTCTCGATCTATGTCAGGCCTTTCCGGATCCCGCCTATAAGCAAAAGGCGGTTAGGGGTCCGATGAAATGGGAGAAACCACCACCGGGATGGTGGAAATTAAATACAGACGGGAGTGTTATGGGAAACCTGAAGAGTGCGGCTGCGGGGGGCTGATTCGTGATGAGCATGGTACTTGGGTTGTGGGATTTAGCCATAAGCTCGGATCTTTCACGATTACGGAGATCGAGCTTCTTGCCCTTCGTGAAGGCTTAGCTTTGGCTTGGGAAAGACGCTTTGAGAAAATTATCGTAGAAATTGACTCGGAAGTCATTTGGAAACTTGTTAAAGATGGCAATGTTGACCCCCATCCTCTTGGCAACATAGTTTTGGACTGTCGTATGTTGATCAACATGCCATGGGAGTGCGAGTTCACGCATATTTTCAGAGAGAAGAACTCTTGTGCAGATTCATTGGCAAAGATGGGCCAAGCTATGGAGGTTGGAAGACACATTTGGAATACTCCCCCTGAGGAGCTGTCTGTTCTCATTAGGGATGAGATGTAGTTAGCTTTACATCTCTTGCTGCTTTTCTTTAATTCTGCTTTAGTTTGTAATGGCCTTGTTTTCACCAAAAAAAAATAAATAAATTTATATGCATACACAATGTCACAAACAATGCACACAATTCAAGAAAATTAAGTGTCCCATGCTTTGCCACGTTGTTATCAAGCTTATGGCCTATTGTTACACAACCATATTACAAAGAAGTCCCTCAATTCTATTCAAGGTCAAAGTTCCACTTTTCTGTTGGCTTTTTCAGTCATTATACAATTAGAAAATTTCAGAAACATAAAAAGATCACTTATGTTCATTTATTCTTTGATTTCAAGATGGAGCAGCTCGAGTGAAATAGAGTCAAGATGTCTAAAAGAGAAGGAAAAAGTAGAAGGAAGCTTACCTCCGTAGTTTTGGCTCTCGCTTTCAACAGATGTAGAAGAAGAACAGAAGGAGATTTACCATTAACCCTATTCTTTTTCAATAATATCACTTTTTATTGGTAAAACTTCTTCCTCATCTTTTCTTCTTCTGCCTGTGTACTTTGCCGTCTTTTTTGGGAGTGAAATACGGGACGGCGTTAAAAACGCTGATAAACGTCTTCCTCCAAAAAAGCTAATTACTTGGTCAATCAAAAAATCTGTACAAAAACAAGAATTTTTTCTATTAAAATTTGTATTAGAGAGTTTTATTACTAAAAATCTACTAGCAAACAAGATATTCGTCAAGAAATTTAAAGGGCAAAAAAGAGAGCAAAGAGATAGATATGCAAACCGCTAGAATACTGTAGATTTAAATGCAAATCAGTGATGCTATCATCTAAAAGAGAAGCATAGCTCTATTGCCAAGCAAAGAACGAGAGTGCAAGAGAAAGCTATAAAATTACGAAATTTAAGTTAAACCCTAAATTTTTAGATTAATTAGAAAATAAAATTGGAGAAGATAAAGAGGTAATTAGAGAAAGTGATTGAGAAAGAGAGATTTTACATGGTTTGGTGGAGAAGATGGGCACCATCATCGAGGGGACGTTTGCACAAATAAGCTCCATTTGCACATCATGGAAGGTTTTAGACCTTTTATAATTGTTATCTCCTTTTCCATTGTAGAATGACTAAAAACTCCCCCACTTGAAGAAGTGTGATTCCCACTTGAAGAAACGTGTTTCCTGTAAAACGTGATTTTTAACTTTTTTTAATTTTTTTTTATATGAGGAGTCTAATTACATAGAAACTCTTTCTCCCCTAAAGCCCAAACCCATGCCCCTATTCGGATACTGCAAAGGAGCGAGAAAAAAGAAGAAGCATCCGACCGATACTGTCTCCTACCATAGACACCGACCGATACCGAGAGTCCCGAGAAGAAGCTCAACTGACCGAGAAGAAGAATCAACCGACGGAGAAGAAGATACCGAGAAATCGAGAAGAGATCTGGAGAAGAAGAAGGAGCGCGAGACCACCGGAGATACCGAATCTTCGAAGCGAGGCAAGACCACTAGAGAAGAAGAAGATTCCGGCACCGGAGGAGAAGAAGTTACCGGTGAGGCTCTAATTTAATTTTTTTTAAGCACATTTAAATTTTAGGGTTTATGCAATGTTAAGGATTTTTTTCATTTTATGCGTTTGCAGTAAATGGATGCTCCATGTCGTCTTGAATGTTCATCGGTGACTGAGAACGAGCCTTCTACCTCGTCGGCACCCCCTGTAAGTAAAAAATTGTTCCATTTGTTTATAATGCTTTCGTGGAGAAGGGGAAATTAGGAGAGACCATGTGGACATAATTGTCAAGCTTTCCTCAAATATAAACCCACTGCCATGATTCTTCTGTTTTGGATTTATGATCAAATGGATGAATTGATAAGGATTTATTGATCAAATGATGCATGCTTTAAATTTGCTTAGTGAGAATATAATAAAGTGAAATGACTTCGTTGAGTGAAAACGAGAGTGTGATTAGGTGGTTGAATGTGGAAGCGATGTGCATGTGTTTTTGGCTGAAATAACGTGTGTTCCAGTATTGCAAGAAGGGTGTCAAATTGCTTTGGGGAATAGTTTGTATTTTCTTCTTACTTTATTCTGTTGCAGTCCTTATAATGATTTCGTGGAGAAGGGGAAATTAGAAGAAACCATGGGGACATAATTGTCAAGTTTTCATCAAATATAAACCCACTGCCATGATTCTTTTGTTTTGGATTTTTGATCAAATGGATGAATTTATAAGGTTTCTAAAAATGGAGATTTGTAGTGGACCGACAGTAGTGATGGTGGAAGTGATTAGCCACTTTGTATTGAATACCATTTTGTTAGTTAATTAATTTAATATTATAAACGTATTTATGAATATGACATTCTATCACCGTAGATTCAAGAACTTTGTAAGTGGAATGATGAAAATGGATTGAAAACTTTGTAATTGGAATGATGAAAATGATGATGGATAGGACCTCTGTGTGGACTTTCAATAGTGATGATCTCTTATGGCAACACCTTAAGTTCAATAGTGATGATCTCTTATGGTAGTTCAATAATCGATTTCAATATGCTAGTTCATAGCTATCATTTTTCTGTATGCTATTTGGTTGTTATTATATTTTAAGAGTTTTCAATTGCCTTTTTCAGGTCCCCACTCTTTATTTGGCCGTTGAAGAATGTAATTTCAAGGGTAAAATCAACACTTATTGTAAAATGGCCGAAGAATGCTTATTCATCGAAAAATGTTTGAGCGACCATTCTGATGGGATGAACTGGTTGAGGAATTCTCAGTTCAGTCCATTATTTGATGCCGCTCCCCACACGGAGATGATCTTAATTCCTTTGTGGATTCTTCTAAGCCGCAAAGTGAAGTCTCCCAAAAAATCGGAGATTTGGTTTGTTTTAAATGGAGTTCCCATTCGGTATTCTCTGATGGAGCATGCCTTAATTAGTGGGTTGAACTGTGCCGAATATCTGAAGGAAGGACCTATCCCCGCAGTGGGAAAAGAAAACTTTTGTTTAAGATTTTTTGACACGAAAAAGGTCACATTAGAAAGTATAAGGGAAATACTTGCAAATGTTAAAATTCCCAAAGAAGTTGAGTCTCCCACCGACGATGGTGATAGAAGTTTAAGCATTCTTAGGCAAGGGGGCCGGGACATGGTCAAGGACAAAAAGTTGAAGCTGTCGTTGCTATAGATATATCTATTGGGCTCGGTGTTATTTTACGGTGGAAATGAAAATGCAAAAATAGATTCCACACTAATCCAAATAGTGGAGAATCTAGAGTTTGCAAAATCGTATCCGTGGGGTCGTCGTTCCTTTGGGTTTCTGATGGAGCACGGGACAAGTTTGGACATGGCACAGAAGAAGTTGTCCAGAAACCCACAGTGAAAATGTCCCGGTTTTATCATACTTCTGATGGTAAGTCCTTTAATGATGTTTTACTATATTGCAAACCGTGACTTTTATTTTGGGAAATATATAAACTGATAATTTGTTTTTTTTTAATTTTATTTAGCTTCTTCCTTTCGAGTGCATGTCCGTCCTATCACCTGCTATTAGGCAATTGAGGGAGAATGTGAACCCCACATTGCCCCGAATGTGCAAGTGGACGACGAAGCCCAAAGTGAAGAAACAATTTCCGAGTTTCGACCAGTTGCTTAAATTGGTCGTAAACACGAAGGTTGGTATTAACTTTTTGTGCACATTATGTTTTTGCAATTAATATGCATAATGGGTTTTCTAATTTATTATATTGTGCTTAAATTTTTAGGACATTTCAAGCATAATAAAGCCCACTCCGGAGGAACGCACTTCAATCAACATGGAGTTTTCTCCTTTCAAAGCGAAAAACTCCGTAGGGGACCCGACCACTGATGTGTGGACTGCAATGTTGGAGACAGGGGGTAGAATTCTATTTGAAGATATGTACCTCACTGATGTGGTCGGTAAATGTTCTTCACTCGGATTGGACAGAGTGGAAGACATTAGTGATCCTCTGCTCGAAAGCGATCCATGTGCCTCATTAGCCATTCCGCACAACAACATTCCATTGTTATCCTCCATCCCCCATCCTGAAAGGGCTCCCGGTCATTCAACGGAACCTAACAGTGAGGTTTTAAGAATGTTTAGTGAGATTTTGGAAAAAATTTCTGATATGGACTCAAGAGTGGATGGTAGGCTAGCCAGCGTAGAAAATAGGCAATCAAATGTGGATGCTAGGCTAGCCAGTGTAGAAAATATGCTATCAAACGTAGAAAATTAGTTAGGTATTTTCCGAAGATTTCAGAGGGATGATGAACCCGTTTCTGGTGTTGCTCCTGATGTACCAGTTGATGGTTCCGTCAGCCCTTGTTTTCATAATGAGCTGGCTCTTGTGGTTGATGAGGTCGTTGGTGGGGAGGAAGAGGTTGCTAATGCCCTAATGAACTTGAAACACGAGAAGATCCCGCCTGTAGCTATTGATCGCGAGCATCCAAAGAGGGAGCGAAAAAAGGGCAGGCTTCTTGTGTCACCATATACTGAGTTAGCACCAACTAAGAAGGTAATACAGTCAAAATTTATTTAGTGAATTTATTTTTTGTACGATATATTTGTCTTTCTTATGCATAATGTGTTTTAACTTCAGGAGTCAAAATTTATTTAATGAATTTATTTTTTGAACGATATATTTGTCTTTCTTATGCATAATGTGTTTTAACTTCAGGTAACCAAAGCTGCTGTTATGGACTCTGAATATGGAGGCCAGTTGGAGGAACTGAAGGTGGACATGGATGCGACTCCGTTGTCATCTTTTCATGAGCAAACTGGAAAAAGAAAGATGACCGAAGAAGAGAAGGAAACTGGGCTTAAAAAGGTCAAGGTGGAGGAGGATACATTGGATGAGAATTATTATTGTCAGTCTCTGACCCGAAATGAGCTAAAGCAATATTCCAGCGCCATGTCCCCTAAGTTGCCGACTGACAAAGTAATGGTGAGTTTGAATGACCTTTGTGTAAAAGCGGGTATCCTTCGATGTTTGAAACCTTGAGGATGGCTTGATGATGAAGTCATTAATTTTTACCTCATGTTATTGACTGAAAGGCAATCGAGGGAGCCGGAGAGGTACTTGAGGTGCCATTATTTTAATACTTGCTTTTACGTAAAGTTGAAAAACGCTAATAGTTTCAAGAGTATGGAAAGGTGGGTAGATTCAAACATTTCTCTTGTTGTCTGCAATGCAATCTTTGTCCCCATCCACGATAGTGTTCATTGGGCTTTAGCTATTATCAACCTGAAGGAGAAAAAAATGCAGTTTGTTGATTCGCTTGGTCCTCACAGGGCTGATAATGGGGTTTTTAACTTGCTGAAAAACTATCTTGTCCAATACGTGAGGCAAAAATCTGGACAAGATTATGATTTAAATGGTTGGGATGAGGAGATTGTCAGTACCATGCCTCGACAGCAAAATGGCGACGACTGTGGCGTGTTCATGCTCAAGAACGTCGACTTCTTTTGTACTTGAGAACAGTTTAGACATTTGAAAAATTATAACTCGGAGCGCATGGTATTGTTCAGAAAGAAGATTGCATTGGAGATTTTGAGCAAGAGAGTTGTTTGAATAATAATTGTATTATCTTGTTAAAAATGTATGGCAATATTGTAAATGGAATTTTATTTTATATGAAGCATCTGTTGAGTCATTTGATTTCGATATTGGATTGTAATGTTGTTATCTTAAAATTAATTGTAGATGCATTGTGTGAATTCTTGGTATCTGAAATTGTAAATGTTGTTAACGAAAATGTTCAGGATACATTGGATGTTGACGAGGCATATTATTTTGTGGCTCTCACCGCAGATGAGGAGAGACAGATTTCAGAATCCATGTCCGATCCCCGTAAGGCCAACTCATTGATGAGTATATCTTATGGTAAGATAGAGAAGAAAATTAGTACAAGCAGCTTGAAACTGTTGAAACCACTGGGATGGCTTGATGATGAAGTATGTAATGCCTACCTCATGTTATTGAGAAAAAGAGAGTTGAGGGAGCCAATGAGGTACTTGAAATGCCATTTGTTTGCTACTTTCTTTTATCCAATATTTAAAAATAGAGGTTTTCAGTCGGTGAAAATTATGACAAATGCTAGAACTTCGGCCGTTGATTATAGTCTCTTTGATTGTGATAAAAATTTTGTGCCGATCCGCGATAATTTGCATTGGACGTTAGCAATTATCAACCCTAAGGACAAATTATGGAGTATATTGATTCACTTGGTCCTAATCGGGGTGATAATGAAGTTTTTAACTTGCTAAAAGATTACATAGTCCAATACGTGTAACACGAATGTGGAGAAAATATTGATTTGAGTGGTTGGGAGTACAAGATTGTCAGCAACATGCCTCTACAGGAACAAGAGTACGACTGCGGTGTGTTCATGCTCAAATACGTGGACTTCTTTTGTATGAGGGAAAAGTACAGACGTTTGAAAAAATTTAGCCATACTCACATGACATATTTTAGAAAGAAGATAGCCTTGGAAATTTTGCACAATTTCGTTGTTTGAGGAACATACTTGTATGTATTTGTATTATCTTGTAAAAAATCTGCACCATTATTGTAAATGAAGTTTTATTTCATATTATCTTTGATTCACATGTTGGATATTAGTATATCTGTCTAAAAAATAAAGTAATTGCCATATTAGGGAAATGTGGGTAAAAAAATTCGTTGCGAATATTGACAATTATAAAACAATATATACACGGCACCGTGGTGCCGAGTACTGGCACCAGGTGCCACATTTTTAAAATTTTTCAATATTTTTATTTTTCATATTTTTAATTTTTAATTTTTTCGAATATTGCAATACTGAACTAAGTATCGCAATGTTAGCTACTTGGCTATTGAGATACATGGGTCTCGTATCGCGGTATTCCCTACAGCGATACTGCTATACTAAACTCCTGTATCTCCGTATTTCGTAAAAATCCTAAGCTTTTGGGTATATCAGGCGATACCGAGATACTTGAATCGGTATCGCGGTATTTAGTAGTCCAATACTACGATATAGGGTCCCGTATCGCAGTATGGATGATATTGTAATAAATCAAGTACCCCATATTTCCGAATACTGCGATACGGGACCCTATATCATAGTATTGGAGTACTAAATACCGCGATAGCGATTCATGTATCTCGGTATCGCCTGATATACCCAAAGGATTTTTATGTAATACGGCGATATAGGGTTTCAGTATAGTCGTATAGCTGTAGTGAATACCGCGATATGAGACCCCTGTATCTCAGTAGCCAAGTAGCGAACACTACGATACTTAGTTCAGTATTGCAGTTTTCGAAAAAAATGAAAAATAAAAAATATGAAAATTTTTGATTTTTTTTTTGGAATTGGTAATGTATAAATAAGGTAATGTATAAAACTTAAAAAATAAACAAATGCTCGGCACCATGGTGCCAATTTGTAGAAACCATGGTGCCTAGTTTCAATTAAATAGCCCCCCCCAGACCAGACGCGCGAAAGAAAGAACAGACGGGAAATTGCAAATTAAAACCATCAAAGCAAGCGACAACTTCCATCGTTCCTTCCATCAACTCAGTCTTCCATCAAAGCACGCTCCCTCTATCGTCTCGCCTTCAATCAACTCACTCTTCCATCAGCGCAAGGTTTACAATCGTAAACAAGGTCTTCAATTGTTTTGTTTGGCCTTTTTTAACGCATGAATTTTGCATAATACGTGTTGTTGTTGTTTTTCGTTGTGATTAGCTTTGGGGTTTTCTGTTTTAGAATTATAAATTAATTATTGGGCATGCTTGTGTGTTAATTAATTGCTAGAATGTACATGCCTACATAATGAAGGCAAGGTGTTCGACGAAATACCTGATGGAGATTTTATTGTTTCGTTGTGATTAGATGTAGGGTTTTTTGATTTAGAATTGCAAATTGATTATTGGGCATGCTTGTGTGTTAACTTATTACTAGAATGAAGATGCCTACATAATGAAGGCAGGGTGTTCGACGAAATGCCTGATAGAGATGTTCCAACTGTTTTCTTGTTATTTTCTGGATTTTCTGAAATACATTTTGTATATGATAATGCAGGTGTCATTTTTGCTTCGTATCATCCCAGTATATTCCGCTTTTGTCTTCTAAAACATGGGACGAAAGGGCGGTGAACCTTCAACAAAATTGGAGATTGTACCTTCAACTGGTGATAGTAGCCCCCTAGTTGTGATGAAATACCCAAAAATAAAGAATCCCACTTCAAAAATGCAATACTGAAGAAGTTACCGTGTTACCCCTCCCGATACATGGATCACGACGCTATGATGGCGATTGGTATTGATTTACACAGTTTTGTTGCAAAGTTGGATGTCATGGGTTGGAAGGAACTATATCGGATGGATGAACCGAGTTACCACCTGCTCACGTAGGATTTTTTAAGCACCTTTGAGTGTGGTGATGATACAGCACATTTTAGAATCGCCAATAAATCCTATGTGAAGTCAAAACAGGAGATCGCAAAAATATTTGGTTGGCCGACAAATGACACCCAGTCCCGACTTGAAGCAAACGAGGATGCATTTTGGCAGGAAATTACTTGGCTACCTAACGAGAAGTTTTCGGGACACACGGCTAAGGCCACGGATCTTGTCGACTATTATCTCCGGTATTTACATCGAATCTTGGCATTCACAATTTTTGGGCGAGGGTGTAGCGGTAAAGTATCCACATCAGAACTTGGAGTTCTGTATTACTTTCAAACCGAGAAACGCATGAACTTGACAAATATTTTATGGGAGAGATTTGTTCAAGTGTCGAGACAGAATAAGGGCCAACTACTGATGGGTGGTCTTATTACACGCATTGCTGAGCGGATCGGGGTGTTCGATTGAAATAAGACCGATCAAATTCCAATTCAGGGTCCGATGACAGTTGATACGTACCAGCTTGCTGATATGCACCTACTGAAGCAGAGCTGATTAGGCCGCGGTTTCATCAGAGTGCCTCACCCTTTGGAGTAGACTGATGCGGCGACTAAGGTTGTTACTTACAACCCTTAAGTTCAGGATCCACCACCAAGAAGTACAGTAGGCACCTCCACTAATTTCGACCGTCTTGAACGTCTTGAATCTTAATTCTCCTTTTTCGCACAAAATAAAACCGAGTTGATGAGAAATCAAACTGAGATGATGAGAAATCAAACAGAGATGATGAGGCAATTATCTGAGTATTTCACGTTTGTGAATTTTCAACCACCGCCGCCTCCGTGCACATGAGTACCACCCTCTTCACTCTCATAATAATGTCTATCTAGTTGAATTATTGAAGTGTATTTTTTTGTGAATCTCAGTTGGAGTGGACATGTACAGAGGTTGTTGAACATATGACATGTTTTAGATCGTACAAAACAATATTACCATCTATTCTGAATATAGTGCAAAGTTGGATGACATGTACACTACATCGTTTTGCTAGAACTATCGAAATTAATGCAATATTAAAGATTACACACGAATTATAACATTGCACAAAAGTAAACATTACACACAAACTGGGAAATTGTCTCTACAAATAGCGAATATTACACATAATTAACAATTTAAACAACATTTTCATTAAATGCGATCACACTCCACACCAAATGCCTCATCCTCGCTTTCAGAATTACTGGATCGATGGAAATCGTCAAAGTCATCACAGTCATGTAGTTGCTTCACTTCATTGTCTCTCTCTTGTATGATGATATTCAATAGCCGAATCATACTATTTTCCTAAATATGTTTTCTAGTAGTGTTGGAAAGACAATGATGCGAATCCATCAATGTTCTTAACTCTTTGACCTTGTCTCTGAAAATGAAGTACAAGTAAGAATCATTAGATGCCTCAATTTTCTCCTTATAAGGATCTGAGTTTTCGGGGGCTTCTCAATTCTTCTATGCACCATAGGGCCTCTCAACAGTAAACTAAGAGGAAGCAAGCTGCACATTACACTCAAACTAATCACATATTTCGTTATAAAATAAGGTATCATAAATAGATTCTACAAATAATACCTGCGATGAGGATCAACACGGTTCTTTACTTTACACACAGCATACAATGCTGTCTCATACTGTGTAGATATATAGTCATTTTGTTGGTCATAAATTAATGTTCTACAAGACTCCTTCCCCGTTTCTGAGAACACCACAACAGCCAGTAACTCTGTGACCTCAGACCTCAGTTTTGTCCTGTAAAAACACGATTGACAATCCCCGGGGTTTTCACAATTTCTCACAGCACAGCAACCAACAACTCCACATAGCTTCATCCTGTTATTTTAACAACATATAAGGACATAAAAGACACCTTCGATTTTTATATTCATCAAAGAAGGTCTGGCTTTCACAAAACAACAACAAACATCCCCTTTAAGAAATTCAAAAAATATGAAACATTTAGATTCGGAAACCATTCCCTATTCTTAACTTATCAAAATACTTTTGACTACCTATATTAATTCGATGGAAAACACAAAAAAGGACTAATACGAAAGATGGTATCAATCATCATAAGAGAAAGGCATTTAATAAGAAAAGCTTCTTACATTACGAGGGCAAAATGAGGCGGCAACGGCGTATGGATACGGATCTTCTTAAATATATGCAACCAAAAACAAGACCAAAAAATAAGAAAGGATTAGAGAAAACAAGACTTCTTGCAATGAGGGATTTGGTATTTAAACTAGTTTGTACGACTTTACGGTTTCAAACAAATAATGAATATCTTATTTTGTTCCTCGATTTCTCTCTATTTCCTTTAATTTCACACAAGTTTCACATAAGTTTTAATCACAATTGCATCACACCAGCACACAAACTCGCAATTACTCACAAAAATTAATGCCAAAAAAATTTATCAAGCAACGATCGGCAAAAACAGATTCACACTTTCTCATCCGCATCATCACAAAAAAAAATTGAAGCTGAAATCTTTCGTCTTATTCATTTCATATGTGTAAATTACATCTACAATCTGAAGTTAATACGAATTTATCATCAACAAGAAATAGTTGCAAGAAAATCGGATACAAAAAATATCTAAAAATATCATGCCTATATAAGATCGAGGATCGAGATAACTTACTCGGGATTGACGGGATGGGGGCGCAATGGACGTCTTCTTTGCCATGATGGACGATTTGTTTTCTCTACTTTGGAAGCTTGGAACGTTTTTGCAATGAGGGAAATAAGGGAGGGATTTTTTTTTTTTGAGAATAATAAATGTGTTTGAATGGGTAAAAAGTGTATTAAAGCTGCAAAAAATTCAAAAATCAATTGGGAGGGAAAAATCAAATTTAGGCGGGAAATTTAAAATTGGGCCAAATTTATTCGGCACCATGGTGCCAAGCAAACTGCCGTAGGCAGGATACTCGGCACTAGGGGTGCTCATCGGTCGGTTTTTTAACCGAACCGAACCCAAATTTCGGTTTTCCGAAATTTCGGACCGAAAACCGAACACTAGTTTCGGTTCGGTTCGGTTAAAACTGGAATTTTTTTATTTTTTTTGTACTTTTTTTGGCTGTTGTTGTTCACTTTTTCTTTAGAATGCATACATTTATATATTTATAATTATGTTTAGCACGACCAACTATAAAAAAATTAGTTGTCACTAGAAAACACATTTTTTATAGTTTTTGATCTATATTATACTATAGAAAAAAAAAATTCTGTTTTTCGGTTAACCGACCGAACCAAACCTCAAAACCGAAATTTGCTAAAAAAAAAAAAAACCGAAAATCGAACCGAAATTTTCGGTCCAGATCGAAATTTCGGTCGATTCGTGAACACCCCTACTCGGCACCATGGTGCCAAGTATCTTGGCTAGGGCAGTTTGCCTGGCACCATGGTGCCGAAAATTAGGCACCATGGTGCCGAGTATCCTGCCTAAGGCAAGATACATAGCACAATTGTGCAGAGTTTTCGGCACCCTGGTGCCGAACAAATTTTTTTTTCCACCTATTTTTTATTTTTTCCCACTTTTCACTATTACACAATATCCATTCTTGCCCATAGGCTCTTACAATATATATTCTTATCGTTTTTTTATTTTTAGTGTTAAGGGTTATTGGTTTAGGGTTTTGGGTTTATTGTTTAGGGTTTAGGGTTCAGGGATTAAGGTTAATGGTTTAGAATAGAAAATGAATACATTATTTAGAATAGAAAATGAATATATTATTATTATCCATGTCGAATGGTTTTATATTAAACATTACTTCAGTAGTTATAGTTCAGGGGAACCCATAAATTCAAATTGTTAAAATTACTAATGTAGCAATATCGTTTAGATAAGCATGTTGTGTATGTACACATTGACACATGATATATATTTTTTGGGGAACACAAATGTCAATCAAAACAATTGTAACTACTAATGTATATATTACAATGTTGAGCTACTAATGTCTCTAGAGAAAGAATCAACACATAAAAAATACAAAATACACAATACAAAACAATTGTTCAGAAGGTTGATGGATCTTTCACACGTTTTTTGTGGCTTTTCCCTTTTTTTCCACCAGATTGATATCGTAGTTTTCCAATCGCTCCATGCTTTTCTACGCAAGGAGGGGCTTCAACAACATTTGCCTTTATTTCAGCGGGGATGATCCACTCAGACGGCTCACTAGGGACGGGGGTATATATTTCTAACATAAGCCAAAGTCCACGTTTGTTTCAAATAATACTTAGAGATTAAATTAAGAAGGGCATCATCATCCCCTAAACCATTAAATGTTGCAATTGCGTGCGCACATGGGATATGGTCAATGTCAAAAACTCTGCAAGTACATTTTTTCGCTTGCAAGTCAACAAAGAACGTTTCAATGCCACACTCAACAATGTACTCACTTGTGCACTTATTTAAGACACGCGTTTTAAAGTAAGTGGATTGTATCTTCCTTGCATGCATCGTTCTCTCCACTTTAGGAGTGAGGTTTTGTGACAAGGACCCGGCTGCAGCTTCATTACGGTGCTTGTTGAACCACAGAATTATTAGCTTCACAATCTCATCCAACAAAAGAATCAACGGGTATGATCTTGCAGTAGTCAACATGGCATTAATAGAATCCACTCCATTTGTTGTCATAATTTTGTATCGTAAACCATTAGAGTAACAACGCGCCCAATGCTCTTTCACAGCAAGTGTGTCGTTAAGATACTCATGGTATTTAAGATTTGAAACAGGCTATCTTCTTTCGAGGTCACTAAAGAGTCTTTTGAATTCGGGCTCAGTATATGATTCAACGCAAACAATAAACTTCATCACAATGTGGTTCTTTGCCTGCTTCTTTTGCTTAAGGCCCCTACCGGTAGAAACATAGTTCTTAAGATTTTGGGGTATATGATAGGTACAGTATCCATGGGAAGACCTTGGGTAAACTTTCTGAACGGCATTTTTAATAAATGCATGCCTATCAGAAATAATGACCAAATCGTCAGAATCGGGTATGAGATCCCGAAGTTTCTCCAAGAGCTAAATCCAATTTTCATCGCATTCTTTACTAACCACGCCAAACACAAGTGGATACTGATGTTTATTGACATCTTCTGCAGTACAAACAAGTAATACTCCATTATACTTGGTCTTCAAATGTGTGCCGTCAATAACAAGAACTTTCCTCATGGACGCAAAACCTTCAATGCAGGCTCCCAACGCAAAGAACAACGACTGGAAAAAGTTACTCGCATCTTTACGCAAATGAGTAACCGTGCCGTCATTCACTTTCTCCAACATATATAAATATCTCGGAAGCATCTTATACCTAAGCCCAGGATCACCCCTAATAGAATCTCTAGCAATGTTTCTACCACGCCTAGCTTTGTAGTAAGAAACGTCAATGCCCCCCTTATTCATCATTTCCCCTATTACCTTTAGAGGTGGTGTGCTTAACTGACATGGGAAAGTATTTAACAAAAATCCAGCAACCGCTCCTGAAGAGCATCAAAGCTGACCAATCACAAGATCTAGAACGTCATCAAAGCTGAAGGTTGCAAGACTCTTTTTGTCATTAGCTTCATCTACTAAATCTGATCTGTGGAAGGGAGCAGAGTGAACTTTGTACGAACATGGGGTGGAAATAAAAGAAGTGGTTGCATCAGGCCTTGAGTTCACATTTTCAAAAGAGTTGGTTGCATCGGGCTTTGAGTTCAGATTTTCCACACAGGGAGAAGGACTAGAAAGTGGATTGGGGCTGGATTTATAAGGAGTGGTTGCATCAGGCATTGAGTTCAGATTGTCCATAGAATGATAAGGAGTTGATAGTGGATTGGGTTTAGAAGGAGTGGGTGCAGAGGCTTTCGATATGGGCGGGGAGGTGGGCTTGCCTAAAATAACACCAGGCCGACCAGGGGCAGATGTATAATCATTCTCTAAGTCCTTGTCAAAACAATACTTCTCATTCTCCATCTCAATCTCAATGTCATTTTCAAACTTTATTTTTTGTCCTTTGACATCATTCATTAAAAGCTCGACATGCAAAATGCTTCGTTTTTTCGTCACTGGACATGGGTCCACCAAATAATGCTTTACGTCATTATCGGTCACGATGTATACCGGATTACCAAAGTTACAAGAGGATGGAATATAACTCACTTTAACTTCATAATTCTTCCATTCAAAAGGAGCAAATTCAAACATGAGATGGAAAAACTCAGAACGTGTCATTGACTTTGGATGAACTCCAGTTAGCAGAAAACTTAGCATTTCATAATTATTCCTTGACAACCATTCACATTGTCGTGCTCCAAAGTCTCCCACTTTCACATTCCACTGACCAACGTATAAATATTATATCAAAAAATTGGACATTTTCCTAGAAAAATAAAGAAACACAGTTATTACAAAATACAATTAGTAACGAATAACATCAAAATGCTAGTAATCTATGTTATATCGTATTTTTTCCCTTTTTTTCAAGTCAACCATTATCTCAAATTTAACGAAATCGTTATCAAAAATTGAAGCCATCAATCAAATTGACTTAAGGCGGTAGATCAAATGGATCAAATACAATATCAAACAAATACTCAAACTTTAAATTTCATGAGAGAATCTCTATCGGGCATTTCGTCGAATAACTTGCCTTCATTCATTATGTAGGCACCTCCATTAATTTTTCAACACACAAATGACAATCCAACTAATGCTACAATCACAAAACCACATGCTAAGAGCCTAAAAACATCCTTTTCAATGCAAATTAATGAGAGAATCTCTTTCCAGTATTTCGTCGAGCACCTTGTCTACATAACAAATTCAAACAATCAAACTTTCAACACACAAATGACAATCCAATTAATGCTACAATCACAAAATCACATGCTAAGAGCCTAAAAACACCCTTTTCAATGCAAATTAATGAGAGAATCTCTATTAAGCATTTCGTCGAACACCTTGTTTACATAATTCGTCACTATCTCCAACAAATTCAAACAATCAAGCTTTTAATCAACCAATAAATTCTTAATAACATTATGCTCATTTCTCTTACCTCTACGCCGTTGGGATACTACGGGCCCAAATTAGAGATGAACGGGCCTAGATTGGAGGCAAATACGCGAATTGGAGATGAACGGGCCTAAATGGGAGGCAAATACGCGAATTGGAGATGAACGTAGAAACGGATACAGGGGTAGATATTGGAGTATCAAGGTTATTTTAGTTACTGAGTAAATATCGAGTTTCTTTTTATTATTATTAGTATAAATAAAAGTAAGGGTAAAATAGGTATATCACTTTCAATAAGTGGGAGAAGACTATGAGGGAGGCCTCTTGAGAATGGAGCCTATGTGTAGAGGACATTGTGAAATTTAAGCCTATTCTCCTCATTTTACCCTCCTCGAGCAGATGTAGGCGCTGGTTGATGAACAGAGTGTGGTGAGAGGTGAGAGTGAAAGAAACCTAAGAGATCTCTCTGTGAGAAAAGTGGGGGAAAAAGAAATTGGGAAAAAAATTGACCTGGGAAAAGAAAAATAGGAGCCTTTTTTTGCCCGCGTAATAGATTTGACGACTAAAATTTGGCATGTGTCCCAATATAATGTTTTGGGGACACTTATAAAAAAAAAATCCCTACAAAAGTGTCCTAATATGTGTATTTTGTTGTAGTGATTCTTCCAAAACCGGTCTAATGATCCAAATCTGGGTCTTAGTGGCTTCTCCAAATAAAATTAGGTCGTCCGCTAACATTAAGTGGGATATGCAGGGCCCGTGTCGGGACATTGGAATAATCGCCCAAAGTCTGTCTTCGACTGATTTACTAATGATCTCAGGAAGTACCTAGGGATTTTTTCCTTGGGTATTAAAATAATTAAAGATTTATTCATATTAGGATCGATAATACCTAGGAGGAGAGCCCTGCTCACGTACTTACCACTGTGTCGCCCACTATATTCCAACATTTTTGAAAAGACCGATTGCAAACCATCGGGGCCCGGAGCTTTAGTGTTACAAATTCTGCAATTATTCCAATGCCAGATTCTATGAAAAATGAAATATAACATGTCATCTAATCGGGCCCTCAATTCTATTAGTATTATAAATTCTGCAATTATGTCTGGATTGATGGGTTTGGATTTGTGAAATGGATTTAGAAATTTGAAATGACTAGAAATTAGATAGATTTGGAATCCGCTTATTGAACTCAATTACTTGATTAATTTATTTAAAATTCATGGCTTACAAATCTTCTAATCTAAATATAGAGATTTTAGTTTGGGAGCTTCATATACTCTTAAAGTAAAATATTAGAATCTTAACTTTTTCAATTTGATTAATAAAGACATAAGATGCTGACCACTTAGATAGCACTTCATACCAAATTTTGAGGCGCAAAATCTAACATGATATTGTAGATATGAAACCCCGATAATACAGAGACCCCAATTTATTTATTTTCTTACTCGAAGTTCAGAAACCCATTCGTGGGTCCACCATAGAGCTCAATATATATTGTCGAGGCTACATCGGATATCACTCAAGCTACCTATGCCCATTGCTATTTTGCAACGATCCAAAAAATTCGTGAGCTGCTTAATCGGCCGTGGCAAATGGAAATTAATCACATTTGGCGTGAGGCAAACTGCCCGGCAAATTATTTGACCAAAATGGGCCTTAATTCGAACCTCTGCTCTATCACTAATCGAGATGCTCATGTTAACCTCCTCTTAGAAATCGATAAAATGGGCATTACATTGCCCCGTGTTATGACTATCACCCTGGGTCTGTGGGGCTAGTCGTCTAGGGTGTCCCCCGTCCTAGAATAAAAAAAAACAAAAGTCGTAATAGCTCCCAAGACTCGCTCAAAATTTTGCCACGGGAAAATATCATTGAATAATAAGTTACACAACTTACTTTTTATCTCTCACCGAAAGGCCGTGGCAAATGATGTTATCAGCTTGGACGATAATCGAAAACTAATAAAACGAGGCTAATGGGTTGCTATTCGTACCTAAGTGCCATGAACTGTTAGATCAACTATGATTCTACGAACATCAACATATCACTTTATAACTGTTGGGAAAAATATCTAGCGTGATAACGGGCGGTGTTTATGAAGATGCAAGATGATACGTCGAGGTATGAGTTTTCAATTACTCACTTTCTTTAAGACAATATTGCCCCGCTCTAGGTGGTTACGGAATACGGCAATTGTCTCCCAAGATACAACGATGCGAGACGAGAATAGTACCACTACAAATTCTCGAATCTAGCGAACAAAATACTTGTTCCAAACTCTCTCGATGAACATAAATGATTAAATGCTTATCTATACATTTAATATGCACAACTATTCTTACAATATTAAAATAATATTTAAAAATAATCAAAGTACTCAAATTAATACTAAGTAGTTCTGAAAATAATATTTAAGAACTCCAATAATATTTTAAACGCTCAATTTAGCATTTAATATTCTACACTATTCTTAAAATATTATAATCAATATTTAACAAACAAAAGAATTCTCAAAAATACTCAAATAGTATTTAGGAGAAGAAGGGAGAAGAGAATATGATTATTGGATGTTTAATCTCAAAATATGGGGTCTATTTATAGAAAATGAAGAGTTTTGGGTCAAAAGTTGCAATTTTTCGTACATTGCAGAATGGCCCAAAAGATGTGACTTTTGGACGAAAAGTCCCCTGGAGCATCTTTTCATTTGAGCCCCAACAATTGCAACTTGTGTGAAAAGCCCCCTGGCTCGAGCGGCAATCCAGTGTGGACGAGTGCACCGTGCACCCTCTCAACAGCCAATCCAAGCGCTCTTCAGCTGGGCAATAATCAGGGGCGGGCGGTTTCACCAATTTTTGTGCAATTCAGCCCTTGACTTTTCAGAACTTTCAAATAAATCCTTTCAAATTGGTCCCTCAATTGTTCGATTTGAACACTTTAGTCCCCAAATTAAATGAACCATTCCCATACGATCGCGGCCGTCAATCATATGAATTTGATCATTTAATTGTGTACATTCATATCGATTCATTGATTCCAATTAGAAATCACATTTTAAGTGATATACTTTGTTAATTAATTTCTCATTCACCCTAAATCGAAATTGAGTAATGAAATACTCATAATTTATCTACTCGAAACGTCGATTAATTTGAGCCAAAGACATTCCACTTTTGACAATTGGAACTCAATTAATTTTCTTGTCAAAATTGTGCTAAATCACAACTTACTCAATCAAAATTTTCCAACAATAACATAATCATCAACACATCAAATGGCTCTTATAAACCCCTGGGTACCAACACTACAAGAAAACAAGGCATCAGCTACGAAAAAAAGTGCATCGAACTCAAATTTGTAGCTATAATGATAGATTAACTACGGATATTCCATAGGTAAATACATTTTAAAGTTGATTGAGTAGATAGAAATATTTTGGCTACAAACTTGCAACGAATCAGCTATGAATTTGCAACAGGAGTACATTTTCGTTGCCAGTTGTGTCGTTAGTGCAAAAAATTAGCTACAATTTAACATAGCTAAGAATAAATTAAAAAATTTAAAAATAATAAAAATTCTTAACTACGGAATAGTTGTGGATCTTGCTATGAATTTTATATTCATAGTTATTTTGTTTGTAGCCCTTGCAACAAAATGAACACTTGTTGCAATTTCCATTGCTAGTGCAATTGCGAGGAGCTACGGATGACGCGTAGATAGAAAAAAATTTGCGACGAAGTATACATTCATTGCAATTTTTATTGCTAATGCAACATGATACACTTTTGTTGCAATAGTCGTTGTTGGTGCATTGGAGTGTACATTTGATGCAATTTGCGTTGCTGATACAATATTCTATACATTCGTTGCAAGTTGCGTTGCTGGTGCAACCAATTAGCTACAAGTATCACAGGAAAAATAAATTCACTAAATAATAAAAATTTTAACACGGAACAGATACAAAGCTTTGCATCAGATGCAAATTTTATTGCGTGTGCAACAAAGTATACCCGTTGCAATTCTTGTAGCTGATGCAACATTGTATATAAATTCGTTGCAATTGTCCTTGTTGGTTCAACTAAATGGTGGTAAAATATCTAAAAATGTTGAATTTAATATGAAATTTAAGTCTTATTTTCCGCCAATGTAGTTATGTTATTAAATTCTACTTTAGAGAGTTTTTATTTATCTTTATCAACTAAAAGTTTGTAAGTATATGAGTTTTTCTAATACTTTTTTAATATCATTTAGGGTTTAGGGTTTAGGGTTTAGGGTTTAGATTTAGGGGTTAGGGGTTATATTAGATTTAGGGTTTAGGACTTAGGGTTAGAATAAATTTTGAATTATTTCATAATTGTTTCAATATAATAAAAACATATCGAATGTTTTGGTCTTGTCCTATCTCGGATCTAAACTGCTTAATTTAACCGACAATAAGATTGATTGGTGTAAGAATTAAAATACATTATTCTAGTATATAGTATATGGTACATGAAGTTATAATGATGTTGGTGTTTTTACATATACTTCTAAATAGAACTGTAAACGAGTCTAGTCGAGTGAAAAATAATTTGTTGTTCTAGCTTTTTATTATCGAACTTCAAAATTTGTGTCTGAGTTTTGTTTGATTGTTAATTAAGTTGAGCTCAAATAAGCTTTTATCAAGTCGAACACGAATCGAGTAGTTGATTGTTTTACACATATTTTATCATTTTTTACTAATCGAGTCAAGCTCGAGTTGAGCTTCAAACTTATCGAACACACAAATGGTTGTTAAACTTGGTTTGATGTATTAACGAACAGAATCTATTATCAGATGATCTCAGGTCGAATATTGAGTAGTTTGATTCGTGCTTCAACTCTACTTATAAACCTTTTAGTAACTTGGGAAATATATATGTAACTGATAAACACAAAATAACTAAAGTAGCTAGGTTCTATATCTACATCATTTTTATAAATATTTTAGAATAAACAAACGAAAAAATATGTTGTGTAGTTTTATATAAATAAATTATTTATCATACAATTTATTTATTTAAATAATTTCTCCATCTCGACTAATTCATAGATATTACGGTACTGTGATGATTATTTCAGGCATAGTTGATTAAAAAATTTGATAAACCTTTTCATACTAAAATAGTTCTACTTCAAATATTAAAACGAAATCCACTAAAAATTAATAATTTTGATTTACCTAATTTTTGAACCAACATAGAATTAATAAATCAATAATACTAGTAATTTTGTGATTAGAATAAGTGATCCATGATAATTATGACAATATTAGGCTAACTATAAAATACTACGATATAGTAACAAAAATACTACAAGAGAAATATTTATTTTCCTTATACATATTCGTAATAACTACTAACTTAACAAAATTATTTATAGCTACCAAAAAAAAAATTTATTTATCTTTTATTAATATTAAAATTCCAAAATATAGGCGCGAAATCATGGTATACCAATACTGCACGTTCTGTAAGTGCCCTTCTCCTTTCCGATTCTTTTGCCAAACCACTCTTAATTTCCTCTAATTAGGACTCTGCAAATTTCTATCATTAAATAATGTCTAATAATGTGCTTATGTTTAATAATAATATTTTTTACCTAATAAGCTAAATATGCCCTTCCCAATAATCTAAGAGTAAAAAAGAGAAACATTGGAAGAAGATACAATACTCACCTTTTTTTAAACATAGAAAATAAATTTTAATGCAAGTTTGTCCTATTATATAAAAAATATTCAATTTATAATTTAAAAAATTAAATGTAGAAATTCTAAGATATACCTAACAAATTATTTGTACATCAAATAACTTCGACATTTAAATTTAGGACATTTATGATTTTACTTAGCAGACATTTTTTACTCAGCCGCCGTGTCCTTTACAAATGTCATTAAAAACGTATACCACTAGTGACAAAGATCATTATCACTAGAATATTTAGTGTCAATAAGAAACTATCACTAAAAATATATACCATTAGTGACAATGAACTTTGTCACTAGAAATGTTTTATACGGAAGTTGTATATGCCAAATATATTATTAATAATAAATATACGCCAAGTTAATAGTCATATTTTCTCAAAATATTTGAAACAATTCGCCGCCATCAAATTCTCAAATCTCTACATATTGATGCTTGAGATTTGTAAATATTAAAATACTTTGCATTGGACAAATTAATAAATTTGATAACATATATATATGTGCACACACACGTGCATATAAATCCTATACTATAGTAATAATCAACGATCACACTGCTACTAATATCTAATCCTATTGAAAACGAAAAATAATAACAAAAAATATTTAACGAATCAATTATATTTTTTTGGGTAGTGGTGACTGTTAAGAAATAATTCCGCTATATATGCAAAAATTGTTTTTCATATTAATATCTTTTTTATATTATTTATTAATATAATATTTGGAAACCAAACATTTGTGTCTTTTTGAACAAATATGGTACTTATAATTCTCTAAAGTCATAATATCCATTTTGCGTTCTCATCACTAATTAGAATAAGAATTTAATTCTATTCTACTCATTTGAAACATGAAAGGATGCATATATCTACCTAGTTACTTGAAAATCCAACAAAGCAATGAATAAGGCCTCTCATTTACGTAATTTGGTCATAATGGTCAACTATGGTGGGCATAACATTTATCATACATCTATCTGAAAGTTTATCCTATATTTACCTTAGAAAAACACTACCTCTCTTTATCAAAAAACAAAACACTACCTCTCAACTCACTCACCCCACCAGTACAGCTACAGCTACTTAGATGGTTTGATATGGATTGATCGTCCATGTAAGTGTAACTAATACTAACTAGAAATAAATAAATATTATTTAGTACTATTAATATAAATATATAAGGCTGAAATACAAATCAAGCTATTCGATAATTGAGATCGGCTCGATTAACAATCAAATCAAAATAAAACACAAATTTTATAGTTCGATAATGTTTCACATAAATAAGTTTGAACAACAACTTGTTCGGCTCCACTCAACTCATTTAAAGTGAATTAGTTTTCTTCCCAAGCTTTCTTTTCATGTAATTAAACTTAAAAAATTTCATCCTTAACGTCTTAGTTTTTTCTTCCAATTTCATCCACAATAGTTCTGAAATTAAACACAAAGAAAATGAAAATGAAAATGGAACTATATATTGTATATATTGAAAATAATAATACTTTTAAAAAAGTTCAGATTTAATTACATGGAATGTTAAAAACAGGGTTATGTGGCGGACTGAAAGATGAATAAAAAAGGTCATTTACTATCATCTCCATCAAAGGAACATCATGATTAAATCTTGAGACTGTGTTCGGTTTAATGTCCTTTTAAGAAATTTTTTAAAGAATTAATTAATTAAAGTTAAAGTTAAAGTTAAGTTGTTTCCTTATCTCGATGAAAAATCTTGAGATTATCTATATCTATATATATGGAAGAGAAGACATGTCTGGTTTTACTCAGCAGACATTTTTTACTCAGCCACCGTGTCCTTTAATTTCAAGAGTCATGTGACTATGTTCGGTTTAATGTCAAGAGATATTTTTTAAAGAATTAATTAAAGTTAAAGTTAAAGTTAAAGTTAAAGTTAAGCAATTCCAATTTCTCTTGATTCAAATACTACAAGAAAATTGAGTATTAACAATCAAAGTCGTGGCCAGTTGATTTTATCACAAAAAACAGTTTGTGATTAAGTTTTTATTAAGCTTACAAAGATTAAAGTAAAAAAATAATAAGCTTACAAAGATTTGAAATGAAAAAAAATAAATCCGAGCTTTCTATGTGTCTAGTTTCACTCAACTATTTTATTTGTGAATGGAAAACTGCTTTGTTTTAGACATCTCGTGATTATGTGTCATATATTTGTGGATAGCCCTATGTGTCTAGTTTCACTCAACTATTTTATTTGTCTGACTTTTCATACCCATAAATTTTATTTTGTAAATTATATATATTGCTATCTTGTTGAATATATATTGCTATCTTGTTGAAGGTGACCACCATGAGGCACCAAAAAATTCTTGTAGACCGGAATAGTATACTTGAATTGGGATAAGAGAATCTTCTCCAAAAATATGAACTATATATTATTCACTTTAATTTGTCTTACCTACATATAGCTAATTATTCCACTTTCTTGGAGCATTAAATGACCTTATAAGAGCTTTAATTTCCACCCATGGTTTCACTAGCACAAGGTCCGAGTGTTTGATGGTGTACACCAGATGCCACCGTGTCCTTTAATTTCAAGAGTCATGTGACTGTGTTCGCTTTAATGTCAAGAGATATTTTTTAAAGAATTAATTAATTAAAGTTAAAGTTAAAGTTAAGTTGTTTCCTTATCTCGATAAAAGATCTTGAGATTATCTATATCTATATATATGGAACTATAGACATGTCTGGTTTTACTCAGCAGACATTTTTTACTCAGCCGCCGTGTCCTTTAATTTCAAGAGTCATGTGACTGTGTTAAAGTTAAAGTTAAAGTTAAAGAATTAATTAATTAAAGTTAAAATTAAAGTTAAAGTTAACCTTTACCTTTAACTATATAATCACTATTTTTGTCACGAAAGGTTAATTACATTTAGATCAAAATCAAACAATCTCTTCCTCCATCAAACCCTGCAAAGAATTTTCAAAATATAATAGAGGACAATTGTGAGGATCATCTTTCACGAAAAAGGGGAGATATAAAGAGGGGAGACAGGGGATCATCTTGCACGAGTAGAAACAGAGTATAAACAGAGGATAGTTCATATAAACAACCATGGAACGAGGTACAATTTCTAATAATGGATTTAGTTTCCTTTGTGAGGATATAATTTTTCATGTTATGGGAAGGTTATCAAGGGATACATGCATTGTGGAGGCAGCCCGATTGGGTCTTTTATCAAAATATTTTCAACATTGTTGGTATTCCATCCCTACTCTTTTATTCGATATTAACCGTTTCGAACAAAGGGGTTATCATGGTTTAGATTTTATTCATTTTGTTAATCGTACTATACTTGAACATAATGAAAGTGTGGTTGAAACCTTGAGTTTTGAGTTACCAATGGGGGCCGAGCCATTGCATTGGATAAGGCAAGAGTGGGTGGCGTTTGGAATAGATCATTATGTGCGTATACTGAAATTAGTCGGCCGGTTGTCCACTTCACTCCCTAACGGCCTGTTTTTGTCACAAACTCTTGTTCGGTTAAAATTATATCTACCGAACTATATTGTTAGGTGGGAAGATAGATATAATTTACGAAATTTAAAAAGACTCATATTGAAGCACATTGTGTTGCATGATAACACATTTTCTTCCAGCCTTGGAAAATGGTGTCCCGTGTTGAATGATTTGCAGTTATTCAACTGTGATTTTAGAGGACTAACAGAATTTGAGGCATATTTGCCTTCTGTAAAAATATTCAAGATGGCATTCAATCGGGCCCAAGGAAATGTGAATATAAAAGTACACTTCCCCAATGTAGATGTCCTTGTTATTTTATTGAAACAAGACGAACAAGGTTCGGGGCATTTACAAGTATTGGGGCCGTTAGCTCATTCTTTACAGTGGATAGTACACCGTCATCGACACTACATCGGATCAACTTGCTCGACATACCGACTACTTCGAGAGGTTGTAAAAATGACGAAAGAATTGCTATCCAGCGAACGAGCACGTGTCCCGATTGATTTTGTTAGGGTATATCTATCTATCATTGTTTGAATAAGTGCAAATGCTTTTAAGAAGTTGTTTTGATTTCCTGTTTTGTTTTTTTAATTGTTTGTTTAGAGGTTGGCGCATGTGGAGTCTCTACATCGCATTATGGAGAGGTACTTTTTTGTTAATATGCACCGCCTAGAGATCAGGTGTTCGAAGCTGCTTGACAATCTTGCTGTCACATTGGTGCTCATCAGTAGATGTACAGGCTTGAATGAGCTTAAAGTCGATTTGGTGGTAATATTTTAAGTTTTATGGTTTGTCGCTTATTAGTTATGACATGGTTTATTAAACACGTGAAGACGTTTGGGTTTCTAAAATAAAATGTAATTGACTTAACATGTGTAGGGTGCACCATGGAAAAACGCGGGCATTAGTGTATCCAACTACGTAAAGGACTGGAAGTTGCAAGCAATGGGGTTGGAGGCATTGAATGAGGTCACGATCTTCAACTTCTCGGGTTCTGATTGCGAGCTAAGCTACATTCTGTACGTGTTGTCGCAAGCAACTGAGTTGGGTACACTAAATATCTACTGTGTTAATCAATTTTTTGATGATCCAATTGGTGTGTATAAGAGGGCATCAATTAGGATGCATGAATCTACCGCGTCAAACAATGTGCAAATTCGTTTCATAAAAGGGGCTTACCCTAGATTAAGAGGAGAATGAAAATTGCACCGAGTCAACTTTGTTGTCAAATGTGTTAAAATATTATTTATACTATATATATTCGTTTCTTTTTTTATTTATATAAACAGTGAATTTTTGTTTATGACATTGTTTTGGTTATTTAAGCCAACTACTCCGTTACTACCTTAAGCAATTCCAATTTCTCTTGATTCAAATACTACAAGAAAATTGAGTATTAACAATCAATTTCTCTTCATATCTGACATATTAATTAAAACTTGTCTACATATGAACCTCTAGTCAAGGTCGTCATGATTCAATTACTCCAAAAAGTAAGAAAATGACCAATTATTTTATTTATAGTTTGGTTATTGAAATGACTTCAAATGAGGACATTTGGATAAGTCCTCAGCGCCAAACATCCCATTCATCTTATTCCCTAAAGATTAATTGTTTGATGTAAATTATTCATCTTTTCTCAGTAAATTATTCATCCCATTCAGTAAATTATTCATCTTTCGTTTATGGTAACTCCATTTTTGAAAATGGGTTGCCTTCCGTCTTGGCGCTTTAACCGGGCGCCAACAAACTAGCCCAAATAATTCAAAAGTCTTCTTCCCTCAATCATTCCCCTCTTTCTCTCTTACCCACGTCTCTCTCCTCTCAAACTCTCCCTAATCTCCCAAAAATTGCAGATTCCTCATTTGTGAACTTCCACCAAGTTTTGAAAAGGAGACGCACAATTGTTAGGACAACATTTACAGTGACACCTTCAACCTTACTCCAGAACAAGTCACCTTCCTCTTCTAGGTTAGGACAAATTCTCTTTTCTTTCTGATTCAGTTTCTCAGTCTTGCTTAATAAAGATAGTTAGGCTATGAGCTTTACAATCTACGGATGGTATTTTGTCTCTGCTTTAGACTTTGTTAAAGTAGGATGCATGATCAAAATATGGCATAAGTTTGTTAAAGTAGGATGCATGATCAAATTATGGTATTTTGTCTCCGCTTTAGACTGTGTGTGTATGCGTGTGTTTATATATATATGTATGTGTGTGTGAATGAGTGTGTGTTTTGGTGAAGAAGATGGTGTACAAGAAAACAATGAAATTCCTCCTAAGCTTCTTCAGCATCTACACATACAACTTAGAAGAAAAAGTCACGGGAAAAGAAAAAGCAAAAGTAGAAGGAAAAGAAAAAGCAAAAGTATATATGTCCGTGTGTGTGTGCATGTGTGTGTGTATGCGTGTGTTTATATATATATATGTATGTGTGTGTGAATGAGTGTGTGTTTTGGTGAAGAAGATGGTGTACAAGAAAACAATGAAATTCCTCCTAAATTATAAGCTTCTTCAGCATCTCCACATACAACTTAGAAGAAAAAAGTAACGGGAAAAGAAAAAGCAAAAGTTGAAGTAAAAGAAAAAGTAAAAGTAGAAGGAAAAGAAAAAGCAAAAGTAAAAGCAAAAGTAAAAGAAAATGTGTGTCTGTTTATTTACGTGTCTATGCGTGTGTGTCTGTTTTGGTGAAGAAGATGGTGTACAAGAGTCATGATTGCCATGTGTTTATGCAGAGTTCCAATTGTATTTCGTAATCTACTACCTAAGGCAATTTGGGAGCCAATAACTGAGTTAAGTTGCTTTTTTAGAGACATTTGTGCAACTAAGCTCCGAGTATCAGACATGGAGCAACTTGAATCAAACATTGTGGAGACTATTTGTAGGCTTGAGAAAATCTTTCCTCCAGCATTCTTTGATTCAATGGAGCACTTAATTGTGCATTTGGCTTATGAAGCTAATGTCGGAGGACCAGTCCAATATCGATGGATGTATCCTTTTGAAAGGTATTAATAAATGGATTAATATAATGAAAAAATAGAATTCCAATAATATTAGATTTTCAATTAATTAGGATAATTTATGTGCTTCAGGGTTTTGCACCACTTAAAGAAGAAGGTAAAGAATCGAGCGCGAGTTGAGGCCTCAATTGTTCAGGCATATTTGATTGAGGAAATGTCTACTTTCTGCTCGTTATACTTTGAATCTACTACACAAACAAGACTAACTCGTGCCCCACGAAATGATGATGGGGGATAGGTTGATCCTAAGGGGCGTTTGTCAGTTTTTGCTCATCCAGGGCGACCATTGGGTCCCCCAATTGATCATAAAATCTTGGAAGAAGTTGATTTGATGGCTGCACATAGATATATACTACTAAATTGTACAGAGCTCAATCCTATAATTGTGTAAGTGCCTTATCTTAGGAATTTCCTACTCATTAATTTCTTAAAGAAATAGCTTCAAGCATTTCAATATTCCAGGAAGTTTGATGCTGCTATGATGAAAGATAATCCGTCAATAAATCATATTGAATTGGGCAGCTTGCGCGATACAAACTTTGTTGGATGGTTCAATAAATATGTAAGTTAATGTATTTCATATAAACTCATAAGATAAACTATCATGAAAAATATACTTATTAGTTTTTAACTTGTAAATAGGCTGAAGATCCTAGTAATGCTGTTGATGATCGTATAGTTCGTTTGTCCTATTTACCATGTCGTGTGGCAAAACGTTATAAGGGCTACTTTGTGAACGGGTTCAAGTTTCATACAAAGGAGTACGGAAATTCCAAATCAACGATGAATAGTGGTGTATGGGTTTGGGGAACCTCAAATGAGAATGATATGACAGATTATTATGGTATGTTGGAGGAAATAATTGAATTGGAGTATTTCGGAAATGAAAATAAGGTTGTATTATTTAAATGTCACTGGTATGACACAACGTCTAATAATGGAATCAGAGTTCATCCACGTTTGAAGTTAGTTGAGGTTAATCAAAAGTCAAAGCTTAATACCAGTGATAAATTCATATTAGCTCAACAAGCTCAACAAGTATATTATACAGACTTCCCAAAGCACCCGATAAGGCATTCTAGAAGTAGAGTAAGAGGTGAATGGCGTGCAGTGTGCAAAATTAAAGCTAGAAGCAGAATTGACGTCCCTCATCTTGAGGAACATGATGATAATGACCAGTTAATTCATGAGGGTCCTTTTCAAGAGATGGAGGGCTCAATTTCTGAACCAAGAACTAACATGAATTTTGTTGAGGAGGATCATGATCCATTAAATCCAGATTTTGATTTACAAGAAGTTGATCCAAAAGATCTTGCACGACCTCAAGTTCACTTATTTGATATTGCAGAAGAAGAAGAGGGAGAAGAAGAAGAGGATGATGAGGAGGGAGCATTCGAGAATCTCTTTTCCAATGATGAAGAAAATTTACACGAGAATGAAGATAATGAAATTTCTGATTGTGATGATGAAATTGATTATGATGATTGAGTAGACGTTTTTTTCTTTAAAGTCATGAATGTAATGAATCTTTTTATTTATAGATCAATTATCGATTATGAAGCAATTTCTATGATTCCTTTTGTGTTGTGCACATTTATAATTTGTATGTTTTTATGTATGAGCTTATAGTAAAAATGTGTTTCTATCATTAAATTTGTAATATATATATATATTAATTTGTCTATTATTGTGAATTTTATACACAATGGTTAGAACAAGATAATGGAATTTCTGAAGCAATTTCTATAATTCCTTTTATGTTGTGCTCATTAATATTACTATTATTATTTTATTCATGAACTTTTAGTCAAATTGTGTCTTAATTTGTCTATTATTGTGAATTTTTATGCAGAATGGTTAGAACAAGAGGTGGTGGTCGATGCTTTCCTCCAGGCAGAAGGGAGCAATCTTCTGCAGTACGTGGTACAAATTCCAATAGTTTATCGGTCGAAAATGACAACGAGATGCACGAAGAGTCGCCTATTGGCGTCAATGCTACATTGGGTAGCTTAGCTAGCCCAACACGTAATGAGGCCATTGGGTATATTTTTTGTCAACCCTCTCTCTCTCTCTCTCTCTCTATATATATATATATATACACTAGGGCACACTCAATGTGTGTGCAAATAAAATTATCTAATATAAATTAAATAGTTAATTATAATGTGCAATATAATATCAAGTACACAGAAGAGGAAAAAAACGCTAGATTTTCTCCAATGATTTATTACATAATAGAATACTCATAAGATTGTCTTAAAATAAAGTTGTTTTAGGCAAGTATGCAGTTAATAGTATTAGTCTTGTATTTGAATTTAAAGTCTTTACATTATAATACTTGAATTTGACATTATTTTTTTATTTGATAAAACTGTGAGTTTAGGAGTGGTGCACAACAAAATCAGATTAGCGGATCGAGAAATCCTAATCGAAGGCGGCCTCGAACCCAACTTCGACAAAATAATCCAACTCTTGAAAGAGGTAACGATGCACATGCACAAGAAAATGAGATAGAGAAGGAGCTAGCCCCCACTAACAACATCTACCCTCCATCAGTTACTAGTATTGTTCCTCCCTTCAGAACCAGACAACGAGGGCTCAATCGAGGGACTCCTCATCCAGCAGAACCTGGATTACGAATTTTGATTTCTATCTCTGGTCAAAGGTATTTTTGGATTCAGTTCTCTTATATATTCACTTATTATACTTGCGCAATTTTCATATGGTTGTTTTCTTACTCTGATATATATATATATATATATATATATATATACTATTTTAGTTTGGACTTTTTTGTTGGATAGTGAGAGCCAAGGTTCTAGGACGACTAATGTGCCTTAACTTTTCCACAAGTGAAGGTTTAGAATTTGATATTTTACATGTGGGTCCGGGATTTTTGTTGTTGAGAAATATGTGTAGTTGATAAGAAAGATTGGATTTTAGGCTTTTAACTCAATTTATATCATAGATTCAGAGAAAAAGAACTTATTCTTTTCATTCAGAATGTTGCTTTTGCTAATATTTTAAATAAGGGTGTAAACGAGTTGAGTTCGAGTCAAGCCTGGTCAAATTTTCTATGACTAATTGGCATCAGTGCACCGAGAAGCTTGACACTTCTATATTTATTGCTAATTACATAAGAAAATGAAAAGATATGCCATGAAGTATGTTTGAATTTCTTTAAGTTGATTAGTGACCCAATTTTTAGCAATTATGAACACCTTGTGTATAAAATTCTTTACCTTTTGTCCAACATTTGCAGTTGTGGGACCAAACGTAGTATTCCAGATCTCTTTAAGTCTAACAGTTCTTATATATACATATATTTATTTATTTATTTATTTGTACAGCGGATATTGATAATGCTAAGTTTAAAGTACTTTAGTCTTATATAATTGCTTAATCAAACCAACTTTTCTCATATGTGTTTTAACAATTCCCTTTAGGCCAAAATCTCTATTAAGATGTTACTGCATTGATATTTATAGAATTCAGATGTAAGAAATCGACTTTCACATGTTATTCATAATTCGTTATTACTTGCACAAATGACACTTCAATACATTGCGGATTACTTGTATAGAGGTCTGGACCCTGCTCATCTATCTGTTCTTGTACAACTAATAACGAATTATGAATAACTTGCAAAATATGTCTATGCAATAGATGTCTATGCTTAATAAAATTTATCTTTTGTGTTGTGAAATGGTGTAATCTGAAAGTTTCAAACCTTCAAGTGTGGTTCAAGAGATCTCTGCATCGGTTAAATACCATATAACAGGCCCTTGGCCGTCATGGGCACACTTTCCGGATCACCTAAAGACATGTCTTTGGGAGCTCTTTGAGGTTAGATTTGAAAATATTTCTTCTGAGCATATGTTTTAAATTTTTATGTATTCAAACAAAGTTATTTAAATAGTATCTTAACTTCGAATTTTTGCTCTTAAAAATTGATATAATTGTCAATTTACCCCTTTTTAACGAAAAACCTTCTTTGACAGGCCAAATACAGATGGACATTTGAAACAATAGATGATATTAAGCGTGTGTGGTGGGGCATTGCAAATCGACGTTACAGGGATATAATCTGCAAGGAACGCAAAAAAGTCGAACTAAAAGTAAAGTCGAGTAAACCTTTGGATTGGAGAGGCCATGGTCCTAAATGGCTCGGAGAAAATACATGGAACAAGTTGTGCGAGGATCATTGGAGTACAGAGAAGTTCCAAAGAATGTCAGATGCTGGAAAAAATAATAGAAGGAGTTCGGCGGATGGTACAATGTCAACGCATACTGGTGGCTCAAGGCCTTTTGCAGTCCATGAAGAGGAAATGGTAAACTTTTTAATTTAAGAATTTTAGCAAAATTGTGGTTTATCAGTATATTACAAAATGTTACTATTTTTTGTATTTATACAGGAAGATGAATATAAGCGCAAAGTTTCGAAAGTTGAGCTTTATGACCGTACACATAGGACAAAACAAGGAAAAGGGGAATTCATATGCGACAAAGCTAAGAGGGTGCGGGTAAGTTTTATAACAATTAAAAATTCATTTTCTTTGTTGATAGATTGATGAGATGAATTTTAAGATTCCAGAATAGTAGATTTTCATGTGACATAAAAATCGTGGTTGGTGTATGGAATTATAGTGCATAACTTTTGCAATTGACTGCAAAAACTAATGTTAAAATAATTGGATTTAAAAGACAAAATGTAGTCTTAATTTAATTTGTTCTTTTATATGTTCATATAATTTATAGGCTTCTATGTAGCTTACATTAAATCTAAGGAATTTACATTGAAATATGAGAATCATTTTCATTAAATTATTCATTGAACTTGATTGTTTTTGTAGGATGCGTATGACAATTTGGTTGAAGATAATTCTTTAAGTACTTTTAATCCTGATGCATGGATTGAGGCTTGTGGTGGTGTGCCCAAAGGTCGGGTATATGGATTTGGAAGTCAGCCTCCTCATCAAATTCTTGGTGACATTGCGCATTCTGTAGGCTCAAAATCTAAACGTTGGGAGGCATTCAACAATGCACAACAAGAATCAGATGAACGCTTTGAGAATTTAAAGAAAGAGATGGAGCATATGAAAGAGATGAATATGAAAATGATTAATCTTATTGGAGAACATCTCCCAGTCTCAGATTCAGTACGTCAACTGTTGCAAGACATCCAGTGGACAAACCATACTCATGCCGGTGGATCTGGGGTACGAGAACAAGAATTTATGAGTGGTCTTCGTGAAGGTAGAAGACATGGTAAGAGTCCCGTTGATAGTAATAGAACCAATAGTGAAAATACTAAGAGTAATGCTAGTATGTCTGATGCAAATGAGGATGATGAGAACGAGAGTAGTTAGATTAACAACGATGAATGTGTTAGGAATTTCGATACTAAGTTGGCACCTAGGATATTATGAGTAGCTTTGGATGATGTTTAACTTATTTGCTTTGTCTATTTTGGATATTTAATTTATCTTAGCATCTTTCTTTGTATTTATTGAGGTTTTAGTTTTTATTTTTACCGATTTTTTTAGAAATGGGTTAAAAATGCATATTCGTTGTCATTGCTACAAGGAATTGTTTCGTAGCCAACAATAATTTTATACCAGGATAGCTACGGATATGCTTTGGATTCTCGTAAATGTTCCATTGCTATCACAATGCCATTTGCTATGGAGATTTTGTCATTGCTACGAATTCTCTACCATTACATTGCTACGAGTTCTTGTGGCTATCGCTATGGTATATGTAAATTCGATAACCTTGGCTATGAATATTGCAACAAATAGTTTGTTGTTATTATGATGGAAATTGCTAGTAAAATTTTGTAGCCTCGGTAACGAACTTTGCTACGGATTTTGCGATCATATTGCAACAAGATTTGCTACGAATGTTTTGTCACTATGGCAACGACAATTGCCATAAACTTTTTTTGTTGCTTCATAGCAACGAAAATGGCCATGGATATTCCGTTGAAATAGTTACGAAGGTTGCTAAAAAATTTCAACAAATATTCAGTTGCTATTACAACAAAAGTAGCTACGAAATATGTGATGACTATAATAGCTACAAGAATAGCAACAACATTCCGTAGTTATGTACTAGCTACAAGTTTTTTTAACTCCGTAGCCAAATTTTGCAACGCTCTTATCAGCTTCGGACATGGGCTACGGCCATTCGGTCGCCATATCTACAAAAATATGGGCATCAGCTACGTAAATCACCGTAGCTGATGCCTTGTTTTTTTGTAGTGCAATCCTACTCATAAAACAATTGATAAAAAGATAGTATAACTCATGCAGAAGAAACTTTAGATTACATCAATGTACTGAAAGCATTGTTCAAATACATAATTCAAGATTTTATTTCAATCTTTCATACTTTTATCTCTAGTTTTGCCAAAATCTTGCCAAAAAACCGGTCAAAATATTGGACTAACGGATTTGACAGTTAAAAGTTTGAACAGGAATTATGTTGGCACTAAATGTAAGATAATTTGAAAGTTATGGGACTAAATGTCAAAAATCCGTAACGAATAAGATCAAAATTAAAATGAAACAAAAATATGAAACGAAAAATGTAATTTTCCCAAAATGTATGGATTGTGGAAATATACATGTTATGCTTACAAAGGGAATAAAAGATAAAAACATCAAACTAAATAAAGCATCGGAGTGATTCACTCGACTCTTTTCTTTCCAAAACAATATTAAAAGTAATAAATTGTTGCAAGCTAGAAAGAACGACTCAACAAATATTTAAAGACAAAAGAAATCAAGTGGCCAAAGATTAAGAAATCTTTCTATCCCTTCTCCAGAAACTCAATTAAAAATAAATAAATAAATAAACTACTTGCAAATGGGATTTAAAAAAAAAAAAACATTATTCAGCTCTATATTTTTACCTCTTATACGTTTTTATTCTACGTTCTACATTGCCTCTCCCGTTCAGCATCAAAGTGAGACCAAACTTTCAACGTAGGCATTCACTTCTTCAAAGGCACAGAAGTAACTTATCTCACGAAACCGATACAGTTGATCCATCAAATTATAGACTATGAAAGTCGATCCACAAGACAAAATAATTTCGCCATTTACCCCCGTGCACAACTTTGTATCACGTATATCTTGCAACGGATAATCATTACAAGAAATTGAAAATAGTTTACTCCAAGATTCTTGTTTCAAGACCCAAATATCTCCTTTAACTCCAAAAAAATAACAAAGTACGCAAAGGGATCCTCCTAATACACCCAATGTAGTTTGAAATGTATCTTTGACAATATCCCGATGATAAGGATACTCAATCTTTCCATAAACCTCGTTATCTAAATCGAAGAAATCCATATTGAATCCATAAAGGTGAGAAAAAGGCCTTCTTCCCCAGTAAAGCTTGCCATTCACAAATGTCCCTGAATTATCTACTGTGACACACATCTTATGGTATTTGATTCTTTTCCACGAATTACTTTTTAAACTGTATAGTTTCGTAATATGCTCCGGTATAGCTGTTTTTCTATTAATGATACATAAAACTCCCAAGACCTTATAATCGTCGTCAGAATTTGCAAAACCAAACCCATATTTCTTAACGTAGAAATCAAATTCGGGCTTTAATTCCGCATCTAGCACGTCAGGCAGTTTCCTCGACTTTCTCATGGATGGATTCCACAATATGAAATTATTCCTATTTATTAGGAGGCAAACAAGCCCATTACAAGAACCGACGACACTAACTGATTGGTTTGAATCAGTAATTGGATAATCAAAATCAACAGCATGAATCGCACGTTCATGCAACAACGAATGCAGAGAACAGTACTGGAGTTTACGATCATAGGATCGATAAGTTGACGTAATGATTCCGTGGTGTTTGAGATTTGTGGTAGTTGATGAATTTCTGAGGTGGGATTGTACGAAGCGTAGAGTGGAGATTAAAGAACGCCATGATTTGGAAACGCACCTGAATTTCAAGAGGGATTTTACTGGGAGCCATGACAGGATTTCTTCGATGATATCTTCTGGGATCTCTTCAGTTATGTTGTTTTGGATTTTGTTCTTTATCTCCATGCGTGGATTCTTGGAGGGGTGGCTTAAGGATTTAAGGGTTTAGGAGCTACTGTTTTATAAGAGCACAAAAAGGGTAAAATACACAACACTCCCTGAAAATTTCTAAATTGCAAAAATTCCCCTAAAAGAATAGCTTAATACTTCAATTCCATGATTCCATCAACAACTAATACACCAATGGGTTGGACTCTAAACGAACTTACGTTGAGCTAGTAGAGTTTTGTAGATTTTAAACTGTATTAGGCCGACCTTGAGTTAAAGATTAGAGTTTGCATTTATAATTTTAGATTTTAAACCGAATTGGGCAAAACTTGAGTTGAAGATTAGAGTTCGAATTTAAATTTAAGCTGATCGCAAACTAGATAGATGCGACTTGAGTTGAATTCTTGCTCATAAAGATCAATAAATTATAACGTTTATGAAAATCAAAGGGATAATGTCACTTTAGGTCTTTAATTTTCGGGTTAGAATTGTTAGTGTATATGTATAGCCCATATGTTATGGCCCGTTTGTATTTAGCTCGGCCCCTTTATTCTTTGTATATAACAGTGTTTGTATCCTTTTACACATTAATTATTTCAATACAATACACAAGAGTTCATCAACATTACGTGCTTGAACTCTATCATGGTATCAGTCACTAGGGAATCCGATCCGGTGACGTCGTCTACCGCCCTCACGGCACCCATAACTGCCGCCATGACTTCCTCTGCCGCCGGCGCTGTTACCGCCGCCGCCACCACCATGTCAGCCGCCACCACCTTCTCTTCTTCGTCATCCCTCTCCCTTTCTTCTTCCTCTAATCTGCCCCACTTTCTGATCTACAATCTCACTGAAAACTCCACACTGCCGTCGCTCTCTCTCACTCAAATCGCCGGTCAAATTCCGAATCTGCCTTCCTCCATGTCTTCCAAATCTTTCTCCTCCACAATTCAATTCATTCATCACCTCTTATCTCCTCCTCTCAATCTGCAACCCAAAGAAATTGCTCATCTTCTCTCTAACTCTCAACCACTCTCGACTGAAACTCCTTCTCCACAAATCGCCGGTAATTTCGCCATAACAGGCGACCCTTCTTCCTTCTCTGTCTTACCGCCATCAAATACTCTTCCAAACCCTAACCCTAACCTGCTATCATCTCACGCTTACCCCATCCGCCCCAACCAAACCCTAATCCTCCTTCTTACTTCAACTCCTACGCTGCTGCTCTATCAAATATTCATGCCGCCACTACTCTGTCTCCTTCTCTTTCTTCCACAAGCACACACCTCTCATCTCACTCATTAAACTCGATTCCCACCACTTCTCCTACTATTCCTTCTCCCACTCTCATGTCAAAACTCAACTCCGATAATTACCCATTGTGGAAATACTAATTAGAATTAATACTTGGCAGCCAAGATATACTTGGCTATGTTGATGGCACGCTGCCATGTCCCTCATCTCAAATTTACAATAATTTCGGTCAAACTATACCGAATCCAGCCTACAACTCTTGGCTTCGCACGGATCGCAGTATCCATTCATGGATGAATGCTACTTTTCCTCCCTCTATAGTTCAAGAAATCTATACTCTCTCTACTGCTCGTGATATTTGGTTAACCCTCGAACGTCGTTTTCGCCAACAATCCATGGCAAAACAGTTACAATACAAAAATGAATTTAGTAGTATTAAAAAGGGGGACCTCTCTTGTGAGGCTTATCTGAGTAAGCTAAAAACTCTTGCTGATAACTTGGCTGCTGTCAACTATCCCATTACCTCAACGGACCTTGTTCTTCAGGCTCTTAGTGGTCTGCCCGCTGAATTTGAATCCTTAGTCATGGCTGTCTCCCTTCAGCCAACCTTAATCACTTTCGACGATCTTCGAGCTCAATTATTACAATTTGAGCAACGTGCTCGCCTAAATCCCTCTTCCTCCACTCCTGCTTTTGTTGCATCTTCCAACTCTAATGGTGGTAATGGACGTGGTTATTCTCCTGGTCATGGTAATCGTTCCGATCGTGGGCGAGGTTGCAATGGCCGTGGTGCTTCCTCCTCGCCACAGTATTCTTCAGCTTCGCCTCAGTCTCCTAGGCCGTCTTTGAGTTACTCTCATTCTCCTAGGCCATCTGGGCCCCCTGGCTCATTTACACCTGGTCCCGGTTTGCTCCCCACTCCATCTAGTACACGAGTTTGTCAAATATGTGGTATATCTGGACACATGGCTATTACTTGCTCTCAGCGGTATAATCACGCTTATGTTACTGAGGAATTACCGCGATCCTTTTCAGCCCTGTCTACCACTGACACCTCTGACCTTGCCTGGTACCCAGACAGTGGTGCTTCCGCTCACATGACTCCTGACTCTGGTAAACTTTCTCATCTCACTCCTTATAATGGTACAAATAAGATTCTGGTTGGAAATGGTTCACGGTTACCTATTAAGCATGTTGGTTCATCTGTTTTACATACTCCCACCCACTCTCTTAAACTGTCCAATGTCCTTCATGTACCTCAGTTTTCCCATAATTTACTCTTTGTTCGAAAACTTTGTCAAGATACCAACTGTCTAATTGAATTTTCGTCTATTGGTTTTGTTTTAAAAGACAAACTAACGAAGAAGATTCTCATGGAGTCTCCTTCAGCTAGTGGTCTCTACCCTCTGTCTCCCGGTGCTGTGTCGCCAACTTCCAGTGCTCTTGTCGCCCGTGCAGTTTCTGGTGATATTTGGCATCGTCGACTGGGCCATCCCAGTTTTTCTATTTTCCAAAATTTATGTCGTAGTGGTTCTTTGAATTTTACAAATAATAATGTTTCTTTTTGTTCTCATTGTCAGTTGGGTCGGTCGCACAAGCTACCTTTTCAGCCTGTTGAAAAGCATAGCTCTGCGCCCTTTATTTTCATACATTCTGATGTCTGGACTTCACCTGTTTTATCTACTAGTGGTTTTCGTTACTATGTTATATTTATAGATGATTTTACTCGTTTCTCTTGGTGTTACCCTATGCGTCATAAGTCTGAAGTGTTCACTCATTTTTGCAATTTCAAAACTCTAATTGAAAACCTTTTCTCAACAAAAATAAAGTCTTTTCAAAGTGATGGTGGTCGTGAGTTTGATAATGTGCAGTTTTGCAACCTATTTGCTACCTCTGGCATTCAGCTTCGTCTGTCGTGCCCTTACGTGCCTCAGCAAAATGGGTTAGCAGAACGGAAACATCGTCATATCTCCGAGTTAATTAGAACGCTTCTTATTACTGCACATCTTCCCCACACTTTTTGGGTTGATGCCCTCTTCACTTCTGTTTATCTCATTAATCGTCTTCCCACCCCCCCCCTTCTTCAAAATAAATCTCCTTTTAAGGTGATTTCCGGGCGTTCTCCCAATTACTCCTTTTTTCCGAACTTTCGGTTGTGCGTGTTTTCCCCATTTAGGCCATCGAGCTACTCACAAGCTTGATTCTCGATCTGCCTCTTGTATATTCTTAGGTTATGCCCCAGACTACAAGGGGTATCGCTGTTATGATCCTACCTCTGGTTCTGTCCATATTAGTCGTCATGTCATATTTGATGAAGACACGTTTCCCTATACGTCTCCTCCTTCTCCAAACCCCACCGATAACATCTCTTCCCACCCCATCTCCGTCTCTCTTTCGCATCCACCTTATCTAGGTCCCCCCTCTACTATTTCTGATGTGCCACACCCGGCCCCATCCTCCCGTCCCTCATCGTCCATCCCGAGTTCTTCTATTTTGAGTCCTCTTTCCCTTCCTTCCCCGAGTCATTCTCCAAACAATGTCTCTTCTACCTCTTCTCCTATCTCTCATCCCCCATCTGATTCATCTTTTGTCCCTTCTCCTATAATCCCTTCTTCTTCCCGTCCCTTGGTTGATCCTTCTCTTCCTAGTCATCTTATGGTCACTCGTCTCCGTGATGGAACTTGTCAACCTCGTGTCATTCCCTCTCTATCTGCCATATCCCCTCCAGTTGAATCGACATGCCATACTCAGGAAGCCAAGGATCCACTTTGGCAATCTGCCATGGCTGAGGAGTTCAATACTCTTCAAGCCAGTCACACTTGGATTCTTGTGCCACCATCTTCTTCCCAAAATCTTGTTGGTTCCAAATGGGTGTATCGAGTAAAGTTACGATCAGATGGGTCAGTTGAGCATTATAAGGCCCGCTTGGTTGCACAGGGGTTTAAGCAGTAGGCTGGAATAGATTTTGGTGAGACTTTCAGTCCCGTGGTTAAACCTATTACTATACGTACTGTTCTTTCTATTGCTATCTCTCGTCACTGGTGTATCCGACAGTTAGATGTGAAGAATGCTTTTCTTCATGGGGATCTTATAGAGACAGTGTTTATGACTCAGCCACATGGATTTGTACACCCTCAATTTCCTACACAAGTCTATCAGCTAAAGAAAGCCCTATATAGTTTGAAACAAGCACCCCGGGCTTGGTTTCAGAAGTTTGGTTCCTACTTGCTTAGTCTTGGGTTTTTCTTTAGCAAAGCAGACATGTCTATGTTTGTCTACCGCTCTGATTCTACTACTATTGTTCTTCTCCTCTACGTGGATGACATCATTCTCACTGGAAATGACTCCACCACAGTTTCTTCTCTTATATCTCGTCTCTCCACTGAGTTTGCCATGAAGGATTTGGGTGACCTTCACTACTTTCTCGGGATACATGCTACCAGAGATTCTCAGGGTTTATTTCTCTCCCAGAAGAAATATGCCAGTGATTTATTACAGCGATTTGATATGATGTCTCTTAAGCCAGTTTCTTCACCACTTTCTGCGAAGACGGTTCCCTCTGCTCTTGAGGGTGATCCTTATTCTGATCCGACACTATTTTGTAGTATAGTTGGTGGTCTACAGTATCTCACCCACACGAGACCCGATATTGCCTACTCAGTCACCTTAGTTAGTCAGTTCATGCATTCACTACGTACGGTTCACTTTCAGATGGTCAAGAGAATTCTTCATTATTTGCGGGGCACTCTAGATTTTGGATTGTTTATTCGACCATCTTCTCTTGACACTCTCACGGTTTATGCTGATTCCGATTGGGCAGGCTGTCCTGATAGTCGTCATTCTACCACGGGTTATGCAGTTTATTTTGGTGATAATCTCCTATCTTGGTCCGCAAAGAAGCAGGCCACTGTTTCTCGTTCCAGCACTGAATCTGAGTATCGCTCTGTTGCCTATGCCGTCGCTGAGACATGCTGGCTCCGTTTCATTCTACGTGATCTTGGCATTTTTCTTAAGGATCCAGTTCATGTGTTCTGTGATAATATCAGTGCTATTTTTCTCGTTCTCAATCCAGTGTTTCATGCACGGACAAAACACATTGAGATCGACTATCATTTTGTACGTGAAAAAGTTGCCTCTAGCGATGTTTTCGTGAAGTATGTTCCTACAACCGATCAAATAGTCGACATCTTCACGAAGGCTCTTCCTGCTCCCAAGTTCACTCAGCTTCGATCCAATCTTCGCATTGGGCCCACTGCTCGGATTCCGGGGGGGGGGGTGTTAGTGTATATGTATCGCCCATATGTTATGGCCCGTTTGTATTTAGCTAGGCCCCTTTATTCTTTGTATTTAATAGTGTTTGTATCCTTTTACACATTAATTATTTCAATACAATACACAATAGTTCATCAACATTACGTGCTTGAACTCTATCAAGAATCACTAAAATCCCTCAATTTTCGCATTAGAATAACTTTAGTCCTTCATCTTCAAATTGCATCGATTGAGTCTCTCAACTTAAATGAAGTTCTGATTTAATCCTCACTACAAGTTCTGATATATTTTGACCTGAAAATAGGTCATGTGCTGCAAAATTCAACATTCAACACCTCAACTCTTGGGCAATTTCAACATTCAGACACAAAAAAAAATAGGGAAAATGTTAAGATTCTTGGATTCACCAAAATCTCGATAGGGAAGATGAGTTACATGCATATTACAACTTGGGTTTTGATTACTATTAACTGAAGACCACTAAATCAGTCATGAAATTCGGTATATGTTGCTAAAATCGAAGGCGCCCGAAAATACCATAAGTTCTGAATGTGTTAAAAAAATTGTATAAATGGTAAATATCTCAAAGTGCTAAACGTAATTTATTTGAAAACATTGTATGTTTTGTGTGTGGAATTAGGTCTAGGGTTCTTGCTTGAGTTGGATTTAGGGGTTTTGTTTGATTCTTGAAATTGGTATTTGAATTGCAACTATAATTGGTTTTTATATGCAATTGCATATTTTTATGAAGTCTTTCTATGGTGAGTAGGCAAAATGACATATACACAACATTATTGAGTTTTATAAGCTAAGTGATAATAGGTGCTCAAGAAGACGGTAATGTGAAGTGCAATTCCTGTCAAGGGCCGACACTGAAAAATTATTAAAAAGTTAAGAGACCAAATTGATATATATTGAAAAGTTAAGGGATTGAATTGGAACTAAAAATTTAATTGACATTTTTACCCTTAAAATAGGTCACGTGCCTATTTTTTGGCCAAAATCGATTGAATATTGTTGGAGAAATTACAATGAAATTTCATTTAAGTTGAGGGACTGGTTGATACAATTCAAAGATGAGGGACTGGTTGATACAATTTAAAGATGAGACACTAAAGTGATGCTAACACAAAATTTAAGCGACCAAAGGTGACATGATCCCAAAGTTTATAACTCTGGTGTTGACATGTAGATAATTACAACATTGCTTATACAATATAAAATATATAAATTAGGAAAGAAAGAACCATATTTTGCTCAGCACTCACCATACACTTTTGTAAATATTTTCAATTTTTCATGCAATTAAGAGAATGTCAATTTTCATATTATCATATAATAAGATTGATGCATATATAATATAATTTAATAGCATAAGAGAGTAAGAAACGGAAGGCCTGTAGGAGTCATGCCACTTGACGCTGTCCTAAGATCGTGATGGCCTCCCCTCGTGCAGGTACTGTCGACTCATCACTACCCCAAGATAAAACTCAAGAAGGCCACGCCGGTGTTCTCTTTGTGAGTACGTTCACAAGAAAACTTTGTGAACAAGACCTTATCATAGTTGCCCAATAATATATACTGTCACGCCCCGGGCTCACGAGCCCGTTGGACGGGAGAAATCCCATCGAATCCACTGAGCGTAACCTTGAGTTGGGCATTTGAACCACGGCCCAAAATGGATATCCATTGTTACACTTGAATCCTAGGGTTCTCTTTATAAATTAATTGATCTTTCTTCCTTTTTCCCATGTGGGATGGGCATTACAATCACCCCCCCCCCTTCGAGGAGCGACGTCCTCGTCGCAGCGTGACTCAGTCCAAAATCCGTCGTCAGGCATCGGGACTCTCTAGGCTACCACCGGATTTGCCTCAGACTATTCTTCATAGCGGATCCGAGAACCTCAGGCTACTTCATAGCGGATACCAAGATTTCACGTTGCAGCACCGAACTCCCAATTCCGGCTGACGAGCGGCTCTGATACCATTTGTCACGCCCCGGGCTCACGAGCCCGTTGGACGGGAGAAATCCCATCGAATCCACTGAGCGTAACCTTGAGTTAGGCATTTGAACCACGGCCCAAAATGGATATCCATTGTTACACTTGAATCCTAGGGTTCTCTTTATAAATTAATTTATCTCTCTTCCTTTTTCCCATGTGGGATGGGCATTACATATACAAAATATGAAAATGCAAGATGATGTATGCTTGTTTTGTTGTGCTAACTAAGACCCCTAGGACCTATTTATAGTGCTAGGATGCATGTTGAAACCTACAAATTAAAAACACAAATAAATACAATGTGGGAGGTTGTGGTCAAAATTGTTAATGCAAACAATGTAAAATATTAAATTTTATTTTTGAAGTTTTGAAACTTCCAATTTCCAACAATCCCCCACAAGATTTAAAACTTCAAAATGATATATAAATATATATATAAAAGGGCAACTAAATACCATGCAATGGGTGCAGGTGCCTTCCGGGCTTGAACCTACACTTAGTGTTGATGATTTCCATTTGAGGGAGCCATAACGGACTACGCCTGGAATTAGGTCCCTTGGCCAAACTTCAACACATTACACGCACAGTATTGACATCAGTCTCAGTTCGCGGGTTAGCGCATTAAAGGCCCTGCGCTCTAATCTTGATTCTCGTGAGGTCTCTAGGGTTAGCCCAGCCCATAGCCACGACCTATGTATGGCAACTCTCACTTAGGTCCTCCAAGGGTACGTGTGAACTCTACCCCGCAGATTATTTCCCGCCTTGGTCTCATTAAGGATCAAAGCCAACCTTAACATCACACTACAAAAGCACTATCACCATAGGGACGGGAAGGAGACACTCTCCTCCTAAATTAGTGCTAAACGAGTCACGCATTACAGGTTGTTCCTGCCCATTGAACCTTTTTCATGGGGTCTCCAATCACAAAGGTTGGGTTACTCCCGGAGGTGACTCCCTTGTGGGCTTATGCCCATCCCCCTCGATGATTACGGATCTAGCCTCTACGCTAGTCCATATATGCTCGCATCATATAAATTATATAATGATTCTCTTTTCTTTCCTCTTTTGTCTTTTGCGCATGCACGTGTTATAATATATATTTTGACAAATAACCAATAAAGGTTAATTAGCAATTCCAATGTTTAGTAGTGTGAAATTATATATTTTCATCACAATCATTTTATTTATTTTCCCAAATAATATTTTATAAAACTTCACCTTGAATTTTATAAGTCAGCTTTTTCAGTAAAATTCACACATTTACTAACTCGTAGTACTTGGTCAAATTTCATATTTTTCATAATAGAGACCAAAGCAATTTAAAAACCCCAATAATAAGACGAGTTAAGTAAAAGACACATTAAATGATATAAGATCAAATTTAATCGCAAAATACTTGATATACTCATCCGTCAAGCTAACCCCCACATTTCACTAGATAGATAGAATGTTCTAGGACTTAACCAACACGCTAGAAGCTAACGTGCTTTGGTAGCAAGTGCACTAGTCGTGTGTAGTAATAAGTGGACGGTAAGTCCGGGTTGTCAAACCTCGGAGACTTGAATTTTAGTTTATGATTTTCGATAACAAAAGGAAGTAAATTAGAGATTTAACTAAAAAGGAAAGTAAAATAAGCTAAAGCGAAAGTAAAGAAAGATTAAACTTCCAAGGTGGAGAGATGACTAAGGCTCATGTTCGGGCACATGTTGCGTATTGCTATCCTAAGATCATTACCAATTCATTAGACATACATTGCTATGGTGAAAGCTCCTACGGTAAAGAATAACCGATGTCTCGTGATAGACTCCTATACTTAATTGGTGATTTCCTAAGTATGTCTACTCGGAAATCTAACCACTAAGCATGCATTAACGAACTAGAGCTTTCTCGATTAAAATTGAACGACTTCACCTGGGAATCTTTACCTATGTCTAGGGCAATTCCTATTTGGTCGGTGATGTTGTGAAATTCTTGCACCCTAAGTCAACTTTCTCTGGAAAAATTCGCCTTGGCATGATATCAAACACATGGTGATCAAGCATATGTAAGGCATTCAACCACAAAATCACAACACATAGCAATATATGAATTGAAATGGAAAACGATCTTATTATCACAATACTAACAACATGGCCTTCTCATGGCCCTAGTTCAACAATTTAGCTCATAAAATGCATAAGGAAAAAGCTAAGCATAAGATCCATGTTCATAGACAAAGATGAATCTAAAGCTAAGAAACTCCCTATGTTGAATTGATGATCGAATCTTTAATTGAAGGCTTGAATCTCTTCTTTCCCTTCTCTTTTGCTCTTCTAAATTGATGAAAAGTGAGGTCCCAATCCCAAGAAATCCCCAAAATTCACTTAGAATTTGAACCCCCTCTTTTTCCTTTCATTTTTGGCCTTTATACCTTCAAAACCGCTGTATCGGCGCCTAGGCGTGACCCAAATGGCGCCTAGGCGCGGTCCAGGTGGCCTAAGTGGCTTGGGAAAGAAGTTGATTGGCGCCTAGGCGCGGATAAGGTGGCGCCTAGGCGCCACAGTGCAAAGTCTTAACCGTTTTCTTATTTTTCAGCGCAGCAATCATGTTTTCTTCATAACTTTCTCCACGGACCTGGGATTTGGATGATTCAAGTTGCCGCGTGAAGCCAAGACAGAGCTCTATAACTTTCTAGAAGAAAACATCCTCAAATTCAATTTCAAAATATACTGAAATACTATGTTTTTGTGCACTTTACGTTGATTGCAGTGATTTTCCACCTTTACTCAATAAGCACATAGATTATACACATGTGGCATAAATCAAGTGATAAATGAATCTAAAACATAAACGTAAGGGCTTAAAAACACGTAAAAACGACTCTTATCATTTACACTTCTAACAATTAATTGTTTCTTTGATCAACTTTTAGTTCTTGTTTAAAACAAAATATCAATTATTATTATTATTTATTTTTTTAAAAAAATTTGTATTAGTAGGTTTGGAAATAACTTTATGTCGCATAATGGAATTTCATAAGATAGTAAGGAAGTTCTAGCTTTTATATCTATTTATTTATTTATTTTAAATAAAGACACTCACACTAAATTCAAAATCACTATATCATGTGTTAGGAACAAATTTTGGAAACACATTTAAATTTATCAATGATCTTTTGAAAATGAAATAATAAAACATCATGTAAATAATAATTCATGTAAATATAGCTCAAAAAGTAGGATTTAGTATAAAATTATTTTTCAACATATTCACAAAATATAAAAGTTTGTATGGTATATATTGGTACTCTAGGACTCCAACCAAAATATATCTTAATACCATAATTGTTTTTTTTAATTGAAAATTAAATTGAATTTAATAATCAAATATTCAGATTTCTAAATCATTTTGTCTAACCGCAAAACATTTAAAGTATAAATATTGGGAGCTTGCTTTGATCCAACCATAATATGGATAGTATTAATGTAAAAATTATTTGTAGTTACTATCACAGAATGTTTTTTTTTTTTTTTTCATTTGCAAATTAAGTCAATATCTAACAACTTGTACTCATATGATGTATGTACAATTTTCAAAATACTACATTTTCTCAATTTATCACAATCTCAATAATTGCGTCTTTCATTTATTTCTAACACAATCTTTCCGAAGAAAATAAATGTTGTTTGATCACACAATTTCGTATTAAAATTCACAAAAATATTTAACATGAAAGAGAACATATCTCAAATTTTCAAATATGTCTAACATTGCCAAAGTTTTGAGCTTTAGAGTAGCATAAAATTTGTCACGCTTTCCAAGTCAACTCATTAGATTTTATGCCATAGAATAAAATATGTTAAAAGCAATTTAATATGTTCAATATGGAAATCAAAATATGATCATAAGTCTCATGACCATATATTTTATTCTAAAATTATTCATTTATTATTTTTTTATTATTTTTTTTTCAATAACCTTTAAAGCACCATTGTCACTTCACACGTTGCCACATAAAATCACTATAGCAACAAATTTATATGTAAAATTTTCTTTAAAGAGAGATTCTATAAAGCAGGAACAATAAATTTGAGTATTTTGAAAATTGGATGTTTAGAGATAATTAAAGTTATGTACTAAAGACAATGTAATTTTTTGAAAATAAAAGTTATGCTTAAGATAATCTTTTAAGTATCACTCTATTCATGCTGAGGTCATTAGATTGGCCATATCACCATGTATATAAAATTCAAAAAGTTTAAAAATATTGAGAGATGTGCCTCCTATTTGATTAGGAATCTATTAGGCTAATCATGACTTTTGCAAAGTTTTCAAATATATCATTTATAGCACATAACAAAATAGTTAAACAATTTCTTTCGATAAGAGTAATTATGAAATTCTCATTATAGAGTTTTCATACTATAATTTTGATACACCTCAAAATTTCATAAAATATATTTTTCAAAATTTTGAAAGTAAATCAAAATTTAACTCACCATAATTGTCCAATGAAATGACATGGGCCAATAATATACTATTCTTGTTATCAATTTCCTTAGGCATTGTCTTTGGACAAATCCAAATATATGTAATTAGATTAAAAAGTTATATATAAATAATTTTGTACTCGAAAATCATATGTTATTCATCGAATTATTTTTTTTAAAACACAATTGGGTGTCAATAATCATGCAACGTGAATATATAAAATTTTCACTTGGATATACTATATTAAATATAGTTACCCCAAAATCATAAAAGAAGATGAGCACACATGCACGTAGAAGAAAATATTACTTAATCAACATGCTTGTTCTAAGGATATAAGATACTATGACGTGATAACAAGAAAATATATCATTCCTTTCTGAAACCGTTATGAATGTGACTAACATTTGTAGAGAATTAAAAGTTGTCAAAATTAATATATATCACCATTTAAAGAGAATTTCTAATGATTTCTTAATTTCCTCTCTTTATATCTCTGTCTCTACCTCTTCTTCTTCTTTTCTAGAAATAGAAACAAGTAAATAATTTAATGACATCTTTATATTATGGAAACGTAACTTCCAAAGAATTCATTATTATTAATAGCTAGCAATTTAATTTCGTTTATTATTATCAAAATCAACTAGCCGTTGGAATATTATATACTAGAATTCACAAAATAAGTGTTTGCTCATATAATAGATTTAAAACGTATTTCATCTGATATGAAATCAAAAGAACATTCAAACTATTCATAGCCACGCAGTTAAAGTTTCCTTCACTCATGTTCATTGGAATCAACCACCATCAATCTCAAGTTTCACACGACAAGATAAGCAGCATGAAATTCATTGGAATCAACCATCATCAATCTCAAGTTTCACACAACAAGATAAGCAGCATGAAATTAACTTTTTTTTTAATTAAGTAAATAAATTAATTACCTTGAAATTAAGTTTGGTACTAATATGTCTCTGAAAATCCTAATGCAATATTTGAAACTTTTGATTCTGATTTCAAACAGTAATATCTAGTCTACTTCTAAGTAGGATTGAAACAATAGTGTTAATATTCAACCAAGAACAAATCACATGAAATCAAGAGGTAGAGTCACTAAGCAGTGTGTTGTTTAAGACACAATTGAAATTAGAAACTCAAATTCAGTCTTCCATAAGTAATGCTGAATTTTATTTTATTTTTAATTAACTACTATATGAATTTAAAAGGTAACTGTTCGTAATAAATTGAGCAATTAACTGTAGGAATAAAAATAATACCAATAACTGCAACTCTAAATTTTAAACTCAAGAATATTATGAATATTTAAATGTAACAGAATTGTAACATAAATTAAAATTGAGCAACAGTTAAAATTAATCTCAGATTTAGTCAACAAATAACATATGAGATTATTCTTGAAATAATTGTAAATATTAAATGAGTCAGCCCCACTATTTTCAAATCGATGAACGGTTTCAAAGACTAATATTGACACACGAAATAAATAGCAATTTTTCCGTTCAGATTGCTCGTAAATTAAAACATTAAAATTTAACACAAAACGTTTTCCAGCTATATGTATCCAATCTACTTTTACGTGGCAATAGATGGACTTGTGGGTTTCTAACTTATCACTCACAAATTAGACACATGTACACAAACTCTTCTGATGTTAGCTAGCTGTCCAAACCAAAATCAAAGTAGTAAATTTCTGTTAATTTTATATAAAATAATTATAAAATGAGTACTTATTAAGTTTGATACTAATACATCAGTGAACAAAATTTTGCAGAAACCACATACCTATCAGACAATTGCAAAGCCTTAGCTTATTTTGTTCTTAGCAACACACGAGCAGATTCAAATCTTCCAATTTAAAACTTAGCAATATATAGCTCTTCCAGTATAAGTTTTCAAGAACTAATTTTTTGCACTTTAGTGAAAATAATGTTTCATATTTGCAGAAAGCATACACTTCTTTTAGGTTATCACAGAGTCGTATAGAAAATAGCTAAGAGGGTGTACTATATGTAATCAAAAATAGAACTTAACTTTAGTGGTTTTAGAGTAATGAAAACATGCAGTCAGATAGCACTTACAATGAATAATTCCAAAATAAAATAAGATTAGGCAATACAATCAACAGCAACGTATAGAGCACTTAATTTTAGATTTGCAGCAGGTATGTACTTTAGTAAGCAGTATATAGCAGATTAAGCAAAATCAGAATTAACATAAAGCAAATCACAATCTTAGATTGTTGTAAATATTTTCAATTTTTCATGCAATTAAGACAATGTCAATTTTTATATTATCATATAATAAAATTGATGCATATATAATATAATTTAATAGCATAAGAGAGTAAGAAATGGCTGGCCTGTAGGAGTCACGCCACTTGACGCTGTCCTAAGATCGTGATGGCCTCCCCTCGTGCAGGTACTGTCGGCTCATCACCACCCCAAGATAAAACCCAAGAAGGCCACGCCGGTGTTCTCTTTGTGAGCACGTTCACAAGAAACTTTGTGAACAAGACCTTATCATAGTTGCCCAATAATATATAGAAAATATGAAAATGCAAGATGATGCATGCTTGTGTTGTTGTGCTAACTAAGACCCCTAAGACTTATTTATAGTGCTAGGATGCATGTTGAAACCTACAAATTAAAAACACAAATAAATACAATGTGGGAGGTTATGGTCAAAATTGTTAATGCAAATAATGTAAAATATTAAATTTTATTTTTGAAGTTTTGAAACTTCCAATTTCCAACATACACCATAATGAATTAAAATGACACATTATAGCATGAACGACGTGTAACATTTTGAGTTTTTTTGAAACTATATTCTTTTTCTTTTAATAAAATTTTAGATTTATTTTAGGAAAAATTACTAAAACCCACTAAAATAAATTTTTATATCCAAAAAAATCCATCCCACAAACTTTTTGTTCCAAAAAGCGCAAGATTTAGGGTTATTAAATTTATGGACTTAATTGCCCTTGGCCTTGAAAACTAAATATGTAATCAATTGTAGTTTTATATAGATATTTATTTAAACATTTTATACTGATAATTGAAAAAAATATAATTTTAAATTTAAATTTTTCAGATTTTTAATCTTTGTAAATAAAATTATTTTTAGATATCATAGTAAGATAAAAATATTTAAATTATTTAATATTAAAAATAAAAATATCTATCATTCAATTTATCAATTTGCAAATCAAACAAACAAAAAAACAAATCAATAAGTAAGATCAAGATCAATTTTTAACTTAATAGATGACAGGTAGTTTAGTCCAAAAAGTTTTTGATCTTAACTGTTGGGTTGTTTTGAATGAAAAGTTTGTAGAGAGAGTTTTTTTTTTTTTTTTTGATTGTAGAGAAGGTTTTTGAAATTGAAAAATAATATCATGAGTTTTTTGGATATAAAAAAAAAAAATTGGGAAGGGGGGTTGTTTAGTAATTTTCCCTTTATTTTATTATTTGTAACTCTCTGAAAAACAGCTATATCTATGCGGGCTTGAGTTCACCTTAAAATGCATCAAGCCACATCCAAGCTTTGAGAAAAGAAGCTCAAAAAAGTTCAAATTTGAATGACAAAAGTTTTAATAATATCAAGCCGAAAGTGAAGCCGACTAGACTCAACTCGATTGATTGTCCTAATTTTGAGATATCTTTTGAAAGAAAAATTAATCTAATGTGACTCATATATCCTTCCCTTTTATCGTGTTGGAATTTTCACTTTCTTGAGACATGTCGTTTCACGCATTTATTTCGCAGCCGTGTTCATGTTCAACACCGCATGAGGAATTGAACGATGCAGAAGATCAGTTCTATTACAATTGGGACTTTTCCAATACAAATCCAAATTTTATTAGAAATTTTAATTGAGGAGTTCCATATACTCTGAAATAACATATCAATTTCCTCTAAACTTTTCCAATATGATTAATAATCGACATTAGATGAGATTCTACTCACATAAATAGTATTCTATACCAGATTTTAAGGTATAGAACTAAACATGATAATATCAACAGAAAACTTAATTTATTTACTCATCCATGAGGGGTAATGTGAGGTTTACAGCACATCTATGATTGTTATTATACTGAAATTAAAAAAAATCTCGGTAGCTTCTAAGATTCACTCGAAGTTTTAAGATCAATAATAATTTACTCATTGATGTTATGACATGATAGGAAGATAAATCTGTCACTAATAACTTATGTGGCTCAAGAGCTACTATCCGCTACCCAAGCATTGTGAACTGATATAAATATGGTAACGACAACATTTCACTTTTACATATCAAACGGCTCTTTTAAACTCCTTGGGCAGCAAGATACAACTAGAGCCAGAAAAGAGAATATGTAAAATTTTAGATCGAATAACGACATGTCATTTACATATCAAATGGCTCATACAACACCCCCCATCCGGCATCTAGCAAGATACGCCTCGAGCCAGAAAACAGAAAAGAGAATATCATTATAGGGGGGAATAAGTTTTAAAACAGAGCAATATAGTGATAAAATTGTTCATCAAACTGACATAATCAAAACTATTCAGCAAAAATTGCAAAGATTCTACCTTTTGTCTCTAGTTTTGCATCTCTTGTTCACCATTTGAAACAAGTGAGACTAAACTTTCTACATAGACATCCACTTCAAGGAATTCATCAAAATTCATTATTTGGGGATACTGGAAACTATTATCTTTCGGATAGTAAACTACGAAAGTCTAGCCATAGATAAACGAAACTTCTCCATTTGAACCTATACACAACGGGATTGAGGGTCCCGAGTGTAAGCCATTCCGATAATTACAAATATTAGGAATAGTAACCAATTTATTCCAACAATATTCTTTCACCTCATAATTCTTCAAAACCAAAATATGTAAACCAGCACTTAGAGCTTCGGGTAGAAACAAATTCCAACATCATTAGGTTGCTCTATACTTTCATAAACCTCGTTCCTTAAATCGAATTAAACGATATCCAATCTGAAATTTAATCCAAACGTTTCCAAATAAAGTTTTCATTTGCTAAAATTCCAGCTTGCTCAAATGGAGAACGATCCTTAAAGTTGTCGATGCTTTTCCATGAATTAGTCTTTAAACTATAGCTTTTTCCTATACCTCCCGTATGCCAAAACGTAGATGAAATAGCGTGTCATGATAAGTTAGATCAGGGGTAATTTAGTCATTAGCTTTGTTTAAATTAGCCGTTGTAAAGTAATTAGCTCTATGTTTAAATAACTGTTAATTATGTTTAGTTGTTAGAGCAGAGTAATTCAACTCCAAGAGAATTATTTATGCAATAATAATTTCAGTTTTATTCTCTTCAAAGTTCAAACATGGCACCAGAGCCATCTTCATAAATTCTGGGCATGTTCCTTGCGTTTTCATCTCTTTCAATCAGTATCAATGTGATATTCAATTCTTTTTTTCTCAAGATTAAGTCAAGTCTGATTTTCAATTAATCGTGGTCTAAATCCCTCATACACGATTTCAATCTGACATTCATCTTGATTTTAGGGTGTGTTCATCATCATCCTCAATCAATTGTATATCGTTTTTTTCGTTTTCTATTAGCTTTTTTGGGCGTTTCCATCTTCCGCACAAATAGGCAACTCTGGATCGATTAATTGTCAAGAATTGGGGTTTTCTTCCGATATCTTGAAGTCTCTGAATCGCAATAATGACGACTAAAAAACCTGATGGTGCAGAATCGATATCAATCCGCAAAGTCCTTTGTATCTGCATCCATCCGATTCACCGCACATCTCCTTGGTTTCTGAAGCCCTAAAGGAAACAGAGAACTATAAGGTATGGAGTAGGCAAATTATCATTGCCTTGGAAGCCAAGAATAAACTAGTCTTCATAGATGGTACGTTTCCTCAACCTGACTCTAAAGATCCACTTTATTCACAATGGAAAAGATCCAATGCGTTAGTGCTTTCTTGGATTCATAATGTGATTAGTAGTGAGTTGTTGAGTGTTGTTGTGTACTATGATTTGGCTTCTTTAGTTTGGAAAAACCTAAGGGAGAGATTTGATGAAACTAGTGGAGTAGAGTTATTTGGTCTTTTAAGGCAAAATCAACACTATTTCACAGGGTACAAATTCTGTGAATAGTTATTATACTAGGCTGAAAATACTTTGGGACGAATATGAGTCCCTCATTCCCTACACCACTACTGTTTTTTCAAAAGAATACACAGAATATACACAGCAGTTAAAGATGATGCAATTTTTAATGGGCTTGAATGAATCTTATAGTTCCCTAAGGTCTCAAATTCCACACTCAAGCTTATTCTATGATTCAGAATGAAGAAAAACAGAGAGGAGTTCAAGCTACTATATCTAATAGTGAATCTTTTGTAGCTTTTTATACTTAAGGACAGATTCCAAGAAATCAAAACACTTGTGCAAGGGGTGGCTTTACTCCTCAATCTACAAGGAAAAATAATAGTCTAAAGTGTGATCACTGTCATTTGACTAATCATACTATAGATCAGTGTTACAAGTTGATGGGATTTCCTTCTAATTACATTTCAAGAGGTGCATCTAGGGGTAAGAGACCCAATAACAGAGGAGGTTTTAACAGTAACAGGGGTAATACAAATGCATACAATGCTTCCTATGATCAAAACAGGGATACTTCTCATCAAGATGATCATTCACAAAGCTCTAATCATTCTGCTATTGCTGATCAAAACTCATCAGCCAATCCTGTGTTTACATCTGCTCAATATCAACAAATAACACAACTCATAAGTGGTGGAAATACACAAACTGCAACAAATCACACCACTACAATAACAAATAACTCAGGTACAATCATGAAACCCTTCTCTTTTCTTGCTTCCACTATTTCTAATGCTTGGATTATTGATAGTGGAGCAAATGAGAACATGACATGCAATTTTAATCTTTTTTGCTCTCATACTTCTATGAATGCTTCTGTTAGATTACCTAATGGGAATATTACATCTGTTACTAAAGTGGGAAATATCAGTTTAAGTCCTGATTTGACTCTAAAAAAATTCTTTATATTCCAGAGTTTAAATTCAACCTTTTGTCCTTATCAAAGTTTTGCTGCAGATAACAAATGTGTTGCCAGTTTCTATCCTAATATTTGTGTTTTTCAGGATCTTGTGACTGGCAAGATAAAGGGGACTGGTAGAGAAGAAAATGGTCTATACTATTTTTCTAGTACTAATTTAGATAAGCATGTTTTACACAACTCTTGTAATGTTTCTCATCTTTCTTCCTATAATTCTGTTAACAAAGACACTCTTGTGAGAAATAAAAGTACTATTGATTCTCACCTTTGGCATTTCAGATTGGGACATTTGTCTTTTACTAAGCTTACTTTGCTGCCACATATTGGTAAGTCTTTAAGTAATAAGCTAATTCATTGTCCTATTTGTCCTATGGCAAAGCATGCTAGAACTTCATTTCCATTTGTTAGAAGTTATCCTACTTCTCATATTTTTGAGATTGTTCATGTTGATATATGGGGGCCATATAAGTCTTCAACTTACAAAAATGAAAGATATTTCTTAACTCTAGTAGATGATTTTTCTAGAGCTACCTGGACTTTCTTGTTGCAATTGAAATATGATATGTTATTTCATTTGAAATCTTTTCTTCAATATGTTACTACTCAGTTTAGTACTTGTGTGAAAGTCTTAAGATCTGACAGAGGGCAGGAATTTTTAAGTCATGAAGCTTGTACTCTTTTTAAAATTCTTGGAATTGTTCATCAAATCTCTGTAGCATATTCTCCACAGCAAAATGGCACTGTAGAAAGAAAGCACAGACATCTTTTGAATGTGGCTAGAGCCATTATGTTTCAGTCACATGTTCCAATAAAATTTTGGGGTGAATGTATTCTCACTGCTACTTATCTCATCAATAGAACTCCATCACCTGTTATTAATGGAAAAACTCCTTTTTCTGTGCTTTTCAAAAGAGATCCTTCCTTACTTCATTTAAAAGTGTTTGGTTGTCTTGCATATGCTAAGGTGATTCCTCAAAATGACAAGTTTATGCCTAGGTCTAGAAGTTGTGTGTTTATGGGTTACTCTGGCTCACAGAAGGCATACAAATTACTAGATCTTAGTACAAATGAGTTTGTTTATTCTAGAGATGTTGTGTTTCATGAGGATGTTTTTCCTTTCTCTGTCACAAATCCCACTCCTTGTCAACTGACTTTTAATGATTCCATAGACTTAAACATTGATTTCACTAACAGTAGTGATTTGTCACCTGATTTACATGAATTTGAAAAAGTGCCAAATACTTCTGAACCTATTATTGGAGAAACTTTGCATGATTCTGCAGGTTTAAGAAGGTCTACCAGAGAGTCACGTCTTCCACATTGGACAAAAGACTATGTTTGTCCTTCTATTACAGGTTCCCACTTCTACACTGCTCATCCTATTACAAACTCAGTGAATTATTCTGGTATTTCTCCAGATTATAAAACCTTTTTATCTGCTCTTTCTCATGAACTTGAGCCTCAAACTTTTGAACAAGCTATAATCCATGATAAATGGAAAACAACAATGCAACAAGAGATGCAAGCTTTGCATATCAACAAAACCTGGACTATGGTGGATTTACCTTCAAGTAAAAAACCCATAGGGTGTAAACGGGTATATAGGATTAAATATAATCCTGAGGGTTCTGTTAATAAGTATAAGGCTAGATTAGTAGCCAAAGGCTACACACAGAAAGAAGGTTTGGATTATTCAGAGACTTTTTCTCCTGTAGTAAAAATGGTTACAGTCACTACTACAGAAATGACCTATAACAGCGTACCTATGACAGCGGTTTTGCAAAATTGCTGTGATAGGGCTATTCGGATCCCTTCCCAAAAGCCCAGCACCACCGCCGCCGCCGCCGCTGCCATCACCACCACCACATACCTGCGCCGCGGCGGCGACCGTAAGCCTCTTCTCTTTCTCTCCCTATATATATATGTATATTTGTATATGTGTGGGTGTATGTATATTTGTGTATGTGTGGGTGTATTTATATTTGTGTATATGTGGGTGTATGTATATTTGTGTATATGTGTGGGTGTATTTATATTTGTGTATATGTGGGTGTATGTATATTTGTGTATGTGTGGGTGTACGTATATTTGTGTATGTGTGGATGGGTGTATGTATATTTGTGTATATGTTGATGGGTGTATGTATATTTGTGTATATGTGGTTGTATGTATATATGTGGATGGGTGTATGTATATTTGTGTATATAATAATGGGTGTATGTATATTTGTGTATATGTTAATGGGTGTATGTATATTTGTGTATATGTTAATGGGTGTATGTATATTTGTGTATGTGTGGTTGTATGTATATTTGTGTATGTATATATGTGGATGGGTGCATGTATATTTGTGTATATGTTAATGGGTGTATGTATATTTGTGTATATGTTAATGGGTGTATGTATATTTGTGTATGTGTGGATGGGTGTACGTATATTTATGTATATGTTGATGGGTGTATGTAGATTTGTGTATATGTGGTTGTATGTATATTTGTGTATGTATATATGTGGATGAGTGTATGTATATTTGTGTATGTATATATGTGGATGGGTGTATGTATATTTGTGTATGTATATATGTGGATGGGTGTATGTATATTTGTGTATATGTTAATGGGTGTATGTATATTTGTGTATGTGTGGATGGGTGTATGTATATTTGTGTATTTACGAAAATATTTCTCGGTTGAAATTTTACGGTGTCGGAATGGCACGAAATTCACACAGTCATAGGAAAATGGCGTGCTGAACAAGACGCATGCATTTTTTCGCGGTCTTGTGAATTTAGCCATCTGAGATCGTTTAATGCCTCAAATTTATGTTTTATTACAAAAATACCTTATTTTTGTAATAAAACGTAAATTTGAGGCCTTAAACGATCTCAGATGGCTAAAATCACAAGACCGTAATGTAACGCATGCGTCTTGTTTCAGCACGCCATTTTCCTATGACTGTGCGAATTTCGTGCCATTCCGACATGGTAACATTATAAACGATAAAATAAAATTAAAAATAAATAAATAAACGACCCTATGACAGCGGTTCCGGAAGGAACTGCTGTCATAGGGTTAAAAAAAAATGACCCTATGACAGCAGTTCAGCCGGAACTGCTGTCATAGGGTCCAATTTTTTTTATTTTTTTTAACCCTATGACAGCGGTTTCTATGGAACCGCTGTCATAGGTCGAAACCATATAACAGCGGTACCTATGACAACGATTAAAACTGCTGTAATAGGCCAAAAAAAACCGCTGTTATAGGTCATTTCTGTAGTAGTGAGTTAGAGCTGTAATTGCTCTTGCAGCTATTAAAAATTGGGCTATTGGTCAACTTCATGTGACTAATGCCTTCCTTCAAGGACAATTTAATGAAGAGGTCTTATATGTATCCTCCATCTGGATTTTGCAATCAGGGGGAGACTAAGGTATGTAGATTGCAAAAGAGCTTATATGGCCTGAAACGGGCTCCAAGACAGTGGAACTTTAAGCTTACTGAAGCCATGAAACAAGCAGATTACTCTCAGTCTTTAAATGACTATTCTCTAATCACAAAGAAATCTGGAAGTGACATTGTTATATTACTTGTCTATGTAGATGACATTCTCCTCACAGGTAATAATATTCAAATGATTACTGATTTAAAGCAAATTCTTTAAAATCAGTTTTAAATTAAAGATTTAGGAAAGTTAAGGTACTTTCTAGGAATTGAAGTTGCCAGATCGTAATAAAGGAATTGTTTTAAACCAGAGAAAATATGCTCTGGATATGTTAAAAGAACTAGGTATGACAGGGTGTAAGCCCACTACTGTTCCTATTGAACCCAACACAAAGTTAACTAGTGTTGAGTTTGATAAAAATTCTCACAATAAATCCAATATTTCTGATCCTATCCTTGAAGATATTTCTGTCTATCAAAGGCTGGTAGGGAAGCTAATTTACTTAAGCTTCACTAGACCTGATTTGTGCTATGTTAGTCAAAATCTTAGTCAGTTTATGCACTGTCCTAAGGTATCTCATCTTGAAGCTGTAAAAAAGGTCTTTAGGTATATTAAAGGAACTGCAGGTTATGGAATTCTTCTCTCATCAAAAAGCAAACTAATTATAAGGCTTGAAGCATGGAGTGACTCTGATTGGGCTAGCTGTCTAATGAGCAGAAAGTCTCTTACTGAATTTGGGATCAAGTTAGGAGATTCTTTACTCTCCTGGAAAACAAAGAAACAAAGCACTGTTTCTAGAAGTAGTGCAAAGGCAGAGTACAGGGCTATGGCCTCTACAACTTGTGAAATTGTATGGATTCGGAGACTATTTGAAGGCCTAGGAGTTACATGCTTAAAACCAACAATTCTAAATTGTGACAATAAGGCTGCTCTCTATATTTCTTCAAACCCAGTATTCCATAAAAGGACCAAACATACTGACATTGATTGTCACTTCATCAGAGGGAAAATTCAAGATGGCAGCATTGTTACAGGTTTTGTGAACTCTAAACAACAACTTGCTGATATTCTTACAAAGCCTTTATGGAAGTCTCAATTTGAAGCACTTATTGTCAAGCTAGGTGTTTTCAATCTATTCTTCCACACCAAGCTTGAGGGGGAGTGTCATGATAAGTTAGATTAGGGGTAATTTAGTTATTAGCTTTGTTTAAATTAGCCGTTGTAATTAGCCATTGTAATTAGCCGTTGTAAAGTAATTAGCTCTATGTTTAAATAACTGTTAATTATGTTTAGTTGTTAGAGCAGAGTAATTCAACTCCAAGAGAATTATTCATTCAATAATAATTTCAGTTTTATTCTCTTCACAGTTCAAACATAGCGAAAACCTTATAATCACCATCAGACTCATCATAACCAAATACATATTTAGTAATGAAGAAAGACCTATTTCTCTTATCATCATCTAATATTTCAGGCAATTTCTTGGACTTTATGGTTGATGGATTCCACAAGTAAAAATGTTTTCTGGACACGAGGATACAAACCAGCCCATTAGAGCAACCCACCACAACATGAAGTGTATCTCCGGAATTACACGTCGGATAATCAAAATCAAATGGAAATCCATTAGTAACTGGTCCGTACAGTAAGGAGTGTAAAGAACAGTGCTTGAGGGGTAGCACAAAGTTTTAAAGAGAAAATTAAATAAATAATATAAAAAAAAAACTAAAAATCAGAAAATACCCCCAAAAATGGGGGAATTCAGCATTTAGCATGTTACGACATAGGGTATGTAATAATATGTGTATTACGACATAGCCCATGTCGTAACAGAGGGGATTTAATTTTTTTTATAAAAAATCTGGTGTTACGACATGGACTATGTCGTAACACGAATTTTAGTTTTTTTTTTAAATAAATTATAGGTGTTACGACATAGCTCATGTCGTAACACCTATTTTAATTTATTTTTTTAAAAAGCTGCATGAGCAGTGTTACGACATAAGCTATGTCGTAACACCATTAAATTTTATTTTATTTTAAATTTTCAGCCCAAAAAAACGCTCCTCCTCCGGCAAAAAACGCTTCATGCTCACTTCCTCTCTCTCTCCATTTTCTACCACATTTTCCTTCCTTCAAATTTCACTATTTTGAGCCCGAATCTTTGTCTAAATTTAGCCTTCAATTTTCTCCGTCAAATAAGAACGTAAGATATTATTTAAATTTTGTTAAATTTAGAGTTTATATATGGGTTTTTTTCTATTGTAATGACATTGTAATTTAGGGTTCAAAATTTGAATTTTTAGTGATAATTTTTTGTATTTTTGCTATAATTATGGAATATGTTGATATAATTATTAAATTAATCGGTTGATTTTTTATCTTTAGGTTTAATTTTTACTTTTTGGTATAATGTCCATTTTTAATGTTATTTTTTATGGTTTTTTGGTATAATTTTTGAATTATTTGGTATAATTGTCGAATTAGTAGATTGATTTTTTATTTTGAGGCTCAATTTTGAATTTTAGGTATAATGTTAATTTTTAGTGTTATTTTGGCATTATTTGGTATAATTTTTGAATTGTTTGTATAATGTTGTATTTGGTTGATATAATTGTTGAAATGTTCGGTATAATTTGTATTTTTAGTGTTTAATTTTGAATTGTTAGGTTTGATTTGTAGTTGGTAGGTTTAATTGTTGAATTGTTTGTATAATGTTGAAATTAGTTGGTATAATTGTTGAATTAGTAGATTGATTTTTTATTTAGAGGCTCAATTTTGAGTTTTAGGTATAATGTCAATTTTTAGTGTTATTTTGGAATTATTTGGTATAATTTTTGAATTGTTTATATAATGTTGGAATTAGTTGGTATAATTGTTGAAATGTTCGGTATAATTTGTATTTTTAGTGTTTAATTTTGGATTGTTAGGATTGATTTGTAGTTGGTAGGTTTAATTTGGAATTGTTTGGGACCTATAAGTTCAAATAAATAGGCTTAATTTCGAGTAGTTAGAGTTATTTTTGAATAGGTTGGTATATTTTACAATTGTTTGGTATAATGTTCGTATTAGTTGCTATAATTTTCAAACTTGGAGTAGTTAGCTTTAATTTTAAATTGGTTGCTATCTTTTTGGAAATGTTTGGTGTAATTTTTTCAATTTATAGCTTTGATTTCGAATAGTTTGGTTTATTTTGGAATTATATGGAAGCGTTTTCTAAACGTTCGAATTGATAGGTTTAATTTGGAGCAGTTAGGTGTAGATTCGATCAGTAGTTCAAATTAGTATGTTTAAATTTGATTTTTTAATTTAATTTTTTTTTTTGAATTTTAGGTATAGTTTTAGGTATAATGTGAAGTTTGAATTAATAGATACAATTTACTAAATATATAAATGTAATTTATATCGTAGAATGTAAATTAACATTGTTGTGGATATGTAAATGCAGGATGGCTGAGCGTAATGTATATGGACCGGTTGATCCGAGCGTATTGTATGATCAGGACAATCATGTATCTGAGGTAGTTGCTCATTATCCAGACTTCACTCACCGTGTCCGGCGAGCTGACAAAGCATATTTTGATATTGCCTTTGGACATCCTCTACATTACCGCGTCAAGGTAAAGCTTGATGAGATTAGGTTTTATAGGGTATTCCAGTTATCTCATTTTACAAATGACCTGGGCCTTGTGAAGGCCCTAATTGAGAGATGGCGGCCAGAGACGAATACATTTCATTTTAGGACCGGAGAGGCTACGATAACTCTCCAAGATGTTGTTGTTTTATATGGTCTACCAGTTGATGGTAGGACTATAGTTGCACATAAGCAGTTCGAAGGATATGAAAGTTACGCCTTATATGTATATGAACTATTAGGATTGTACTTAACGCCAGAAGATTTCAAGCACGGTTATAGAATATCAGTACGAAAACTTGCTAACCATGTGGTGAGTGTGCCCTTCCAAATAAATGATTAATCTGAAGAAATTTTAGTTGATCAGGTAGCCCGTTGTTGGGCACTTTTGTTGTTAGGGGGTGTAATGTGCGCCGACACCACAAGAGATGTTATTCCTGTAGTGTGGTTGACTGTGTTTGAAGATATAACCTTAGCACACGCATACAGTTGGGGGAGCGCGATATTGGCTCATTTATACCGCGAATTGTCGAGTGGTTCCCAAGTAGATTGCAAAAATATTGGAGGTTTCATGCCATTATTACCGGTGAGAAAAATTATTATTTAGACTTTATTATTTCTGGTATAATAATTCGTGGTTATTCAATTAATATTTTTCTCATTTAACAAATATGGGCGTGGAGTAGGGTTTGGATTGTAAAACCTGATGGGGTACCGAGACAGATGGCGGGAGCTGACGTGGATGACATTGCCCAAGCACCTTATGCTGCACGGTAATTTACCATTTGAAGATTATGTTTAATTAAGAATCGTTCAATTTTTTTTAATTATTTTCAATGATTGTTGTTTGAAGGTGGTATCGACCTACAACGAATACTGCTTCAATCACTCACAACGTCCAGGCAATTAGAGATGGTCTAGATCAGATGGCGGATGGACATTTGAGTCGGGATTTTTTTGTTTTTTTTCAAATTATTATGAAGTTATAATTATCTCCTACTAATATATTCTAAATCATTTTTTTGTATTTTAGTTTGTTTGGACACCGTACAACCTCAACGATGCAGACATTGCCGAGTTGCCACCTCAATGTTTGAATGATAACGTATGACGAGCATCAGTTCCAATGATATTCTTTACCATCGTAGAGTATCATCGTCCTGAGAGTGTTCTTCGACAGTTCGGAATACGCCAATATATTCCACGGACACCTGGACGTGTTGGGAGGGTCACCCGAAAGGGTAAGTCCACGACTAATTGGTTGGCTAAACACGCTCGAGAAATTGCATTGTGGAATAATCGTCAATCGTACGTTGCGATTAGACACAATATTGAGGAGGGGGGAGACCAGACCGACGAAGGATACGAAGAGTGGTATGACCGAATCACTCGTCGTTACATTTCACCCCGATTGACTAGGAGAGGTGCGGGACACCAGGCCGGCTCAGCCGCTCTATTGCAAAATGTGGTTAGTATTTGGTATTGTTTTCCATTGATAGTTAATTTAATGTTATTTATTTAGGAACATTTTTTTGTTGATAGTATTTGTTATTTTTTATTTTCAGTTCAACCAAATTGAAGAGGTGCAAAATGCAATGGAACAAATTGCCCAAACTAGTGATCCCACTACAATTAGGGAACTGCAATATAGAATGAAGAACATCCAGGATATGGTCACATGTAGCGGCAATGTAGCCATCGGTGCTCGTGTAGATGATGAACATGCTGGAGGATCGAGCTCGGCTTTCCATGGTCACTTCAATGCTCGAGGATCAAGCTCAGGTTTTCATAGTCACTTCCCTGCCGGAGGATCGAGCTCGACTTATCATGATCAATTTAATGCTGGAGGATCGAGCTCGGCTCAACCTCGTCCCAACCCTATTGACGTTTACATTCCCACCATGGCCCAATCACCCATGACTAATGTGCTCGTCAATTTTCACAATCAAGGACAAGGTATCAGTACACCGACATGGAATTTGACTGATCTCGATATGGAGCGGTGGAGTGATGCACCTCTACATCAAAGAATTACACATCCGCCTCATGTACAATTTAATGTATCACCAGTTGAGTACAATGATAGTGAGGAAGAAGCAAATATGAGAAGGTCTACGAGGACGAGGCGGTCCCCAGATTGTGGAACAGGTGGACATCGGGGTTATCGGTAGCATAGATAGTTTATTTAGTCGTTGTGTATTTATATTTTTTTTGTGGTGTTTTGGATAATGCATGTTAATAATATAATTTTATTGACATAATTGTTTTAATTGAAGACTAAACAATTACGAAATTAATACGAACATTGAATTAATATAAAACTAATTGACAAGAATCTAGTTATTCTCCTCATCAGACATTTCAATGTCCGATCGATACTCAGGACCTATACTAAGCTCCCACCGGGCTCTTGCTTCTTGCACATTACCACATAATGCGTATTCTCGAGAAATTTCTTGGTGATTTAGACGTTGCATACGCATAACCATCCTGTTATTCTCCTCACGAATCCTATTAAGTGCTGTAGTTTTTTCCTGTGGCGTTACACGAGGCATGAGTATGGCTCTTAGTCTGGGGCAACAAATTTGACGTTGACGACAAGCCTGTCTTGTTCTTGGACACGATGAAGCCATTCATCTTCCATCGTTCGCAAATATCTTTCTCAATATCTTTGATTGGGATTCAATGAGTGATAGTAATCATCATCTAAGTGCCAAGTACGACCCATGGCACGAAAAATATCACCAGGAGTGTAATACAACTTTGGGGCTCTAAACGGCTCCATTTTTAATAATTATTGTTGACATTGGTGTTCACTCCCTTTGTATATATACTTATAATTCCGAATTCAATGCAGACAAAAAGGCAAAACCCGTGACTACAAACAATGCAGACAAAAATCACGAACCCGTGACTACAAACAATGCAGACAAAAGTCACGAACCCGTGACTACATATAATCTCCCAAAAATGACGAACCCGTGACTACAAACAATGCATACAAAAATGCAAAACCCGTGACTACAACTTCCGAAAACAGTAGTTCACCCCCTTTGTATATATACCGACTTCACAACACAAATCGCTTCATGTTACATTATTTTGAGATTCAACACGAAAATGGGAGATAATCATAACTCTAGACATCGACAAACATGGTTGTTAGTAGAAAGAAACGATAACTACGAGGAGTTGGTCAATGAGGACCCTATTGAGTATTATTGTGGGCTCAGAAGGGAATGGGCTCATCGGGTGCTCGAATCTGAGGAATTGGTTAATGATCTTCGAAGACTCGGCGTGCGAATTCCACGACGTAGATCTTTGATGATGCCCAGAGATGGTGAAGAAAATTGTAGGAGGGTTGTTTCAAGAATAAGAATCGAAAACAACAGAATGATTTTACGTCATTGTAGATATCACATGCTTGAACTTGTAGAAGAACTTGCATTCGCACGAGGCCAAAGACTCACATGTTGTGAAATACGAAATATTTTGGCTCATCCTTCATACAGATCAGACTACTACATGTCAGATGAAGATGAATAAAGTGAAAACTTTTTTGCAAAATTAGTATTGTTAGTTAATATTGACTAATTTGCAAAATTAGTTTGTTAATCTGAGCCAGAAAATAAAAAAAAATTACATAATTATTGTTGAGAAAGAGTGTCAATGGGGTGTGTTTTGAATAAATATTTTTTTATTGTATTGTAATTTCAATGAATTATTTGTTAATATGGACTAATTTGCAAAATCAGTTTGTTATTCTGAGCCAGAAAATAAAAAAAAATTACGTAATTATTGTTGAGAAAGAGTGTCAATGGGGTGTGTTTTGAATAAATATTTTTTTATTGTATTGTAATTTCAATGAATTATTTGTTAATATGGACTAATTTGCAAAATCAGTTTGTTATTCTGAGCCAGAAAATAAAAAAAAATTACGTAATTATTGTTGAGAAAAAGTGTCAATGGGGTGTGTTTTGAATAAATATTTTCTTATTATATTGTAATTTCAATGAATTATTTGTTAATATTGACTAATTTGCAAAATTAGTTTGTTATTCTGAGCCAGAAAATAAAAAAAAAATTAACATAACTATTTTTATTCAACTCAAATGGCCGTGTTTTGCGTGGCCATATTTCTTCACTCGGGCATCCAAATGAGCCAAAACTTACGTGTTTACAAATTTCTTAACATGACCTACAACTTTTATGTTCAAGTCGTAACCCAAACACGCACATAAACATGCCAAATATAAGCCAGAAAATAAAATAAAAAACAGTTTCTTAACATAAAACTTTCCAAACGACCGTCTTTTGCGTGGTCATATCTCTTCACTCGGGCATCCAAATGAGCCAAAAATTACGTGTTTACAAATTTCATAATATGACCTACAACTTTTATGTTCAAGTCGTAGCCCAAACACGCACATAAACATGCCAAATACAAGCCTAGAAAATAAAAAAATACAGTTTTTTAACATAAAACTTTCCAAACGGCCGTGTTTTGCGTGACAATATCTCTTCACTCGGGCATCCAAATGAGCCAAAACTTACGTGTTTACAAATTTCATAACATGACCTACAACTTTTATGTTCAAGTCGTAGCCCAAACACGCACATAAACATGCCAAATACAAGCCAGAAAATAAAATAAAAAACAGTTTTTTAACATAAAACTTTCCAAACGGCCGTGTTTTGAGTGGCCATATCTCTTCACTCGGGCATCCAAATGAGCCAAAACTTACGTTTTTACAAAGTTCATAACATGACCTACAACTTTTATGTTCAAGTCGTAGCCCAAACACGCACATAAACATGCCAAATACATGCCAGAAAATAAAATAAAAAACAGTTTTTGAACATAAAACTTTCCAAATAACCGTGTTTTGCGTGGCCATATATCTTCACTCGGGCATCCAAATGAGCCAAAATTTATTTTTTTACAAAGTTCATAACATGACCTACAACTTTTATGTTCAAGTCGTAGCCCAAAAACACACAGAAATATGTCAAATACAAGCTAGAAAATAAAAAATAAAATAGGTTTCTTATAACATAAAATTGTTTTCTTTGACTCTAATCTGAGTCTAACTCTGCCTAGTCCATCTCATTGTGAATGCAAGTGCTCTGTTGCCGGCCTACAGTAGGTGGCTTCCTTAGATCAGGGTCATGGACCAACTCAAAATTGGGAGTATCCCAATAATGTGATTCCAACAACGGGTAGAACCTCCCTTTGTATGTTTTCAAATATTCGGAGGTCAGGTAATATTTTTCAACAAGCTCGGTCGACCTAATCCCTAATTTTGTACATAATTTTATTGCATGTGAGCACGGAATTCGATGAAGAGTCCATTTTCCACAAGAGCAATATTTAGCTTTGATGTCGACCGAATAATGATGATTACCGGATCCGATCTGTCGGCCCGTTTTAACGTGACCTGTCTCATGCTGCCAAGAAAAAACTTCTTCCCGGTGATTTGTAGATTTTTTGTCCCACTCATTGTACATTTTATACGCATATGTGGTGAAAGGTTGTGCCCTCATTGCATGAGCCATTTCGCACTCGATCAGCAAAATATTGGACAATACGATAAAATGTGCACTCAACAATTGATGTGGGTGGAAGATGTCGAGTACCTTTCAACACATTGTTTAGGCTTTCTCCCATATTCGTCGTCATAATGCCTTTGCGCATCCCTCCATCATATGCCAGTGTCCACTTTTCTCGTGGGATAGCTTTCAGATAATTCAACGCAACTGGATCCTTATTGCCAATAAGTTCCATTGCTTGGTCAAACTTTCGTTGGTTATGTGCCATACCTGCCGCATAACAGAGTTCCTTTATGGCTTTACTTTTGAATTGAGCATTAAAGTTTGAAGTCACATGTCAGAGGTAATATCTATAAGCTCCCAGTGGAGGGGTAAACGCGGCCGTATATCGAGTAGCATTTAATAAGCCCTTATGCCGATCTGAAATAAGGCAAACACCTTCATCAGGCATCAAAAAATGTTTGCAGATCAATTGCAAAAACCATAACCAAGACTTGTTGGACTCATTATCAACAATAGCGAATGCTAGAGGCAAAATGTTCTGATTTCCATCCAGAGTTGACGCGCATAACAACTTCGCCTTGTGGCGTGCGTACACATGAAACCCATCAACACATATGACTCGTCGACAATTTCGGAATCCATCTATACATGGCTTGAACGCCCAAAACATAAATTTCAACATTTTTGGATTTTGATCGGGATTTTTGTGCAGCCATTCAACAACAGTCCCCGGATTCCACTTCTTCATTGCTCCCAAAAATTTAGGCAACCTTGTAATGGACTCTTCCCACGTCCCGTATATAATCTCATTTGCACGACGCAAACTGTACCAAACCTTCCCATATGAAATATCAAATTTCCATTTTTCTGCACTGTTATTACAATTAGACCGACTTTGTATGACAGATCCTTCCTAACTTCAGGTAGAATTTCATTTGCAATCGTGTTTATGTCCAAGTTAAAGTGGTTCTTAGAACAATCTTCTGCAAAACATGTGTGTGCCCCTGCATACCTTGTAATTTTCCAAAAGTTAGTATTCTTCAACAAAGCTCCCCGCAGTGTAAAAGGGCATCCTTTTTTGCATTCTACAGCATACACCCTCAGATTACTAATTATGACCTTAAACTCGCGTCGTGCATGCTGCACGTGGTAGTTTTTCACCGCTGCTTGCGAGCTGAGTTTGTTGTCAAAGACTTGGCCCTTACAAAGATTACCTTTCGCATCATCATAAATTATTCTCTTGCTCAAACCTGAACTTTGTCGATACAGTGAATCTCCTTCTACTTCTGGGTAGCTGGTGGAATAGAATGGGAGCACTTAATGAAGTCTTTCTTCGGCTCTTGTGGGAGGGACATCTTCATTCATCGGTACATTATTATCATGATCATCTTCATCCTCATCCATTGTTGCATTGTTGCGCCTTTGATCCAACTCGGCGTCTATATAATGATGGATCGAACAGTCAGAATCACGACTTTCATCGTCACTTCCATTATCATCATTCCCAACGTCTGCAAAATCCCTAAACCCAAAATTGGGTTGCTCAAAGTCATCACGGCTTGGTCTAGACGGACCTGCAATTAAAGATAAATATGACTATTGGTCCCACAACGGCATACGAAAGGGTCTAGAAGGGGGGGTTGAATAGACCCTGAAGTCTTTTTCGACTTCAAAAAATTCCGTATTAAAATCTCTTTTGAACGCTTAAGGATAGTAATCGCTTGACTAGTCGCTTACAAGCGTAGGCGCTTGACTAGTCGCTTACTCGAAGACTGTTTTGATAAAGTTAACTTAGACTTAGTGATTTCAACTATTACCAAAGTAGGGTAATGTTTGATCAATCGCTTAATCAGGATTAGCACAGCGGAAGTATTTTAAAGTCTTCTCTTGAAATTTTTTAGCGTTACAAAAGTTTTTCTTTAGTTGCTTTCCTTTTAAATAGTTTTGAACGCTCGGAGGGCTTAGCGCTTGGCGAAGCGCTTAAGTCTGTTTTGAAAGCTTACCGTTCACTTTTTGCAAATAGTCGCTTAACTGTTTTAAAGCCTTTAAGAGATGTAATATGCAAATGCAATGTAAATCATTAAAACAGTAAAGTGACACAAGAAATTGTAAGGTTCACTGGGTGGTGTAATCCCAGCTACGTCCTTCTTCTCCTTTGCACTCGAATGCAATCCACTAAATTGATTCTCGAAGAGTCACATAGAGACTTCTACAAAATAGGGAAACAGGAAGAGATGGATATAGATGAGTTGAGCTCCTTGGTCACACAGATTTCTGCTGCAAGTCACTTCAATCCTCTGCTTCTGGAAAGATGATCTCGAGCTCCTTGATCACACAGATTTCAGCTCTAATGAAGATCTTCTCCAAGATGGCCTTGAGCTCCTTGATCACACAGACTTCAGCTCCAATAAAGACCTTTCTTCAACAAACTTCTCTTACTCAAAAATCCTACTTGTGGAAGTCAACAATCTTTCTCACTCAGATGAAAGGTGTTGAGGGTTTATTGTAACAGGGTTTGTTTGATGTTGGGAAGTTCAAACAACTTGGGATATCTCAATAATAGTTTTGGGTTCTACTTAGAAGATGTTTGAGATATCGGGTGACTGTCTGGAATGTATTTGAGAAGCTTTAAGGATATTGGATCTTCAAGAAAGATCTTCTTCAACAAGCTTCCCTTACACAAAAATACTGCTTGTTGAAAGAATTAACTTTCTTGATTCCAATTGGCTATGGAGTTTGGAAGCTTTTTTTTCTCAAATTATTTCTCAGCTCTCTTTCACGGTTTCGTCTTTTTTTCTCACTCTCAGATGAAAATAGCTGAAGGGTACTATTTATAGAGAGGCTCGGGATTTGTCCATTGGACACAAGTCCGGCGCGTGTCCCTCACGCAAAGCTTCAAATAGTCTATTTTCTGACATTCCTTGATTTCTGCTGATTCCGATTGGACATGAGCATACTTTAGCACTGAAAGGCTGACAATCTAGTCAAAAGGTGGCTTGTCCGTAAGTCATATTGTCTTGTCACTTTTAATGCACTTTGAATTTATTTCCCGCTTGGAAATAAATGACCGTTGCTGATTGAGTGACTTAAGGAAGTATTTCAGGTGAATCGCTTGAATGAAATGAGCGCTTGGATCAACACTCCTTAGATAGTCCTTTAGCGTTAGCTGGGTGCTAAGAACATTCTCTTGAACGCTTGATTCATAACTCCTGAAATAGACTCTTAAGCGCTTGACGAACGCTTAAGACAAATCTTCATCTTCTTCTGACTTCAGACGCTGATCTTCAACTTCATCTCTAATAGACTCACCTAGAATTCTATTAGCGACACAGTATCTATCACTTAGTCTAAAATCTACAAAGATAAAAATTACAAGCCAAACAAACTAACAAACTTTCAAACGCTTATACATATATTCTATAAAAGTGTAAACTTACATTCTTTTGGGGTCTAACATGAAATCCTATCTTGTCATCATCAAAACATCTAACATGAAATTCCTAACAATTTTCCCCTTTTTGATGATGTCGAGACCTTAACTCTTATAACTCTTTTATAGTTTAAGAGTTCAAAGAAAAACCCAAAATAAAATAAGTTAGCGTTTAGAAAGTTAGATTAGTTAGCTAATATTAGATTAGCTTCAACAAGGTGTTTCAGTGATAAATCATTCATATATATATGGAATTGAAAGCGTAATGATTTATACTGAAAATTCAAACCTTGTTTCCTTTCTTTTTTTCTTACTTCCCCCTTAAACTGACTTCCCCTTTAAACTGTTTTTCTTACCTTTTCCCCCTTCTTGGCGTCATCAACATCAGAGGAAAGGCTGCAGAATGTGCTCTAAGCGTTTGGGTGTAGGAAAGTACTACTGGCAAGCAACTCAAGGAGTTTTTCTTTTGAGCGCTGAGGACAAGTTGGGTGGATAATCTTTCGGCCACTTCTATCGACCGCTCAGCATCCACAATCTCATCCACGTCTGGACTGACAGTGTAACAAAGGAATCTCCTAGCGATTTACACAGTTGCTTCCACATCTGGAAGGACAGTGACAAATCTCTATTGATTTCCACCACAGTTGATACAACTAGTAGATATCCTTTGTTGATATCACTCGTTGATAAATCAACATCCCAACTAGGGGTGTAAACGAGCCGAGCTCGAGCCGAGCCTGGCGATTTTGCTAGGCTTGAGCTCGAGCTCGAGCCTGGGTCTGCGAGCTCGAGCTCGTCGAGCTCAACTCAAGGGAGCTCGAGCGAGCTCGCGAGCCGAGCTCAAGAGCTCGAGCCGAGCCCAAGCTCGCGAGCCTGAGCAAGGCTCGCGAGCTTGAGCCTAAATTTTTAATATTTTTAATATTTAATATTTATATATTTAATATATATATAATTAATATTTATAATATAAAAATAGTTAAAATATAAAAATAAATATATATAAAAACTTTTTGCAGATACAAACAGGCTCGAGCTCGAGCTCGGGCTCATGAAGCTCGGGCTCGAGCTCGAGCTTGGGCTCGTGAAGCTCGAGCTCGAGCTTGGGCTCGTGAAGCTCGAGCTCGAGTCGAGCCGGCTCGCCAGGCTCGCGAGCCGGCTTGGTTCAACTTACATCCCTAATCCCAACTGAGTCTACCTTTAGTTTTCTTTTTTTTTTTTAAATAAATAAAAAAAAAATTATGCATGATTTTGTAAAATATTTTATTAAGTGTTGAAGGGAATGTTCAACGCTTAATATACCAATTTGAAATATGATACTAAGTGTTTAAAGATTAATGTTGACGCTTGAAAATAAATTCCTTTTGTATTTGAGCGTCTAACACATCATGCACAAATAATGATAAGCGTTGATGATCTATGCAAATGAAAACGGTTTTTGATCATTGACGCTTAAAGATATGTTTAAGTACAATTTTAAGGTTCTCCCTAAATTTAATAACTTGTAACACTTTTGAAAAACGCTTTTAGTCAATATAATAAAGTGAATTCCCCCTACATTATATGTCTAATAAAATATGATGCATAATGATTAAGCGTTTAAATAAATTGTACCTTCAGAAATGAGAAGCAGGATTTCTCTTTTCATGTCTTAGAAATTTTTCAAATTTCTTAACCAATAAATCCATTTCATGATCCTCATCTGAATCTGACTCTGTCGCTTTCACCTCACTGACTGATTTTCCCTTGCTATTTGTTGTAGCGATTAAGGCTCTGGGTGCAGTCGCTGAAGACGAGGTCTCACCGACTTCTCCTAATTCGAATTCAAAAGCCCTTAGCTCCGAGAACACATGTTCTGGCGTAATAATGTCCAACATTTGAGATTCTCTCATTGTTATGGTCTTTATCAAATATTTGCTCGGGAGACTTCTAAAAATCTTCTTAACCATTTCCTTATTGGTCAACTCCTTATCCAATGACACTAACTCTGTAATAAGCGACGAGAATCTTGCATCCAATTGATCCAGCGCTTCATTTGGCATCATCTTAAACTGCTCAAATCTTTGCATGGCTATGGAAAGCTTGTTTTCTCTCATCTTCGTTGAACCTTCCCATAATGTGGCTAACTTATCCCAAATTTCCTTAGTCGTCTTGCATGATTTGACCTTATTGAATAAGTTATCATTGTCTTCAATGGCTGTATACAGAGCGTTTCGTCCTACATTATCCAAATTTGCTCTTCGACGCTCATCAGCTGACCACTCACGCTTAGTCTTCTCAACATAACCATCTGGAGTCGGTTCAGTCGCTCCAGGCGCTCTTGTGATTTCTTGGAGTATTCTGATCGGTCCATCTGAAATGATATCACACATTTCATCATCACAGGCACAAAGATAAGCAAAAGTTTTGACCTTCCATGAGTCATAATTTGACTCAGTCAACTTTGGAACTCTTGAAAATGCCATTTTTTTTTATTATTAAATAAAGCAACTAAGTTTTAAAAGGGATCTGAACAAGCAGTTACGCTCGAAAATTTGAAAATTTCAAATTCAACCGCTCTGATACCAAGTGTTGGTCCCACAACGACATACGAAAGGGTCTAGAAGGGGGGGTTGAATAGACCCTGAAGTCTTTTTCGACTTCAAAAAATTTCGTATTAAAATCTCTTTTGAACGCTTAAGGATAGTAATCGCTTGACTAGTCGCTTACAAGTGTAGGCGCTTGACTAGTCACTTACTCGAAGACTGTTTTGATAAAGTTAACTTAGACTTAGTGATTTCAACTATTACCAAAGTAGGGTAATGTTTCAATCGCTTAATCAGGATTAGCACAGCGGAAGTATTTTAAAGTCTTCTCTTGAAAATGTTTTAGCGTTACAAAAGTTTTTCTTTAGTTGTTTTCCATTTAAATAGTTTTGAACGCTCAGAGGGCTTAGCGCTTGGCGAAGCGCTTAAGTCTGTTTTGAAAGCTTAGCATTCACTTTTTACAAATAGTCGCTTAACTGTTTTAAAGCCTTTAAGAGATGTAATATGCAAATACAATGTAAATCATTAAAACAGTAAAGTGACACAAGAAATTGTAAGGTTCACTGGGTGGTGTAATCCCAGCTACGTCCTTCTTCTCCTTTGCACTCGGAGGCAATCCACTAAATTGATTCTCAAAAAGTCACACAGAGACTTCTACAAAATAGGGAAATAGGAAGAGATCGATATAGATGAGTTGAGCTCCTTGGTCACACAGATTTCTGCTGCAAGCCACTTCAATCCTCTGCTTCTGGAAAGACGATCTCGAGCTCCTTGATCACACAGATTTTAGCTCTAATGAAGATCTTCTCCAAGATGGCCTTAAGCTCCTTGATCACACAGACTTTAGCTCCAATAAAGACCTTTCTTCAACAAGCTTCTCTTACTCAAAAATCCTGCTTGTGGAAGTCAACAATCTTTCTCACTCAGATGAAAGGTGTTGAGGGTTTATTGTAACAGAGTTTGTTTGATGTTGGGAAGTTCAAACAACTTGGGATATCTCAATAATAGTTTAGGGTTCTACTTGGAAGATGCTTGAGATATCGGGTGACTGTCTGGAATGTATTTGAGAAGCTTTAAGGATATTGGATCTTCAAGAAAGATCTTCTTCAACAAGCTTCTCTTACACAAAAATACTGCTTGTTGAAAGAATTAACTTTCTTGATTCCAATTGGCTATGGAGTTTGGAAGCTTTTTCTCTCAAATTATTTCTCAGCTCTCTTTCACGATTTCGTCTTTTTTTCTCACTCTCAGATGAAGATAGCTGAAGGGTACTATTTATAGAGAGGCTCGGGATTTGTCCGTTGGACACAAGTCGGGCGCGTGTTCCTCACGCAAAGCTTCAAATAGTCCATTTTCTGACATTCCTTGATTTCTGCTGATTCCGATTGGACATGAGCATACTTTAGCACTGAAAGGCTGACAGTCTAGTCAAAAGGTGGCTTGTCCGCAAGTCATACTGTCTTGTCACTTTTAATGCACTTTGAATTTATTTCCCGCTTGGAAATAAATGACCGTTGCTGATTGAATGACTTAAGGAAGTATTTCAGGTGAATCGCTTGAATGAAATGAGCGCTTGGATCAACACTCCTTGGATAGTCCTTTAGCGTTAGCTGGATGCTAAGAACATTCTCTTGAACGCTTGATTCATAACTCCTGAAATAGACTCTTAAGCGCTTGACGAACGCTTAAGACAAATCTTCATCTTCTTCTGACTTCAGACGCTGATCTTCAACTTCATCTCTAATAGACTCACCTAGAATTCTATTAGCGACACAGTATCTCTCACTTAGTCTAAAATCTACAAAGATAAAAATTACAAGCCAAACAAACTAACAAACTTTCAAACGCTTATACATATATTCTATGAAAGTGTAAACTTACATTCTTTTGGGATCTAACATGAAATCCTATCTTGTCATCATCAAAACATCTAACATGAAATTCCTAACAATGACGATAGTATTTAAAAATAAGAATAACAAGTCATGAATCAAAGGATACAACAATTATGAAACTTATTAGAAAATTCATAATTACCTGCTTCCACGTCAGGAACTACAAAATTCGTCAAACGACGATTCTCCAAAGGGAAATTTTGTACATTTTGAAAACGACCAAACGAATGACCCGATGTAGAAGCACCTAAAAATGAAAATCACAAAAAAGTTAACTCACAAAGAAAACTACACAAATATGAAATTTAAAAATAAACTACATAATGTAAATAAAATAATAAACTACCTTGATGCAAATCATGAATTGTAGAACTCCCCAAACCACTTGAAAAAAAATCATGATACTCATGATTTCCCAACACATGTGATTGCGACTGCGACTGCGTATTTGAATCGGGTACTGTGGCCTGTGTAAAATACGACATGAATGGGGCTTGTGACTGCAATTCAAATCGGGCAGTGCGGGCTGTGTAAAGTACGGCATGCACTGGGGTGGCGTTAACGACGTGACTTGGGTTAACAACGAGCTATTTTGACTCTGATGTTCGATTGGTTCTTTCTCAATATAAAGCTCGATGAATTTATCAACATTGTTAGGATCCAAGAAAAGCGCTAAAGTTTCATCATCTTTGATCTCCATTGTGCTTTCCCTCGTCACGTTTCTCTTTTCAAATCCAAACTTTATAATTACTTTTAATGAAAAATGATTTTGATCAGTTCTTGTTCTCGCGTATAACTTCTCCAACAATTTAGTGTATGTGATCGTACGAGATATTCTCATATTAGTGCTTGGACGACTGCTATATCTTACTAAATTTGACTCTTCAATAATTTGACCATCCGTGTATACCAAAACGTCAACTGTGTTCGCCCTCGACATTTTCTATATAATATCAAAAATCAAACCACAATTAAGCACTAAATTTAAAATTATAGTCAAAAAATAAAATAATACCTAAAAATTATACATAAAATTCGAAATTGAATACCTACAAAATTAGAATTTATGTATACAAACTATACTTCTATATTACAAATTAAACCTAAAAATTATAACTACTCATTCAAAATTATACATACTGTGTAAACCTAAACATTTGAAATTTCAATTGCAACTTATATGAAAATTTAAACCTTAACAATAAATTCAAAATTATATCTCTGAAATTATACTTAAATTTCTACACAATTACAAACTAACACTTATATCAAATTTTAAGCCATAAAAAACAAACACACTAAAAATCTACATTACACCTTAGGATCAAAATTTAACCTAAAAGTCTAAATAAAACCTATTAATTCAATAATAATACCAACATATTCGAGAATTATACCAAAAAATCCAAAAATTATAACTAACTAATTGAATTTATACCTAAAAAATCAAGTTTTGAACCCACATTATAATAAAATAAAAAACAATATATTAACTCAAAATTTAAGTAAATTCAAAAGTATAATATATAGGATTACCTTAATTTTGTAGTTCACGCACAAATTTTGAAGAAAAATTTGTGCTTGTTGCCAATGGTGGTAAAAATTTGACTGAAAATTTTGTCGTGCAGAAGGAGAAGAGAAGAAGAAGAGAAAGAGAAAGAGAAAAGAAAAGAGAAGAGAAAGGGAAGAAAAAAAAAACGATGTGTGAATAGTGAGACGACATAGCATATGTCGTCTCACTATTCATCTGACAACCATTATTTAAAAAAAAAACGACCAAATGTGTTACGACATAGCCCATGTCGTAACACCATAATTTATTTAAAAAAAATTAAAATAGGTGTTACGACATGAGCTATGTCGTAACACCTATAATTTATTTAAAAAAAAACTAAAATCCGTGTTACGACATAGCCCATGTCGTAACACCAGATTTTTTATAAAAAAAATTAAATCACCTCTGTTACGACATGGGTTATGTCGTAATACACGTGTTACGACATAACCTATGTCGTAACATGCTAAATGCTGAATTCCCCCATTTTTGGGGGTATTTTCTGATTTTTAGTTTTTTTATATTATTTATTTAATTTTCCCAGTTTGAAATGATTCTGTGGTGGGTAAAATTTCTGTTATTTATTGAATTTTCGAGGTGGGCTTTGATGAAATTTTTATTTCCGATTAAAGAACACCATAAATTCGAAACGCACCTGAATTTCAAGAGGGAATTTACCGGAAGTCTTGAAAAGATTCCCGTTAGTATACGTATTTTAAGTACCTCGTGTAATACACTATCACTATAACAAAAAGTAATATTAGTGACAAAATTTAAAGCGATAATGTTAAAATTGTCACTAGATATAAAAAATTAGCGACAAAAATGCTTGTTTTGCCACCATAAGAATGTTTAGTGACAAGAGTTTCTCTAAAGTTGTCACTATTGACAATTAGTGACACATGTATAGTGACAATACAAATAGAGTGACAACAATAATTGTTGTCATTAAGTTATCACTAAAGGTGTATCATTAATTGTCAATAGTGACAATAATTTCCTTGTCACTAACTATCAAGAGTAACAACTTCTATACAAATTTTGTCACTATTAAACATGAAAAACCTATTCTTGTGACAACTCAAAAATTTTTGTCACTAAAAATTTGCAATTAGTGACAACTTTGACATTGCCACTGGATATTTTGTCATTAATGTGTTATTTTTTGTAGTGTATTTTTCGCAAAAGAGTTTTCTATTTAAAATTTATTATATTCTTATAAGTGCTGACTAGGTTTAATACTATTAATATCAAAATATTAATTTTCTGTCAGTTAGTGACTCAAATAAAATGGTATGAATATAAATTAGAAGCGAATACAAGAAACATCTCTTATAAATTTTTATTAAATTAAATCGTATTTTTACTCTCGAATAATTAATATCTATTCGCATGCAACATTTATGATTAATCCGTTTATTCTCCGTTCTCATATTTTTTAGCCGATTTTCCACAATAACTTTAAACAAAATTTCATCCCTTAACTTTGATCACATTCTCAAATTCAAAAAAACTCAGCCTCCGTTCCCATGATTTTTAACGGATTCACAGTAACTTTAAACAAAATTTCATCCCTTAGCTTTGATCATGTTTTAAAATTCGAATAAACTCAGGCTCGGGTTGGGGTAATTCGGGTTCGAGTAGTTCAGGTTAGGTCATTCTTGCCCCAGATCTAAAATCCTTTTTTCAGGTACGTTACTCTTACTGCTCAGGATACCCAATTTGAATTATCATACTCAGGTTAGGTTAAACACCCCAAAACCAGAAGTCATAGAAAATCCCCCGCAATGCACTTGAACCCGAAGAGGTCGGAATATAGGTGCCCGAAAAAACAACATTTATTGCTAGCCGCAGACCTTAAACCATTAGTGTAGTACGAGTCCTTTGTTGCCAAGTGTATAAAGAAATCTTTAGAGAAAAAAACAAGTGTATAAAGAAATAAAAATTTTGGTGTAAATAAAGAAATAAAGTTGTCGTCTCCATTAACTATGTAGCTTTTTGGCTACATGGTATGAACTTAATCCAGATAACCTTGTGTGCCATATTACAACTATACGCCGCGTTATAATCAAGGGAATGAAGAGATCATGAATGGATCACCGCTGAAATATACAGGTTATTATGCAATGTGGAATAAAAAATAAAACATCAATTAACTAAAGCATCGAAGCACAATAAATGCTTATCTTTCCAAAACAAAGTTAAAAGCAATAAACTTTCACAAGCTAGAAAGAATGACACAACAATGTTTAAAAACGCAAGAAACCAAGATGTAGATATATATATATATATATATATATATATATGCAATGTTATATGACAAAAATATCAAGTGTCCAACGAATGAGAAATCTTTTTACCCCTTCTCAACTCTATAAGATTATACAACGATCAAATTGATCAATCCGAATAAAAAATAAACTTAAAAATTCGTCCGGAGGATGTACCTAAGACTGCTTTTCAAACAAGATATGGACACTACGAGTTTGTAGTAATGCCATTTGGATTGACTAACGCCCCAGCAGCTTTCATGGATCTTATGCATAGGATATTTCACCCTTTTCTGGATCAATTTGTGGTGATATTTATAGATGACATCCTTGTCTATTCTAAGAGCGAAGATGATCATAAACGACACCTAAAGATGGTGTTGCAAACCTTGAGAGATAACAAGCTCTACGCAAAATTCAGCAAGTGTGAATTTTGGTTAGCTAAGGTTGCCTTCTTAGGTCATGTGATTTCAGGTAATGGAATTTGTGTCGACTCCTCGAAAATTGAATCTATTGTTGAATGGAAAAGGCCTGAGAATGCCACGGAAATAAGGAGTTTCTTAGGCTTGGCAGGGTACTATCGTAGATTTGTCAAGGATTTTTCGAAAATAGCTGGACCATTGACTCAATTGACTCAGAAGAAAACTAAGTTTGAATGGAATGAGAAATGTGAGTCTAGCTTCCAAGAGTTAAAAAGAAGGCTCACAACAGCACCAGTATTAGTTCTCCCTGATGGAATTGATAACTTTGTGGTTTATAGTGATGCCTCGAAGGACGGACTTGGATGTGTGCTGATGCAAAATGGTTATGTGATTGCTTACGCATCACGGAAACTCAAACCCTACGAGCAAAACTACCCAACCCATGACCTAGAGTTAGCTGCCATTATCTTTGCGTTAAAGAAATGGAGACACTACCTATATGGAGCATCCTTCATAATTTATACTGACCACAAAAGCCTTAAGTATCTCTTCTCTCAAAAGGAGTTGAATTTGAGGCAACGAAGGTGGATGGAACTCCTTGAGGACTATAATTGTTCAATTCAATACCACCCTGGCAAAGCTAATGTGGTAGCAGATGCGTTAAGTCGTAAAGCGACCATTGCAAGATTAATGGTTAAGGAATGGAGGATGTTAGAGGATATGAGCTTTTGGAATCCAAGGGAATCTGGGTTACATATTAGGTGTTCTAATATCAGAGTAGAACCCGATATTCTTGGAAGGATCAAAATTTCACATGAGGAAGATCTTAAGTTCAAGAGTTTAAGAGAGAAGATCCTTCATGGAGATAGACCTGAATTTAATATCGGAAAGGACGGTCTGATACGGTTTAAGAACCGAGTATGCGTACCAGATGATGCTAAGAAGTTGGTTTTGGGCGCATCGCTCCAAATATACCATACATCCAGGAGGAAATAAAATGTACAAGGATTTGAAACAGCATTATTGGTGGGTTAATATGAAGAACCAAGTCGCAGAATATGTCGAAAGATGCTTGACCTGCCAACAAGTGAAAGCAGAACACCAACGACCTTCTGGACTTTTACAGCCTTTGGAAATACCTGAATGGAAGTGGGAGTATGTGATAATGGATTTTGTAACCGACTTACCACGAACCTCGAGTTCTCGACTTAAGCTTGGTATTCGATTGGACGAGGTGAGTTGCCTCTCAAAATTATAGTTATATGTCTTTCAAAACTGGAAGGAATACGTCATATATATATACATATATATATATCTATGTACTTTCAACATGCTTTGAATCCTTGACATGAAAATGGGTTTCAACACTTTCAAATCAAATTCAGAACTCATTTTACATTCACCAATTCTTGGCACCAACTATTAGCTGCATGAATGTTTTCAAACACGTATCTTTCAAAAGTAATTTTTCAGGCATGTTTTGTGAAAATGAATTCGAGGAAAACATTCTTTTAAGGAAATTCTGAAAAACTATTTGTCGATTAAATATTTCATCGTGAGCTAAAATGCTTCATAGCATCATTCGTGACATACGTGATTGCATACTTATTTCAGATGCATAATTTATACAAGAATGATTTCGAAATAAACATCGGTTTTATGATTTTTGTGAAATTACTCCATCATTGGTCTTGTATCGTGATCATTTGTTGTGATGGTGTTCTTGTGACGTGTTGCATCTGACGTGGTTGTGTTGGGCCTAAGGTCGGGCAATGGATAGGGCAGGGTTCGGCCGGTCAAGCATGGGCTTGCGGTCTTAAACAGTTCCCGCTATTCACGTCCAGATCCATGCACCTAGGACGGAGTGCTCTGAGGGTGCATGGGTCATTTATAGTGTGGCATACTCCGGATATGACCAAATCCGGCATCGCGAGCCTGCGTGGGGAGGTATAAAGTGATGGCTTTTAAGCCGCGTGTTCAGGGGCGATAAGGAAGAAGCAGCGGGACCCAAAGTTGTTGGTCCCAAGTGGTATACGAAAGGGTCTAGAAGGGGGGGGGGTTGAATAGACCCTGAAGTCTTTTTCGACTTCTAAAAATTCGTATCACTTTGAAGTATTTGAGCGCTCGGAAAGCTTTGAGCGCTGGGTGCGGCGCTTGAGAGATAATGACTTAAGCGCTAGTTTCAGGCGCTTGTGAAAAGTTAACTTAGACTTGGTGATTTCAACGCTTGCCAAAGTGGGGCAGAGTTTAGTCACTAAATCAGGGTTAGCACAGCGGAAGTATTTTATAGCTTAGCGTTCGATTTGTTAATTAAAAGTAGTCGCTTAGTTGTTTTAAAACTTTATCAAAGAATATGCAATATGAATAGTAAAGCAATAAAGCAGTAAATAGCACAAGATATTTGTAAGGTTCACTGGGTGATGTAATCCCAGCTACGTCCTTCTTCTCCTTTTATCAGGGAGGTTTTCCACTATGATGATTATCGAAGGGTCACACAGAGACTTCTACAAAATAGAGGGAGATTGGATATGATCTCGGAACTCCTTGGTCACACAGATTTCAGCTCCACTAAAGACCTTCTATCCCCTTGCTTCTTTCACTCAGAAATGGTGCAAGTTACGCTTGATCTCGGAGCTCCTTGGTCACACAGATTTCAACTCCAATAGAGATCTTCTTCCACAAGCTTCTTTTACACAAAAATATTGCTTGTAAGTCAACAAGCTTTCTCACTCAGATGAAAGGTGTTGATGGTTTTGGTCACGGGTTTGTTTGTTTTTGGAAAGTTCAAACAACTTGGAGATATCTCAATAGTAGTGTAGGTTCTTCTTAAAAAGAGGTTTGAGATATGGGTGACTGTCTAGGAATGTATTTGAGAAAGCTTAAAGGGTTTTGGCTCTGGAGTGTATAAGCTCTTTCTAAAGAAAAATTCAGCAACGTTTTGGACCCTTTTTCTTATTTTTACGTCCAGATGTTTTTCTATATCTATCTCTCTCACGTCCCTTTTTCTGAAAAGGTTATTTATAAATTGTTATGAGATTTTGTCCGTTGGACACGGTTGGAATCTCGTTTCCTTAAACATTCCATGAGTTCTGACAATCCTAACTTTGGGTATATTTAATTGGTTAGGCATGATCTTGGTTTCATAAATCTGACAGTCTCGGTCAAAGATATGGCTTGCCCATAAGTTGTAGTGCTTATATTTTAATAGCACTTATCCGACTTTTGATGCATCTTGTCTTATTTCCGTTTGGGAATAATTTCCGTTGATTCATGCATCTTTGATAACTTGGATTTGAGTCTTCAGGTTACGCTTGGAGAACTAGGCGCTTGAGCCTTAGGAGTTTAGGCTTTTTGAAAGTAGCCTTCTTTGTTAATCAGACGCTTGAGAAAGGTCACAATCTTTGCCCGATTTTTAGACGCTTGTCGTTTCACTTTATCTTTGATAGACTCACTCAGAATTCTATCATTGACTTAGTGTTAAGTACTTGGTCTAAGGTCCATAACAAATCTTGAGCGCTGAGTTCGTAACCTGGGATAGTCTTTTAGCGTTTGACGGACGCTTGAGAATAATCTTTATCTTTACTGTTTCTTCAGACGCTTGATCTTCAACTTCATCACTTGGTAGACTCATACAGAATTCTTCTAGTGATTTAGTATCACATTCTTAGTCTAAACTCTATAAAGATAAAAATACAAGCCTAGTATAAAGACACGAGCTTTCAAGCGCTTATACATTTGTTCTACGAAAGCCTTTATACTTTACATTTCTTGGGGTCTAACATGGAATCCTAATTGTCATCATCAAAACATCTAACATGAAATTCCTAACAATTTCCCCCTTTTTGATGATGGCAATACTTACTCTTTTATAGTTCAAGAGTTAGACGGCCAAAAAATAAAGGTTAGCGTTGGTTAGTAAGTTAGTTAAGGTTAGTTGAGCTTCAACGAGGTGTTTCAGCTGAAAAATGCATTATATATATCATTGAAGGTACAGGCATTTTTACAACTGAAATAAGGAAGAGATGAAAGCAAGAAAAGCAGAAGTACAATCAAGATCGTGACTTAATCTTGTATCTCTTGGTCATTTCTGCGCGGATTGCCTGAGTTATTTGATCTTCTAATGTCATCATCACATCATGATCTTTATTGATTATATACTTGTTTTCATCTACTTGCTTTTGTTTGAAAGCAACGTAATGCTTATCCCATTCATCTGGGTCAATACCTTAAGCAGATTCTAAAGGTTTGATTTAGATCAGACATCTTCCTTTCCGCAGCTACTTTTTCTGGATTGGTAGATTCTGGAAAGAGGGATGTCAAACTGCTCAAGCAGTGCTCTGGATGGTACTGGAAGATCTGGATAGAGCGCTCTTAGAGTTTCTCTTTTACTGGGCGCTCCAGTAGGGGCAAAAGTGGTTACCCAAGATGGATAGGGATCTTGCTCTTTATTTTGTATAGGAGGATGAGTGGGAGTATGTTGACGCTTGGGCGGCGGAGGAGGATCTTGAGCGCTTGATGTTGAAGTTTTCCTCTTCTCCCCTTTCTTCTTCACTTCCCCCTTATTGCCATCATCAGTCGGCATAAAATGCTGAGTAAGGAGACTGATTTGAGTAGCAATCTGAGCGACAGAGGCCTCAAGAGTGTTAAGACGCTGATTGAAATGTTCTTTCATGACCAGGAGTTGGGCTTGAGTAGCGTCTGTCAGAGATGTCTCTAGAGTAGTGAAGCGGTTGATAATGTCTTCTTTCAAGGCCAGGTGACTCGCCTGAGTAGCGTCAACCATTTGCTGAAATTTCTGAAGGCCTTCAGTCATGGTCTCTTGAGCAGAAGAAACCGCGGGATTAACGGGAAGCTTGAAGCGAGACGTGTGTTTGAGTGATTCCATTGGGACTTGATAAGCAGGGTCAAACACGGTCCCTTGAAGCTCCGGGTCAATAATAGACTTGGTGGAAGCAGTAGAGTCAGAAGTAGATGGACTGTCAACAGGAATAGGCGCTTGAGGTTGATCTGTGGAGTCCTCAGCAATAATGGGCGCTGGCGAGACATGCAACCTTTCAACAGGCGCTTCGGCAATGGGTGACGCTGGCAGTGCATCCAATTGTTCAATTGGCGCTTCAACCGTGACTGATTCGATACGACTAAAGTCCGTAAAGTTGAAGTCCATGCCGGCAAATGGCTCATCTGCATATGGATATGTAGCACTCTGTAGAAGTGCATTCAAGTGTAGAGTAGGAAGGTAAGTACCTTGAATGAAGGTGCGAAGTGGACTATCCATGGCCCGAATGTACATTGGACCAAGGATATCCAGTACGTGATTGGGAAAGATTCTGGAAGGCGCTCTGCTGATGGAAAAGATAGCATCGGAGCAGTAATGTTGAGAGAAGCCATTCAGCTTGTCCGTTGGAAGAGCGTGGAGTTTCTGAGATTCAGGAACATAACTTGTGTAGTAGTATTCCAAATAGGGGTAGACAGCTTGAGCAAGCGCTTGATTTCTTTCCAGTGAAGATAAGACGAAGTCATAGTGACTATGAACTTCCTGTCGGATGGAGGGAAGGAGTGGATAGCCGGTGAAGGAGTTTATCCGGGATCCATTCCATGAGCGCAGGTTGGCTGTGAAGACTCTATCAAAGTGAGCGAGGGGAGTCATGAGCTTGATCATCAGTCGAAAGTTGTCGTCACAGTCACTTGAAGTGAAATTCAAGCAAGATGGTGAAGAATTGTCGCTGGAGGACGCTTGAGTGTCACATCGTAGAGGAGTGTTTGCAAATCTGTGCAACGCTACGCATAAGGACTGCTCAGTGTGTTGACGAATCAGAGGCAGCCTCAATACGGACCCAATTCTCCTTTGACGCTTCTGTAAGCAATATTGAGTAAATTTTCGCTTCTTATCATGGATACAGGCGCTGAAGAGATGAGGATCACTGACCAACTCTTCGAATTTGTATTTGCTCCCAACATACGCTTCAGCCCAATTCACTTCAGTCATGCAGTACTCAGTCCCTGCATTAAGGATAGCTCGAAATCCTTGCTGGTGAATATCTCGGATTGCCTCAAAGCGATGCTTGTCTGGTTCATAATTAGCGTTCCAAACGCTATCAAAATAAGCATCAGCTTCTGTCTGAATCATATCAAGGACAGATGCTGGACGGTCTCCGGCATGTACACCTTTATTCATCCATAAACGGAGCGAATTAGCGGAAAACATATTTGCAGGACTGTTGACGGGTGTTGAGGAGTGAGAGTAGCCTTCTCTGTTTAAGAGCTTCTCAGTGGGATTGATGAGTCCATAAGCACGGTCATAGATTCGTGTGTTGAAATCTCTGAGAGCAAGACTAGTTGGTTTGCTGTGCCAGTACTCGCGATAATAGGCCAAATCAACATCTGCTCGTGGGGTCTTTCTTTCCTGAACCTGTCGCGGGGGCGCTGAGGTGAGCAAGGTATCTCGGACAGTGAGATCAAACTTAATAAGTTTGACGATATCATTCTCCGCATTTATGAGACTGTCTTCATTATATCCGGTAGGAAAGAAGTCTTCTTCGGGCGCTGGGGGTAGATAGTCAACTGAGTGATCAATTGTCTTTAGAGGATCCAGCTGAAAGAAGTTTTGGTGAATGATAATTTCCTCAGCGTCGCTCTGATCGTCTGAGCGTGCCTCGGTTGTAGATGGGAGAGTGAGTAGTAGTGGAACCTCTGGAACATCAGGTTCATCAAGCTCTAAGCCTGCAAATTCTGTGGCGGCTACATGAGCGATGGCGACGACATCTGTCATATCGACATCCAGATGGACATCACTGGGCGCTTGAACAGCGGCTAGAGGAAGAGCTGTATAACAGATATCCTCTATAAGGGGAGGATCTTCTACATAAGTAGGTAAGAAACTGCTGTGGGAAGAAATAAACTTACCCTGAGAGCTAGTCTCAACAGCAATAGTAGCTTGAGCGCTTGGCTCAGTAGTCTCAGGCTCTGGAGAAGTAACATCGACTTGACGCTTGCGTAGTCCTCTGCGTCTCTTGAAGATACGCTTCACGTTCACCCCTTCAGCCGGTGGCGCTTGAGTGGGTGCAATAGTAGGTTCTGCAAAGTCTATGTGTTTAAGTACGTTTTCTAGTGTTCTTCGGGTTACGGAAGGAATCTTGTCCTCTTCATCGTCATCCGTAGCTTCATCATCCTGAGATGGAATAGGTTGAGCCTTGGGCTTTCGTGTAGCCCTCTTTTTGGTAGCAGCCGGGCGTTTCACGGCTTTCTTCGGAGTGGAACGCTTAGCTTCCTCTGGAGCTGGACGCTCAGCCTCCTCGTCTGACGCTTCACGCACAACTTGGCGCTCAGAGAGAGGTCTGGCCGTACCTCTGATCTTTGGTGGGTTAAAAAGATTTTGAATGATTCTTGGCCCATAAAATTTATGTTTGGCTATAGTAAATCCAGCCGATGATGTACATTCTGCTCTGAATAGTAGGTCACTGAGAACCAAACCGTAAGGTTTGTTTGAGGTACGCAGACAGTTCTTGAATCTGTTGAACACATAGGCGCTCCAGTTAATTTTGATGTTTAGCAGGATGGCGGTCATCATGCGAAATTGCAACGGGTTAATCTTGTCAAAAGTGCCCACTCTGCATTCAATGTTTTTGCTGCAGAAATCAGCCAAGACACGATATCTGTTGACGATATCTTTTTTTTCGAAGTTCTGTTTGTGCGGAACATCATCATACGCTCGTATTCTGACCCATACTTCTTCAATTTGTTCGTCAGTGATGGTGTCCAAGGTTGCTCCTTCGTTCGGTAGGGTGAAGTTATGAGCGATTGTGGTGGCAGAAAGAGTGAATGACTTGGATTCTTTCTTGGAGATAGGAAATAGACAAGAGATGGAAGTCTCGTCTTCTGACAGTTTAGCATTTCTCCAGAAGTGATCGACTTCACCAGGAAATATGTATGAATATCTGGTTAGAAACTTCTGAAGCCCCGCCTCGGTAACAGAATCCATCATCTTCGATAGGTCAATTTGGGTGTGTTCGTACAAGAACTTCCAGTCCACCACAAGACCCTCGGTTACCTTGAAGATTTTTTCAGTCGAAGTAGCAGCAGATTTCTTGGGTGCCATTAGTGAGAAGGAGTGATTGAGAGATTTTTGCTTTTAGAGAGAGAGAGAGATTTTTGCAGAGAGTTTGAGTAGAAATGGGTTCTTTTCTGCACAAAATTAGTTTTTGGCAACATAGTTTTGAATTTTTGTTTTCTCTCTTTGTTAGGATTTTGACATGTGGCAATCAATTAGATCTCAGCCTTTGAGCAAGATAACTGTGGACGTGAATTTTAAAAGGTAGGCACGGTTACATTTGGTAACTCCCACATATAATTTTTTGAAGTCCGAGTAGAGATTTGAAATAAGACGATTCAGAGTTTAAGTGTGGTACACGCGCGTGTGAAATGTTGACACGTATACCATCACAAACTGTTTGAGAGCTATCATTTTGAAGAACTATGTAAGTGCCCGCCAATTTTTGATTATTTGGAGCGTGTAGATATGATTTTGCTCTATCAAAAATTTGACGCTCGTCATACTTTATTATTTGCAAGGATGTTTTATATTGACGCTCGACAAATTTGAAATTCTTCCCAAATCCCTTTGTATGCTTGAGCGTTCAAGCACATTGTTTACAATCTTTTGACGCTTGTGTGAAATAATGAAAAGTTTAACATTTATATGTGAAGATGGAATATTTTTCTCACACTGGTTTCGATAAATGACAACATACTATTGGTGTCAGTGTTTACTTTATAGTATAATTTTAAAATATTCAGCGTTAGATGTACTCGCCCAGAATACATGGTGAGTGTATTTACACGTGTACATAAGCTGAACCAATTTTTTAAAGAAACAATGAGTACCGTTGGGTTTTGTTGAACAAAAATAAGAGATGTCAAGTCAGCATTAATTGCATTGATTGACTAATTCATTAATTTTTGTTTAGCGTAGGGTAAGGTACGCTTCATTTGAAATACATTTTACTAAGCGCTTGATTGGGAATAAGCTTAAGCGTTTAGTGTTTTGAAAGAAGCACAGAGGCTAAGAAAGGTTTGTGTAATAAGCGTCCGAATGATTTAAGTGTATGGTGCTAAGTGCGTATGACCGATGCAAGGGAAAACATTTTTGGTCATATTCACTTAAATATAGTTAGTTCTGTTAAGGTTCCCCCTATGTAGGTTCCCCATAAAATAAAGTGAATTCCCCCTAAATTTCATGCCTAACAAAAGTATGATGTTTCGAATGATTAAGCATTTAGATCAATCATACCTAGTTCACTTCTTAAAGTGAGAAAACGTTGTTCGTTGAGCGCTTTGGTGAAGATATCTGCCAGTTGCTTTTCTGTACCGATGAAGTGCATGGAGATATCTTTCTTTTGAACGTGGTCACGTAGAAAGTGATAGCGAATGTCAATGTGTTTGGTTCTAGAGTGAAGAACTGGATTTTGAGTCATTGCTAAGGCGCTTTGATTGTCACAATGGATAGGAGTTGGATCTAGGATTATTCCATAGTCTCTAAGTTGTTGCCTCATCCAAAGGATCTGTGCACAACAGCTTCCAGCGGCTACATACTCAGCTTCAGCGGTGGAAGTAGCGATGGACTGTTGCTTCTTACTATGCCATGAAATTAGTCTATCACCTAGAAATTGACATGTTCCACTAGTACTTTTTCTATCTATTTTGCATCCTGCAAAATCTGCATCTGAATAACCAATTAGTTCAAAAGGAGAATCCCTAGGATACCATAAGCCCACATTTTGTGTGCCTTTTAGGTACTTAAGGATCCTTTTAGCAGCAATTAAGTGTGATTCTCTAGGATCAGCTTGAAATCGTGCACACATGCATACTGAGAACATAATATCAGGTCTACTAGCTGTAAGATAAAGAAGTGATCCAATAATACCTCTATAGTTAGTGATATCAATTTTCTTTCCATTATCATCTCTATCTAGCTTAAGCGTTTGGCTCATTGGAATTTTGGAAGGTGATGCATTTTCCATACCAAATTTCTTGATCATATCTCTAGTATATTTAGTTTGGTTTATGAATATGCCATTAGGGAGTTGTCTAACTTGTAATCCTAGGAAGAAAGTTAATTCACCCATCATGCTCATTTCAAATTGATCTTGCATCATTTTCGAAAATTTCTCACATAGACGCTTATTGGTAGATCCAAATATAATATCATCAACATAAATTTGAACTAGGAGAATATCTTCATTATGGATAATTTTGAATAACGTTGTGTCAACGCTGCCTTTTGAAAAGCCTTTACCTATAAGGAAGATAGAAAGAGTGTCATACCATGCTCTTGGTGCTTGTTTAAGACCATAAAGTGCCTTGTCCAATTTGTAGACCATACTTTTCTCATGGTTGTTGATGAATCCTGGTGGTTGCTCCACATATACTTCTTCTTGGAGTTTACCATTCAGAAATGCACTCTTTACGTCCATTTGATACACTGTAAATTTGTTAAATGCTGCAAACGCTAGAAACATCCGAATGGCTTCAAGACGGGCTATAGGAGCGTATGTCTCATCGAAGTCGATACCCTCTTCTTGACAGTATCCTTGTGCTATAAGTCTGGCTTTGTTTCTAATTATAGTACCATTCTCATCCATTTTGTTTCTATAAACCCATCTAGTCCCAATAATTCCTTGGTGAGTTGGCCTTGGTACAAGCGTCCATACCTTATTTCTTTCAAACTGATTTAGCTCTTCTTGCATGGCTTCAATCCAACTTGGATCGTTAAGCGCTTCATCCACTTTCTTTGGTTCCATTTGAGATAGGAAGCTTGCAAACATGGCCTCATTTATTGTAGCGGCTCTGGTTCTAACAGGTGCTCCAATATCTCCAATAATTAGTTCTGGTGGATGGTCTCTGAGCCATTTTTTGTCTGGTTGGAACGGGTTAAGAGATTGATCTAACGCTTGATTAAACTGTGCAGGCGCTTGACCAATTCCTTGCGTAGGCGCTTCAGTGTTTATAGTTTGAGTTTGCTCTTGATGAACATTCCCTTCATGATCATCAGCGTTTCTTGCAATATCATCGTTGATGTCTTTACGAGTAATCTTAGGATTAGGTACAATGATTTCATTATCTTCATCAATATCACTATCATCACACAGATTGATTTGTGACGCTTGTTGAGATAAATCTTCAATTCCTACATCATTAATATTAACCTTACTCGGTTCTTGGTTAGCATCATCAAACACAACATGAATGGATTCTTCAACCTTCGATTTGATCTTATTTAAGATGCGAAAGCTCTTTCCATTTTTGGCGTATCCTAGAAAGATTCCTTCATCTGCTTTAGGATCAAATGTCTTTAGGCTTTGGGATCCATTGTTATGAATGAAACATTTTGAACCAAATACATGAAAGTATGAAACATTCGGCTTACGTCCCTTCCATAACTCATATGGAGTCTTTTCATGTTGCTTGTTGATCATACACCGGTTCTGAGTGTAGCAAGCAGTGTTGATAGCTTCGGCCCAAAACCTTTGAGGCAGCTTAGACTCGGCTAACATAGTCCTAGCGGCTTCTTTAAGCGTTCTGTTCCGTCGCTCGGCAACTCCATTTTGTTGAGGTGTTCTAGGCGCTGAATACTCATGAAGTATTCCAAAGTCTTTACAAAATTTCTCAACAATATGGTTAGTAAATTCAGTTCCTCTATCACTTCTAATTCTTGTCACTTTTAGATCTTTTGAGTTTTGTAGTTGACGAATTAGAGAGGTGAGCTTGGCACTAGTTTCATCTTTAGATGCTAAAAATTCTACCCATGTATAGCGTGAGAAATCATCAACTATTACTAGTGAATACTTTTTACCACTAACGCTCATGATTTGAATAGGACCAAACAAATCTAAATGTAGTAATTCAAGTATTCGAGAGGTCGATAGATGAAGCTTCTTCTTAAAAGATGATTTAACTTGCTTACCCATTTGACAAGCATCACATAAGCGATCTTTATTAAAGGAACCCCTGGGTAATCCCTCTACAAGATTTAGCGATATTAATTGAGAGATTGCCTTAAAATTGAGGTGATTCATTCTTCTATGCCATAACCAACCCAATTCATTTTGATTCTTAGCTACGAAACATGTAGGGTTGTTATCTAATGTTGAATCCCAATCTACTAAGTATACATTGTTTGTTCTTCTTCCTTTTAATTTAGTAGATCCTGTCTTAACATCGATTATCTCGCACAAGTCACTAGAAAATTTAATTTCAAAGCTTTTATCACAAAATTGACTTATGCTTAGGAGATTATGTTTAAGACCCTCAACATAGTATACATCATTGATCATGATGTTCCCCCTATGCATGATACCTATACCTTTAGTTTTACCTTTAGAATTATCACCGAATATAACTTGAGGACCATTGGTTGCACGATAGTTGATCAAGAGATCCTTTGATCCAGTCATGTGTCTCGACGACCCACTATCTATGTACCAAATTGAGGTATCGGTGTTGGCTCTAGGTACCTGCATTCAAAAGGCAGTTCTAGTTCTTCTTAGGTACCCATTTTGTTTTGGGTCCTTCTTTGTTAGTAACGTTAGTCTGAATTAGAATCTTCGGAACCCACATTTGCCTTGTCTTCATTTTGGGAAGATTGGCCTTTTGGGTTTCGGTTTGTGTTGTGTGTGCTCTTTAGGTGTATGGTAATATCCTTGATAATAGCAATAATCACAATCATAATCATGGTTATCATAGTGTCGATAATATGATCTAGATCTTTGCGGATATTGACATTGGTATTTCCTTGATATTGGCTTAGGATGCACTTTTGGTGCTAGACGCTTAGCGTTTGATTTACTTGTAGAAGGTTTTTCCTTAGCCCTTCGAGCGCTTGGATATACTTTCTTTTGTAGATCATTTACTTTGGTCTTTCTTTTGACTGAGCCAGTGTTAGCTTTTTCATTTAGTCTAATACCAATATTCTGAGTCTCATTCAGCGTTTGTCTGTTTGAGCTTTCTCCAACAAAGGTTACACCTTTTCCTCTGTTGGTTGATATAACCACAGACGCTTTGGTTTTGTGACCAGATTTATCACAACTTAAACCGGTCTTTTCACCAAATGCTCTGGTTACTTCAGTCACATTATCTAGCGTTCTAGAAGCTTTTGATAATGATGAGATAAGCTGCTCTGATTTAGCAAGTTTAGCGATCAATTCAGCTTCTCTCTTGACTATTATATCAATATCACCTTTTAATTAAATAATTTCACTCTCAAACGATTGGTTCTTCTCAATGCACTGTTGCTGAATTTGCAACTCTGCTTTGAGCGTCACTTTGTCGCTTTTGAGCGTTGAGATGATGTAAAGGTGATTTTGAAATATTTTTGCGGCTTCTTGACAATCATTATAATATTCTTTCACTTTGTCAAGTAATTCATCATAAGAAAGGGGATGACATAATTCAGTGGTTACCTCAGATAGCGAATCGTCAGACTCTTCATCATCTCTTGCCATAAGACAAATGAATGATGAGTCGCTTGAAGGCTCATCATCACTGCTTTCATCTGATGATTCCAAGTCCTCTTCAGGAGTGTAAAATGGTTCTGATTCTGCTAGCAATCCTTGTTGCCTTAGATTATTCCTGAATTGACTTCTGTGTGCTTGGTCTTGCTTTGTAGGTTTAGGCACATTCGGATATGGGCAATTAACTTGGAAATGCCCTGGTTTCCTGCAATTATAACAAAGATTTGTTTTCATCTTTTGTTCATTTGTTAATCTTGCAAATCGTGGTTCTGGAACCACTGGTGCTGAGAGGTCTTGCTGAGAAGATGCTTGATTCTGAATTGGCGCTGGAGAGGATGGTGCAGGATAGTGAGGTGTTTGATATTGTTGTAGATTTTGAACAGGCGCTTGATATGAATTTTGTCCTGGATGTTTAGGACTGCTTCCTTTCTTCTCATATTTCAAGAACTTTCTGAATCTGTTTAGAAGCGCTAGTTCTTCTTCCTCACTTATATCTGAAGCCTTTCCTTTACTACTGGATTTTCCTTTGATTGATGCCAGTAGCGCTCCAGATTCAATTACTGGACTGCTCACTGCATCGCTGGCCGTATTCAACTCAAACTCAAATGCCTTGAGTTCTGAAAAAGCATCTTCTGGAGTTAGACTGTCCAGATTGTTTGATTCTCTCATTGCAGTTGTTTTCATAAGGAACCTACTCGGGAGACTTCTGAAGATTTTGACGACCATTTCCCGATTTTGTAGTTCCATGCCCAAAGATGTTAATTCTGTGACAAGAGTTGTAAATCTCATGTCTAATTGTTCTAGTGTCTCATTGGATAACATCTTGAAGCCGTTGAATTTTTCTTTGGCAGTTGATAATTTGTTTTCCTTGATTTGTGCTGAGCCACCACAAATAGTAGCCAACTTATCCCAAATTTCTTTAGTTGTATTGCATGATTTGACTTTGTTGAATAAGTTGTCATTGTCACCAATGGCTGTGTATAATGCATTCCGACCGACATTGTCTAGATTGGCTCGTCGACGCTCATCGGTGGACCATTCTTGTTTGGGCTTCTCCACATAATCGTCAGGTGTTTCTTCTGTGGCTTCGGACGCTCTGGTGATAACTTTGTATATTTTGATTGGCCCATCTGAAATGATATCACACATTTCATCATCACATGAACACAAATAAGTAAACGCTTTGACCTTCCATGAATCATAATTTGACTCGGTCAACTTGGGAACTTTAGAGAATGCCATGAAAAATTTAAAGTAATTTTAAAGCGACTATAAAAAAACAAATGGATCTGAACAAGCAGTTACGCTTGGAAACGCTTAGGTTTCAACTTCAACCGCTCTGATACCACTTGTTGGTCCCAAGTGGTATACGAAAGGGTCTAGAAGGGGGGGGGGTTGAATAGACCCTGAAGTCTTTTTCGACTTCTAAAAATTCGTATCACTTTGAAGTATTTGAACGCTCGGAAAGCTTTGAGCGCTGGGTGCGGCGCTTGAGAGATAATGAATTAAGCGCTAGTTTCAGGCGCTTGGGAAAAGTTAACTTAGACTTGGTGATTTCAACGCTTGCCAAAGTGGGGCAGAGTTTAGTCACTAAATCAGGGTTAGCACAGCGGAAGTATTTTATAGCTTAGCGTTCGATTTGTTAATTAAACGTAGTCGCTTAGTTGTTTTAAAACTTTATCAAAGAATATGCAATATGAATAGTAAAGCAATAAAGTAGTAAATAGCACAAGATATTTGTAAGGTTCACTGGGTGATGTAATCCCAGCTACGTCCTTCTTCTCCTTTTATCAGGGAGGTTTTCCACTATGATGATTATCGAAGGGTCACACAAAGACTTCTACAAAATAGAGGGAGATTGAATATGATCTCGGAACTCCTTGGTCACATAGATTTCAGCTCCACTAAAGACCTTCTATCCCCTTGCTTCTTTCACTCAGAAATGGTGCAAGTTACGCTTGATCTCGGAGCTCCTTGGTCACACAGATTTCAGCTCCAATAGAGATCTTCTTCCACAAGCTTCTTTTACACAAAAATATTGCTTGTAAGTCAACAAGCTTTCTCACTCAGATGAAAGGTGTTGATTGTTTTGGTCACGGGTTTGTTTGTTTTTGGAAAGTTCAAACAACTTGGAGATATCTCAATAGTAGTGTAGGTTCTTCTTAAAAAGAGGTTTGAGATATGGGTGACTGTCTAGGAATGTATTTGAGAAAGCTTAAAGGGTTTTGGCTCTGGAGTGTATAAGCTCTTTCTAAAGAAAAATTCAGCAACGTTTTGGACCCTTTTTCTTATTTTTACGTCCAGATGTTTTTCTATATCTGTCTCTCTCACGTCCCTTTTTCTGAAAAGGTTATTTATAGATTGTTATGAGATTTTGTCCGTTGGACACGGTTGGAATCTCGTTTCCCTAAACATTCCATGAGTTCTGACAATCCTAACTTTGGATATATTTAATTGGTTAGGCATGGTCTTGGTTTCATAAATCTGACAGTCTCGGTCAAAGATATGGCTTGCCCATAAGTTGTAGTGCTTATATTTTAATAGCACTTATCCGACTTTTGATGCATCTTGTCTTATTTCCGTTTGGGAATAATTTCCGTTGATTCATGCATCTTTGATAACTTGGATTTGAGTCTTCAGGTTACGCTTGGAGAACTAGGCGCTTGAGCCTTTGGAGTTTAGGCTTTTTGAAAGTAGCCTTCTTTGTTAATCAGACGCTTGAGAAAGGTCACAATCTTTGCCCGATTTTTAGACGCTTGTCGTTTCACTTTATCTTTGATAGACTCACTCAGAATTCTATCATTGACTTAGTGTTAAGTACTTGGTCTAAGGTCCATAACAAATCTTGAGCGCTGAGTTCGTAACCTGGGATAGTCTTTTAGCGTTTGACGGACGCTTGAGACTAATCTTTATCTTTACTGTTTCTTCAGACACTTGATCTTCAACTTCATCACTTGGTAGACTCATACAGAATTCTTCTAGTGATTTAGTATCACATTCTTAGTCTAAACTCTATAAAGATAAAAATACAAGACTAGTATAAAGACACGAGCTTTCAGGCGCTGATACATTTGTTCTACGAAAGCCTTTATACTTTACATTTCTTGGGGTCTAACATGGAATCCTAATTGTCATCATCAAAACATCTAACATGAAATTCCTAACAAAAGTGCTATGGGTAAATCATCGGACACGAAGGTATTTCTAACATGGCCCCTTACTGCTTAAGCGTGACGTGTACATGTTACTTAAACATGTCTTGTACGTGATACTTGCATTGAACTACATGCTTTTTTTTTAAATGCATGTTTTGAAACTTAAATATCATGCCACCAATTGTTCGAGCTTTATCATGAACGTAATTTTTCCAAGCATGTTTTCAATAATATTTGACAAAACCTCATCGTGCATATACTAAGACCTTTGTCTCATACTAGCTATTGCTTAATTGTTACTATGATCACAAATTGCTTTTCTTATTTAGGATTTCAATGATCCTTTGAAAATCAACAAAAACTATTATTAGTTTTCCCTCACTAATTTATCATTTGAGTCTAAAAGCTATTTTAAGCAACTTGCACACAAGCACTGACACTCACTAAGCCTTTGCTTACGTATTTTGTTTCATTCCTTCCTTCCAGCTGTAGGTGAGTTGAGCAGTGAGACTAGTTTGGAGGATAACAGGAATAGACATGGACAATCCAAGAGGTAAAAACTGGAAGTTTTATTCAAGGATATTAAGTTACTTCGTGATGCGGATGATAGTTTCCGGAATAGGACCCTAAGATACATTGATAAAATTGGGTCCATGTTTTGAATTGGAACTACAACTACGATAGACTCATGTATTCAAGTTGGGTCTTTTATGACCAAATTTTGGGGCGTGACATTACCTTTAATGCTACCAACAAGTGTGAAGATGGTTGAGGTTGAAACTAATATACTAATTTGTATCTATATATATATATATATATTTTGAATGGAAGGATGAAGAGAGGTTGAAGATGATGAAAATGGAGAAAGAGAGTTGAAGAGGTATTTTCTTGTAAGGAAAATGATGAAGTTGTGGCATATTATATATATATATATATATATATATGGTGTGATGGTGGGGTGGTCGGTCAAGCCCACTTTCCACCCGTTTATTTATTATTTTATTTTTTTAGAGTGAAATGAAAGTGGAATTTACTAATTATTGGTGTATTTGGGCAATTTACTAATTCAACTTCTCTCCTAGTGTCTAGTTAAATTTTGGTTCTATTCCTTTAATCTACATAAGATGTATAATATAATATCCCTCTTGAACATATGTTTAAGATCCTAGGTCATGTCCTAATGCTTTAGATAGTAACTAGTCGACTAAAAAAAAAAACTTGGGTATCACATTCTCTCCTCCTTAAAAGAATTTGGTCCCCAAATTCTCACCTGAGGACAATTCCGGGTAGTGTCTTCGCATGTAATCCTCGGTTTCCCAAGTTGCTTCTTCTAGATTGTCGTGATTTTCCCATAACACCTTTACTATTGGGATGCTTTTAGTCCGTAGCTCACGCACTTTCTTGTCCACAATCTTTATCGGTTTTTCTTCATAAGTCAAATTGTTCTGAATTGGTATTGCATCCATCTTGAGTACATGTTCAGGATCAGGTCGGTATTTCATTAACCTGCTTACGTGAAAGACATCGTGCAACCTAAGAAAGGTGGAAAGTTAAGTCCTAGATTTGTTGGACCTTTCAAGATCTTGGAAAGAGTTGGAAAAGTAGCATATCGACTGGCACTCTCACCAGCACTCTCTGGTATTTTTTAGTCGACTAGTTTCTATCTAAAGCATTAGGACATGACCTAGGATCTTAGACATATGTTCAAGGGAGATATTAGATTATACATCTTAGGTAAATTAAAGGATCTAGTATTCCACTTTCATTTTACTCTATAATAATAATAATATAAAAAAAAAAAAAAGGGGTCGAAAATGGGGCCTTGACCGACCACCACCATCACACCATACATGTATATATATATATATATATATATATATTATGCCTTAGTTTCATTATTTTAGTTTACAAACAAATATCTCTTCACTCTTCTTCTCCATTTTCATCATCTTCAACCCTCTTCATCCTTCCATTCAAGTTATATATAGATAGATACAAATTAGTATATTAGCTTCAACCTCAACCATCTTCACACTTGTGGGTAGCATTAAAGGTAACTTGTAATTCCTTGATCTTACATTAGTAGGTAATGGTAGAGGCTAAATGTGCTTTGAAAATGTTATTGCATGGGTATTAGAAGAGTAGATCTATGAGTTTTAAGCTTAAATTTACAATTTGTAGTAACTAACCTAAAGGCTTAAATGAAGAAATCACACATGCATGACAATTGTAAGTTGGGTCTTTAAATCTGCTGCTGATTTCAAAGAATTGTATCGAAATGACGAAATGTTATTTGAGTTCAAAACTTTTACTTTGTATGTTACGGCATGTCTAAAATATATTTGGAATTTGGTGGGATTTTTAGAGTTGTAATGTGAATTATGGAAATTGTTAAGTATAGACTGCCAGAAGCCTTACGGGATTTCAAAATGTTTGTTTGAGACATCATTTGGGGTTCTTACGAACTTTATTTTGATTTCAAAATTTTACAGGGGATAATCATATGTATTGGGGTTGTTGTGTATGAAATTGGGGCTTATTGGATTAAAGGGTGATTTTATATGAATTTTAAAGTAATACTGCCCCAGTAAAAATTAAACCCAATTTTACTTCGGTTTTGAATAAAATAGCCACATTTTAAGTGACCATTTACCTTTGAAACATTTATCTAAGGTCTTTTAACAAATTTAGAACATTTATGAAAACATTTCACCCAAAATTATTGAGTTATGATTTTTTAACAATTCATACACTAAAACTGCACAAATCTGTTTTTATGCCTCTTATCGACCTTTTGGGGAAGATTGAAATTAAGCCTAGTTTTCATTAAGGTAACATGTTGCGCATGTTTGTATAGTTATTAGGACCTCATAGACTACCCCGGGTGGACTTTAGACGAGTTAGAAAATGAGTTTCTGATATAATTTCGCTTAGCAGGTGTTGTCGGTGAGACGAACAAGGACAACGTCGTATAAGCTTGGACGTAGTGTGAGTGCCTCTCAAAATTATAGTTATATGTCTTTCAAAACTGGAAGGAGCACGTCGTATATATATCTATATACTTTCATCATGCTTTCAATACTTCACATGAAAATGAATTTCAACAATTTGAAATCAAATCATGGACCCATTTTGCATTAACCATTTCTTGGCACGTTTCAAAGACATCTTGCGAGAATAATTTTCCAGCCAGGTTTTGTGAAAATGATTTCAAGAAAACATTCTTTTAATGAAATTCTGAAAAGAAAAAAAAATTGCTCGATTCAATATTCTTTCGTGAGCCAAAACGCTTCATTTAATCATTCGTGACATACATGATTGCATACTTGTTTCAAATGCATATTTTGCAAGCATGATTTCAAAATAAACATTGGTTTTTATGGATTTCGTGGAAGTACTCCATCATTTGGTTCTTGTATCATGATCATTTGTCGTGATGGTGTTCTTGTGACATATTTCATCTTGCGTGGTTGTGTTGGGCCCAAGGTCGAGCGATGGATAGGGCAGGGTTCGGCCGGTCAAGCGTGGGCTTGCGGTCTTAAACAGTTCCCGCTATCCACGTCCAGATCCATGCACCTAGGACGGAGTGCTCTGAGGGTGCATGGGTCATTTATCGTGAGGCATATTCCGGATATGACCAAATCTGGCATCGCGAGCCTGCGTGGGGAGGTATAAGGTGATGGCTTTTAAGCCGCGTGTTCAGGGGTGATAAGGAAGAAGCAGAGGGACCCAAAGTGCTATAGGTAAATCATCGGACGCGATAGTATTGCTAACATGGCCCCCTACTGCTTAAGCGTGACGTGTACGTGTTACTTAAACATGTCTTGTACATGATACTTGCATTGATTCTTGTACATGATACTTGCATTGAGTCTTGTACATGATACTTGCATTGAGTCTTGTACATGATACTTTCATTGAGTCTTGTACATGATACTTGCATTGAGTCTTGTACGTGGTACTTACATTGACTGCACACTTTTAAAAATGCATGTTTTAAAACTTTATCGTATGTATACTAAGATCCTGGTGTCATACCAGCTACTGCTTGAACGCAAATGTCATTCTTACTCGCCTTTTTAATGAGCGTTTGAAAAATAGAAACTATTATTGTTTTCACCTTATTAATTTATCACTTTGGGGTCTAAAAACTATTTTAAGCACCTTGCACACGTACACTGGCGCTCACTAAGCCTTTGCTTATGTACTTCACTTTCTTCCTTCCAGTTATAGGCAAGTCGAGAAGTGAAACTAGCTTGAAGGATCGGAGTATAAACTCGGACTATCCTAGAGGTGAATGATGTAGATTGACTCATGTATATTAAGTTCGCATAGCTATTTAGTTGATGTATTGGGGTTGTGACCCGATAAGATGAATTGTCTAATTGTGTCTAGAATTTGGTTTGTACTTCTGTAAGGATAGGATAACGCTTTCGTGTTGGATTCTTTAGGATTAAATTTGAGGGCGCAATTGTCATGCATGTGTGATTTCTTCATTTAAGCCTTTAGGTTAGTTACTATAAATTGTAAATTTAAGCTTAAAACTCATAGATCTACTCTTCTAATACACATGCAATAACATTTTCAAAGCAAATTTAGCCTCTACCATTACCTACTAATGTAAGATCAAGGAATTACAAGTTACCTTTAATGCTACCAACAAGTGTGAAGATGGGTCTTTAAATCTGCTACTGATTTCGAAGAATTATATCGAAATGAGGAAATATTATTTGAGTTCAAAACTTTTACTGTGTATGTTAATGCATGTCTCAAATATATCTGGAATTTTGTGTGATGTTTGGAGTTGTAATGTGAATTATGGAAATTGTTAAGTATAGACTGTCAGAAGCCTTACGGGATTTCAAAATGTTTGTTTGAGACATCATTTGGGGTTCTTACAAACTTCATTTTGATTTCAAAATTTTACAGGGGATGATAATATGTATTGGGGTTGTTGTGTATAAAATTGGGGCTTATTTGATTAAATGATGATTTTATATGAATTTTAAAGTAATACTGCCCCAGTAAAAATTGAACCCAATTTTACTTCGGTTTTGAGTAAAATAGCCACATTTTAAGTGACCATTTACCTTTGAAACATTTATCTAAGGTCTTTTAACAAATTTAGAACATTTATGAAAACATTTCACCCACAATTATTGAGTTATGATTTTTTAACAATTCATACACTAAAACTGCACAAATCTGTTTTTATGCCTCTTATCGACCTTTTGGGGAAGATTGAAATTAAGCCTAGTTTTCATTAAGGTAACATGTTGCGCATGTTTGTATAGTTATTAGGACCTCATAGACTACCCCGGGTGGACTTTAGACGAGTTAGAAAATGAGTTTCTGATATAATTTCGCTTAGCAGGTGTTGTCGGTGAGACGAACGAGGACAACGCCGTATAAGCTTGGACGTAGTGTGAGTTGCCTCTCAAAATTATAGTTATATGTCTTTCAAAACTGGAAGGAATACGTCATATATATATATATATATATATATATGTGTGTGTGTGTGTGTACTTTCAACATGCTTTGAATACTTGACATGAAAATGGGTTTCAACACTTTCGAATCAAATTCAGAACTCATTTTACATTCACCAATTCTTGGCACCAACTATTACCTGCATGAATGTTTTCAAACACGTATCTTGCAAAAGTAATTTTCAGGCATGTTTTTTGAAAATGAATTCGAGGAAAACATTCTTTTAAGGAAATTCTGAAAAACTATTTGTCGATTAAATATTTCATCGTGAGCTAAAATGCTTCATTGCATCATTCGTGACATACGTGATTGCATACTTATTTCAAATGCATAATTTATACAAGAATGATTTCGAAATAAACATCGGTTTTATGATTTTTGTGAAATTACTCCATCATTGGTCTTGTATCGTGATCATTTGTCGTGATGGTGTTCTTGTGACGTGTTGCATCTGACGTGGTTGTGTTGCGCCCAAGGTCGGGCGATGGATAAGGCAGGGTTCGGCCGGTCAAGCATGGGCTTGCGGTCTTAAACAGTTCCCGCTATCCACGTCCAGATCCATGCACCTAGGACGGAGTGCTCTGAGGGTGCATGGGTCATTTATCGTGTGGCATATTCCGGATATGACCAAATCGGGCATCGCGAGCCTGCGTGGGGAGGTATAAGGTGATGTCTTTTAAGCCGCGTGTTCAGGGGCGATAAGGAAGAAGAAGCGGGACCCAAAGTGCTATGGGTAAATCATCGAACGCGATGGTATTTCTAACATGGCCCCCTACTGCTTAAGCGTGACGTGTACATGTTACTTAAACATGTCTTGTACGTGATACTTGCATTGAACTACATGCTTTTTTTTTAAATGCATGTTTTGAAACTTAAATATCATGCCACCAATTGTTCCAGCTTTATCATGAACGTAATTTTTTCAAGCATGTTTTCAATAATATTTGACAAAACCTCATCGTGCATATACTAAGACCTTTGTCTCATACTAGCTATTGCTTAATTGTTACTATGATCACAAATTGCTTTTCTTATTTAGGATTTCAATGATCCTTTGAAAATCAACAAAAACTATTTTTGTTTTCACCTAATTAATTTATCACTTTGGGGTCTAAAAACTATTTTAAGCACCTTTCACACGTACACTGGCGCTCACTAAGCCTTTGCTTATGTACTTCATTTTCTTCCTTCCAGTTATAGGCAAGTCGAGAAGTGAAACTAGATTGAAGGATCGGAGTATAAACTCGGACTATCCTGGAGGTGAATGATGTAGATTGACTCATGTATATTAAGTTCGCATAGCTATTTAGTTGATGTATTGGGGTTGTGACCCGATAAGATGAATTGTTTAATTGTGTCCAGAATTTGGTTTGTACTTCTGTAAGGATAGGATAACGCTTTCGTGTTGGATTCTTTAGGATTAAATTGAGGGCGTGTTGACGCTTTCGTGTTAGATTCTTAAGGATTAAATTTGAGGGCGTGTTGACGCTTTCGTGTTAGATTCTTAAGGATTAAATTTGAGGGCGTTACAGTATTTATAGAGAACACCTTGTACCAATGGTTGTTGGGTATTCATAGGATGTTGACAGGTGGCGACAATAGACAGTGGATGACTCGTTCTAGTGGGGTCGGGTCATGAAACGACCCGACCCGATACTGTTACTTAGCGCGGACCTAGTCTAGTGATTTCGGTGTTTGGGCCTCCAGTGGGCCTAACTCTTTATTCAACTGGACTTGGGCCTTGTGGCATAGTGTATTATTTTACTATATCAATAACATTGTTCAGCATTTTGACTGTTACGCACAGAAAATAATATAACTGCAATTGATCAATCCAAGGAGACACTCACTAGGAAACTGTTCGTCAAATAATTCAATAATTTTTATTTTCATCTTACACACCATTGTTTCTGGTTTCCGCCTCTTCAATTCATCTAAGGATCGAGCAAGACTAAAATTTCCACGTAAACATTCACTTCTTTGGACACCTAAAAGTAGATAATCTTAGGAGACCTACATGAATCATTCCCTGGATTGTAAATTACAAAATATACCATGATCGCAGACAAACAAGATTTCTCCATTCGGTAATATCCACAATGGCATTCTCTGATAATTGTCCCCAAGAATATGTATAATAAGGAATCATGGCCACTTTATCCCAAGAATCTTTCACCCATACCATGATCCCAGAAAAAAAGATTTATCCATTCGGTAATATCTACAGTGGCATTGTCTCCGATAATTGTCCCCAAGGATATGAATAATAAGGAATCATGGCCACTTTATCCCAAGAATTTTTCACCCCATACCGCTTCAATATCCAAATATCTACTCGAGATTTTTCATAATTGCGAAGCACAAAAAGGCATCCATCGAACAATTCCAATCTCGGTTTAAAACCAGCCTCTGCATAACGTGGTTGCTCCACAATTCCACAAACCTCATTCTTAAAGTCAAAGGCCACAATATTCCATTCAGAATTTAAATCAACCTTCCTTCCCCAATGCAGCTTCCCACTCGCAAACCTCGCTAGTCCATTTAATTAAAAATGATCCCTAAAGTCCTCAATTGTTTCCTAGTGATAGATTATGAAGAAGGAGAGAGTAAGTTAAAATGTGTATTGTATGTTATTGTGTGAATGTTCAATCCATTACAAGGTAAATACACTATATATATATATATATATATCAATATGAAAGTAAGGCCCATGACTATACAAATGTTGGCCATACAAATATATACACTAACACCCCTCCGCAATCTGAGCAGTGGGACCGGCGCGAAGATTGCTCCGTAACTGTGAAAATTTTGTAGGGGATAAGGCTTTGGTGAAAATATCGGCGATCTGCTCAGCCGTAGGGACATATTTCACCAAATTAAACATCTCCAGGTGCAACCTTTTCACGAATAAAATGATAGTTGATCTCGATGTGCTTCGTACGAGCATGGAAAACTAGATTAAGAACTAAGTATATGGTGCTCACATCATCGCAGTAAATGATAATAGGGTTCAATAAGAAAACACCAAGGTCTCGGAGAATATAACGAAGCCAACATGTCTCTGTGATAGAATATGCTACAGAACGGTACTTAGATTACTTGCTCGAACGAGAAACGGAAGCCTATTTCTTGGCAGACATAGAAATGAGATTGTCTCCAAGATAAACAGCATAACCAGTGGTAGAGCAACGACTATCAGGACATCCAACCCGGTCAGAGTCAGCAAAGACAGTAAGCGAATCCAAAGAAGATGGACGGATAAGAAGACCAAAATCAAGAGTGCCTCGAATATATCTGAGAATACGCTTAACCATCTAATAATGAGCAAGGCGCGAAGCATGCATGAACTGACTGACGAGAGTGATAGAGTAGGCAACATCGGGACAAGTGTGAGTAAGATACTGAAGCCCGCCAACGATACTACGATATAGAGTCGTATCTGGAAACAAATCACCCTCAAAGGCAGATGGAGTAGACTTCGCAGAAAAAGAAAAGTGACGAGTTTCACATCCATCATGTGAAAATGCTCAAGGAGAGCTATGGCATACTTCTTCTGCGAAAGAAACAACCCATGAGAGTCCCTGGTAGCCTGAATGCCTAAAAAGTAATGTAAATCCCCTAAGTCATTCATTGCAAACTTCTGAGAAAGACGAGATACGAGAGATGTAATAGCCTTAGGATCATTCCCAGTAAGTATAATATCATCAACATACAAAAGCAAAAATATCATAACTGAGCCTGAGCGAAAGACAAACATCCACATATCGGCCTTACTACAAATAAAGCCAAGGCAAAGGAGATATGAACCAAATTTCTAAAACCAAGCACGTGGCGCTTGTTTCAGACCATACAAAGCTTTACGGAGCTGACAAACATGATCCAGAAACTGAGAATGAACAAAACCATGAGGCTGAGCCAGAAAGACTGTCTCTGTAAGATCACCATGAAGAAATGCGTTCTTCACATCTAACTGACGAATAATCCAATGGCAAGAGAGAGCAATAGATAGCACTGTCCTGATAGTAGCAGGCTTCACCACAGGACTAAAGGTTTCACCAAAATCAATACCAACCTAGTGCTTAAACTCCTGAGCAACGAGGCGGGCTTTGTAGCTCTCAACAGCTCCATCAGGTTTTAATTTCACACGATACACCCATTTGGAACCAACAATATTTTGAGATGGATGAGAGGGAACAAGGATCCACGTATGGTTATTGAGAAGAGAGTTAAACTCGTCAGTCATGGCAGCACGCCATAGAGGATCCTTGACTACCTTTGTAAAACATGTCAGCTCACTAGGGGTGGGGTTAATAGTAAGAGAAGGAAGAATGCAAGGCTTTCGGGTACCCCATCACGAAGGCGAGTAACCATGGGATGACGAGAGACAACAGGAAGAGAAGACGACACTACAAGGGCAGAAGGTCTGGAGGGAATGACAGAAGTGGAGATGTCAAGAGGAGGCTCGATAGAGGACTCATAGAGAGAGTTTGGTAAAGAAGGTAAAGAGTTTGGGATAGAGTTAGGAGGGACATGAGTGATAGGAAAACGAGGCAAGGACGTCGAGACGGTTGGACCGGTATAGGGAGGATAAGAGAGGGAGACTGACATTAGAGAAAAATGCGAAGATACCGATGGACTGGTAGATAAAGAAATCAGGGTGGGATATGGGAAAGAGTTTTCATTAAAGACAACATGACGACCAATATAGACTCAGGTAGAAATCGGATCAAGACAGTGATATGCTTTATAGTCCTGAGCATACCTTAGAAAAGTACAAGAGATAGACCGAGGGGCAAGCTTATGACCTGATAATGGAGGTGGAAGATGAGGAATGCACGCACACCCGAACACATGAAGGGTGGAATAATCAAGAGGATAATGAAAGAGAACCGTAAACGGAGACTTATGGCGAAGGGTAGGGGTAGGAAGACGATTAAGAAGGTAAATAAATGTATAAAGAGCATCAACCCAAAACGAGGAACGGTTGTGAGCAGTAAAAAGTAAAGTCCTAATTAATTCCGATATATGACGATTTTTTAGTTCTAAGACACCATTTTGCTGAGGGGTGTACGGACAGGAAAGATGCATTTGAATTCCATGGGTAGATAAATAGGTACGAAATTGAGAGTTGTTAAACTCGCAACCACCAACACTTTGAAAAAGTTTTATTTTAGTAGAAAACAGATTTTCAACTAAAGCTTTAAAAGCACAGAAGTGAGTAAAACCTTAGATTTTGTAATCAAAGGATAACACCAAGTAAAGCGTGAAAAATCATCAATAAACAAAACATAGTATCTAAACCCTAATGGGGGACAATGGGAGAAGTCCATACATCAGAATGAATCAAATAAAGTGGCACAATACTATGTCGTTCAATAGGCTGAAACGGCAGTCTGTGCGACTGACCTAACTGATATTACTCACAAAAAGAAAAAGAGCGACACTTAGAACCTAAGACACCTGTACGGGACAACTGCTGAATAACCGAGATACTCAGGTGACCCAATATGCGATGCCAGATATCACCAGATACAGCTCGGGCAACGAAAGCACCAGATGATGGAGACACGGTACCAGAAGGCATAAGATAAAGACCACTAGCAGAATGAGGCTGCAGAAGAACTCATCTTGTTACTTTGTTTTTTAAACAAAAACCATTTGAAAAGAATTCATTTAAATAGTTGTTATCTTGACAAAGCTTACAAACAGATAAAAGGTTATGAGAGAGTTTAGGGACATGAAGCACATTCGATAGGGTAAGGGGACGGGTGGGAGTATGTAACATAGTAGAGCCAACATGTTTAATAGGCAATACCGAACCATTTCCAACTAAAATCTTGTTTATGCCTGTGTAAGGTATAAGGGAAGTAAGATTACCATCATCCGGAGTCATGTGAGCGAAAGCACCACTATCTGAATACCATGCCACATTAGAGGTTTCAGCAGTGGACAGAAGTGAGAAAGAATGTGGCAATTCCTCCATGACATATGCATGGCTATACCGCTGCGAACAGGACGATGCTAAGTGACCAGAGATGCCACATATCTGACAAAAAGAACCAGGAGAGGGTGTCGAAAGAAGACCAGAACCACCATAATGTATAATCCCTGGTGCCCCAAAACGACCAGGAGAACTCAAAGATCTATAACCAGATGGCGGACGAGAGTACGGTGAGTGAGATGAAGATCGAGTCTGAGAGGACGAATGAGAGTATTGATGAGATGGAGAGTGACTCCGACCACCACAGCCACGACCACGACCATTATCGGAGCCACGATCACGACTACGATTGTTTCGACCACTGTGAGAGAAAGTTTGGGACGAGTGAGAATTGGCTACAAAGGCTGGAGAGACAGGTGTGGGAAACGGAGTGTGGATGTGACACTGCTCAAACTGTAGAAGTTTAGCACGAAGTTCATCATAGCTAACATATGGAGACTGCATAGAGATTAAAGCGACAAAGATTTTATATTCTTTTGGTAACCCATACAAGGCTTGCATAACCAAATCAGTAGAGAAAAGAGAATGGTTGACTGCAGCAAGATTGTCACCAAGGGTTTTGATTTTAAGAAGGTAGACGTCACATGAAAGATTGCCTTTCTTGATGTTGTGTAATTCGGTTTTATAATGGATTTGTTTGGCTGTAGATTGTTGAAGAAAATGGCTTTCAAGAACAAGCCACATACCTCGGGAAGTGGATAAATGATGTATTTCTTGATATATTTTTGGAGAGATAGTCGCCGTAATCCAAGTTTTAATGCTTTTGTCAGTACGAACTCAATGAGAATATGGGGGGTTCAAAACAAATTGACCATTACCATCAATAACATAAGAGGGAGGACACGAGAGAGTGCCATCAACATAACCAAATAGTTCATAATTATAAAGGACATCACTAAATTGAGACTTCCAAAAGAGATCATTTTCAGAATCAAGTTTGATGGAGATAAGGTTGAGAAGATTTGGAAGGGGAAAGTGATTTTTGTGAGAAGATGAAAGGGGATCGAAGAAATTCAAGGAGGCAGGCGGCGGTGTAGTGGCGGCAGAAAGTTGGTAGGGATGTGTGGCGGCAATTTGAGATAAGAAATGACCGGCGACGGTGGTTGGCCGGCCGATAATGGTGGGAGCGGCGGCGTCGGTGACGGGTGGTGCCTCCAAGGTGGCTACGATGGCAGCTTGGTGGTGGAGGTGCTCAGTCGCCGTTGGTGGGTAGGAGGTAGTGGGGGTGAATATTGAGAAATTAGGGTTAGGGTTAGGGATAAGGTGTGTTTGGTTATTGTTGAAATTGAAATTAGGATTAAGGTTAGGATGTGTTTGGTTATAGCTGAAATTGAAAAGAGGATTAAGGTGAGCGGGTGTTTGGTTGTAGGTGAAATTGAAATTAGGGATTTGAGATGAGTTGGAAGAGTAAATGTCATTTGAGCTAGAGTTTAGAATGGAGGAAAGGGTGGCGGCCGGTGAAGGGATGGCAACCGGCGAAATAGTGGCGGCGGCGGTAGATCGGAGAGGGGCCGCAGATTTTAAACAAGAAGAGAAAATATGTTTTGGGATGTAAGGTTGAAAGGAGGAGAAAGAAGATGGTATAGGGGCTGGGCAGCAGCGTCAAGGGAAGTCGCCAGCGGAGGCGGCGGCGGCGCAGTGGTGGAAGCCGCCAGAAAAAGAGAAGACACCGGCAACGGGAACTGGCCGAGAGGAGCGAAAAAATCAGAAAGAAGGGAGGAAGAAGAGAGAGAATAGGAGGTGAAGGTCGAAACTTCGCTGGCGGTGAACGGCGCGGCGGCGGCAACAGCAGCGGTGGCGGTGGGTCATACCCACTTGATACCATAATAGATTATGAAGAAGGAGAGAGTAAGTTAAAATGTGTATTGTATATTATTGTGTGAATGCTCAATCCATTACAAGGTAAATACACTATATTTATCAATATGAAAATAAGGCCCATGACTATACAAAAGTGGGCCACACAAATATATACACTAATACCTAGGAATTTTTTTTAACTATAAACCTTTCCGATTAACTTATTACTTAAAAAAAATAGATAGAATCTCTAAAACCTTGTAATCGTCATTGCACTCATCATAACCAAACCCGTACCCCTTTAATAGAACAATCACAGTTCACTTCATAGACATCAGTCAATTCTTTAGCCTTACTCGTAGATGGATTCGACAACAAAAATTGTTTTTCATTTAGAATAATGCAGATTAGCCCGTTGCAGCAACCAACTACACACGATTTACTGTCCCTATACTTGTTTGGATTTAATTAAAGTTGTAACAGTAACTGGTTCATCAAACAAGGAGTGCATAGAATAGTCATTGATGAAGTTAGGCAGTCCAGCACTAGTTGAAATGATTCTGTGGTGAGTAGAATTTGTGTTGTTCGCTGAATTTCGCAGATGGATTTTGATGAATGGCTTGCTAGCTGCCAATTAAAGAATGCCATGATTCAGAAACGCATCTGAATTTAATTAGGGATTATACAGGAAGTCTTGACAAGACTTCTACAATGACTTCTTCGGGAATTTGTTCAACTTTTAGGGTTTCATTTTGCTGATCGATCATGATATCTCTTAATTGAGGAAATCTGTCGCTCTCCATTGGCAGCATTGTGATTTACAATTTTGATATTTGGGTTTTAAGGGTTTTGAGGTTTTGTTCTTGTTGACACTTAAAAATAATTGGGCTTTTTGAATTATAGAGCCCAAGTGGCCCAAATAGTGGTAAGTTCAAAAAATAGAAAAATTGGGATTGTAAGTAAGGGGGAAAGTCCATTAGATTCAAGTATCTGTAAAATAGAAGCCCAAGATGTGTATGTTTAGACTATTCGAAAGAGATAATGGGTCAGATCGAGATGAAAGCTGAAGATCAAAAGTAAGAATCAGGACAAACCCAAAATTAGTAGACGATTTAAAATACAGGCGCCAAATCGAGGAAAATTTGAAAGAGGAGTTGCATAAATATCGACACCAATGAAAGGGAAAGAGCGCAATAAACAAACAAACTCTGTAATCTTTTTCATTACTCTTAACCTTAGCAATCTTAGCGTAATTAGGTTTAGTTTAAATCTAGATTTTATAGTTAGTAGCTTAAATTAGTGTGATAGCAGCTTTGTATTCTACCAGTCTATTCTTGTATTCAGAGGAGTTCATAGAAAGACTTATGGAGGTATATTTCTATTTAAGCTTTTAAGTGTTGATTAATTGCTTGAATTTTAGTGTATCTCGTTTATTTGTTGTAAGACCTGCGTAACGAAAGCAATTAGATAACTTAAACCACCATTAGCATATATAAGCAGGGCTTATTAGATAATTCTAAGTTGTGAATTATCAAGGGGCTTGGATCGACCACTCAAAATCCTTCCCTAGTCTAGTTTGTTTAAAAAATAAGACGAAACAAGTTTTTGGCGACCACAATTGGAGTTTAGTTGAAATTTGACTTCCATAAGTTCATTATAAGATGTCAGAAGAATCTTCTAGAGAAGAGCCAAATGACGATCTCGAAACACAACCTGTGTCTAGGCACAGGATTAGAGCAGATAAAATGTATGAGCATTTTGTTAAAGTCATGAAACAGACTTTAATAGGGGCTCGGGATGATCAGCGAAGATAGTTCAATGATCAATATAGGGCATTGGCTCAAGAATCTGCTCGAATATTCACAGCAATAGTGCAAGCGCTCGAGAAGTTACTCGAGTGGTAACCGAGTTAGGAGAAATATTTAACCAAACTTGCGATGCATTCTCGAGAATGGTAAATGTTCAAGTAGTTGCTGCTCTAGAACCGTTAATCGAAAAACATAATATTTTGATAGAAAAAGTGTCACAGTTATTAGCAGTTGAACCTAGAACTCGAACAAGACACTTAACTGTAGGAGAACCACCTCCGGGTTACCCTAGAAAAACTAGAAATAGGAATAACCGTCTCGAAATTGGTCAAACCTCAAATACCTCCCCTGTAAACAAACACAACTTTCTAAATCTATCTGCGCCTAGGGACCAAACAGGAATAGGACCACAAAATTATACTCAAAATATGCCTCTCCCTTCGAGCATTCCTCAAAATGTTAATGCAAGCCAATTTCAGTCACAACCTTTGAGACCATGCTTTCCTACCCCACCAGTTGGCTATGGGCAAGTGCCTACAGGGTACCCCACTAACGGCCATTTTAATAATTTCTAAGAAATTCCAAATTTTACCTAAGGTCAATACCCTGGGAGACAAAGTTAAACACCAACCTATCCATGAGTCTCGAACGCTCCTTTTCCTATGGGAAACAATGGCTTCTCGAATGTACCGATAAGTCAAGGAATGCCTACGTTCCCAAATAATAGTCAAGTATCATATGCAGGGGGCAAGCTGTGCCCGATGCCCATATGAGAGGAAATATTGGGGGGCAAGTCTTTGATCTTTTTCAAAATCAGATCGAAATGATCATTGAGAGAATGTACAGACCTAGGTTTCGAAAAAACCATAGGTTAATGCCAGGAAAGTCTTATTCTGATTGGGTAGATAGAAATTTCCCTTTTCCTTGAAATTATAAAATTCCTGATTTTACCTTATTTTCTGGAGACGACCATGTCTCTGCCCTCGAACATTTATCTAGATTCACTTGCCACTGTAGAGAAGCCTCAGATCAAGAGTTTCTTAAATTAAGGTTTTTTCCTAGTTCATTAACAGGATCAGCCTTTAACTGGTATATGAGCCTATCCCCAAACTCTCTAAATAATTGGGATGAGATGCAGTTCCAATTTCAAAATTATTTTGCTCGAACAGATCCAGGGATCTCGATGAGTGATCTTGCTAAAATAAGGCAAAATGTTGGCAAATTCGTCGAAGAATTTCTAATACGTTTCAAGAAAGCTAGAGTTAAATGTCACCTGAATTCACCCGAAACTGAATTTGTCCAATTAGCCCAATAGAATATGACTTTCCAATATAGACTAAGATTCAACGGTATGCCTTTCGCTGATTTTAGAAGTTTGGCTGAGAGCGCTATACGATATGAAAATATGCTTAAAGAAGAAAGTAATAAAAAACACCAAGGTGTTAATGCATTCGAGATAGGAACGTCGTGGGTGTTCAAAGAAGCTTACGAAGTCGACCTAGCAGAATTTGTGAAAGGACCTCCTTATCAATGTGGAGCCCTCGAACAGAAAGATTATATGGCGACTGAGTCATTACAAACGAAAAAAGAAAAGGATTACACTTTTGATGTGACAAAAACTGAACAGATTTTCGATTGGCCCCTCGCCAATAAGAAATTAAAATTTAAAGAAAAATATAAAATTCCTTCGAAATCTGAAATAAAAAGGAAACCATATTGTAAATGGCACAATGCGTTTTCACATGACAGAAATGATTACATTTTATTTTGAAATTTCATTCAAGAAAAGATACATTCGAATGACCTCATTTTTCCTGATATTCAAAAAACTAACATAGATGAAGATCCATTTCCTGTTATGAATCTCGAAATTAACACTCTCAAATGTTCTGAATCTCAGGTCACTATCGAAACGAAGGTGGCAATCAGTACTTTCAAATGTCTAATCGATGAGGGAATTCTGACTTTCCCCAAGGACGAAGGGCTCGAAGGGATGTGCAGGTGGCGCATGAACACCCTTCATACCACCGATCAGTGCCAGATATTTAAACGTTTTGTGGTGAAGCAGCTCGAGCGAAACTTGATAAGCCTATCCTCAACTGAAAAGAGGATTTTAGGTTCAGATCAAAATGGAAAACTGAAAGAGAAGCAAGCGAAAATCGAACCACACAGTGAAAAGCAAAAGAGTGATGAGAAAACATATAAATAGGCGCTCGAAATGCCCCTGTGTGAAACCATTTACAAAACTCCAATGAAAGTGGTGAACAATTTGACCAAGCTGAAGAGAGCATTATGCAACCAGTGCACTGATGCTCTCCATTTCGAGCTGGTGAGGTTGTAGGTGATCTCGACTGATCCAAACTAGGTTCCTGCATATCAAAAGGTAGAAAATTGGAATAAAAGGCTGAGACAAGAGTTTGGCAACAGAATACCAGGCCCAATGCCTTCTCAAAGGCATTTTCGAGGGCGTGGGGAAGAGGCTTGCCGCCTAATCACCCAAGAGGGAATAACTATCGTGACAATTTTGAACAAAGCAGGAACAACAGAATGAATTCAATGGCCCAGCAAGTCGCGTACTCGAGGGCTGCAGTTGCACTGGAAATGCAACAAGAGGCGGTTATTGCCAACCTGAGAATTAAGGAGGAATCCTTAGCTAAGGGAATCCTGAAGTAAAAAATAATAGAGAAACCGAGCCAAGATGACTTTGAATGAGAGATGGACTAGTTGAGTGATCAGATGAAGGACGCTGACCTTTAGGAAAAGAATGCTATAACTGGAGAAGATGATTTAGGTGATTTCGAATCAGGGGACGATTTGGATATCCTTTTAGACGACAGGCTGGATGATGAATCAACAGATAAGATGGAAACAGAAGCAAGGGAGGCCTCGGTTCAAAGGGCCATGAATTTTGAAGACGATAAGGTTTGCAACATGGTAACTGTGCTACCGGCGGAGTTCGCCTCGAAAATAGGAGCATCAGTGAAGAGGAAAGAACTTTGGAGTCATTGACTACCCCAAAGGGAGGTAACTTACCTTGTTTCGAGTTCATCAGTTATGAATCTAACAAAGAGAAAAATGACAATGAATATTTTTTAGAATAATTATTGTCAAAAGAAAAAATAAATAATAATCATATGAAACCGCTATACGTACAAGCCGAAATCGAAGGCATAAGAATAATAAGGTATTAGTAGACAAGGGGGCGAACGTCAATGTGTTACCCGAAAGCACTTTAGCTCTAATAAACAAGTCTTCGAAAGATTTAGTGGCTGTTGATGTGACAGTCTACGGTTTTTTGGGACAAGCAACAAAAGTATTAGGGGTTTTGCCATGTAAGATCAAAGTAGGGTCTATGAGTTCTTATTCTGCATTTTTTGTGGTGAAGACGAGTTCATCATTTAATGCTTTGCTGGGTAGAGATTGGATTCATCAAAATTACTGTCTACCCTCGACTTTACATCAAATTTTAATATGTTGGAATGGTGTTGCATTCGAAATAGTACAAGCTGAAAGTAACTCTTATTTCGTTGATACACAAATTGTGAATGCTAGGTACTGTACCGAAGACCTCGAATTGAAAGACAAAGAGCTGTCGTCTGTCCCAGTCATCGAAAAGGCAAAAGGGGAGGATGTCGAAGAAGGAAGAAAAGAAGATGCAGACTCGTCTGAAGGAGTGATGAACAAACTAGCCCATCTCGAAGTAGGGCAGATTTAGTGTTTCAAATTATATTCTAAATTTATATTTATGAATAGTTTAAAACATTCACATGTCATCGACAGCATTTTCAAGAAATTGACAATCGAAAAGCTTGATTCGAATTTGCATCTTTATCCATCTAATTTGATTGAAAAAACTGGTTCGATCCCTGATACACATGATTATTGTAATTTTGAACAACAAAATCAAAATGTAGATGATATAATTGAGGAGGGAATCCTAGAACCCGATGAAGATATCAGACAGGATATCCAAGACCCATTAGAGGAAGTAAATCTTAGTACACTCGAAGAACCCAGGCTAACTTATATTAGTTCGAAAATAGGGCAAAACGAAAAGCAAAAAATAATAAAATAATAATAACAATAACGAAGATATAAGTATTACCTGAGGGTTGTACACCTCGACTCCATGAGTGTTATAAGCATAAAAAAGATCTCGAGCTAAGAGTATGGACCTCCAACAGGATTGATCGTCAATTGAAAGGTGGAGGGAGTCGATTGTCCTCAACTACGCAGGGAAAGCAACATGGGCCCAATGGGTCCGTTCTTGGTCGTGCCTTGTTTCGAAGAATGGGCACCAAGTAGAAACATAAAGGGGATTGTAAATGGCGCTCAAAACCATAAGGTAGGATGCCTTCTCGAGAGGGATTAGAAGATTAATAGCAGCCTCCCCATAGCAAGTCCAACTCGAAATAGGCTTAAATTGACGCTAGGTAGCTTTCTTCGAGGAACATTTGTTTTCATCTCGAATGGATTTTTCGAGAGCTTTGTTTGACCTAATATTTAATAGCTCGGGATAATACAAAAAGGCCCAACACGTCATAACCAAAGTGGGCCAGACAATCTATTAGCATTCGAAGGATCGCGATGCAAATGGAACATCATCCGGTAAAAGTGGGCTAATACCAAAGGGGCCAATTCGATGGGTCCCATAGTTGCAACTATTAGCAGATAAATTGAGAAATGTTTTGTTAACAACACACCCAGTATTCATAAATAACCGAGAAAAGATAAAATTTAGAAACAACACCTCTTCGAAAGATGTGATAGGATCCCCGCACCCGATAAAATGTTTAACGAGAGCAGTATAAGCAATATTTGCACCTTTGCTTTTTCCATGGTGTTTCAACCATTCATCAGTAGACACCAAAAGAGAACGAGCATCAACCGTCGTCTCGCCGGTAGGAAGATTAGTACCCATCGGGGATAGCCCTGTAATCAACGCAACGTCCTCCAAAGTAATCGTCTGAAAACCTCGAGGCAAGACGAAGCAATTATAATAAAGATGCCACGAGTACGCTAAGGCATCCGATATCACTTGCTCAAAGGGAATAATGGGGTAACATGCCATTCGAATAAGGCCCATAATGTGATTTCCTTCCCATTTTTGATGAAATTGACGCAATCGATTAAACCAGGGGAAAGCATCGATGACCCCAATCCAGCCATTGGTAGGCTTGCTCATATTATTCCAAGCGAATTTATCACTTACCTTGCACTGGAACGGGGGGTTATCGTCTTCTAGTGCAAGCCAAGTCCCCAAAAGATCAGGGTTTCCGCGAGAAGAAGGCTCGAATGCGGCATGTTCAAAGCGTGGCTCGAAACCAAGATGGTCGAGTGATTGACCCCGGTGGTCAAAAACCCATGGAGGAACTACATGGGTAAACTCAAGGGGTGCTACCTTCATAACACGACAAAATGCCTCAAAATCTTTGATTACTTGGTATAAATCTTGGGCATCCTCGCAATCCAAGATACTGGCTCGAGGAACAAGATGGAACAGGTCTTGAAGGGCGAGAGCTCGAGGATCTGCCATTAATCGGACCTCAATCGAAGGGGTAACCGGAAAAAATAAAAGAAAGGGATTTCCTGCGAACTCTACCTGCTCGAAAGAAAGAACGACGGCTTAACTTAAAAAAGAATAAGGGAAAAGGGAAAGATTTTCTCTGAATATGGTGAAGTCGGCAAACAGATAGTGAGATGTTTATATGGCTCAAGCACCTGGTTACGAAAAGGCACACCTATTGCAGAGTAAGAAAGATGAAAAGCATCGGACGTTTTTTTTTAGGGGCATGTATTTCCATACCCGCCAAAAAACATAAAGAGTCTCTTACAAGAGGATGTGGATTTTAGTGCACATAAACTCAAAACGTTCACATGCATTAGGGGGGCATTTGTTGACACTTAAAAATAATTGGGCTTTTTTAATTATAAAGCCTAAGTGGCCCGAATAGTGGTAAGTTGAAAAAAGAGAAAAAATGGGATTGTAAGTAAGGGGGAAAGCCCATCAGATTCAAGTATCTGTAAAATAGAAGCCCAAGATGTGTATGTTTGGAATATTCGAAAGAGATAATGGGTCAGATCGAGATGAAGGCCGAAGATCACAAGTAAGAACCAGGACGAACCCAGAATTAGTAGTCGATTTAAAATACAGAAACCAAATCGAGAAAAATTTGAAAGAGGAGTTGCAGTGGTTTCCTAAAGGAAAGGGGACGTGGAAGTTGTAGAAATAAAAAGAAAGAGGGCGTATATAAATATTGACACCAATGAAAGGAAAAGAGCGCAAAAAACAAACAAACTCTGTAATCTTTTTCATTACTCTTTGCCTTAGCAATCTTAGCGTAATTAGGTTTAGTTTAAATCTATATTTTATAGTTAGTAGCTTAAAGTAGCGTGATAGCAGCTTTGTATTCAACCAATCCATTCTTGTATCCAGAGGAATTCATCGAAGGACTTATGGAGGTATATTTTTGTTTAAGCTTTTAAGTGTTGATTAATTACTTGAATTTTAGTGTATCTCATTTATTTGTTTTAAGACATGCATAACGAAAGCAATTAAAAGACTTAAACCACCAAAAGCATATATAGGCAGGGGTTATTAGATAATTCTAAGTTGTGAATTATCAAGGGGCTTGGATCGACCACTCGAAATCCTTCTCTAGTCTAGTTTGTTTTAAAAAAAATGAAACAGTTCTACACCTTTTTGTCCTTCCTTCCTGCTACTATTTATAGATGTTTTCTTTTCAAATAAATTAATATAAAGCCCCTTTGTGCTTAGAAAAAATGTAAAAAGTCCACAAATGTTAAAAATAACACCCCCCCCCCCCCAACCCAACCCCAAAAAAAAAGTCATAATTCATAAATCATAAAATTAGGGAGAATCGCAATAGCAGTCCCGCATGATACGGCATGTTGCAACTTCAGTCTCATTGTTTACAATTTGGAAAATTAGTCTCATAGGATGGTGAAGAAAAAGAGCTCAATCGGCTAAACCAAGGCAAGAGTGCTTTCTCGAGGGGTCAGATCAAGGTATGATCTTGCCAAAAGGGGTGTCTATGCTTCACGTCCTACTTTGGACTACTTTCCTTTCCATGGTCTAGCTAATCCCTTATTATACGCATGTATTGCGCAAAGAAGCATCACATTCTTTCCTCCACTCTTTTTTCCTTCGTTCGTATTCACTACTACAAAAATACACTATTACAGCGATTTTGGTAAAACCGCTAAACGGAGGTATACCTGTTAGGATTATGCCCTCAGATGCCATAGAGGATAGAATGTATAGGGCATATATCTTGTATTAAACTTAAACTCTTCTTAAATAAAAGGCATTATTGAGTTTTCACTTAGTTCTTATCTGCATCTATAAGTTGTGTAAAACGTTTTGTCCATGTTTTCAGTGCGATTCCTCTACTTCCTATGGGATAGGAAGATTGGCACTAGAAAGATCGACCTTGATTATAAAATAAGTTCGCAAGTAATATGAAGTCTTCAATGGACAAATAAAGACTTCGAATACTTGTACAATCTTAGCTTCGACATGGGAGTGCCTGTCTGGTATCATGGGATGATAGGAGATTAAGATTGTAGACACGTCAGTGGAACTGTATGTTCGAACACGACGCGCATCGGTTCTGTCACATGGGTTTTCACTCTGTGACTGTTAATGACGGAACTGATTATGCGTAATAGGTGTATGTGAACCTTTGACCTGAAGTATCAGGCTAAAGATGCACTTGTGGCGTCAAGTCTTTCACTAGAGTAGTTAGACCCAATTCACCCTTTAATGGGGTCAACCTCGAAATGCGGACTTGATGGGCAAGTGGTAATCTTAGCAGATATCTAATATGGGATTTGTTCTCTCATAAGTGAATGAGTATGTACCCTATGTAATTATAGATAAATAGAGATCAAAGTCTTTGGTCAAAGCAAACGAGACGATTGTGCTTGACACTAAATCGATCTCAATGATCTCGTATTTATTATGATTTATAATATGGTCAAGTCCAGTGAGTTTGACATAACCATGACTCTCACTTGACCGGGGAACGTGAACAAAGGGTTTATACATATACGGTATTTACGATTGAAAGGTTTCGAAAGGATCCTATCATTCATTTTTGTTTGGGTTACGAAGTGGGCTACGTGATTGGCTAGGTGTTACCCACTTCCTTTGGTTTCCTCTCATTGTCAAACGAAACGAACCTAAAGAGTCGCGCTAAAGGACTGACAAAGAAAAATGAATTTCTATTATTTCTTCTGGGAGTTTTAATTTATTGGATAAATTAAATAATTAATTATTCATTAGATGAAATAATTAATTATAATGATAAGATTAATTATTAATTAATTTTCTTGTGAAATATATTAATGAATTAATTTATCTAATTAATTCATAAGATTAATTATTAATTAATTTTCTTGTGAAATATATTAATGAATTAATTTATCTAATTAATTTGGTTATTTAATTAATTTATTTATTTATTGGATATAATAAATTATTAATTGAAATAAGAAATTAACTAAACAAAATAAATCCCGGGGTAAATAAGAAGTCCAATTAGACGCCTACTAGGCCTCAATGTGGCGTCTTTGAGAGGCCACATATGAGGGCTCTTTTGTTTTGACTTGTTTAATAAGTCATGAGGTATATAAGAACTCTTTGACTTAGAACAAGAAAGAAGAGAATACACAACTCTCATAACTCTCAAAAAGAAAGAAAAATATTCCTCCCCTTCTCTATACCTAGCCGTCGACCATAGAGAAAGAAGAAAGGGGATTTTTCGTTTGTTGATCCGTGCGTGACGATTTAGAGACAACATATTTTCGTTGTTCGGATCAAGTTCAAGTTTGAAGAATCAAACCAAAGGATTGAAGATTTGGAAGCTTCAATATTTCGAGTTTGGAGAAGAAGAAGTTTTTCTCCATCATCATATTCATATTAATGAGTAAGTTTTGTTCGTTATACGCTTTTAGATTCAATTATGCGAATTAGAGTACCAATTGGTTTTTTGTTTTAATTTTTGAAATCCCTTCCGCTGCGTTTATGCTTTTCCGAACGAAACCCAACAGTTACAACGGTTCCCAATAAATCGCTATAATAGGGTATCGCAGTCTTGACCTATTACAGCGGTTCAGAACGAACCGCTGTAAAAAAAATTAAAAAAATAAAAACCGGCCTATTGCAGCGGTTCGGACAGAACCGCTGTAATAGGCAGCGGATATTTTCAAAAAAAAATCGGCAAAAAAAAAAAAAAAAACCGGCCTATTACATCGGTTCTTATGTGAACCGCTATAATATGTATAACCTATTACAGTGGTTCTTATAAGAACCGCTGTAATAGGCCGAAACCAAAAATTTAAAAACCTTGTAGATCTTTCTGCTTCACTTTTTCTCTTAGTCTTTCTCTCTCTACTCTCTCTCTCTCTCTCTCTCTCTCTCTCTCTCTCTCTCTCTGTCTCTGTCTCTCTCTCTCTCTCTACCCTCTCGATCTCTATCTCTCTCTATATATAGCACCGCCACCACCGTATAGCACCATCGCCTCCTCCACCACCACCACCACCGTATGTGTGGGTGTACATATATTTGTGTATGTGTGGGTCTATGTATATTTGTGTATGTGTGAGTGTATGTATATTTGTGTATGTGTGAGTTTATGTATATTTGTGTATATGTGGGTGTATGTGTATTTGTGTATGTGCAGGTGGGTGTATGTATATTTGTGCATGTGTGGGTGTATGTTTATTTGTGTATATGTGGGTGTATGTATATTTTTGTATGTGTGAGTGTATGTATATTTTTGTATATGTGGGTGTATTTGTGTATGTGTGGGTGTATGTATATTTGTGCTTTTGCGAAAATACGGGAAAAAAATTTGTCATGTCGGAATGATACAAAATTCGTACAGTCATAGCGAAACGGCATGCTGAACAAAACGCATTGCTATGCAATGCGGTCTTGTGATTTTAGCCATCTGAGATCGTTTAAGGCCTGAAATTTGCGTTTTATTACAATTCATAATAAAACGCAAAACCTTATTACCGCTGTAATAGCGGTTATAATTATAATCGCTGTAATAGGGGTCCTATTACAGCGGGTTTTTTTAACCATTGTAATAGGCCAAAACCTTATTACAGCGGTGCCTATTACAACGGTTAAAAACCGCTGTAATAGTCATTTTTTATTGTAGTGTTCCTAGCTTCTCAATTGTTAAAAAACGGATGGAAACTATCAATTGAAACAATAGGATCTATCAATAATAATTTACGGAATGACGTTATGACAGATTTTAAAAAATCCACTTATGTTTAATTGGGGAAAATTACATTTTTCATTGCTAAAGTTGTCCATTAAAACACATTTGGTCCTCCATTTTTCGACAGATTTGGTCCCTCAGCTTATCAATTTCATACGCATATAGTCCCTAATTGGGTCTGAATTAACGGAATCCTGCCAAAAAAAAACCAAAATTGGGGTTTTGTTAGGTTTTTCAATTTGAAAATTTTCAATTTTCAGATCAATTGTGTCTAGGTGGACCCATGGCTTGCCAACTTGAAAAAAGAGAGACAAGTGGTCAAATCTCAATCTGTCACGTGGAAATTGGATTAAAAAATAAAAAATAAAAATAAAGAAGTTAATTAAAATTTTAATCTAGAATAAAATAAATAATATTTAAAAATTAAATAAATATTAAAAATTCTAAAAATAAAAATTATTTAAAAAAATAAAAAAATTAAATATTATTTAAAATAATAAATTATCTAAAAATGAAAAATAATAAATATAAATAAATAAAGGGTAAAATACATCCAATCCCCCTGTGATCGACCTTATTATCTACCCGCCCCTTGTGAAAAAAATTATCAAAGAACCCCCTTGCCATTTCTAAGAAGTTGTTTTCCGCCTCCCTTGAATATTTTTGCCTAGGAAAAATTCTGTAAAGACCAAAATACCCTTGCCTATTGAAAATATTTACACTAATATTAACTCTAATTTTTTATATTGTTTTTATTATTTTATATTGTAATTTTTATTTAGGAAATATTTCAATTATCAGCCCTCACTTATACCCCAATTTCGGTTTTGGTCCCCCAAATATCGCACTCATATAATTGACCCCTAACTTATCTCAATTTCATCAATTGTGGTCCATCTGTCAACTCCTCCGTCCAATAGTTAATGGAGATCCCTCTGTTAATTATTTGACGGAAGAGTTGACAGAGGGACCAATAGTGATAAAAATCAAGATAAGTTGGGGGTCAATTAGATGAGTGCGATATCTGGGGGTCCAAAATCGAAATTGGGGTATAAGTGAGGGACGAAAAATGGAATTTTTCATTTTATTTACCTTTTTATTTTTACTTTTATTTTATTTTCATCTTTTTCCCCAACTCATTCCTTCCCCCCAAATCCCTAATCCTTATACACAATTTCCTTATCTAACCAAAATTAGTACCCAAAATCAGCCCCCTGCCCCCCTGAATGCACCATCATCCTAATCATTTTTTCCATCCCAATTTAAATTTTATAATCATAAAAAGATATTTAAAAATATATACTAGTAATATATATTATATATAAATATATATATATATATATATAAGTGTTATTCAAATCTGCAGATTTGAAGAACTTCTTCAAATCTTCAAATTTGCAAATTTGGGCGACGTCGGACTCTGAGCGATGATTTTCAATGCTTGGGACGGTGATTTGCAGAAGGGATAGCGGTGGTGCTTGAGGCGGCGACTGGTAGGCGGGGAACGTTCGTCGGCGACAAGTTTGCAATGGGTGGCGTGGGATTTGCTGGGTTTGGGCGGGGCTGTGCTAGCAATTTCTTCATAGCGGTAAGAACGGTGGTGGGGCGGAGGTTTGGGGCTGCCAGAAGAGGATGGTGGTAGTGCTGGTGGCACGGCAGGAGTGAAGCGGTGGTGACGAGAAGGTGCAGATATATATACATACTTATATAAATATATATATATACACAAATATATTATTAATATATATTTTTTAAATATCTTTTATAATTTTAAATTTTTAAAAATATCTATGAAGTATAAAAAGTAAAAAAAATTAATATCAACCGTTGATCTCTATAAAGATCTACGGTTGTCGTAAATTGAATTTAGTAAAATATAAGAAATTAACCCTGGCCATGGATATTTAGGAGATCAGATCCAATGGTGAGCAATTAAGGGGCAAATTAGTCTTCAATTGACAAAAATTTGATAATCAGTTTCATAACACGCGAGTGAAGCGCATAGGGAGTTAAATTGCTTCTTTGATTTATTCACAGGGGGCTAAGTTGATTTTTTTTTATCACGGGGGGGGGGGTGGAGTATTTTACCCATTAGTTAAAAAAATTATATAAAAATTAATTCGGAAATCAAAAAAATAACAACACAATAAAAGCCGAATCGTAATATTTAATTTAATTTTTTTCCTAATTTTTTTAATTTCTTAAAATTTATTAACATATTTAGAAAAAAAAATTAATGTTTTAATATTTAAGTTAATGTGAGATCTATTTTCTAATTAAATAATCTTCGTATTTATTAAAGATTTTGAGTAATTTAATATTTAATGTTTTGTCACATTAGAATATAAAAATCTTAAATACTTTTTCATATTTAGAATTTTTTTAATGTTTTTATATTTTTCAAATTTTTTCTATTTGTTTAAATTATTTTTCCTTGTCATGATTTTGTTTATAAAAAAAAAAATGCTACATAGGACATTTTTGTTAGGTATAACATGACATTTGACGACAGGGACTAAAGATGTCCAAATTTGCGAAGTTGAAGGACCAAATTTATCAAGTTTGAAATATGAGGGACCAAATGTATTTGTTAGACAAATTCAGGGATAAAAAAATAATTTTCCTGTTAAAATAATAGCAAAAAGACCCCTTTAAGTGATAAGATTAAAGAAACTTGCACACACCAGTTTTATCATTTATGTTATATAATTGATGATGAAGCAATCGCAAGCATTAATAGCAAGTAATTAAACACAGCATAAATTAAAAATAATCCATATGACAATGTTTGATGAAAGAATCTGGTCGTTATACCTTCACATGGCCTTAGTTACATGAAATTAGTTCTTACTAAATCTAAGAAATTAGCCTTAATCTTGTCGAAAATATTGTGAAAACCTAGTGATGTGCGTCCGATTCACACCAACATTATTTATATTATTATATGGGATAATTGAGTACAATATATATGAGACAATGTATATTATACGTATTTTGACAGAGTAACAATGTAAAGCATAAAAATCTCTCCCTTTTATTCATCTTTCATGGGAGTATATATACAAATATTGAAGGCTCTTTTCTAATTACAACAGCTGACACAATATTTGCTATCTCCCTTATCTAATTATGGCAAAAATGGCCAATCAGGGTGGCTGGAAATCAGGAGGCACTTAGCAGCGGATCAGCAAGGATTGAACCCAAATTGTCTTGATTGAAGGAGGCCCAATATGGTAAGAGCTTGATTTTTGGACTATGTCTTCCTTCTAATTAATCTTGATTGGGTCTTGTCTTTTGGTCAAATCTTTTCCATATTTTCAACTCGGATCCAGTAAGGCAGGACGCCACCTGGGCCGCAGCGCACTTAAATACAAAAAAGTAGTCTTTCCTTATTGGTATTTGGGCTTCTCTTAATTTGGCCCAATTTATGTAATTTTCACCTACATCACCTAGTTTCCTAAAATAATGGAAAATTCCATAGACTTTGTCACTTGCTTGTCTCGATTCTCGATTTCTTTGTTTTCAACTAGTGAATTTGGAATTTTTGCGCTTCCTCCTTCCTTCGCAAAGTTGGAGATGTGTTAGTATGTCGACAAGTATGATTACTTCGGAGTATTTTTCGAGATTCAGCCATAAGATAGGTATTTATAATTTTTTTCGACGACGAGCGCCTTAATGTTATTCAAGCAATGTCACGGTCTTTGATTCAGCCATCAGATTTATAATTTTTCGTTTTAAAAAGAAATTCCTTTTCTTTTATTCAAAGATAAGGGGTTACCCTAAAAAAAATTAGTCCGGCAAACCCGAACTATTATTCATCCATCACGGCCATTTCATGTCAATCAAATCTTGTTCGTAAACACGATAAACTGTAATCGCGAGTATGTTTGCCACTTAGGTATATGTTTAACCATAACTTGCCAATCCTGAGGCTTGTGAATTGAGCATATAGCCAAATTCACAAAGGCGACTCTTCTTAAGTTGGACCTTACATTTTTTAACCAAAGAGTGTTTGGTCCAAGAGAAAACGATCTAATTTGGGCTTGACTAGAAAGGCCAAGAGCCCACATGTCAAATATTCCATAATCCTATTTAAACAAATTATATGGCGGTGTCGAGAAAATACCAAAAATAGGGTCACTTAAAAGAGTTGCTGGAATTTCAAATCTCGGGGAAATCAAAATCAATTAATTAATATGATGGAATTCATGTGAAGTCCTTTCTTGTAGTCTTTAAGAATCGCTTCAATAAAATAAATAAATCTCATGCAAAAGAGCTACTCTATATAATAATCTAAGCTAAATTTCAATCTCATTCTACTGTGACATGTCTTAAAATTATAAGCCCAAAATTATGCAGCAGACTCATTATCAAAAGGTTCGGTACACATGTATTATAGGGAAAAATCGAGGGTTAGGCTTTAGTTCAATACTTTTGACATTCATTGTAATTTGTACATCTTTCATTAATATTAAAATACCCTCTTCTCTCATGGATGTAGACAATTGTTGAATCACGTAAATTTTTGTGTGTTTAATTTTTATGTTCTTAATTCATGAATTATCACAACACATTCAAAAGCAACAATATTAAATTTTTTGGTCCAATTTGAATGATGTATTGATAAAATCTTGATTCTTGAAGGATTTGGAAAGCCAATTGAACTTTTCCTACAAATATATAGTCACAAACCACGAATCATCTCATTATCCAATATTTCTATCTGGTCAACAAACTCTAGTTCTTTCTTCCTTCTTTCTTGTAGTGGCTTTCAAGTAAGAGGTAAATTAGTCCTACTAAAATGGTACTTTTAAAACTTTCTTGAGTTCTAGGAATTGGTCAAAAGTCCCTTTTCAAACTCAAACTCAAGAAAACTAAGTAATGCCAAAATAACCAAAAACAAATATAAATACGATAAACATTCATAAAAGGGTACTTTTGACATTTTCGCATGTGAAAGTGACACATATCAACTATAACTTTAGTCAATTTTGACATTTTCTTATATATTATTGCAGCTTAACTAAAGTCCACCTTCATCTATATATCATGTGGCAGTGAACAAAAGAAATCATGGAAAGCTTCATTCTTTGTGGGATGAAGGGGCATTCAGACCCATTCTTATTACATGTACATTCCATCTCTTCTTCCAACCAGACCCTCAAATATAGGCAAATCATCTACTTTTTGGAAATCAAGTAATTGCTTGAAAATGTTATTATATTTTCTACATGACTTTTCACTCTTCTTAAAGTATAAGTAATTGTGCTACAATAGAATTTTTTTATTTTTTATTTTGTCGAAATTGGGTTTGGATACAACCATATAATTACATATAATATTTATCTTGGGACTCCTCACTTTCTTGAAATGTATAGTGATTAATCATATACAAATAAAGTTCACTTGACATGTGATGGGTTCGGAAAAACTCGTCCGAGCTAAAATTTCTTAAACGAGTTTAATTCAAGGCAAGTGATTCTGTCACACTTCAGGCCCACGGGATGGAACAACAATAGCGACGCGACATTCGCACTCATACTTGCTTTGCTGAATGGTTTTTAATTCATGTGGTATATCATAGCCATCCTCTTGTTTTTTTTTTTTTTTTTTATAATGCTTATGTTACATGATAAAAAAACTTGCAATTTACAACCAACTAACAACTATTGTAATCAAGGTAACAATTACTATAAAAGTAGATACAGATCCACTCTCTATTGATGAGAGTAGAATCCAATATCTCTATCATCTTTGGTTCTCAAATTTGCCAATAGAGCTAGGCTTCATCGGCCTACTTGTTGGACAAGCAATGACCACCTTCTTGTTGAACACGCTATATCCACATTGGACAACTACTTCGCATTCCTCCTTGTTTTGCGAAATAGTTAATTCATATTGTACGTCATACTCATTCTCTATTTGACATGAAATATTCTTGTCGTATTCTTTCAATGAGTCCAAGTCCAGTTAGACCCCTATGCCAATAATACCCTGGAGGTCACAGGTCGGGGGCTTACAAGCGAGACTCAATATAATGATTTTTGCCTAGCAACTGTTTCATGATCCTTCTCAATTTGGTAAAATAATGTAATTAATCCAAATTGATAGAAGAATTTCTATACCCGCCCATGAACTAATCCAAATCTCTTCCCACAATCAACATATAAGTCTATTAAGCAAAGCGACTTGTAAACCTAGTTTTTTTTTTTTTTTTAAACAAAGACTTGTAAATCTAGTTATAGTAGCGCAATCAAGAATGGGGTATAATTATTCTAAAACTCATCTATATATTGGACTTTTAGTTAGAGTAATATCTAAGCTAAATAAATACTCATTAATTCACAAGGATAAGGAGTGAAATACATTAAATAATGGTCAAAAGTCAAAACAATAGTAATGAATATTTACAAATTAAGAGGACGATGACATGCGTAGCGGCGAGACTTGGTGTGAAGTTCATAATGAAACATAATAACAACGAGTGTACCAAACCTAAGTACTTAACATCAAAATTTTGTTTGCTCTTTATTATTATTTATTTGGAAAACAAATAATCTCTTTTGCGACGTGTTAGTTAAAACTCATATTATACTCATATAATAAGTGTACATATGTATACTAAAAATTACTTCCGCTTTTCTATGCATTCTGAACTTAATGAATAATACTCATATTTTTGAGTTAAATCGTTTAACACACGTACTTTACATATCTCATATTATATTTTAACTTTGGCATAAAAAAATTATTTTTATTTAAAATTTGGAAATTTTAATAAATTTTTGTTAGTAATAATTGAGTATTATTTAATTTTAAACTACAAACAACAATAATTAATCAAAATATTAATTATTGTCAACTAGTGATTCATATAAAATATTATATATTTTTATAAATTAAAAGTGAGTATAAGCGATAAATCTCACAAATCTATACAAGATTAACACATATTTTTACTCCCGAATAAATCACTTATATTCGTATTATACTCATACAACTACAAATCTATTTATCTCCATCTCCCGTATGTTTTGCTGATTTTTTCACCGTAACTTTGGATAAAAATTAAAATTTTATTATATATATATATATATCTCGTACGGATCAAATGCAAACTTTTGTTGTTCCATATATAACTAATTAAGCTTTTGAGAAAGGTTTAAGACTATCCATTCACAACCAAGCAAAAATAATATATTGAAAACTGGTATTTCTCGAAAATTTGGAGGAAAAAACGTCTTTTTAATAATCACAAACTTTGGAACAAATTCAAAAAATGAACAGGTTATAGTTCTACTTTAGAAAAATGTTGGCTGAAAATTAATAGTGTCACGTTACGGAAACCTCCTGCCATCCTCCACGGCTCCACCGCATCCCAAAATGAGAAATTCAATTCACTACCCTCAAACCAATGCTCTGGTCCATTTTATGTTGCTATTTTTGATGCATATATATTGTGGGGAAATTCTAGCCCGCTCTCGGCTCGGCCAAACTCATATGTATTTTTTAAAATAACTTACTAATTATATGACAAGTGTAATACACTCTCCTTGTGAAATATACTTGGTTGCGGCCAAGCGGGGTTTGGGCTAGAATTTTCCTATATTGTGTGACTAGATTTATGAAAAATGTATCTATCGTCCCAAAAGTAGGTAATTAATAAATGTAACTAAAATGAGGAGATATTCGTTATACACTAACACATGGAATAATCCCCAGTACAGCCTACCAACCACAACCAAAACCATAAAAAATAATACACGTTGAAACACGTAAATTATTGCATAATTAACCATTTAGTCAAGATATTCACTCCTAACATTGAAGCATTTAAATTGCGGAAAAATAAGCAATTATACATCTTTTTCATTAATAAAGAAAAGGACAAAAATCATACAACTATTATTTGAAAACATTAATTTTGCCACCAAAACATGCCACTCTGTATAATCCTTTGTTTCAGGATCAGAAGGGGGCATGCAGATATAAATGCAAGGAAATGAGATAAATATGATGCCAACTGCAAGTTGAATATGCCTGATCTATTCGACATTCTTATCCTCTTTTGAAGGGACGATTTTAATCATGAGAATAAATTTTACAGGTCGAATACAACAGAGTTGGGTCTCATCATTTTAATATCACTTTCCTTATCACATTAATGATTATGATTCGATCGACTTCGCGGCACAGTATAACAAAGTCGGACTGAAGTCATTGATACTCACTTGATCCAACATTGATATTTGATGATATCAAAATTCATCAAATGATATTTGTCACGTGATTGACCATGTGGGGGTGAAAAAATCGATCCAACACACGAAAAACTAGGCGGGGTTGGTGGATTTATAGACTGTACTTGACTATAGCGAGTTGCCTATGTATCCAGATAGCTAAGATCAAGTCTATTCGTAGTTTGACGATGAGGTTACTCTCAATAGCCAGTATATTATTTTACCGGGGGAGTAGATCATCATCTATGATAGTCAGTTGCTTTATCTCTAGCACTCTTTTTGGTGGGAAGAGCAAATAATAACCTCTTTCTCAGCTCCTTTGAGGTATTTATAAGGAACTGGTAATGGACTATGGGTCGTGGGCTTTACTTTATCAGTTAGCCCACTAGGTCTAGCTTTATTACTTTTAAGCTAATAAAACAGCTTTAATATTCGTATTGGGTCATCAGCCATTGTTGGGCTTGCCTAGTATATTTCCCGCGAATTAAGACCTGCGGGAAATGCCCCGATCCGAGCCGGTGACGAGTTAACTTACTGTAATGCCCTTAGACATTTTGTGGCCCACATCAATACTGCCTTGAGATGTATCATCTTAACGAGAATGATATGGTGTGGTACCCAGATTTTTAAGACGCCATATTCATTGAAAAATTATATGTCAAATGGAATGTGTCGAACTCAAATTATTTATATTACATATAAAATTACATTTATTATGTGATTAATACTTCAAATAAATTTATCATGATTCGTTGCACCATCAACGAATCAACCATATACTCATTTTTTTTCAACAGCAACCAAATGCTCATATTATTGCTATCGTAACGAACTTAAGATTTTAAAATTTGTAGAGAATCACCGTATCAAATAATAAACTTTCTTGTGGTTGACTCAGTCAAATGCCTTTTCCAATATGTGCTTAGTATATGCATTTTAATAATCTCCCGTCACGTGATATGATGATACTTCCAAATGTGGCAATAATATTCCACAATTATTGTCTTCGGAAATTGAGAAGCCCATAATTACTTTATTATAATCATGAATTTCATAAATTTTTACACTCATCAAAGTTATATGGAATTACTTGTAAAAGTGATGAGTTAATATTTGTTAGTATTGTACCAAAAAAAATAATATAATTGTTTGTATTCCGTTCACCAATTAATGGGTAATTAAAAATAACTTGAATGGTTTAGGCTCTGTTTGGACGTATTTTCATTTCATTTTCAAGTGTCATTTTTTAAAATGTTGGGAAAATGAGATTTTTTATTTTTGTGTGAAAATAAATGCACGTTTGGTTGTGTTTCTGAAGATGGTTGGAATTGGTGATTTGATGATGTGTGAAATGATTAAATTAGTTAAAAGTAATGATTATATATATTATAGATAAAAATAATATATAATATTATATTGATTAAATATACTTGTAAGTAAAAATGATAAAACCTGACCTAAAAAAAAGCACTAAAAATATTAAAAATAGGCTTTAAAATGTGCACAAGCTTCTAAAAGTTTATCTTATGTATTTTATTTCACTATAGCACTACAATAGTTGCTGGAAAAAAAAAGGATTTTTTAGAAGAAGATGCGAGAGAAAGAAAAATGTGAATATGAATTAATAAAGTAAAAAGTAATTATTGGAGAATGTGAAAGTGAAAATGAAAATAATTATATTTTCAGTTAAGAATAATGTAAATTGTGTATTTTCATTTTCAAATGAGAATGAAAATGAAAATAAAAATTTGGCTCTGAAAATATAAACAAATTAACATACCCTTAGTTTCAATGCAAAAATAGGGAAATTATACTTCCAACATAAACTTTGCTAAACACAATTGTTATCTATAATTTGAGTGATTAGTCATGGTAAGTATCATTCACTCATTTTATAAATTAAACCAGCGTTCGATCAAATTTGATCGAGAATTTCAGTGAAAAAAGTAGGTTATAAACTCGCTTCGATTCATTTGTCATAATTTAATATTGTATCTATATTTTACTTTATATTTGCACAATGCACACTTAAAAAGGGTATGTATAACTATCCCTAAGTCGCAAAAATGCTAAACTCAATGTAGAATTTTCTCTCTAACATACAAATTGACATAGTAAAATGTACGAATTAATAAATTTATTGATTTATGTATAAAACTGCGCAAGGTAAAGTGAAATAACTTTTTTGTAATTCCTTTCAAAAAAAGGTAACTATAATAAAATACACTTCATAATTATTAAAACCATATGTAATTAAAACAAATATACCATTTGAAATGAGAAGCTTTGATTTAAAACAACAGTATTTAGCATTAGGCTTGTTTGCAAAAACTGAAGAGAAAAAAAAAAATACTTTTGAACTTTTTGCTGGATTTTAAGTTGTCTTTTGTTATTTCATTTCATTGCTTCTGATTATGCTTCTCTGTAAAAAACTGAAAATAAGTAGAAACTAAATAAAAAGTCTTTAGATACTTCCATCACCTTTTTCTGTTTTTTCTGTTATTTAGCAAGTTTTGCAAACAAATTCAACTTTAACTTTTCAATTATTTTTATAATTTTTTCTAAAATTGAGCGCTTTTTTATCTTTAAAAAGTATAAATTTTGTAAACAGCCTATTATCTCCATAATTAACTAATAAATAAATTCCCTGTAATTGAAAAAACATATAACTGGTTCAGTCCTCACTCCCTCACATTACAGCTCACAAGTCAGAATCAGGTGTGGGCCCACACACGTCTCCCTAAGCCCCCAGTTTTAAGTGGGTCCCGCACCGATACCCGCTTCAAGCCGTTTGTGTAGAGTTGAAATGACAAAACAGCCCTTTTCCGTTATTCTTGTCTTCAACTACATTTCTTAACGTTTTTAATGTAAGTTTCCTCAAACAAAAAAGAATCAGATTAATCTCTCTCTCTCTCTCTCTCTCTCTCTCTCTCTCATATATATATCTTAAGCCTCTCTGATGTTTTTGGTTTGCTGATGATGTTGGAGGGGTATTAACAACAAAGGAGAAAATGTTTGCGTAATTAAAATATTTCATTTTGAAACAGATTTTCTCTTTCAGGTAAGTTAATAATAATATGCTAATTAAATATGTAATCAATTATTCTTTTTAATGTTTTTCTTATTTATTTATGTGGGGGTGGAGGATCTGTTCTTGCCTCATTATTTGATGATTTTTAGATCGTTTATTTGAGGGCTGCTGCAGAAATTAAAATTGGAGGTTGAAATTAATGGGTTTTTATTGATGTTTTATTTTTTCAATTCGTTTATGAGTTTTGGGTTTCTTGGATTATTATTTATATGTTAATGGAAAAACCCCTCTTCATTTGGTGTTCTCTCTCTGTGTCTGTATATATATGTATGTATGTATGTATGTATAATGCAGGTGTTGCTTAATGTAAATGAAATTTACAGTATTCTTATATCTACCCGAAATATTCAGATAGATCTGTTCATCTTTATGTGTAACTGCCAGCCACTGGCTTAGTTGGGTTCGATTTCCTTTGACAATGTGAGGGTGGTGTTGATGGGTAATTAGTGAGTATCTCTGTAAGTGACCTTTGGTCATGGAGCCATGTCCTGACCGTGGTTGGTTACGAAGCCGACCTTACCCAAACCTTTTGTCACCCAAAAAAAATCCTTATGTGAAACTAGTGATTGTATTTGGTCAGAGTCAGTGATAAAGAAGAAACATAAAATAATTATTCATAAAATCTTCTATATTTGCTTTCCTTTCATTCAATCTTGATGAAAAATTAGTTAATTTCCTAAAGATTTTTGTAATTCAGAAATGGGGAAAAGAGGGGGCTGGATTCATGCAGTCAAGAAAGCTTTCAGCTGTCAACCAAAAGTGAAGAAGAGAGAAAAGGTAGAAAATTTTGATTTTCGTCATTTCCCCCCAATTTTTCTCTGTTTTAATGAACATGAAAAACAGAATGAATTTTCTTTATTTATTTAATTTTTTATCAGAAAAATCATAAATCGGGAAAATCATTTGGAAGCCAGAGGACCATAGATTTGGACTCTCCTAATTCCGAAAATGCAGTGGTGGTTCCTACAGTTCATTCTCCCATGGAGGAGGTGAAGTTGATGGAAGCTGAGAATGAACAGAATCGACATGCTTATTCGGTTGCTCTTGCAACTGCGGTGGCAGCCGAGGCAGCAGTTGCAGCTGCCCACGCTGCTGCAGAGGTTGTCCGGCTTACGGCTGCAGCCCACAACAAGGGTAAAACAAAGGAAGAGATAGCTGCTATCAGGATTCAAACCGCTTATCGAGGCTACTTGGTATGAATGATAGTCTCATAACATCATAAATTAAATATAGTATTCATGGGAAAATACTTTCCTAAACTTGGTATTTTCAAATCAAACAGTGACCGGCCTTTGCCTATTTGATAATATAGGGAAGGCGATATTTATTCTTCGAATTTGCAAGGATTGATGATACTGTCGAATGATATTGATGATAGAATAATATTAGCAGTAGTATAGGGATATTATCAGCAATAAATTCCAATAATATCCGATATCTTCAATGTTGTTGACGATATGCCAGATCAGCATCTGCACTTTGCTTACATGGCATGATCGTGATCGATTGTCGTGAAATATATGGTGAAAGCAAGTTTTTTCCGTTTTAATGCTTATATTTACCAACTAAATAGTTTTTCCAAAATTTATTTTTACTATAAGTTGTCAAGTTGATTTGTCATGCCATTAGGATGCATTTTGGAAAGTTGTGTTATAGTTATAGTATTGCATAAGGAGCAACTTGTGATGGAATTTTTTTTGCATGAAGTTGCCCTTTTCACGATTATTAAAGATGAGAATCACTTACATTAAAGTTATATTTGCCTCTACTGCTAGTTTGTTGCCGAGTTATATGACAAATCACTTCTTGATTCGCTTCAAAACCACATTTTACAATCATGCCAGTTTTATTCTCCAATTTACTGAATATCCCGAGTATGTGACTAACGGTTATGAAGATAAAGTAGAATGTGCCATGAAGTTATCATACTTTTTCATATGTATAGACCGTTAATATATCATTGTTCATTTGTTGTGTTTAGGCAAGGAGAGCATTGAGGGCTTTGAGAGGTCTCGTGAGGCTAAAATCATTGCTAGGGGGTCAATCAGTCAAACGTCAAGCAACTTCAACCTTAAAATGTATGCAGACGATGTCTCGTGTGCAATCTGAGGTTCGTGCGAGGAGAATAAGAATGTCGGAAGAGAACTCAGCTGTTCAGAGACAAATCCAGCAGAAGCATGAAAAGGAGCTCGAGAAGTCGAGACTATCTGTAAGTGACCCTAAGTTTTACTCATATGGAAAGTGCAATATAGGATTTTTTTTCTTTTTTTTGGGGGTGGGGTGTGATGGGGGGGGGGGGGGGTAAGTTTTGATATCTATTTAATTTACACATAGTCACATATAGTTAGAGATCATGCCCATTTGAGGTGGGCAACTGCAAGGTCCAGACCCCGTCCCTCCGTATATGCCTCTTATACAATGTGTGCTAAATTCTAAACAGTTCTCTTTCTAATTTTTTTTTTCTGTGTATAGGTGAAAATTTCCTCAAGCATTGGCTGGTTATTTTAGGATACTATTTATGGCTGAAATTGTTTATGGATTTTCTTTTTCACTGATAAATTTTGTGAAACAGTCAACTTAATAATGCATTGTTGGATTTCTTTTGGCTGTTCGGGGACTATTTCACCCCCAGTTCTCAAACCCCATATCCGATTCTTATCAATTAGAATTTTATTACTTTATTTTTCCCTTTAAAGTGAACTATATCCCTTAGAATGAAAATTTGAAACTCTTGAGCCTAAATGCATATATTATCGATAAAAATGAAAAAGAATCATATTTCATTTCACGAGTTGTTCTTGAGTAGCTTCGGGCTGATTTATGGATATTATGAAAATAGATTGGGGAGAACTGGGACGATAGCATGCAGTCGAAAGAGCAGATTGAAGCAAATCTTCAGAATAAGCAAGAAGCTGCTATGAGACGAGAACGAGCATTGGCTTACGCTTATTCACATCAGGTATTGTAGTCATGTCAATTTCTTGTTAGCCATCACCGAAAGTTTCAGTAAATTTACCGGTCGATTCAGATGCAGTAAATTGAATAAAATATAATTTTCACCTATCTAAATGATTAATTTTCCCCAAAAAATTTTGTGCCAGCAAACATGGAGGAACTCTTTAAATCCTGCAAACCAAACATTCATGGATCCAAATAATCCCCATTGGGGTTGGAGTTGGTTAGAACGATGGATGGCTGTACGACCGTGGGAAAACAGGAGTACAATTGAGCAAAAAGAACTGCTAAACAGCGACGACGTTTCCGTTAAGAGCACCACAAGTCGTCCCGTTTCTGCAACCAAGCTGCAATCCCCTACAGCCCAGAAACAAAGCCGGCCTCCCAGCAGGCAATCCCCATCGACTCCCAACTCAAAAGTTGCACGTAAAATAAGGCCATTGAGCCCGAGGAGCCAGGGCACAAAATGTACGGATGAAGATTCAAAGAGCATTAATAGTACTCGGTCAGAGATTTATCGAAGGCATAGCATTGCCGGTTCGTCAGTGAGAGATGACGAGAGCCTTGACAGCTCGCCTGGAGCATTACGTGGTTACATGGCACCGACAGAGTCTGCAAGAGCTAAATCACGGTTGTCAACCCCAATTGGAGTTGACAAAGTCGGGACACCCGAGAAGGCGTCGGGTGGTGGTTCTGCAAAGAAACGTCTTTCTTTCTCCGGGTCCCCGGCCGGCCCTAGGCGGCACTCCGGCCCCCCCAAGATTGATATTAGTCCTATTAAGGACATTACCACAAGCTCATGATGGGAGATGAACAAGTGTGAAGTCCCCTAGACACAGATAGTTATGATTCAGAATCGGTCTTACGATGACGAGACACTCAAGGAGAATGCGTGATGAAAGAAATGATAAACCATATATCATAACAGATTATGTGTTTTTTTAACTTTGGGTTTTGTTTCTCTTACAATAAGTTTTTGATCATAATGTCTGCTCTTGTGAAATAGAGGTAGGTTTCGTCGTGAAGTTGCTTGGTTAATTTTTTGCTGCATTTAACTTATGTGCATAGTTTGACTTAGATCTACGATTTTTATAGACAATTTAGTGTATTGTAATCGGAGACATTTCGTTTGTGATGTATGCTTGTCGTTATCTTATGTAATTCTGATTTTACTCAGTCCTGGCTGCAGAAAGAATTACATCCACTGATTTTAGACAGCCGTTGCTCAAGTTTAAGCTTATAATCTGAGGATCGTCACTGAGTCCACCCAAGCACGCTGTAACGTGATTTCCTGAATTTCAACTTTCAAGTAATTCCCTTCATTTTAAGTGTAATAAGTTCATGCTATTCATGAACGAAGTTCCATCTGGACCAAACTAAAGCCGCGAGGTCAAGGTTGTAACCCTTGCAAAATAAACCTTACTCATTATACTGACACATCAAAAAATATTATGATTTATCAAACATTTATTGGTATCCACCTCTCACTTTATGTGAAAAGTCCTAATTTCGAATCCAGACTGCCACAAGTTGTAACTTTCACCTCCTTTATGGAGCTAGGTAGAGCCTTTATGGCTCAAGATTATAATATCAACTCAAGTTTGTCGGATTAGATATTTAGGATATTTCCTTCGTCTTGAGTTAATATATATATATATATATTATATTCTGATTTGATTATATTTTGCTTTGTATGATGAAAAGGTAATTGAAGCATAAAAGCCGAGAAAATGACTTAAAATTGATCTAAAAAGAAGAAGAGAAATTTTGACTCCGTAATCAGGCCAAACTTGTGGTATTGAAAGAGAAATTCCAGGATGGACCAGGTTCAATCGAGCCGGTCCATCAACTACCATTGGATGCTGGTCATTTGAGTGTATTTTACTGTTTTATTTGGCATCCAATTGTGTTAGATAAACCGACTCCAATGAACCCATTCTATCTTAGAATCATCCAGTATTGAACCATCAAGAACGCAACAATGTGCACATAGAACATCATTGTCGCGTTATTGAACAAAATGGAGAGGCGGAACACTTAAGACCACGCAATTGATGACTAACACTAAGGTATTCGTCACAGCTGAATTTCAGGAAAAATACTTTTAATCCCATAGGAATTTTTTCGACATTTTTGATCTCATTAGAGTAAAAAACTAACAACTGATGACCAACACTAAGGTATTCGTCACAACTAATTTTTAGGAAAAACACTTTTAGTCCCATAGGAATTTTTTCGACATTTTTGATCCCATTAGAGTAAAAAACTGACAACTGATGACCAACACTAAGGTATTCGTCACAGCTAAAACACTTTTAGTCCCATAGAATTTTTTTGACATTTTTGATCTCATTGGAGTAAAAAATTGACACTTTTAATCATGCCTGTCAATTTTTGGACGGAAAAGAGCTTGTGATATTCACGCGACGTTAAATCTCATAAATACACAAAAAAATTCAAAATTAAATTCAAAAGGTCAAAAATTATTATTCAATAAAATAAAATAAAATAAAATAAAAAAAGGGAATAATGAAGAAGACAAATCTTCAACGCCATTGTCTTCTCTTCTTCAAAGTTCAAACCAACCCCGTCGCCCCCTCCCCCACCCCAACCCCAACCCCGTCGCTAGGACTTTATCGGCTGAGAACAGAAAAGGTAGCAGCAACATTGAAAGCCATGATTGGAAAAACATTTATATATATATATATATATATAAGTAGAAAAATTGAAACAAAAAAAAAAAAAAACGTAGAAAAGTAAGTGATAATTGAGATGGGAGAAATCATAAACCGATGAAGTGAGTTTTATGGGTGCGATTGGCGGAGGGGGGGTTTAGACCTTACTCCACACTTTCGTCTTCTGGAAACTTTCCTGGAATGAGTATTATAACTACTTCCACAATTGAGTGGTGAATTTCTGGATTTGTGCAGAGTGGATGTAGATCATCTCATTGATGATTGAACCACTATAATTCTTGTGTCCTTAGTTCATTACTTGATTCTTTACTTTCCAATATATTAAATCTTTGGTTAAATTCATACAAGCAAGATTGAATTACACTACAAGTTTAAAAAGTAATTCGTGGAAAAGAATCGAAAATTGTAACAACAGTATGACATTCAGGGACATTTGTGAATGGCAAGCTGTATTGGGGAAGAGGGCCTGTCGCCCGTTGTTACGGAGACGATATCAATTTTTGCGATTTAGATAACGAGGTTTGTGAAACATTAAATATCCTTATCAGAATTTTGATCACAAGGATACCATTTATACGACATTGGGGGTGTTAGGAGGATACCTTTGCGTATTTCGTCATTTTTTCGGAGTTGAAGTAGTTGCTTGGATTTTGAAACAAGAATCTTGGAGTAAAGTGTTTTCGATTTCTTATATTGATTGTTGTCCATTGAAAAATATATTTGTTCCAGAGATGTGCACATGCGTAAATGGCTGATCTCCCTAATCCGATGACTAGGACTCACAGTCTGGAATGATTAGAATCGCCCCTTGAGTATGATAATAAAGTGTTACGGCTGCACTCAATAGTTATTAAGCCTACGTAGTTCTATCTTAGGTGTGATGTTCGGAATCGTACTCCTGAACGAATCTAAACTCCAATTTATATATTTATAGGATCGTACTCCTCAGTCTATAGACTCGTTGAGCATATACGAGGCTAATTCTTGAGCAAATACTCTTTTGATTTCAAAAACCCCTCAATAAATGTTATGAGGGGGGTATTTATAGAGAACACCTTGTACCAACGGTTGTTGGGTATTCATAGGATGTTGACAGGTGGCTACAATAGACGGTGGATGATGCGTTCTAGTGGGGTCGGGTCATGAAACGACCCGACCCGATACTGTTACTTAGTGCGGACCTAGTCTAGTGATTTCGGTGTTTGGGCCTCCGGTGGGCCTAACTCTTCATTCAACTGGACTTGGGCCTTGTGGCATAGTGTGTCATTTTACTATATCATTAAGTCCCCCACTTCATCAGTATGAAGAGTTGAATGCGAAACCTCTCGAATTCTCGTACTCCAATTCGGCTTATCCGATCTGTTCTCGTATTCTCTTTCAATAATTTTATTATTGAAGGGTGTATGCTCTTTATTATCTCCCTATCTACTCCTTTATTATAGACGTTACTTTGACATTAAATGTTCTTTAATTATTCCCCATCTCAAGAGACGTGTCTTTTCGGATAATCGTTTGGAGAGACGTGCCGCTACAGTAGCCGTCGTTCAATATTTATATATTTAATTCCCTTTATATTTCATTTTATTGTGTATACACCCATTTGAACTAATCTTATCTTATTTTATGAATTGGGTAGGTTTTAAATTGAATTAATCTCTCAAATTGGGCAATTCGGCGCGACAATGGAATTACAATCCTATCTGGAGCTAAACACCTCTTGTGTTAGTGATTTTTATATGGTTAGAAATCGAATGAAAAGCTCCATAATTCATATGAAGAATACTAAACCGAATTAGGATGGGATAATTACTCAGAACTCACAGCTGTTTCTGTTGCGGGCTGATGCACCACTTTGGTAGAAAATTCATATCTGGCGGTAATGCAATTTGGACAAAACCAGCTGTGATAGCCAACATGCATATCTACAACTTTTACTCAAACATTGAATGCTGCTTTAATTGATCTCCAACTTCTATCTTCAATTGATTTCTAAGAGAAGACTTCATGTCTGAAGGAAGCCTATTCTCTTTATCCTAAAAAAGAGAGAGTTAAGAAAAATACTATATCAACTATTGTACTTTTATTATAGATCAAGGTAGTTCAATTTAATTCATATGTTGTGAGACAGCTTCATGATCTATCTTTGATTACTTATTATTAATGTTCAAATGTTCTATTAGTTGATTATCTATTCAATCTATTGCCATCTTCATAATCGTAATTGTTATGCTTGATTTGTGCTCAATTGAGTTTTCAAATTGCGATCCCAGTTTTCAGACGCTTAGTCGCTTCTAATTCATTATGCTATTATTGACATGATTAGGATTGCTTAATACCGTCTTTTGGGCTTTGGTTAATGATATAAGGGTCAATAGGATCTAAATAGCGTTATTTGTCTCATCGTTTGATCGACTTGAATTAAAGACGTGCCGCTAGTTCCTGTCTTTTTTTAGTCAGCCGTCACAAGACCGACTTAGTACTCAAATCCTTGTGAGATAACCTTGGTAACCGATCACTTTTAACACACACACCCCTGCATCCCAACCGTCGGATATAAATGATCCGGACCGTACACGTCTTTTCATCTTCTCCTACTATAAATAGTTCCCCAACCTTTTTACTTTTTACTTTCACTTTCACTTTCACTTTCTTAGAGAGAGAATTCTTATAGAGGGTTGTTTTTAGAGAGAAGTGAAAGAGAAAAATCTTCACTCGAGACCGAGTTGAATCCGAATTCTGTCACCATCGTACGTCTTCTTCTCCTTCTCTTTTTAACTATGGTTCGTACTAGGTCTTCTGTTTCTGTTAATAATAATGATCTTTCGAGTTCTTCTTCTAAGGGGTCCGATTCGGATACCATTGATCGTTTGGTCGAGGGATTCGTTTCACCGGGAGATGTCCCCGAGTCGTCCCGTAGGAACGAGGGTGAGGATCTTGTAGATCTGGAGGGTCCTGCCAATGTGAATACACATATCACTTGGCTAAATCAAATTTCAACAGTGAGACCATCCAGAGAAAACGACTTGAGGGTTCAATTTTTTATTCCTGCTAATTACGAAATTCGGTTCCCCGGATCTTCAGATCGTATGCACAAACCGCCAATAGGCTTTCGTACTTTTCATCTCGCCCACTTGACTTCTGGTATTAGATTTCCTCTCCATGCCAGCATTAATGATATTTTATTAAATTACGGGCTTTGTCCCACCCAACTTTTGCCCAACTCTTATAAGCATATCATACTTTTTATAATTTTAATGACTGCCCATGGAAAGGAAGCAAATATAGCCAATTTTCATAGAATATTTTATCTCAATCGTTGTAAAAGAATGCCTCAACTCGGTTTCTTTTATTTTTCTCCTCGTCAAGATGCTATTTTTCAAGCCCATACTCGTGACTCCTTCGGTCGGTGGAAAGATAAATATATTTTTATCTCCCCGCCAAAAAATGAAAATTGGCTCGTTCCTAGACAATGGTGTGTTCGTGAAAAAGAGTTAGAGGTGGGAAATCCTACTTGGGGACGAGGATTTTTAGAAGAGTTAGTGTCTATTCCTTTTGTGCCGGAGAAATTAATGGACGAGTCTATACTCGTTTCTTGCGGTCTGAGTTCCGCACCTATAGCTGGAGTCCCCGACTTAGGTAAGAGTCGTTCCTTTTATCGTTTTTATTTATCCCGTATATTGAATGTAAGATACATCTTCTTTTGCAGAGATGGCCACCCGCGCTGCTCGTCTCGCCGCCCTTCGTGAAGAGGAAGAGACACCCGTGGCCGAGGGTTCTGCAGGTCAGCGGAGAATTTCCACTCCACCCCCGCAGCCTCTCGAAGAGACTTCTCGTGGCCGAGATCGTCCCATGATCATCACTCCAGGTTTTCGTGAAATTTCTCAGACTCGTCCCGAAACACGAGTCATTGTCTCAGCCGGGGATCCCACCGACCCAGAGCTTGTGGTTCATGCTGAGCGCCCCCCTCTTGCTGAATCCAGCCGGGCTAAGCGACGAAGAGATGCACCGTCCTCCGATGATCAACCGCTCGCGGGTACTCGACCCTCTTCCGTAGAACTCGTTCAGAGGTTGGAAGCCCTAACCCTGAAAGATTTTAAGGAATATAGCGTGTCAGATCGGTGTCTAGAGGATCCGGAAAATGCTCCCCTTGTTCCAGATTGGAGGATTTATCCTCAGAGTTCCATATTAGCTGGTCCTCAAGGGACAAATGTGGCCCTGGAGATGTATCGCAACATGCATCTTCCTCGTGACAAAGCTATTCTAATCGAGCAGTTGTACACTGCCGTTGAAAGAATGGGAGCCGCACATTTAATGAAGGTAATACTCGTTTATATGTTGGTCTTGTTATTTTTCATTTTGATTTATGATTTTATTTTATTTTTATTTCGTTAGATAATAATACATATCAAGAACTCGTGCAGGCTTCCGTGTGTTTACATGATTTAGCTCTGAGTTGTGCCGGGCTAAAAGATGACGTGAGGGTGGAAAAGGCCATATTTGCCAAGTACGTGGACGATACAGCTGCTGAAAGGAACTCGTTCACCACAGTGAAAAACGAGTTACTGGAGTCAAGTCGTCTCTTGACGGCAGAGAGAGTCAAACATCAAGATAGAGTGAAGGAGTTAGAAATTGAAATAGCTCGTCTGGAGGCCCACATTTCTGAAGGTGAGACTCGTTATGATCAGTTGTTGGCAGAAAAGGCCGATGCATACGAGTTGGGTCGGATCGAAGGGAAGCACGAGTATCTTGCATCCCAAGAATATGCAGATGAGCTCGCTGAGAGTCGTTTTGGAGGTGCCCGTGATTTCATGAAGTCTACCATATTCGACCGTCTTCTCCTGTCTAAAGCCCTTAAGGATGAGAAGGACGGCTTCTTCAAATGCATAGACTATGGAAATCTCCTTAATGCCTTCAAGCCAGATTTTGACATTCACTGCCTCGAAGACTGCTCCAAGCGTAATCTCCTCCGAGAGTCGTTTTCAACGGAAGACGAGGAATTTGTACCTGTCGAATTTTCGGAGTTTGCCCCACTGGCTCCTTGGTATAAACCCCCGGTCAACCCAGCACAATCTTCTAACCAGAGTAAAGAGAACCCAGCACAAATCTGAAGTCGTTTTTAGTGTATTAACTTCTGTTTAATTTAAGCGTTGTTTTTATTTTTAGCGTTGTTCGCATAGTATTAGCATTCTCTGAACAGTTGTGGCGTATGATATTTTTGTAGTTGTTTCGTCGTGGCGTATGATATTTTCGTAGTTGCTTTTTTGAAATCCAGTCGATTTTCCTCAGTTTAACAATAGATTCGTTTTGCGAGGAATGAACTTAAGTGGGTAAAACTTATATTTTTCTCGTTCTAACTTATGTCTATGGACTCGTTTAGGAACTACGAACTGATATCAAACATACAACACATCGACTTGATCTGAACTCGTTCAGTGTACGAGCATTGCAAAACATGTAGTTTCAGTAGTTTTATCAAGTAAAAAATTTCGAACTCTTTCTCATACATAAAATCTTCGCAAATTATCAACATGCCATGGACGAGGCAGCTCTTTTCCTTGAAGGTTTTGCAACCTATACGTCATCCCCTTTGTTATCTTCGTAACCTGATATGGCCCATCCCAATTGGCTTCCAACTTTTTTACACGCCTTGAGACTTCTACTCGTTTTAAGACTAAATCTCCCACTTGAAAGGACCTCATTCTGACCCTCCGATTGTATGCCCTCGCCATGGTACTCTTCTGTCTTAATATGTTTGCATACGCTCGGTCTCTCACTTCATCAATAACCTCCAATTCAAATTCACGATTACAGCGATTCGTTCCCGGATCGTAGTCCAATACTCGATGTGTCATCATCCCAATCTCCGCTGTGATAACAGCCTCTGATCCATATACAAGACAAAATGGTGATGCCCCTGTGGAGGACCTGGGAGTCGTGCGATACGCCCATAAGACCCCCGAAAGTTCGTCTGCCCAAGCTGATCTCATGCCATCGAGTCTGGTCTTCAAGTGCTGAAGTAGTATCCTATTTGCCAACTCGGTTAGGCCATTAGCCTGTGGGTGTCCGACTGATGTAAAGTTTTGCTGAATCTTCATTTCTTTGCACCAAGTTACAACAGAGTTTCCATTGAATTGAGTTCCATTATCAGAAATCAAAATTCTAGGAACACCGAACCTGCATATGATGTTTTTCTAAATAAAATCGACAATTGTGGTTTTTGTAATACGAGCCACCGCTTCAGCTTCAATCTATTTCGTGAAATGTTCCACCACCACTATAATGAACTTCTTTTGATTCTTAACCGGTGGAAATGGACCTGCAATTCGAAAAATTAAAAATTCTTCAGCAGAATATTCGCATCGTTGTTCCATACGAGTACGGGATAGATATTCACCAAGTATGTCAATGCCCCATTGATCAAATGGATATGCAATTTTTATCACTTCCATGGGTCTTCCTGGCTGATGTATTTCATTAGAGTGCAATTGGCATGGCTTGCATCGCTTTACAAATTCTTGTGCGTCCCCCACGAGCGTTGGCCAAAAGTACCCCTGTCGTGTGATTTTCTGAGCTAATGATCTTCCAGCTGAGTGATTCCCACAACTCCCTTCATGTATTTCTCTTAACACATATTCTGCTTCAGCCGGGGTTAGACAACGAAGCAAGGGTCCCGCATTAGACCTTTTGTACAGCTCGCCGTCCAACATTGTGAAACGCGCAGCTCTACCACATAGTCTACGAGCTTCGACTTTGTCTTCCGGGAGGATTCCCTCTAATAAGTATCTTATTATTGGACTCTTCCAACTCGTCTCTTCTTCCACAGCACTGACCATGACTTGAGATTCCAATTCTGAATGTTCGGAAACCAGTAACGATACAGAACGAGTCGCTGATCCAACGATCTGATTTGCGAATTTTGACAATGCATCCGCTCTTTGATTCTCGTCTCTTGGTATTTGACAAAGTTCAATCTTCTCGAATTCCATCATTAGTTGTTTCGTTTTTTGTAGGTACTTTATCATGGTTTTCTCTTTTGCTTCGTAGGTCCCCAAGATCTGTCGTGCTACTAGTTGCGAGTCGGTGAATACTTTCACATTTGTGATATCCAAAGTCTTTGCCATCTTCAAACCCGCAATCAACGCTTCATACTCAGCTTCATTATTTGTAACATCAAAGTTCAGTTTTATTGCAAATTCCAAGTCGTTTCCTTCCGGAGAGCGAAACCATACACCAGCTCCTCCTCGTCTCGTCATAGACGATCCATCAACATGCAGCGACCAAGGGATCGTTTCTGAGATCGAGGCCACTACATTCGGGTTTACTGTCATTTCCACAAGAAAATCTGCCATCACTTGAGCTTTGATGGACGAACGAGTCCTGTATTCAATACTGAACTCTCCTAACTCAATGGCCCATTTAATCAGTCTGCCCGACACATCTGGTTTTGCAAGCACTTGTTTTAGTGGTTGATCTGTTAACACAATTATGTGATGAGATTGAAAGTACGGTCTGAGTTTCCTGGCCGCAGTCATTAACGCGAGAGCCCATTTTTCAATTTCTAAATAATTTAACTCAGCCCCTTACATCAATTTGCTAACGTAATACACTGGACGGTGGTCACCATCCACATCCCGTACAAGTACCGCACTCAGGGCTACCAGTGAAATTGCCAAGTATAGGATCAGTGGATCTCCCAACAAAGGTTTCGTTAGCAGAGATGGAGACGACAAGTAAGATTTTAAATCTTTGAAAGCATCCTCACACTCGTTCGTCCATACGAAGCGTTTTACATTTCTTAGGATTTTGAAGAAGTGCAGACCCTTATCTGCAGATCGCGAAACGAAACGATTTAAACTGGCCATTCTCCCTGTTAACTTCTGTACATCTTTGACATTCATTGGAGATTGCATGTTCAAGATAGCATCAGTTTTTTCAGGATTAGCCTCGATCCCTCGTTGGGTAACCATATACCCTAAGAATTTTCCGCCGCGTACCCCGAAGGTGCATTTATTTGGGTTTAATTTCATGTCATACTTTCTCATAATTGTGAACGACTTCTCGAGATGAGTTAGGTGGTCATCCTCGTTCACACTTTTTATAAGCATATCATCCACGTAGACTTCCATGGTCTTTCCAATTTCATCCTCGAACATCAGATTAACGAGTCGTTGGTAAGTCGCACCTGAATTTCTTAAGCCAAATGGCATGACATTGTAACAATAGACTCCTCTTGCAGTAACGAATGCAGTCTTCTCGCGATCCTCTTCTGCCATCATTATTTGATTAAAACCTTGATAAGCATCCATCATGCTTAAAAGAGCACAACCTGCAGTAGAATCTACGAGTAAGTCTATACGAGGCAGGGGATAAGGATCACGAGGACATACTTTATTCAAATCAGTGAAATCAGTACACATTCTCCATTTTCCTCCCGATTTGGGTACAAGGACTACATTAGCGAGCCAATCAGTAAATTGGATCTCGTTTACATATCCTACGTCTAGGAGTTTCTTGACTTCTTCTTCAATTATCGAGTCTCTATCTGGACCAAAATTCCTCCTCTTCTGCCTCACGGGTCGTGCATCCGGGTCAACATTGAGTCTATGCACGATCACAGAAGGGTCGATGCCCTTGAAATCTGCAGCTTTCCATGCGAACATATCGGAATTGTTCCTCAAAAAACTTATCAGCTTGGTCTCCACTTCAGGGTCCATCTCTCCTCCAATCTGGGTTGTTTTGTCCGGGTCGCCTAGTACGAGTTCAATTGATTTGTGAACTAGGGGTTCAACTCGTGCATCACTTCGCTTCTGTTTCTTATCCAAACTTTCAATCAAAGTCTTTGCTTCTTCATCTAAGACTTCTATTCTGCTGGTCTCGCACTTTCTCTTTTTCGACTGATGTACTTTTAACAAAGTTGAATAGCACTGCCGAGCCTCCAGTTGGTTGCCACGCACTTCACCAACACCATTGCTCGTTTTGAACTTCATCTTCAAATGCGGAGTCAAAACGATTGCTCCAAACGTATTCAGCATTGGCCGTCCCACAATCATATTGTATGCAAATGGTACATCTACAACCAAAAAAGTCACACGATTCGTTTTTGATTTCGACCCCGCTCCCAACGACACATCTAACTCAATCGATCCCTTGGGCATAATCGAGGATCCCGTAAATCCAACCAAGGGAGTGCTGACACAACGCAACCGAGTTCCATCCAGTTCCATTTTTTTCAAGACGTCCCAAAAGATAATATCTGCCGAACTCCCCGTATCAACCAAAACCTTATGTACCACAAAATTCGCAACATCCATTGAAATCACCATAGGATCGTTGTGAGGACCGTGCATGCCTTCGTAATCACTATCATCAAAACTGATAACCTCGTTCCTTGAACTCGATCCACCAGTAAGCGAAAATATTCGTCCCGGTTCCCCACGGGGGTAGCTTGTACGACCCTCCCTCACATATCTTTTCCTCGCGTTCGAAGAATCTCCATCAGTCGGCCCCCCAGCTATCATATGTATTTCTCGGCGAACACCATGTTTGTGTGCGTCTCCCGCTTCAACTCTTCTCTCCGTAGGCTCGTGATTACGAGTACCGTCATTACGGTGATAATCTCTGTTTGCCTCGTGATTACGAGGACCGTCATTACGGTGGTAGTCTCTGTTTTGCTCGTGATTACGAGGACCGTCATTACGGTGGTATTTATTTCTCTCGTAATTACGAGGACCGTCGTTACGGTGATGCGGAGCTTGCTCGTTATAACGAGGGTTGCCGCGTGGGCGCTCATTGTTAAAGCGATGATTATCGCTTCCGTGGTCTTCCATCCTGGACTGGTCGTAGTGACGAGTCTGATTACCCCTTTCAACAGATCTCTCTCGCGGTCGTTCGTGAGAACGACTGCGGGGTCGGTAAAGTTCCGTAACACGAGTGACTTCAGGAGCTCTTGCTTCTGCCAATGTTCGATCAATAAAATCGTTCAACACCCCGGATTTAATGAGTCGTTCAATTTCATCTTTCAGTTGAAAACATTCTTCCGTGTTGTGACCATGATCTTTATGGAATTCACAATATCTATTCATGTTCTTTTTCACACCATTTTTCATTGGTATGGGTCGTTGAACTTGATTCGTACGCAACGCAGCAACAAGAATTCGTGTACGAGTCGAGTTCAACGGTGTATAATGGTCAAACTTTGGTCTACGGGGTCGATCAAGGTCTCTCCTTGACCCCGTTCCCTCATATCGTTCAGATTCATATTTTTCTTTACGACCTCGAGAGTCGTTTAGAACTTGCAAGTTATCCGAGTCCTTTAACTCATTCATTTCTTCTTCGTTGATATACTCTCCCGCCAATACCATCAACTCCTCATGGGATCGAGGAGGGCGGCGAGAGAGTGCATCATTAAAGTTTCCCTTTTTTAAGCCTCTCATAAGGAAGCTTAACATTAATTCATTATTAAGTTCCGGAAGGTCCATGGCTTCTTGATTAAAGCGATGTATAAATTCACGCAGGGACTCGGTTGAGCCCTGCTTCAGTCCCATAATCACAGATATAGACTTTTTAGTCTTTTTGTTACTAGCAAAGTGACTTTCAAACTTATGTTTCAATCGGGCATACGACTCTACGGAAGCGGGAGCGAGACTCATGAACCAGTCTTGAGCCCGACCCACCAGAGTCGTAGTGAAAATTCTGGCATTAATGGCATCCGATTGTCCTTGTAAAGACATCAACAGCTCGTAAGACGTAATATGGGGTCTCGGATCCCCCGTTCCATCAAACTTTAGGAAATCTGGCATTCGAAATAGTCCATTCGGAACTTCCTTCATGATTTCAGTGACAAAAGGACTATTGTGGGCCATCAACATAGGGGCTGGCCTCATCTGTATAGGGCCCGCAACTTTTTCCATCCTCGCACATCTGTCCTCTTCGTAGTGCACCATTCGTCGTCGTATACCCGGCGACTCCATCGCCTTAGCTTTTCCTCTTCGTTCTCCCTCCTCTTGTCGAACACTAATAACATCGTCATCGCTCAATGACTCTCCCTCCCTCTCACAATTCTCCTCTTCTCGAAACAAACTTCTTTTTGCAGATAGATCCGTACGAGGCTCTCCCACATTAGGAGTTGTCGGAGTGCGGGTAAGATACTTCTGGATTTCTTCTTGAGCATACTCTTTCATCCTCCTGTCCAGCTCTTCTTTTGTCATTGTGATGACTGCACTCGTTCCTCCGTCAGCAGGCACATCAGCAATCAACTCTTCCTCCTCCCTAACTTGTTTATTCTTCATCTTAACCTCGATCTTTATACTCACGAATCTCAGCAACCTCAAAGTAAGGTTCCTACAGACGGCGCCAACTGATCTCCCTAATCCGATGACTAGGACTCACATTCTGGAATGATTAGAATCGCCCCTTGAGTATGATAATAAAGTGTTACGGCTGCACTCAATAGTTATTAAGCTACCTACGTACCTAATAAGGATCAAGCCTACATAGTTCTATCTTAGGTGTGATGTTCGGAATCGTACTCCTGAACGAATCTAAACTCCAATTTATATGTTTATAGGATCGTACTCCTCAGTCTATAGACTCGTTGAGCATATACGAGGCTAATTCTTGAGCAAATACTCTTTTGATTTCAAAAACCCCTCAATAAATGTTATGAGGGGGGTATTTATAGAGAACACCTTGTACCAACGGTTGTTGGGTATTCATAGGATGTTGACAGGTGGCTACAATAGACGGTGGATGACTCGTTCTAGTGGGGTCGGGTCATGAAACGACCCGACCCGATACTGTTACTTAGCGCGGACCTAGTCTAGTGATTTCGGTGTTTGGGCCTCCGGTGGGCCTAACTCTTCATTCAACTGGACTTGGGCCTTGTGGCATAGTGTGTCATTTTACTATATCAATGGCGAAGTTATTTTGTCCCATGGATCGAGTTTCGTAGTTTATAATTCGAAGGATCGGTCGTACAGGTATCCTAAGATGAATCACTTTTGTAAATATGATGAAATGAATGTCTACGTTGAAAGTTTGGTCTCAATTTGATGCTGAACGAAAGAGGCAACGTAGAATGTAGAACGTAGAAATAACTTTATTAGAGGTAAAAAATAAATAATGTGTTTTTATTATTTAATTTGAAAGTAGTTTTTTTCTTCGGATTGATCATTATGATAGGATTATAATCTTACTTAAGATATTGCATTTGGTATTTTTCATAATTTATCCCACATTGTAGATTGTAGATGTACGACGATTTGTATATTCCAGAGGTGCGCTAATTTTCAAGTTCTCTTGATTATATGGTTGGTGTATATTTGTATTGGGGTATGGAACGTATACCAATGGGCCAAACACTATAGTTATTTCTTTATCTGCAGACATGATATTTGAGAAACAAACTGCTTCAGAATTTTAGGAGTGGTTGCTCGTGTTGGATTCGGGTACCCACCGGATTGGGTTAGAGTGCAAGGGATCGGGGATTCCCTATGATTTTTAGGTTTTGGGTGTAACCAAACCCGAGTCTGATAATTCGGATTGGATACCATGAAGGAATAACCCAACCGAGATCTCATATTGTAAAATGGGGTTGCATCTCATGTTGTATATCGTGTCTGCCCGATAAGTGTATATAACACGTATTAAATTTATATTCAATAAAATATTTTATAGTGCAATAGGAGATTGCAACAATGTTTAACCACTCGGTTAGAAACTTGGTAATATTTGGTTTTTTTGAAAAAGAAAGGGATTTAAGATTGTAATCTTTTTCTCCAGTTCTGCCTCTATTTCATTCTTCAAAATCCAAAAATTATGAATGTTATCCATATGTGATCTTCTATTGTATTTTCTATTACATCTTCTATCGCAAAAGAATTTGGTGAATGACACGTGTCTTATTGTATTTAAAAAGTAATTATTAAATTTTTTATTGGACACATGTCATTCACCCAATACCTTACCATAAGAGATGGAATAGGAGCGGAAGTGTACATAATAGCGACAATATTAGTGGACACATATATATAATGTGGACAACATTATTTACACAAACAAAAATGTAAAGAAGCAAATATTTACCAAACGGAAAACAAAAGAACTAGTAATATTTTTCTTTAAATAATTCTTCAGAAATATCGAGACACCATCTCATTGTATAATTGCAATCAATTGCATATTATGAATTTCACGTGAGCTTTATTATATATTATTTGGGAGTGAGACAAGAAACCATAAGCAGATAAGCATCAGATGGAAAAAATATATGCCAGATCGAATCTAATGGTCCTAATATCTATATCTCTCACGCTGTAAGGTGTATTGTGTGCGGTCTTCATACACACTCGTATGAAAGAAATAGACATAAAATTCACACTAGGACTATTGGACTGGGTCTTTCCTAGAATTACCTAAAATGTGATATGATGATGCACTGACTTAACATCTGCAAGCAAAAATTAGTGTCATTTCCTATTCCAACCATGCGTCATCTTTTATTCATAATCAGGTGATTCAATGTTAGATGGAATCCGATGGTCCGAGATTATATTACGTATCTATCTCTAATTTAGGAGTGAACACAAGATGAGTTTGATGAGCCTTTCAAACTAGTTAGAAAGAAAAATGACTCTAAACTCTAACTCGTGTTCCAAAATTATCCATATTGAAGTGTTAACGCTTGTTTGCATTCTCTCTCCAAGAATTTGTATATCAGTCCTCATTGGAGAAGTTCGAAGTTCTCGATGCTGAACTTTTGAGCAAATCAATAGTATTAAGAAATGAAATATTAAAATTATATAAATTAGTAAACGAGACTCGTGAGCCGCATGCGGGCTCGTGAACACAAACAATTAAGCATGATTTCTAGCTCGAGAAAGTTTGAGTTATAATCAAACTATAGGCACTACGAGAAATTTGATTTTTGTTCATGTCAATAAGCTATGTGAAAAAACCATTTGCGATCGATGGTCAAAATCAATTTACCATGTCTTTGTCTCGGCTTCAGTCGTGATATTTGCAAACATGGTTAAAACATTGTCCATGGTTTAGAGCCATGGTTGGACAATGTTTTATTCATTGCAAAAACCATGATTTTTAGACTTTTAGCTATTGTAAAAAAGTACCAGATTCGCATTTCTTCCACCACGACTATAAGCCACAACTTCAGGCCATAACATATATTTTCATTGTCAGTACTCAATTTTCTTATAATGAGGTCATTTCGGCTCAAGGTACATCGTACCCCTTGCACGTACAGAGGACAAACATATATACACAAAACCCTTTTGGATATTGTTATTGTTACTTGTTAGTAACTATGAAGGGTAAAAAGCATTTTCGACCTCAATCTATGTATGTCGAAACACTTTGGTACGTAATCTATTAACTTTTATATATGAGTACCCAATCTTTATAAATTGGGACAAGTAAGTTCATTGGAGGAATAATTTGGAATATTCCCTCTGAAAAGTCTATCACATGCCTTAGACATGACTTAGATTGTGTACCAAAATGCATATATTATATAATGTATAGGTAGTTAGGTGCACAAAATGTCATAGCATAGGGTGTAAAGTTGCACATATCATGCAATGTATAGGTAGCCGGGTGTTCAATTTAATTCAAGTTATTCCTCCAATCGACTTGTTTGTCAAAATTTACAAAGGTTGGGTACTCGAGTATAAAAAGTAAATAGATTATGTATTAAAGTACTCCGACCAATATAAGTTGGGGACGAAAATGCTTTTTACCCAACTATGAAATTCTGAAGAAAGACCAAGGATAGGATAAACAAAGCACTTAAACAAATTTAAAAGAGAGTCCCATTAGTGATGCTATTGCTATCCAAGCACCTTACCAATCACCATCAAGAAGTTTGTCTATAATAAGTAATAACTTAGTTTGTTTTGGGGTACAAAATTCTCCCATAAACTTAACATTGTCAAATTCTTTTGCTAATTCCCCAAAGAGATTAAAGATTAACTGTTGTGGGTAGTGTACAAGACACAATCAAAGAGATCCTATAAATCAATAATTAAATTTAATTAGATTCACAATATCTGTAATCGTATTATTTGATGAAATGAATAAGACATTATTTTCAATTGTGCAAACTCTTTATTGATTAGCTGACTGCATGTATATGTGGAATGTTGTTAATCAACGATGATATCTTTAATTGAGTAGCTGACGACATGCATATGTATTCCACCATACTAGACATTGGTAACTCTTCCAATCGGCTACTTGACAACTTGTATACGTGTGCTGTTATTATTCGATAATAACTCTATCAACGTATCAAGTCGTTTATTCTTCTAAAATTTCATTAGCAGACATAAATACGTCATCATTCACCAATGACTCTCTTTTACCTACATATCAAATCACTTTCTTTTTTGGAAATGTCATTTAAACAATAACTTCACACAATATATAACTTCTCTTCCTACAAAATTCAAAATCTAAAACAAAGTATATCCAAATGTAAACCACATCACTTGCTCAGAAAATTCATGAAAAGGGAAAAGATAAAGAAGTTGCTCCAATTTACACCAATGGCATTTTATTGGTACAAATTTGCAATAATTTTTTACACCAATTAAATATTGAACATCAAACTATTTGAATAATGTCATTATCTTCAGTGCAATAATCACTAAATTAAACACTCAGTTCATATAAACATTTTTACCGAACCTTAACCTACAAATTTCATAGTAACACTCCATTTTTTTTTAATTTTTTGGTTAACTAGTAACACTCAATTAAAACATGGCCTAAGTGGGGTAGGCATCTTCACTTTTTCATATTACTCGAACCTTTTCCATCTATGCGCATATATATACACCAACTACAAACTTAAGTGCAATAATGGTGACATTTGAAAAGGACGTAATTGTCAAAAATACCCTTCCACGTCATGACAAAATAGTGACATGTCAATGGATAAGGATGCAGAATAAGGGCATTCTTGTCATTTCTTATTGATTAAATATATAAATAAAATCTGTAAAGAACCTTTTCTTCTTCCCCTGTTTGTTGTTCTTCACTATCACCATATCTTTCTGATTTCTCCTGTCAAATTGCAAATTACAAAAATCCCTTATCCGAAATTCTATTAGCCTCATAAATTTGATGCAAAATATACCAGTAAATCTTATAAGTGACAGATAAAACCACAAAATTATTACATTATATCCATATTTCTTTTTCTTCTTGAATGTGTATATACGCACTTTCCATTTCACTGAAAAGGCAATCCACATAAATATACATATACATATATATATGCATAATATTACGCCACAGAGGAGACACGCTAACATTAAGAGTTGGCCCACCAGCCCTTTGAGTTGAACGGTGTCGTTTTGTTCTCATGGGTAAAGATGAATCCCTGATATTATATTGATTGGTGGATTTTTTTGATGAGTTGTGATTGAAGTAGGTTTATTTTTATGAATGAAGGAGAATTCCTGATGTTATTTTGACTGGTGGAAATTAAGGGCTGAGATTTTGTAGTTTTTTGGTTGGTATAATTGTGGGTTTGGAATTGTTTTGTGTTTGGAACTGTAGGAATTTTCGTATGAGTTGTGATTGAAATAAGTTTTTTTCGTATGAATGATGGTGGTGTCAGGGAATGACCCTTTGGATTCGTTTCTTAACTCGATTCAGGTAGTTAAAAGTGTGTTTTCGCCTCTAGAATCGAATTTTCGGAAGGCTGCTAAGAATTTCGAGCATTGCTTTAATGGGGTTTCTAAATGTGGCACCTTAAATAACAGTGTTAATGATATTCATAATGGGCTGGTGGCAGCTCAGTTGGATGTGAAGAAGAAGAGTGATCAACATATGGTTGTCAATGGTGATGATAGGAGAAAAGGGAAAGGCCCCATAAAGATATTTGTTGGAATAATTGCTGAAAAATGTGGAAATAATGGTAGTGTTGGCCCGGAGGGGGTAGAGAAATTGAATGTAAATTGTTCGAAGAAAGGGCTGAAAGAGAGGTATGGAAGTGATAATGGTGGAAAAGAGAATAGGAACTCATATGTGAATTGCTTGCCCGTAGAGGTAGCATTATCATTTTTGATTAATGGTTTTGTACAGGCATTCCCGAGACCGTTTAAGTCTGAGAAAAAACGGGTTCAGAAGAAGAGTAATGAGAACACTTTTTGTTGCGATGATTCATGTATGAAACTGAAAGTGAAATCAAGGACTGTTGATGAAATTAAACCGGGCTTGAATGATAAAGAAGAGAAAGATTTGCCATTTGAGTATTTGATAGGTTTTGTGTTTGATCAGTTGAGTCATTTGCCAAAGTTTGACATGGGATTTCAAGAAAATGAGTATAAGAACGCTGAGAATGAACCCTCGGCTACACCTATTAATCGTTTCGACCATTTTAAGGCACTAACTAGTCTTTTAGAAGGTAAAAAAGCAGATGTTAATGGATTTTTAGGTAATTTGAAGTTTGCTCGTGTGGGAGGTGTGCCATCAGGTATTGTTGGAGTGCCTTCTGTAAAGGACGAAGGGGATGAGGGAATTAGTCCTGCTGTAAATCAGGAAGATAGTGGAGGCAATTCGACTCAGAAATTAGCCAGTGGATTGTTAAGTATTCCATTGTCTAATGTTGAGCGTTTGAGATCGACTCTGTCAACTGTATCGTTGACAGAATTGATAGAGCTTTTACCTCAAATTGGGAGACCTTCAAAAGAAGACCATCCTGACAAGAAGAAACTGTTCTCTGTTCAGGATTTCTTCAGATACACAGAAGCAGAAGGTATATTTTCACTTGGGAATATCTTTATTTGACTGAATTCTTTGACGTTATTATGTGAACATGTTATTTCATTTGAAGAGGATTTATGGTTATGTTCTTTGGTTCTAGCTGAGGTTGTCTGTGATATGAAGGACATTTTTTTCTTACATATTGTGATAATATGCACTACAACCATATCTATGATCAAATAAATTCAATGTTATGACTGTCAGCTTTATGATGAGAGAGCTATAACTAGTTTCACTGATAAAACATGATTCCTAAATGTGTGCAATCTATTTATCATTTTAATAGTGATGAGGTTCGCAGTGTCATAGAAAGACGTGGAAGCTGCTTCAGTGACTGTTGTCAGGGTTACAAAGTCTATTTATCTCTTATTATTCGCTCTGGAAAAGTTTGGGTTTCTTTGTTTTGTATTTGTCTCTTTTATTTTTCCTACAATAATGGGCCTTCCCCTAAAAAATTATTTTATTATCACGTCTGTGAATGATTCACGTAATTGTGAAGATCATAAAAGAAAAAGGTTCGAGAAGAAAAAAGTTGCTATAAGCAGCTTTCTCTGTTTTTGTTTTTTCGAGTTCGAGTTGAAATGCAGGGACTTACATCAAGACGAGCATGTATGCCATCAAAGCTATTCGTAATTGCCATGCCCTTGAAAATTGAAAAAAGTTCATTTTAATTTGCTTTATGTCTTAGTAAATTATTTTATCGATCAGTCTCATTGCAATATCAACTTAATTCTCTGTCTTCAGGAAAGAGGTTTTTTCTGGAGTTGGACAGAGATGGTGACGGGCAAGTTACTCTCGAAGATCTTGAAGTTGCAATGAGAAAAAGAAAACTACCTAAAAGATATGCTCGCGAATTCATGTGCCGTACTAAGAGTCATTTATTCTCGAAATCTTTTGGTTGGAAACAGTTCTTGTCCTTGATGGAGCAGAAAGAGCCAACCATCCTTCGGGCTTATACAAGTCTGTGTTTGAGCAAGTCCGGAACACTACAGAAAAGTGAAATCTTGGCATCACTAAAGAATGCAGGGCTTCCAGCAAATGAAGATAATGCTGTTGCCATGATGCGTTTTCTGAATGCTGATACTGAGAAATCTATATCTTATGGGCATTTTCGGAATTTCATGCTTTTGTTACCATCGGACCGGCTTCAAGAAGATCCACGGTAAATTAAGTTATCTTTTTCGTCCTGCCCTTTTGTAGATGCGTTTCTTTTGGTACTGATATTATATTGCATTTCTGATTCACTTTGGTTTTTACGATAATTGTGTTTGGATAAGAATGGAGCGTGCAGGAGGAATGGGTTTCAAAGAAGTCCTATGATTTGCTTTAGATGGAGACTTGAAGATTCATATATATCTATACATATATATATATATATATATATTCTTTTTCTTATTAATATCAATCCTCGGTTAATTAGCAATTATACATTGAAGAATGTCATTTTTTGCTATCTAGGTTTTAAGAATCTCACCATTGAGAATTTGTCATGAGCTAATTAGTTGTCTATTCTTAGTTGAAGGATTTCCCTGGTCCTTGTCTTTCCTAGTTATTTTTGTTGTAGATGAGGTTTACTTAAGTCTATGAATACATTGTGAACTTTCCCAATTCAATTTGGTAATTTTATAACGAAAAGACTTCTTTAATTTTTTTTAAATTCTGGTTCTTGGAAAGCTTTGACGAGACTGCAAGCGCAATTTTGTGCCTTAGTTGGCTTGTTCCTTTTCTGATAATACGCCCAGCCTTATATTATTAGCTAACCAATCTTTTAATTTCAATTTGGGGGCTGTACTGCATCATATAATTTGATAATATTCCTTGGACAATCTAATTAACTGCCTTGAAAGTAGAATTTTAATTGAATTTCTTGTTTTTATTATGTATTGTAACGTGTTGAGGACCTACTTGAATGGTACTCTTAGTTGATCTAACATCAAAATTAGTAGATATTCCTCTTGTGGTAGCCAGTGATGTAATACATATTCTGTTTGGAAATGTGTAAACCTTTATGAACACTGAAGAGATAAAATGTAATCAGTCTTGCGTAATTCAGGGAATTGATTGGTCATTTATTGATCAAATTAAAAACTAACTAGTCACTTTTAGTTATGTCCTGACCAGCTTGAGCATTTAGACTTAGTGCTGCTTGGTTGATGATAAATTATTCTAGTAGTAAATCTATATGAGTAAAATAGGACATTAAAAAGGAACTAACTGGACTTGATTGTAGTTCTGTGATTTAGAGACCAACGATCAAATATATTCAACAGATGCGCATGAAAATACAATAAAAATATTAGTTAAGTGTGATTTGTTCCAGATTCCCAGATTAAAATTAGTCCCGTTGTAACAGATTTTGGAGGCCGCTAACGCTGTCTTTTAATTTATCACTACAGAAGTATCTGGTTTGAAGCTGCTACAGTGGTTGCTGTTCCTCCACCCGTGGAAATACCTGCTGGCAGTGTCTTAAAATCAGCGTTGGTTGGAGGGCTTTCCTGTGCACTGTCTACAGCTTTAATGCATCCTGTTGATACGGTTAAGGTAAATCTGCGAGAAACATATGATTGCATGTATAGTTCAGGTCCTTTTTGGTTTTTCTTGAAGTTCATATATCTCTTTTAGATAATTTATGAATCCCATCGAAATTTATATTTTTCAGTATTTTCCGATGTACTTTTCTTAAAAGCATATTTTTTGAAACTTGTCAGTGTTGGTTTTTGAAAGTTGATTCTGTTATTCAATTTGGCTCAAGTAAAAGGATAAATTACATAGACATTCCTCCCCTGCGTGAGACCCTAATTACGAAATGCACCCAGATGTTTAATAGATTACCATAACATTCCTCGTTAAAACAAAAGCATATTACACTCCCATACCCTCTTTTGTTTTTCAAGTTGTCAGATCTGACATGGGGAGCCTTGGTAATTTGCAAAACTTCAAGGGCTTGTGGTAACTACACAATAAGTAAGGGGATGTGCATGTAATTATCCCCAACTCTGTTTGGTTCAAGGAAATTCCTAGAGAAAGGTGAAGAAAATAGGAGAGAAAGTCTAGTACCAATTTGAGACATTTCATTTTCGAAATGGTGTGGAAAATGGAGGAAAACACTTTCTTAATGTGATTTATTATTTCCTTAATGACATTTGCATGATTGTTTTTTAGGAAACATTTGAAATCAATAAATAGTTTAGTTTCAAATTTAATTCTTGATTTTCTTTCAGGATTTTCATAAGTTTTCTCTAAACAACCCACCAAAATTTGGAAAATTGAATTTCTTTGGTTTTCATTTTCTTTCACTTTCATGTTTTCACCAAAATCCTTGAACTAACAGAGTGCAAGTAAAAATAAGAGAAGAAATGCTTTGGAAAGAATAAATAATATTACAACTGAACCAATTTTGATAGAATACTATTTCTTGGCTTAGTGGCCCAAATGTAATGCATTTACGACCACCTAACTCATCTGGAAATAAAGTTTTCATAACCCCACGTGATTTTAGGTTTCTCGAGTGCATTGACATACTCCTGCTTTGTTTGTCAGACACGAGTACAAGCTTCAACCCTTTCTTTCCCAGAAATTTTATCCAAGCTTCCTCAACTTGGAGTTCAGGGATTATATAGGGGTTCCATTCCAGCTATATTAGGGCAATTTTCAAGGTCTATTTTGATTGATAATTCTCTTTAGTTTCAAAAATTACTACCATTTCCAGTTGTTAACTTAGTGAATAGTGCAGCCATGGACTTCGAACTGGAATTTTTGAAGCAAGCAAGCTTGTGTTGATAAATGTTGCACCAACCCTTCCAGAATTACAGGTAAGGACCATCATGGTCTATTTTCTATTTTCTGTTTCTTTTTTTGTTGATTTATGCACTATTGTGTTTAGCAATTTTCATGAGTCAGTTCTTGTGGCAGTCTAGCATAGATACATTTTCTAGTCATAACTTTGCCTGTATCTCTTTTGGGGTCCAAGATTTTACTCTATTTTAAGCGAATGCTCCTTCTGTGTGAATTCTTTCTTTTGTAAGTTGATAACTGAACTTCATTATCCGAGGAAATTCTATGAAAAATGTTTGTGCATGCCTTCATGTGTGTGTGTAGGGGTCGGTATCAACTAGCTCGAAACCAAAACTATGTGTAGTTGATAATTCAATTATGTTATTGCTCCTAAAATAAATCGAAACTCGGTATATGTTTTCATTTTCTAGAAAGCAATCGAATTTGCACTTCATTATCAAGATGGTAACAAGTTTTTACGAAATCATTTATTTAAGACTAAATTGAAAGTTACAATTAGATCTTCTTTAATATGACAAATTACATTCACCCCCTCAAGGGCAAATTAAGAAATTTAGAAAATATTTTTTTATGATATCAGCAAATTCCATTAGTTTTTTTACGGAAGGGGGCTATTTTAATGTTTTATTGTAAGAGGGACCTATTTGTTTTGTGCTCAAAATAAGCGGACCAGACTATAATTACACTAAACAAGAGTAGTTAGTGTAATTAACCCTAATATATATTTATATATTTGTAATGACGTATTGAATACTTATCATGATATACTTAATAATATGTACGTAAAGCCATACTTTATGTTTATTTTTACAATTTCGACCTCAAGCTTGGCTCAATTCAGCCCTAGCTCGAGTTTGGAATTTTTCGCTCGAGCTCGAGCCAAAAAATTTGGTCAAGCTCAGCTTGTCTGGACTCTGGACTCTGGACACCTATGTGTGTGTGTATTATTTTGTATAAAGGTTTTGGTACTGGAGGATGTGTTATTAAGGGAAAGTTCTTGTACCGACCCGGTTGACTGAATCCAACTAATCAAATGACAAATTTCACTTGCCTTGTGATTGGTCACTCTGAAGAGTGTACACTAATCACATGACAGGTGTAATTCACTCGCCTAGTGAATGGCTTGGGTTCAACCGATCAATTTGGGTTAGAATTTCCCTGTTATTAAAGCCCCAGCGGCCCCCCCCCCCCCACCCCCGGCGCCCGAAAAACATTGGTTCAAAGTCGGCCGATATCCGATAATATTGGCCAATACGTATCCAGATCGGTCCTAATAAATATGCTTTCATTGATTTTTCAAGAACAAAACTTTCATTGATTTTTCATAAATATGCTTTAGGATATAATTTAATGGGTATATTATTACATATAACTTGAAAACTTATGATATAATTATCAAAGTACTCTTTTCTATTACAAATTTAGGTTCGACGATAATATTATATTTAAATTATTTATATCTAATGCAATATTTTCTTTTACAATGTACTAATTAATGGAAACTTTTGTTTTCTATCTATTCTACCATTATATAAATTTTTTATAATTTTTATAGCTTCCTATGATGCATTATATCGTATTGCCCGATAATATCCCGATGCACCGTGATCGATATGGAACAACACCTGCCGATATTATCACCGATACCGTGACTTTGAACCATGCCCCTAACACCCCCACCCCCACCCCCAAATTTTTTTTTTTGGAATTAAGTGCACACTCGTTCCAATAGAGATTTCTTATTATAAGCATGTTGTTTAGGTTCAATCTCTGGCATCATTGTGTAGCACTTTTCTCGGGACAGCAGTGCGCATACCGTGTGAGGTATTGAAGCAAAGACTGCAGGCTGGTCTGTTTGACAATGTAGGGGAAGCTATTGTTGGAACTTGGCACCAAGATGGTATCAGGGGCTTTTTCCGTGGGACTGGTGCAACTCTTTGCCGGGAGGTACCGTTCTATGTTGCAGGCATGGGCCTTTATGCTGAATCCAAGAAGGTAACCCCTTATCTTATTTTGAAGTGTGAATTCTTGCCAACTCTTTCCTTGGGAGCTGATTGTGTCGAGCTATGTTCTCCTTTTTTTTTTGGGCTATTCTCTTAGATATGAGTATGTTTCGATCATTATCTTAGTATCTTTTATGGAAATAAAACCAAAAATGTTTTCATTTTCCGTACCTTACCTCCAAAACATTTCTCCAATATGTAACACTTGGAAATTAATCAGAAGAAAGATCAAATAACAAGCAGGAAAAAATAATAGATTAGAGTTTTACCCTATCAGTAAAAGCAAATTACAATTTCACCCAAATTAGAAAAAGCGGATTACAATTCACACTCTGTTAGCAACATGGTTCAAAATATAGGCCGATATCCGATAATATCGGCCTATAAGTATCCGGATCGGTCCTTGCCGATCCGACAATATAGGGCGATATCTAATATTATCCGAGGTTATACATATCGCCGATAACATCCGATAATATTGGATAATATCACCGATACGATGATATCATCGGTCGTATTGGGATATTATCGGTGATAATATTGGGCATCTCGTATATTATTTTCAAGAACAAAACTTTCATTGATTTTTCATAAATATGCTTTAGGATATAATTTAATGGGTATATTATTACATATACTTGAAAACTTATGATATAATTATCAAATATTCTTTTCTATTACAAATTTAGGTTCGACAATAATATTATATTTAAATTATTTATATCTAATACGATATTTTCTTTTACAATATACCAATTAATGAAAACTTTTGTTTTCTATCTATTCTACAATTATATAATTTTTTTAGCAACCTATCATGTGTTACTTTGTATCGCCCGATACACCGCGACCGATATGGAACAACACCTGCCGATATTATAACCGTACCGCGACTTTGAACCATGGTTAGCTAGGGGTGTCTTGATAATTTGCAAAACCTCAAGGGCTCGTGGTACTTAAAAGAGCCTTAGTATTTCCGTTTGCATTATTTCAGGGAGCCCAGCGGCTCCTCGGACGGGAGCTGGAACCTTGGGAAACTATTGCAGTCGGGGCATTATCTGGAGGGCTGGCTGCTGTCTTAACAACTCCATTTGATGTAATAAAGACAAGAACCATGACGGCTCCTCAGGGTCGGCCCGTGACATTATCAATAGTAGCATTCTCTATTCTACGCCGTGAAGGCCCACTCGGATTATTCAAAGGAGCTATACCCCGTTTCTTCTGGATTGCCCCTTTGGGAGCCATGAATTTTGCTGGCTACGAGCTTGCAAGGAAGGCTATGGACAGAAACGAGGAAACTGGTGAGCCTCTTGTGCAGAAATAGTTAGAACAATTTCATCGGACCAAATTTTGAGCTGTTTTTGTCGATACAGTTGTTTATGCCCATTCGTCGAAAATTCATTTTTCATTTTTGGTCGTTACAGTAATATGTTAACTTCAGATTTCATTGTTATAAAATTCTCTAGTTTTTGAATTTGGATTTAGTGATGGAGGACATGTTTACTGGGTTTTTTTACTGGTTTTTTTTTTTTACTTTCTTTCTTTTGGAACTTTTTATGATTTTCTGTACATTCTTATATATCATTCTTTCACTTTAGATGGAATGGAAGGTAAGATGACCATAGTTTTACCAGTGTATTATGTGATTATGAGGACAGGGAATAGGACTAATAAAGTTAGGACTTAGGAGATACCTTTCATTGAAATGTTTGAATTTTTTGTATGAGTCGCTCGAGTTCCGTATTTTGTATATGAGTTCGAACTTGAGCATAAATGTATTAAGTTTGGTGTGCTTAGGTTCCGATCTTTGAAAGTTAACCTAAGCCTGCGTATAAATGTTTTTGAGAAGAGAGTCGAGCTAAACAAGGTGACGTTCAAATATGCCGAGCTTGAAAAATTACATTTGAATTTGGTCTAATTATTAAACAAGTTGAGCTAGCTCGAATCTTTGCGCAGATTATATCATATTATATGAATCTAGTCGAATTCAGATCAAACATCAACACCTGTCAAAAAATAATAAGAAATCAAAAAGACTTGTTTAACCTTGACTTGGTATCTCTATTCAAGGTGATCCAACCCAAACTAAACCCAATTTAAAATGATCCATAAAAACCAAGCCACATGGATTGGTGAACCACTTGAACCCTAAAGTACAAACCCTCCTTGATAGATCATCAATGGCTAAAAGTTAGATGGAGTTTCATCCCTTGACATAACAGACCGAACTTAAAACATTTTTTTATTGGAGAAAATTTGAAACTCGAACTTAGCATTTTGATAGACGATAAAAATATATGTAAAAGAATCTAATAATTCGAGATCAACTCAATTAAAAACTCATTGGAGCATGATTGAATTTGACAGATACATTGAATGTAAACATGATTCTTGAACCTTAAAAACGCCAAACAAATCTGAATGTCGTTTTATATTTTATGCCATTAGAGTTCGATCTTAATTAGATTAAGAATTATACTAACAGGTTTTTAGAGTAAAATCCTCATTCAATGTTTCAAATCATGAATCAGTCCCCCCCTCCCCCCGTTTTTCAACTCTGCAACCGCCAATTCATGTTCTTTCTTTGGATTAGCTCCCTACCCACCTGAAAGGTCTAAAATACTCCTCTTTTGCTATTTCTAGTCTATTTTCACTCCCAATAGACCGATATTAAATAATCACCCATCCTGCACCTCCAAAATCTGCAAATCAATTCACCTCTCTGCCATATCTACCCTCCGATCTGCTCTCCGTCTGTCCTACATTCTCTGATTGACTTTTTTTTCCCTTTGATAATTGACATCTGAATTGGGTCTATTACCTAACGATGACCACCACCACCACCCCTCTGCCCTCCGTCTTATTTCCAAGCCCGGTTGCTTTTTTTTTTTCTTTTTTCCAAATAATCGTCATCTGAATTGGGTCTGTTACCCACCACGACGCAAATGGATACAAGTGCGCAGACATCTGAATTTGGTCTGCTACCACCACCACAAGTAGCGATGCAAATGGATACAACTGCTCAAACAGGTGAATTTCAGATATTAGGAATTTGCGCATACAACGATGAGTTTGATGTGATTTCAATTTTTAAAAGGACCACTCTGATGGATGTTTTCACTGTTCTTGCGAGAAAGTGGCCTGAAATGAATTTAGGATGTATTCAATTGCGATACTTTGCTCCTCCTTACAAATTGTATGTGACTTTAAAAGAGGACGAGGACGTCCTCAATATGTATCGGCTGCATAAACGCCTCAAACTGCCGATCGTTGACATGATGGCAGTTCCCAATAGCGAGCTAAATGAATGTCGAGGCGAAAACAGCTATACTGGCAGGTAATACTTTATGGCATTTACTTTGGGGAACGGTAGCTCTTTGTTTGTTTGCTATGAGAAGAAGAAAGCTCATTTGGTAGTATTACTCAAGTTATAAAATACTGCATTAATCATTGAAATTACGTATACATATGGCTTATGAATACTTGGCAATTACCTCATTAGCTAGACAGAAATATTACGTTTGAAATACAAAGTGTAGCATTTATGATGTGAAAATATGTCTACTCTGCACTAAAATTACCTCATATGGGATAATAATACAAATACTGCACATGTACATTTCGATATTGCATTTGTTCATGGATATTACGTTGGATATAAACTATTAGGACAGCATTAGGGTGGTGTTGTACAACTTCAATTTACCTTTACTTCTTACTAACAATAATCTTTATCGTTGTTTTCACTCTTTATATGTAGAAAGAGGACCCTAGAAATGTTGAGCGATGGAGGAATCCTTGAGCGGTCATGTGGACAAACTAGCTGCTAGAAGATGAGAGAGGCCAATTTGAAGAGTTGTAATATTATGATTTGTACTATGGTTGTGTTGTATTATCTAGTTTCACTTGTATTACCAAAAACATTACGTTTTTTGGCTTGTAATAAATACTTTAGTGGATCATTTTCTTGGAGATTCACAAGGTGTTGCACAAAATCTATGCTCATGTGTTTCATTGACATTCCATTTGAGATATTGTACTAAAAAGTAACCATAAAATCATAAATAACAATATGAATTGAAGTCAAACGACATATTATTTTCCATCAATTGACGTATTATTTTCATTAATCGACGTATAGGTACAATTGATATGACATACTAATACATAATATCAACGTATTTTTTTCTTTCAATTGACGTATAGGTACAGTTGATATGACGTATCAATACATTATATCGACGTATGTATGTTTATCAGTTGACGTTTAGGTAAATTGACATATGAATGAAAGTCAATTGACGTATTTGTTTCCTTCAATCGACGTATAGATACAATTGATATGACGTATTAATACATAATATCAACGTATGGACGTCAGTCAATTGACGTATAGGTACACTTGATATGACATATTAGTACATTGAAATTGACGTATGGATGTCTATAAATTGACGTAATAATACATTAATATGACGTATTAGTACATTCATATTGACGTATGAATGCATGTCAATTGACGTATTAATTTCCATCAATCGACGTATAGTTACACTTGATGCGACGTATTAATACATAATATCGACGTATGTTTTTCTTTCAAGTGACGTATAGGTACAGTTGATATGACGTATTAATACATTATATCGACGTATGAATGAAAATCAATTGACGTATAGGCACACTTGATATGACATAGTAGTACTTTCAAATTGACGTATGAATGGAAGTTAATTGATGTATTATTTTCCATCAATCGACGTACGGATACACTTGATATGACATATTAATACATAATATCAACTTATGGATGTATATCAATTGACGTATAGGTACACTTGACATGACGTACTAGTACATTCAAATTGATATATGAATGCAAGTCAATTGACATTATATTTGAAGATAATGTACTAAAATGCATCCATAAAATCATAAATAATAATTTATATTAATATTAAATAGTAACCCCCTTCATTACATTGCCATTGTTAATTAAAAATAAAAAACCTAATATGTAGCTAGTAGTCATAAACATAAACCATTCTCCACCACACCATTCTCCATCACACCATTCTGCATAGGGTCTTGATGATCTTCATTATCTCCATTCTCCATAGGGTCTTGATTGTCATTCTCCATAGGGTCTTGATCATCATTCTCCAACCCTGCATATGGTTGTGGTGCAGGCCATACATCTGGATCAGAGATGAAGTTCGTCAAATAAGACCTTAATCTTTTCCCAATGTACTTCCCCTTCATACCGGTACCATGCAGCATTTGGGCTATTCTGCATAGACAATAAGAAATACAAATCAATACAATCATAGGAAATCACTATAAAATTATCATAAAAAGATACCATTTATGAAACCCAAAAGTAAAAGCGATACCTATAGATATGTGTTCCAAAAAGCACTAATACTCCTTATGATGTTGGTGTCTGGATCCCACTCAACTTCGGGTTCCAGAAGAAGAGCACTAAACACTTCGTACCGGTTACGTATCTCTTGAAATCGCTGCTCGACTTCATCATCTGTGAACCTACGTGTTGGCCATGCCCAGTTAATTTTCCAGGTTACATCAGACCAAAACCTGCGGCGGATAGAATCTGTAACAGACCTCTCCCAGACATCAGCAGTAGGATCATCTTCTTTCAGAGCAATAGACATATCAAATCGCCGAAGTATGTGAATGAGTCTCAACTCAGTGGTGTCGGACCAAACAGTTCGATAATTATGCTCCATTTTCAAATTCTTTTTGAGGTGGTGAAAAAAAAGTGGGAAATCCGCAAGGTATTTATAAAGAAGTGGGATTGAGGAAGGGTTTTTCTAATGTTCAGTGAGGAGTGAGAAAGGAGCGTGGTATCTCCTTGTATGAGAACGAGGAAGTTCACGTCGGTTTGTGTGAAAAGCAATATCGGTAGGACACGTCGGTTTGAAATGTAAAATTTACTTATACATATACGTCAACCTAGTAGAACACGTACGCCATTTGACAACTTATGTACGTCGTTAAGTCAACCACATACGTCGCCCCTGTAGAATTAATACGTCATCTTTAATGTTGACATACGGCATTTATATTCATTAATACATCCATTTAGTCGTTAAAATACAACATTTCATAAGTAATAGTACGTCGGTTTGCTGTTGAAATACGTCATTTGAAATGTAAAATTTATTTATACACATATGTCAACCTAGTAAAACACGTACGCCATTAGACAATTTACGTATGTCGTTAGGTCAACCACGTACGTCGCCCCTGTAGAATCAATACGTCATCTTCAATGTTGACATGCGGCATTTATATTCATTAATACATCCATTTAGTCGTTAAAATACAACATTTCATAAGTAATAGTACGTCGGTTTGCTGTTGAAATATGTCATTTGAAATGTAAAATTTATTTATACACATACGTCGACCTAGTAAAACACGTGCGCCATTAGACAAATTACGTACATCCTTAGGTCAACCATGTACGTCGCCCCTGTAGAATTAATACACCATCTTCAATGTTGACATACGACACTTATATCCATTAATACATCCGTTTAGTCGTTAAAATACAACATTTCATAAGTAATAGTATGTCGGTTTGATACTTACCCAAACCCTAACCCTAAACCCCAAACACACACATATGAATATATTTGGACAAGTATGTTATGAATGAATGCATCAATTTGTAATATTTTATGTTGTGGTCATATGAGTTGAATCAATAATGTTACATTTCTTTCACAAACATAAGGTGTGTAGGCACTACAACTAGTAATCACTTGACTTACCAATGTATGTACCAAAGACTTTGTGTATCCACACTACTACTAGTAGTCACATAACTGTATGCGTAAATGTTTATAGTTTTGGGATATTTATAGACATGATTATACACATTTCACAAACATAATGTGTGCAGACACTACTACTAGGTACACATATTATTTTTCATTAATCAACATATAGGTACACTTAACATGACGTTAGGCACATATCAATCGACGTATATTTGTCTAAAATAGACGTATGAATGATGTCAATTGACGTATTATTGTTCACTACTCGATGTATATGTACACTTCATATGACGTGTTTATACATAATATCGATGTATGGATATTGATAAGAGGCATTTTTACGTGTTTTTAAGCACCTTTGCGTTTATGTCTTGGGTTCATTTATCGCTTGATTCTTGCCACATGTGCGTTTAATTCGTGCATTAAGTGATTTCAGGTCTTAAATGGATACAATCAAAGAACGGGATGAAAAATGACGTATAAAACAAGTTTAGGCCAAATTGCTACGCACCCCTATGCCCAAGCGCCTAAAAACCCACGCCCAGGCGCCGGACAAGATGGAAATAACGTCAACATTCTGCTTACCACGCCTAGGCGCCATCTTTCCCACGCCCGGGCGCCGTATCTACACCACTTTCCACGTTCGAGCGCTATTTCCGTATGTTTCGAGGCCGAATTGGATGAAGTTCCCTTCTACAATGTTGTAGAACTATGTGTTAGCTTCAAATGAGGACTTGAATCATCCAAATCGGAGTTTCTTGGAGAAAGTTATGAATGAAATACGATTGCTGCGCAGGATACATTGCATTTAATTTCAGCATTCTGAATCCCGCGCCCAAGCGCCGTAATGCCACGCCTAGGCGTGTCCACACCCGAATTTTGATTCTTTTCAGCCAAAAGATCATCATTTAATGGGGGAATGGAACATTTAAAGCCAAGAGGTCATCACATGTATGGGAGGGATGTCATAAGTATGTTTCTTAGTAGATCTACTTTATGGAATTTTATACTACTCACTTTAAGAGTAGTGGAGGACACACTAGGGGAGACACACACTAGGAGCTGAAATTTTGTGGTCTTCTTAAGGCATTTTTTAGCACACTTGACCGAACACATCTTGGAGGAGGGGAGAGAGAGAGAGGCATTTTGGCCATCACTTTTCACTCATCATCATTCATCACCATTCTTCATCACTTTTGGAGGGGAACAAAGAGAGAGGAGTGAAGGATTGAAGATCAAAAAGCAAGGATCCATCATCAAATCAATTGAGGGAGTTTTAATTATTTGCATTTACATGTTTATTTCCATGAGTATGTCTATGTTTGTATTAGATTTTCTTAAAGCCTTGATGAGAGGCTAATATTGTAGAACTAAGGCCATGTGAAAGCCAATTTATGAATCAATATATGTGAAGTGAATTTTCGTATTAATTCTCATATCGCTTTGTGTGTTGATTTTGAGCTTTTATTACAATCATGTGCTTGATCACCATATGCTTGCTATCTTGCCTAGTCTAGTCATTCGAGAGAAGATAGGTTAGGGTTCAAATGAATCAACACATCATCCGAAACTAATGTGAAATTGCTCCTAGAAATAGGTAAAGATTTCCGGGTGCGGTTAGCCGATTTATCCGGGGAAACTCTAGAACGTTAATGCGTGGTTATTGATTAGATTCTCGGATAGACATATTTAGAGAACCATCAATTAATCATAGGATTATTATGTGCCGAGACATCGGGTAATAATTATCTAAGGAATTTCCACCAAAGCAATAGGAGTCTAATAATTCGAAGAGTAGCTCATCTATATTGACGAGTAGATTCGGTTGTAGCATGTGCCTTAGTCATTTTATCATACGTGAGATTTAATCTATAGTTCGTTTCTTTTTGGTTCGTCACTTGCTTACTCGTTTTATTGCAATCAACTTTTGTCCATTTTCATTAATCATAAACTAAAATTCAAATTTCCGTGGTTCGACAACCCGGACTTTTTGTCCACTTATTACTACATACGTCTAGTGCACTTGCTATCATAGCACGTTAGCTTTTAGCGTGTCAAGTTTTTGGCGCCGTTGCCGGGGATTTGTTTATTTTAGTTTTTGATTTTCGTTTACATTTTTATAATTCTTAGTTTTCGTTTATTTCTTGATTTTCTTTTATTTTCGTGATTAGTCTAATTTTGTTCTTGTATTTAATTGTTAGGTTCTTGAGGTGCATGACCCGCTCCTCAAACAAGCCTCTATACGAGTTGGAGCCCGAAATTGAACGAGTTCTTCGGACTAGTAGGCGAGCAAGAGAAATGGCCAATAATCTCAACCAAAACCCGAATGGAAATTTCCCGGACATGAACTCACCGGAAACTAGGGAGTGGTTACAAGGTGTTCTACAAGCCATGCAAGCGGTACCTCCTCCACAACTCCCGTCGGTTCGGGGTAGCTTACCACCTAGGGTCCATACCATTCCGGGGCCCGTAGTCGTGCCTAATTTCTTCACACCAAACTACCACATTCCGGCTCACATTTTTAATATGGTGCAAGGAGATCCTTTCTATGGAGAACCGCACGAATCACCACACGCTCATTTGGAAACCATAGATGAGGCTCTTGTGACCATTCAATATCACCCACGAGATCTTGATGCGATTCGTCTAAGAGTCTTCCATTTCTCATTGAAGGATAGGGCGACAACATGGTACAAATCCTTACCTCCACAATCTATTACAACATGGAGTGAGTTGGTCGATGCCTTTTTAAATAAATTCTTTCCACCCTCAAAAATCAATGAGCTACGGAGTAATATAAAAGGGTTTAGGCAAAGGAGCAATGAATCTTTAGCCGAGGCTTGGGCTAGATATAAGGGCATGCTCCGTAAATGTCCCGATCATAATTTTGGGTTGAATGAACAAGTACTCCATTTCTATGATGGGGTTAGGTCACGTATTCGGCATAGACTCAACGCGGGTGCGGGAGGAGATCTCCTTGGGTTAGACTGTCAAAGTGTATGGGACAAAGTCGAACAGTTGGCCCGAGAAGACGAGCTTTACCCCGACGATGAAGAGGCCTCATCCTCTAAAAAGGTTGCTTGTATTGAGGAAGTAGTAGTCTTGGAACCGGAGGTTGGCAATGTTAATTATGTGGGGAATCAAAATCAACCTCGGGTGAACTTTCATATACCCGAGAATTTTCCAAAAAGGCCCAACCCCGCACAGAACGCACAACCGGGGATCTATCAACTGGGGATCTATCAAGCTCCACGGCCACCCTTCAATAACCCACCCCCGAGGCAAGGCAATTTCAATGGACAAGGTCAAGGTCAAGTGCAAATGCGACCTCCCACAATCGATGAGAAACTAGATGCTCACATGAAAAAGTCCGATACATCTTTCAACGAACTTCGGAGTATGATAAAGGATATGTGTATGGAGATGAAGGATTTGCGAACACAAGTAGGGCAACTTTCTAATGCGGTTAACGGTAGAGCCCCGGGGACTCTCCCAAGCGACACGGAAAAGAACCCGAAGCCCCAATGCAATGCCATAGCCTTGAGAAGTGGCAAACAATTGGAGAATGACACTGCCAGTACAGCCGCGCCCGGGCGCCCCGACATGCACGCCCAGGCGCCTGATCTACCCTGTTCTGGACAAAATTCTCTGTTTCTCGCGCCCGAGCGCCCCGACCTGCACGCCCAGGCGCCTACAGATCCGCGCCTAGGCGCCAATATACGCGCCCAGGCGCCACCCACAAACCTGCCAGATGCATATGTTCTGCATCCCGCGCCCGAGCGCCCCGAAATGCACGCCCAGGCGCCAACAGATCCGCGCCTAGGCGCCGATATACGCGCCCAGGCGCCGCCTACTGTTTCAGTGGGTTTTCATCCGTCTAATCCAACGCTTTCTCCCCCTATCGAAGTTCGTCTCCCCTTCCCAAATGCTCACAAAAGGAAGAAAAAGGAGATGGATCCGAGCTTTCTTCGAATTTTGGCAATCCTTCGGGAAGTGAGAATTAATATTCCGTTTATTGACGCCATTCTCCAAATGCCGAATTATGTGAAGTTCTTCAAGGACATACTCTCCAACAAGCAGAAGTGGGAAGAGAATGAGACGGTGTGCCTCACGGAAGAATGCTCCGCCGTATTGCTCAATAAATTGCCAACTAAGCTCCAAGATCCCGGGAGCCTCACAATCCCGTGCACGATTGGATCCCTATCATTCAAGAAGGTGTTATGTGACTCGGGGGCCAGCATCAATCTTCTTCCATACTCACTATTTAAAAAGCTAGGCCTTGGAAATCCCAAGCCGACCTCAATGAGCCTTCAACTAGCCGACCGATCGATCAAGAGGCCCAAGGGGATAATCGAAGACGTTATTGTCCAAGTCGACAAATTTTATTTTCCCATTGATTTCGTAGTACTCGACATGGAAGAAGATGTGGAGGTACCATTAATCCTAGGGAGACCATTCCTAGCCACGGGTAAGGCGGTAATTGACATTGCTAATGGTAAGCTTACCTTGAATGTGGGCGATGACAAAGTTACCTTTGATGTTTACAAAGTCCTTAAACATCCTATTGATCATGACTCGTGTTATCGAATTGATACATTTGACCATTTGATTGTTGAGTATTTACAGGACAATACGATTGAAAATTCTCTCGAACAGAATCTTATGAAATCCATGCAAGTGGACTCGAAGAAAGATGATCTAGTGGAAAGGGTTCTAAGCTTGGAGTACAAATCTTCCTCTCATTCGGGAGGATTCATCAAAGTTGATAGATCATTGTCAGGATCACCTCGCCCATCTATTGAAGAAACCCTCTCTCTCGAACTCAAACCCCTCCCCTCCCACCTTAAATATGTGTACTTGAACGACGACGAAACACTCCCATTGATCATTTCCTCATCTCTTTCAGGATCACAAGAAGAGCAATTAATGACGGTGTTGAGATCTCATAAACGGGCTTTTGGGTGGAAACTTGCGGACATCAAAGGCATTAGTCCAGCGATATGTATGCACAAAATACTTATGGAGGACTCCACCAAGCCTACACGCCAACCCCAAAGGAGATCAAACCCACAAATCCAAGAGGTAGTAAAGAAGGAAGTGATTAAACTGCTCGACTCAGGTATAATCTATCCTATTTCTGATAGTGCGTGGGTGAGCCCTACCCAAGTGGTGCCTAAGAAAGGGGGGATAACGGTAATTGAGAATGCGAATAATGAGCTTATCCCAACTCGTATAATTAGTGGGTGGCGTGTATGTATAGATTACCGTAAGTTGAATGATGCCACACGTAAGGATCATTTCCCCCTCCCCTTTATTGACCAAATGCTTGAACGATTAGCCGGGCATGATTTCTATTGTTTTCTAGATGGTTACTCCGGCTATAATCAAATTGCCATAGATCCTGAGGACCAAGAGAAAACCACTTTCACTTGTCCTTATGGCACATTTGCTTATAGAAGGATGCCATTTGGCTTGTGTAATGCCCCGGCCACTTTTCAAAGATGCATGATGGCTATTTTTCATGATATGGTTGAAGATTTCCTTGAAATTTTTATGGATGACTTTTCTGTTTTCGGAACAACTTTTGATATTTGTCTTGCTCATCTAAATGTTGTGCTTAAACGTTGTGAAGAAACCAACCTTGTTTTGAATTGGGAAAAATGCCATTTAATGGTCCGGGAGGGGATTGTGCTTGGCCACAAGATCTCTCAAAAAGGGATCGAAGTGGACCAAGCCAAGATTGAGGTCATTGAAAAACTTCCCCCGCCCACTTCGGTAAAAGCTGTTAGGAGTTTTCTCGGGCATGCTGGTTTCTATAGGCGATTCATCTTGAATTTCTCTAAAATTGCGAAACCGTTGTCTAATTTGCTTGTCAAAGATGCACCTTTTGATTTCAATTCTTCTTGTATGCAGGCCTTTCTTGATTTGAAGGAACGCTTAGTTTCCGCCCCTATCATGTCATCCCCCGATTGGAGCTTACCATTCGAATTGATGTGTGATGCGAGTGACACCGCGGTTGGAGCGGTCCTTGGCCAAAGGAAGGAAAAGGTATTTCGAACCATTTACTATGCTAGTAAAACTCTTAACGATGCACAATTGAATTATGCCACCACGGAAAAAGAATTACTAGCCATAGTCTTTGCATTCGATAAATTCCACTCTTACCTCGTGCTAAACAAAGTGATAGTTTACACCGATCATTCGGCTTTAAAATATTTGCTTGCCAAGAAAGATGCTAAACCAAGACTTCTTAGGTGGATTTTGTTACTCCAAGAATTTGATTTAGAGATAAAAGACAAGAAAGGCACCGAAAATGTAGTAGCCGACCACCTCTCACGATTAGAGCTAGTGAATGATCCGTTAGATGAGATACCAATTCGTGAGGAATTCCCGGATGAACACCTCCTTGCTATTTCTGAAAAAATTTCACCTTGGTATGCTAACTTTGCCAATTACATTGTTACGGGCCGTCTTCCCCCGGATATCACTTTTCATCAAAAGAAGAAATTTCTATTTGATGTAAAGCAATATCTTTGGGACGAACCCTTTTTATTCAAAGTTTGTGCAGATGGCTTAATTCGACGTTGCATACCCGAAACGGACGTGCATGCTATCCTATCTCATTGTCATGATATGGCGGTAGGTGGCCATTTTGGGCCTTCCAAAACGGTAGCTAAGATCCTCCAATCAGGTTTCTTCTGGCCTACTCTTGTTAAAGATGCACATCATTATGTCAAATCTTGTGATCACTGTCAACGAATGGGGAACATCTCTAAACATCATGAAACGCCCTTAAATAGCATGTTAGAGTGTGAGTTGTTTGATGTATGGGGTGTGGATTTCATGGGCCCTTTCCCCAGTTCTTGTTCAAATAAATATATCCTTGTTGCGGTAGACTATGTCTCCAAATGGGTGGAAGCCGTGGCCTTGCCTACTAATGATGCTCGGGTTGTCACTCGTTTTCTGAAGAAGCATATTTTTACTCGATTTGGAACTCCCCGAGCCATCATTAGTGACGGGGGCACCCACTTTTGCAACAGGCAGTTTGAACTTTTATTGACCAAGTACGGTGTGAAGCATAAAATTTCGACCCCATACCACCCACAAACTAGTGGCCAAGTGGAGGTCTCGAATAGGGAGATTAAGCGTATTTTAGAAAAAACTGTCAACGCATCAAGAAAGGATTGGTCCCTTAAATTGGATGATGCTCTTTGGGCTTATCGGACCGCCTATAAAACCCCAATTGGCATGTCCCCGTATCGTCTTGTTTTTGGCAAAACATGTCACTTGCCCGTTGAACTCGAGCATCATGCTTATTGGGCCATTAAGTTTCTAAATTTTGACTCTCAAAGTGTAGGTACACAACGTTTGCTACAACTCAACGAGCTCGAAGAATGGCGTCATCTTGCCTATGAGAACGCGAAACTCTATAAGGAGCGGACCAAAATGTGGCATGACAAACATATTCTCCCCCGGGAATTCCACAAGGGAGAGCGGGTGTTGCTATACAACTCTCGACTCCGACTCTTCCCCGGGAAGCTTAAGTCTCGATGGTCGGGCCCATTTTTGATTTCCCAGGTCTATCCATCTGGCGCCGTCGAGCTTACAACAGATAAAGGACATACTTTCTTGGTTAACGCTCAACGTCTAAAACCTTACTTAGGGATGGATGGACCAAGAGACAAAGAGTCCTTCATCCTCGCGGACCCTTCGTGATTCTTCGCTTTCAGTCGAGCTAATGACTCTAAACTAGTGCTTCTTGGGAGACAACCCATGTTTTCTTTCCGTTTCCTTTTCTTTTTCCCTTATTATCCCGTTTGTTGCTTTATTTTCTAGTCTTACATCTTTGTTAGTTTGTGTTTTAAGTGTTTTGTCTCTCCCCTTTTGAAACAGGAAATGAAATTCTTTACAAAATGGTTCTGAAAGGGGCGCCCAAGCGCCGAGACAACGCCCGCTTAGGCGCCCGGTTCTGAAAGGGGCGCCCAAGCGCCGAAACAACGCCCGCCTAGGCGCGAGCATTGCCAGTCAAAAATCCAGGTACGCTGTGTCGCGCGCCTAGGAGCCCAAACACGCGCGCCTAGGCGCCCGTTTCTGATTTAAACAGATTTGTGGGTCAAACGGTCAAAATTCTTCACAAACTCTTCACAACTCCTCTCCCAAGCGATTTCCGGCGACCCTCTCACCATTTCCAGCCATCTCCACCGTGTTTCACCGCCACTTTCCATCAACATCACGCGCTGCACAGTGGCCCCTCTTTCACATCCAACTCGGTGCGAAAATTTTGCGGAAAAAGGTGAGTTTTGGCTTTACCCTTCTTCCATTTCCGATTCATAGACGACGAGTAGGTGCCTTACATTATGTTTTGAGGATTATTTGGGGCTTTGTCCGATTGTGGATTGAATTTTTTTTTGTTATTGCATTTGAGGACTTCTATTGGATTTGTGGATTGTAATAAAAAATTGGGGGTTGTTGTTGTTGAATTGGATGATCTATTGTTATCAATTCGTGGGTTGTTATCAATTTGTGGGTTGAAATTGAATTTGTGGGTTGTTGTTGTTGAAATTGGATGCTATATTGTTGATTAAATCTGTGGATTATTGCTTAAAGAATTGAGGAATCGGTTAAATCCGTGGATTGTTGCTAGATTGTGGGTTGCTCTCTGATTTTGGTGTGTTGTTGGGCGTTGACGATTGTTGTGTTGGGTTGGTTGCATTTGGGTTGATTTGAGTAGTTGAGAAGTTGATCATTGTTGTTGCAAATGACGAGAACTACCAACAGACCGTCCAAGGGTAAGAAAAAAATGGGTGAGGGTTCCTCTAATGAGCCCGAGACTCCCGATAATACCCGTTTTGAAAACTCCCAAGTCCAAATTATGTGTCAGAGTTTGAGCACCCCCCGCACCCTTATTAAGGAGCACTATTTAACCACCCGGGGACAGCCCTCTGTGCACGAATTGATACAGTTCCATCACTTACAGTTTTTCTGTCAAAAGCCCGAGGCCATTCGTCTTCCTTGGGTCCTGGAATTCTTCAGCTCCGGGGTTTATGATGAGATTGAGACACGAGGATGGCTGGGGACTACCCTTTTGGTACGGGGCAAACATGTCAATTATGAGTTGAGACAGATTAGGGAGAGCATAGGCACCCTGACCCCTCAGACATGCGAGTTCACAACTCTTTACAATGCAGGGCGCCTCCGAGTTAGCCTGTCGGATATTTTGCGGGTTATTGGCCGAGAGGGGTGGGAATGGGTACCCGGAGAAGCTCATGTCCCCCGTAGGGCTCTATTACCCGAGGCTGCTTTCTGGCTCGACTTCATCCGATTCAATTTAATATCGAGTACCAATCGATCAGAGGCAAACAAGGAACGGGCCACCCTCATCTATGCTATTATGTCCAAGAAAGCTGTGGACTTTGCCCGGGTAATCCACAAGTCTTTGACGGACCACTTTAGGAAGTTGAAGAATGAGTTAGGGCCGTTGATTAACAAAGAATTGGCTAAGCAAAAGGGCGAAGGTCCCACTCGGAAGATTCCCATCATTCTCCCGTCACTGATCACAGCTTTATGCAAAGCAGCTAAGGTTCCCACATTTCCTATGGAGCGTACTGAGCTCCCTGGTTCTTATCTCACCGTGGTAGATGACGACTCCCAGGCTCCTCCACCACCAGCTACTTCCAAGAGGCCTCACCCGTCTTCATCCCGGTCTACTAGCTCCCCACAGTTTCCACCTATGGATGCCGCCGCCATTAGACAATTAAAGGATGAATTGAGGGATGAGTTGCGAGATGAGATAAGGGTGGTCATGTCCGACACTTGTACTTATTTCCGTCAGCTTCTTGTAGAGCATGATGAGTTTGTCGGTCGGGGGCCGTTTGATTATTCTACTCCTCCACCTTACCCGCACCCCCCGCCTCAGCAGCCCGCAGATTTGCACGAGTCAGGTGCTCTCGTTCCTGTAGGAGGTGATGATGAGGCTCATAATGATGAGGGTAGCCCGTTGATTGATTTGGATGATCTCGGCGGAACGGATGAGGATTACATTGACCGTTTTGGCACCACCGATTAGGCTTATCTTGTTTTATTTCCATGCATGTTTCGTTTTGTTTTTGGATATCTTTTGTTGGGTTGTTGGATATTTTATGTTTTATGTTTGGATGCTTGATGTTTTCTTTCCATGCATGTTTCTCATTTTTGTTTGTCTCGTTTTGTTTTATTCTATTCTATCCAATGTTTGATGCTTTGTATGGCTAGCATTTGTTTACCTATGTAGTGATCGACACAGTGATTGCCATCCTTGGACTTGATTGCCTTAAGTGGACTCGGGTTTGCTTTTCAGCTTCCCTATGGTGACGTGTACTTTGCCCTTCTCTTTTTCAAACATTGGGGACAATGTTCATGATAAGTGTGGGGGGGGGGGGGTATACTAGATCCATTATAGTCATGTTGATTCATGTTTTACATATTTCGGTCCAAGTTTGGGGGGTGCTGTACCTCTACATGTGAAATGTGTGCAATTTTAATTTTTTTTTTGGATAGAATTTCAACCCTTCACTTGAGGCATTGAGTATGGTTAATTTGAATACATGGTATGTTTTCTCTATCAATTTGGTTTTTAATGGCTATACACATCGTTCCTTGCTTATGGGATCCTAACTAGACTAGATTAACCTTAAGATGATTCACATATGCACCTAAATCGAAGGTAGAGGAGTTGAGTGGGCAATCATTTTGAAACACTTAAAGGCTTGATCCCGGAAATATCAACTTAGAATTTTCACATGTGTTATGAGTTGAGAACGTTAACTTCGTGTGCTTAATAATAATAAAAGGAGGTTGAACATTGGTATGACTGAAAAAGTCAGGCTTAATAGATACTGGGGGAGAAGAGCACCATGCCTAGAATACTGTACTATTAAGCTAATTTGAGCTAGAGCTCAAGCCAATGCAAGTGTTAAATGAATAAGGACCTAGTTTGATTTTGTGGCCTTTGACACTCGAGTGATTAAGCCCTTAGGAATGTCTCTACATTTGATACCCGAAAGCCGTTTGGTTTAGGAGTTATTGGCCTAAAGCTCGTTACAAGGGTGTCATAGAAAGCCTAAGAGGATCGAACATTGCACATGGTCTAGCCTCTAATGTTCGAGTTGAAAGTGCATAAGTTAAAGCCGAAAGTGGAATGAAGTGATGAATTTTTAAGTGGCTATGAAGTTGTATTCAATTCTCGTACCATGTGAATAATCAAAAGTTGATAAATATGGGGTTAATGCTTGAAAAGTGGTAAGAATGCCACTCGACTATAATACTTGAGATTTATTACACTACACCCTTAGGATGATCTTTTCGATGTTAAGGCGTAACATGAGCAAGTGGGTGACGTGTATATATATGTAACTTGAGCTTAAACAGGTGAATTCATACCATTGTGTGCTATTAATCATTGTAATTTACGTTGAGTGATCGGGGTTGAAAATCTTTCGATTTTGTGGGTATATCGTCTGCAAACCCTCACGAGACTATAACTCGTCCTTTGAGGTAACTCAAAGGTTCAAAGGTTTGTTGCATTCGCTAAATGCAACCGTTTACTCCACGAAAGTGAGATAGGTAGTTTTCTCTTTGATTGATGATGTTTCTTTATCTTAAAACTCTTATTGCTCGAGGACGATCAATTGATAAGTGTGGGGGTGTTGATAAGAGGCATTTTTACGTGTTTTTAAGCCCCTTTGCGTTTATGTCTTAGGTTCATTTATCGCTTGATTCTTGCCACATGTGCGTTTAATTCGTGCATTAAGTGATTTCAGGTCTTAAATGGATACAATCAAAGAACGGGATGAAAAATGACGTATAAAACAAGTTTAGGCCAAATTGCTACGCACCCCTATGCCCAAGCGCCTAAAAACCCACGCCCAGGCGCCGGACAAGATGAAAATAACGTCAACATTCTGCTTACCACGCCTAGGCGCCATCTTTCCCACGCCCGGGCGCCGTATCTACACCACTTTCCACGTTCGAGCGCTATTTCCGTATGTTTAGAGGCCGAATTGGATGAAGTTCCCTTCTACAATGTTGTAGAAATATGTGTTAGCTTCAAATGAGGACTTGAATCATCCAAATCGGAGTTTCGTGGAGAAAGTTATGAATGAAATACGATTGCTGCGCAGGATACATTGCATTTAATTTCAGCATTCTGAATCCCGCGCCCAAGCGCCGTAATGCCACGCCTAGGCGTGTCCACACCCGAATTTTGATTCTTTTCAGCCAAAAGATCATCATTTGATGGAGGAATGGAACATTTAAAGCCAAGAGGTCATCACATGTATGGGAGGGATGTCATAAGTATGTTTCTTAGTAGATCTACTTTATGGAATTTTATACTACTCACTTTAAGAGTAGTGGAGGACACACTAGGGGAGACACACACTAGGAGCTGAAATTTTGTGGTCTTCTTAAGGCATTTTTGAGCACACTTGACCGAACACATCTTGGAGGAGGGGAGAGAGAGAGGCATTTTGGCCATCACTTTTCACTCATCATCATTCATCACCATTCTTCATCACTTTTGGAGGGGAACAAAGAGAGAGGAGTGAAGGATTGAAGATCAAAAAGCAAGGATCCATCATCAAATCAATTGAGGGAGTTTTAATTATTTGCATTTACATGTTTATTTCCATGAGTATGTCTATGTTTGTATTAGATTTTCTTAAAGCCTTGATGAGAGGCTAATATTGTAGAACTAAGGCCATGTGAAAGCCAATTTATGAATCAATATATGTGAAGTGAATTTTCGTATTAATTCTCATATTGCTTTGTGTGTTGATTTTGAGCTTTTATTACAATCATGTGCTTGATCACCATATGCTTGCTATCTTGCCTAGTCTAGTCATTCGAGAGAAGATAGGTTAGGGTTCAAATGAATCAACACATCATCCGAAACTAATGTGAAATTGCTCCTAGAAATAGGTAAAGATTTCCGGGTACGGTTAGCCGAATTTATCCGGGGAAACTCTAGAACGTTAATGCGTGGTTATTGATTAGATTCTCGGATAGACATATTTAGAGAACCATCAATTAATCATAGGATTATTATGTGCCGAGACATCGGGTAATAATTATCTAAGGAATTTCCACCAAAGCAATAGGAGTCTAATAATTCGAAGAGTAGCTCATCTATATTGACGAGTAGATTCGGTTGTAGCATGTGCCTTAGTCATTTTATCATACGTGAGATTTAATCTATAGTTCGTTTCTTTTTGGTTCGTCACTTGCTTACTCGTTTTATTGTAATCAACTTTTGTCCATTTTCATTAATCATAAACTAAAATTCAAGTTTCCGTGGTTCGACAACCCGGACTTTTTGTCCACTTATTACTACATACGTCTAGTGCACTTGCTATCATAGCACGTTAGCTTTTAGCATGTCAGATATCCATCAGCCGACGTATTATTTTCCATCAACCGACGTATATTTGTCTGCAATTTACGTATGAACGATGTCAATTGACGTATTATTCTTCATTAATCGACGTAAAGGTAAACTTCATATGACGTATTTATACATAATATCAATGTATGGATGTCGATTACTCGACATATTACTTTCCATCAATAGACGTATACGTACTCATATTATGACGTACTAATACATAATGTCAACGTATAATTGTCCCAAATTGACGTATGTGTGCCATTCAATCGACGTGGTAGTTTCCATTAATCGACGTATAGGTACACTTAACATGACGTTAGGCACATATCAATAGACATATATTTGACCTAAATTGATGTATGAATGATGTCAATTGACGTATGGATGATATCAATTGACGTATTATTGTTCACTAATCGACGTACAGCTACACTTCATATGACGTGTTTATACATAATATCGACGTATGGATATCCATCAGTCGACGTATTATTTTCCATCAACCGACGTATAGGTACCCTTCATTTGACGTATTAATATACTCAAATTGACGTATGGATGTCCATCAATTGACTTAATAATTCATCAATATGTCGTATTGGTATATTTAAATTGTCGTATGAATATATAAGATCGACATATGGTTGCAAGCCAATTGAGATATATGAAGTAAACTAAGATGTACGGAATATATACAACAAAATGAAATATATACAGTCAACAGCCACCCTGTTCAAAAAATAAATAAAATTATCCATCATTATTCCACATCCAACATTGTTTAAAACAAAAAAATACAACTGCCTGCTCATCATTGTCGTGCCTGTCTCCCCCTTTTTGTCGGCCTTGGTGTGGTGCCCAGAGGTGTTATGAAGCCATCTGGATGTTGTTTCTTTTTCCTTATTCTCTTCACCACTTCAGCCACATTTTCTTGTACATCGGAAGTTTGTGGGGCACCATCCTATTTTTTAGCCTCTTCACCTTGATGCTCTGCATGGCTCACCATATCCGGATCCGAGGGACCGGGGGTTTCAGCGTCCTCCTAAGCCTCCTTCTAATCCTTTTCCTCATAGTCATCCTCATTAGCCTCCCCATCCTTTTCATCATCCTCATCCTCAGTCTCAGTCTCCTTATCCTCCTCCTTCGGCCCATTCTCAGATAAAAAATTCTTTTCTTTAAAGCCTCATTCTCTTCCACCTTTACCTTAACTCAGCCTCTAATCTCTGAACGCGATATATCAAGGCGCCTGGGTCATCGTTGTTGCCAAATGACCTCTGCATAGACAAATTATTAGTACATAATCTCGTAAAGGATAAATCTTAATGCATAAACTTTCAATGCTAATTTACCTCAATTGGTTGTTGCACTGCATAGATAAATTTTCTTTTGGCAGTATAGGGTATGATGGGATAAACCTGATGACAAAAACAAAATTTAGATTTTTGTTAAGTATTTGAGATTTATAAAGAATAGCTAATGAAACATCAAACAACTAAAAACATTACTTCACGCGAGGGAAGGCTGGTCAGGATAGCGTCGGAAGACTCGACGCCATGGACCTTCTTATCTACACCCCACCGGAACAACCGGGGTAACACATTCACCCATTCCTGCATCCCTAAAGAGGGTACGTGCTCATAGAACTAAGCCTATAATTCGTAAAGCATTGTGAGAATAATTATTGAATTAAACTACTAAATATATTAGCACAAAACATGCTTACCATCAAGCCGACGACGCACCCCTAGACATAGCCTGGTATCTTTCTCCCTTTCCCGTAAGGCACTATTTGGAAAACCAAATATGAATATGCGGCATGTCTCCAAGCATACGTCCCCAGGGTACTCAAGTCATCAAGATATGGATAAACAAATTTTGCAGTACAATAGTTACTTTTACTAAAAAAAAAAAAACTAAACAGTAAAAGAACAAAAAGCCGGACAAAATCTTCAATATCCTTTTCCGAACTCCTATGTACATAAATATTTAGTTTTTCAGCAACCAAATCCTGAGTAATCAACTTGACCTTCTTATTCAGGAAGAGTCGGTCCAATGTCTCGCTCCGGGCTGCAATGTTAAAATTAACATGCGCACCAACATCGTGCAGCCCGAGAACAAGCGAGAACTCGGCGAAGGAGAATGGGATAGTGATATTGTTTCCCACCGAGAAGGCACCAGCCTCTTCATCAAACCTTGCAAGAACTGCTTGCAATCGGTGCATGGATATGCCTAGATGAGGCATGTCCAGATATGATGCAAAAGGAGTTCTTTCCAAGAGATATGGTGGTCCACCTTCATCTCCTCCCTCAACTTCTCCACGATGTTGACAAAGTAAGAAGGAGAACACAGGGTTTGGAGTTCTGCTCAGCTGCGTTTATTTGCAATACTCTTAGGTGAATTGGGTGTAGAAGTGGATGCTGCATTGCTTTTTACCTCAGATTTTTTAACCATCTGTACAAAAGCAATGAAGACTATTACAGTATTTATATAAAGATTCTTAAGTATGAAGTAATAGACATTCAGTATGGATATACATCATATGAAGTATCAGACTAGTAGTATGTCATTAAGCATCACGAATTAGCCATCATATTAAAATGTTGTATTAAGCAAAGCATAGAGAAGTAATCAAACATTAATCACCAAATAAATGGCAAACTCATAGTATTGAGATGAATTATTCAGACCAAAACAGAGAATAGTTAAATTATGATTTTCGAAATTAAATTGGGTTTTTGTTTCTATAAAAGTACAAATTCACAAAACTGTTCCCAAATTTGTTTGACGTATGAACACCACTAAGTTTAAGTATTAGATAACCAAAATGAAGTATCAGATAAACTAAATTAAATTGGGTGTTTGTTTCAATCACCGTACACATTGACACAATTGTGCCCAAATTTGTTTGGATTATGAACACCTCTAAACTGAAGCAACAAAAATTAAAACCAAAATGAAGAATTTTTAAACTTAAAATGAAAAATTACCTTCGAATAATCTACAGAAATGAAGAGGCGGGAGAGAGATGATCGCTACAGCACTGGGGAGGAACAACCACGACTTAAAACTCCGGCGAGAAAGACAGACGGTGAAGCTCCGGCTTGAATAACGATGAAGAGAAGAGGGGAACCGTTTTGCGTTTAAATGAGATTGGAAAAAAGCGGGGAAGAATGGCAGAGTGTAATTTAGAGCCCTTTAGGGGTATTTTAGACATTTCACCAAGCATTAGGGAGTTAGAACAAAGTTTTAAGTTGAGATAGGGAGTTTAGACTTTAAAAACTTGCCTAGGGACTAAATAATGAATTTTAATAGCAATTGGGGATTTTTGACCAATTTTCCCTTATACTAAACCTCATATAAACATGATTCTTGAAGCCCAATAAAGAGCCAAACAAATCTGAACGCCATTTTATCCGGCTCGACTCAATTCCTTACGTTTTTAAACACCAACCTTTTGTACCACCTTTACTTTTGTGTGTGTGTGTGTATATATATATATATATATATAGGGTCAAGATCTAATACATACCCTCTATTAGATAAGATATAAGACCCAATATACACCATTGGATACATTAAATCCAACAGTCCAAAAATAATCAAGAAACAGGCGGGATATTTGGCTCTAATTGTATCAGGGGGTATAATAGTCAAATGCATCAATATACATCATCAATCTACCAAAAATAACGGCACAAAAACTTCCCTAAAATTTCTCCATTTGAAACTGCCAAAATCTCTCCTATAATCTCTCGATTTGTTGCCAAATTGAAAGCTTCAACAATATAATTAAAATTCAATCTTAAATCAAATTCTACAAATTCAATAATGAGAGAAGATGCAGATGAAAATGGAATGAATTTCAGTGTACCAGGCACCAATCGTGCAACTCCATGTAAAGTGGAGTAATTTCGAGAAACTTGGGAAAAAGGAAATCAATAAAAACTACGCCTGCGGAGTATGATGAGATGCGATGGTTAGGCAAGAATATGCAGAGGATAATTCAATTGGAAATGAAGAAGATTAATCATAGCGTGCATGAGAATAGTGATGATAGGAAGAATGATCAAAAGCTTGCTTTGTCTCTTCATTTGTAGATTAGTTGTTGATTGGGGTTTAATAATGTGTTTTTGTTGATTTGGTATACATATTTGTGTAATGGATGCTGTATATTGTTAAATTAGTTGGTGTACTGTAACTGTATGATGTATAAACACACACACTGTATAATGGGTTATATGATACTGTATACTGGGTTATAAGATACTGTATAATGATTTATAAGATTGTAACTATATGATGTATACACACATTGTATAATTGGTTATAAGATACTGTATAATGTGTTACAATATACTGTATAGTGGTTTATAAGATACTATATAATGGTTTGAAATCACTAATTGTATGTCACTAATCACACACTGTATAACGCTATTGTATTTACTGTATTCATTTCTTCTAATAACATGTTTTATCTATCAAAAGTGTCGTATTTCGTTTATGGAATTTTATGTAGAAAAGGAATCACCTCTCACTCAGGCTACATTAGTGCCAAAGAGATTGCTTTGGTGTCTTTTTTTGATTCAGTAGTTATCCAACAGCTTAGGAGGAGAATATTTTCTCTTTGAAGCCATGAACATAGTAAAGCTGAAGTTACTATTTTTGCTATAAAGAGTATGAGATAGGATTACATTGAGACTTAGGATGGCAACACTGACTGGGATGCGGTCATTGATGCTGGTGACTAACTCACTCTACACACACATACACATATACATACATAAATACATGAACTTAATTATTACACACAAATGAGTGAGCCGAGCCCTCTCTCTGTCTAAAGCTTGCTTTATGTTGCTAGACTTGGAAGAAAGAAGTCAACTTTTATGTTATAATTCTTTTATACAATATCTTATAAGTCAGTATACAGTATGTTATAACACATTATACAGTATGTGTTTATAACATATTAAAAATATTCAATTATACAGTACTTTAGAAGCCATTATACAGTATGTTGTCATACATTATACAGTATATTATAACTCATTATACAGTATGTGTTTATAACATATTAAAAAAATTCAATTATACAGTATTTTATAAGCCATTATATAGTATGTTATAATACATTATACAGTATGGTACAATACATTATATTATAATTATGCCCACTGTATAATATTCCCAACCCGTTTATAATATTCCCACAGTATAATTATGCATCCATCATTTTGATCCTTCCTGATAAGATAAGCAACGTGTGCTTGGTGGACTAAAAGATTTCTGGTGGCAAAGTTCACTGAAAACGAAGCTTTACCAGAAATCAAACCTCCAAACCTGAACATCATTTCCATCGATTTGGCGAAAACGGAAAACTCTGAAACTCTTCAATAAATTTCAATGGCAGTGGCGGCGAGTGCCAGCAATTGCCTGAAAAACGGTTTGTTTTCCTCCAAACGCCGATGATGAATTGATGGTATATGAATTGAATATGAATTTAAGGTTTTCTATATCAATAGTAACTTTCTTGGAGCTGAAATTGGAATGAATAATTAAAAAGGGAAGATGAATTTGTTATTGCGTATAATAAGGGATTTGATTTTGATCCTGCATATTATTTGCATGGTTTGTTAGACTTATTGACTAAAATGCCCCTATTATCATTAAATTAAAGACAAAAAATGAAATAATGGCTTTAAATATGGACCTTGTGATCAAGAGAAATTCTAGCCCGCTCCCGGCTCGACTAAACTCATGTGCATTTTTTGAAATAACCTACCAATTATATGACAAGTCTAATACACTCTACTTGTGAAATACATTTGGGTTCGACCTAAAATATAGGTATATATTTGATTCATAACCTATATATATCTTCTCTATTTCTGGTGACTGAAAGGAAAGGGGGAAAAGACAAACAAGTTGCATTAATCTACTAATTAGTAGTACTCCTATTAAGCTCATCATTAATTTATTTGTAAGATGCACAAATATCATGTTACTCCAAGATTATATTCTATATCTATGGTGCGAATGCATAGTTGCACTCAATTTCAACGTGGGGTTCAGTTCTTCATCTTTTCAGACAGAGTACTTTAATACTTTCATTTGGGATCCCTTTTAGACATCATGATTTGACTTCGATTTGGAGATTCCGATCACTCCAGCACCCCATTGAATTCACCGGTTAGTTTTGTTTTATTGGGTGCGGAATTTATTGCTGTTATTGTTTTGATTGGTGGCAATTGAGTTGTGAATATATATATATATATATGTATATATTGGTTGATGTTATTTGTTGGGTTCGTAATAAAGTTGTGATTAAGCTATAGCATTTTTTGAGTGATGGTGGTGGTGTCAGGGAATGACCGTTTGGATTCATTTTTGAACTCGATTATATTGGTTGAAAATGCATTTTCCCCTCTGGAATCGAATTTTCGGAAGTTTGCGAAGAATTTCGAGCATTGCTTTAATGGGGTTTCAAAATGTGGTAACTTAAATAATAATGTTAATGGTGGTCTGCAAAGCAGTGATGATGATAGGGGAAAAGGGAAGGTTCCAATCGAGAAATTCGTTGGAATATTTACACAAGAAGGTGCAAGTGATGTTTGCAATAATGCTAAAGTTAGTCGTGATGGGGTAGAGAAACTGAACATAAGTTTGTCGAAGAAAGGATTGAAAGAGGACAAGAACCGCGATAATTTCTTGCATTTGGAGGTGGCATTATCATTTTTGATTAATAGCTTCGTACAAGCCTTCCCGAGGCCTTTCAAATCTGAGAAAACTCGGGTTGGGAAGATGAATAATGAGGATAACTTTTGTTGCAATGATTCACATGTGAAAATAGAAGTGAAACCGAGGGTTGGTGGTGAAACTAAGCAGACGGAGTTTAAAGTTAAAGAAGGGAATAATTTTCCGTTTGAGTTTTCTATAGCGTTCGTATTTGATCAGTTGAATCATTTGCCAAATTTTCTTGAAAGTGTTCAAGAAAATGAGTTTGGCCATTTTAGATCACTAACTAGTCTTTTAGAAGGGAAAAGAGCAGATGTGAATGGATTTTTAGGGAATTTGAAGTTTGCTTGTGTGGGAGGTGTGCCACTAGGTATTTTCGGAGTGCCTTCTGTAAACGACGAGGGGGGTGATGGAATAACGAATGCTGTTAATCATGAAGATACTAAATGTATGTTTTCCACCTCAAAGTCTCTTTCATTTAATTGAAAATGCTTGCATTATACTACCCGCATCGTTAGTGTTTTATTTGGAAAGAAATTTTTTGATGATTATGTTCTTAGGCTCTATGTTTGTGATATGTACTTTGTTTAGAACATTGTGATGAATCGCACAATAATCATATCTATTGTCAAATAAATTCAATTGGTTTTTGATGTCTATTTGTAGTCGAAGAAGGATTTCCTTACTCCTAGTGTTTCCTAGTTATTTTCTAGCCTTGTTGTATTTGCAGAAAAACCTTTAAATATCAATTAAAGGGCTGTTTTCCTTTAGTTCGTATAATCTTCCCTGGAGAATCTAGCTTTTGATGCCTTGAGAGTACAATTTATGCGAAAATTTACCCTGTTTTCTAATTTGGTATCGTGTGCAGAACAGTGGTTGCTGTTCCTCCACCTGTGGAAATAACTGCTAAAAGTGTTCTAAAATCAGCTTTGGCTGGAGGCCTTTCCTGTTCATTTTCTACAGCATTAATGCATCCCATTGACACGGTTAAGGTAAACTCTCGAGGAACAAATAATTTCATGTACAATTGAAGTCCGCTTTGTTTCTTCCTAATATATTTTGATTATTTTTAGATATTTTTGAAATTCTATTGCAAATTATTCCAGATATTAACGGTTAGGTAAAATATCTAGAAATACACTTATTGAAGTTGATTTTCCTCAAAAATTAATTGTATTAGTTTCAAAATTTTACAGGTGGACTTAACTAAAAATTTATTGTATTAGTTTCAAAATTTATTGGAATTAAGTTTGGCTAAAAAATCAAGATGATAGGTGTAATATTAACTTTGCGTGCCATCTTATGCTAGACACAAGTGCAAGCTTCAACCTCCCTTGGCTTTGTAGAAATTTTGTCCAAGCTTCCTCAGATTGGAGTCCGAGGAGTATACAAAGGGTCCATTCCAGCTATATTAGGCCAATTTACGAGGTACAATTTGATAACCATTCTTTTTACTTTAAATGATAAATTCTGTATGTACTTATTGCTTTAATGAATAGAGCAGTCATGGTCTTCGCACTGGAATTTTCGAAGTCAGTAAGTTTGTGTTGACAAATGTTGCACCAACAGTTCCGGATTTACAGGTGAGGGCCGCATGTAAATATCAATTTCCTCGTTTTTTATTTTTTCCTCGTATTATACAATATTAAGCATTGTTCATCGGCTAGTTTGTTCATTTGTCGTAGTCCAAATAAAATTTATACTTTTTAACTGCAGTTTCTGTACTTGGTGATTTGGAAAACTTAACATTGTTCTCACACCCATCATAACTACCTCTGTCACTTTTGTTTGTGACCAAAATTTTACTTTATTCTAATTTAATTGAATGCAAATATATGTTCAAACTTCGTTTGTTATGCCTAATGAAATGAACTCAAAGGTGTTTTTTGCAACTGATATCAAATCGAGTAATTTGATTTGATTTTCATCCCTTTATTTTCTTAGTGGAATTGAGTTTACGGTTCCTTCCAAATAGAGAGTTCTTATCATGACAATGGTATTTAGGTTCAATCCATGGCATCATTCTGTGCTACTGTTCTTGGAACAGTATGGCGTATCCCATGTGAAGTTTTGAAGCAAAGATTGCAGGCTAATGTATTCGACAATACGGGGGAAGCTATTGTCGGAACATGGAAACAAGATGGTCTCGCGGGGTTTTTCCGTGGGACCGGTGCAACTCTCTGCCGAGAAATTCCGTTTTATGTTGCAGGCGCGGGCCTTTATGCTGCATCCAAAAAGGTAGACATAATATTATTTTCAAGTTTGATTTCTTTCCAACCTTTTGCTTTGTAAGGATCATTTTTACGAGAGCTCCATAAAAATCACAACTGTAAATGAGAAGGACTTAGGATTCATGTTGGAGCGAACATACACATATAAGACTGTTGCTGAGCCTTGCTGGCTCGAGGCTCGCAACTCAAGCTTAATCCAAAGGTTAGGCTTGAATTCAGATTCAAGCCATATGTTCGGCTTGAATTGAACTTGAGTTGGTATAAATAATTAATTTATACTATATTATATATGCAGATGATAAAAATAATATACTAACAGAGAGAACTAATATAAATATAACTGACAGTATATAAACAAAAAGTCAATATTAGAAGGATAATATGAATAGTCAAATTAGAATAAATAAATAAATAAATAAGTCAACCATATTTTAGTTCTAAATGTTCTCCAATAGCGAAACAATATAGATAAATAATTGGTATTTTGACTTGCTTAGTAAAGTTTAAGGAATTTTAATATCGATATAATTTGAAGATTTTGAATTGTTTTAATTTACTTTTATTTGGTAGATTTATCTAATTATCGTTTTAGAAAATAAAATTAGAATTCTAAATTCAAGCTGACTCGGGCTTTTCTTGACGCTCGTCAAGCCAAAGGGATAACATGGACTCGAAAAGAAAGAAAAAAGTAAAGGTTAAAAATGTAGTACATTCTATTTTTTAACATAGAGATGGGGAATGCCAAATTTTTATACTTATAAGGGAGGTTGTTTCCCATGTGCATACCTAAGGCGAGGTTGCAAATAATTCTTCCAAGAAGGTAAAGATAATCTGATTTTCATGTTTGATTCTTTCCAACGTTTTGCTTGGCAGCGGGTTATTCTTACGAGAGCTCCAGAGAGATCACAAACATAAATATATTTGGACTTTGGATTCATCTGCTTTCAACATACATATATAGTTATCATTCTAAAAACTATTGACTCCGCACTCCCTAAAAATCATTCTTCGTTTGCTGATTTTGTTGTGGTAATTGCCAGGCGGCCCAGAAGGTTCTAAGACGCGAGCTAGAACCTTGGGAAACTATCATCATTGGGGCTATATCGGGTGGACTTATTGCAATCTCAACAACTCCGTTCGATGTAATAAAGACAAGGATGATGATCTCTCCTGAAGGACAATCCATTACTGCATCAATGGTAGCATTCTCTATTTTGCAAAGCGAAGGGCCTCTTGCATTATTCAGAGGAGCTGTGCCCCGTTTCTTCTGGGTTGCTCCGTTAGGCGCCATTAATTTTGCGGGCTACGAGCTTCTAAGGAAGGCTATGGAACGCTGGTGAGCCAAATGTGCAGAAATCGTTAAATCATTTATTTTTGTTTATTGTGCATGCACACATACACCGTCCATTCGTCGAAATTTCCTCTCTTTTTTCCCTTCTTTTTACTAATTTGATATGCTCTTCGAGTTTCATTGTAATGAAATTCTAGTTTTTGGACTCCGATCGATTCAGCGTCGAAGCGCGTAATGTAATTGGTTATAGTGGTCATGAAATCGATTGTTGTGATAGGATAATGTATATTAAAATACCACGAAATTTGTGTTGCAATGTGGTTATAGGGTAATCCAATTATAATGTTTAATGTTTGATTGATGAGTCGGGTTATGCTTGTGCCATATTCGAAATTGTAGCAAGGCTTGTGTTTGCCATGTTGGGTTCCGATCTATTCAGATTACTCAAATCCATGGTTTAAAATTTCGACCGAAACATCAAAATTTCGAATTTCAGGAGGTTCCGAAGCGAAATCGAACCTTCGATTCAATTTTGTAGAATATATTCCGAAATTTCGACCGAAATCCGAAACCCGAAGTTTCCCCGAAATTTAGAATTCTTTTGTCAAATATCCATCGAAATTTTAGCAGAAACCTGATATTTCCTGAAATATTTACCGAAACCGAAATTTCGGCCGATTTTTTTAAAAAATTTTAATTTTTTTAAAAATATCATATAATTAAAAAATTATATTTATACACATAATATGAATTGAATTCACATAACATGTGTCCACCTTAGACACATAGGACTTGTTTGGTTCAAAGTATGGGATTGGAATGATTAAGTTGATGATGATGGATTACACCGTTCACTATCAAGGGAGCATGATCAATCAAGCGTTTGTGACGCAGGATTGAAAGTTGGATTAAAATCAACAACTTATCGAGTTTATCTTTATCAAATGTTTGGCTCATGTGACCTAGAGATTGATAAGTAAAATTACACAAATACTCTTCTTTGTTAAAAGTACAGATGAAAAGGTATTTTTTTTCTCCCAAAGGATAAATGAAAAGGTATTTTTTTTCTCCCAAAGGATAAATGAAAAGGTATTTTTTTTCTCCCAAAGGATAGATGAAAAAGTATTTTTCTCCCAAAACATCAAATAATCTCATTAGAAAACCTTTCGATTATTTGTATGAAACATTTTTCTTAACCTTCTGGTTATCAATGTGACCAACATGACAATAATTTTTTATTATGCATGCTTGAGTCGAGCTTGGTTTGATTGTTAATCGAGTTGAGCTCAAATGATATTTAATCGAGTCGAACACTAGTAAAATATTTTATGTATATATGTATTAAATTTTTCTACTAATTGAGCCAAGTTTCAAAACTTATTTGCGATGATTTTTAGTCCGTTTGGAGAAAAACGACACAATAACAAAATTAATATAAAGTTATACATAACATCAAAACCAAATAATTCGTCTAGAAAACGAAATGCTACATAAGCTAATAAGTATTGCGGATAATGTAAAGTAAATAGAAAAAAATATGGTTAAGGAAGTAGGAAGTTTTCAAATTTATAAAGACACAATAATTTTAATTAATTAGGGAAAAGAGATTGCTAAACGATATAAAATATTAGAAGGCCAATTGTAATACAAAATCAATATATGTTACTCATTCTATTCTTTTCTTTTCTAACAAATGATGACAAATTCTCCATTTAATAATTTATTTTATCACTAATTTTTTAGTAAATTGACCCATCACATTGAATAAAAATTCAATATTAGTTGGAAAAAATTGTGTGACACCTCTAAAGTTTTTTAAAATAATTGAAAATGATCACAATTTAATGCCTTTAAAGAGATATTTTAGTCATTTGAAAAGTTTAGAAATCCATTCTCATTAATTAATTACAAATTATTGTCTTTATTAATTTGAAAACTTTCTATCCCTCAACAATAATTTTCCTAAGTAAATAATATAAAATTAATCTTTTCGAAAAATAATATAAAGTAAATATAATTTTTCGAATATAATATCAAGTCAATGAATGGCTAAATATATGAGAACTTTATTAGTTGTAAGGATAATATTGTCTTTGCCAACATATTTTAAGGGGTACAAAAGTCAATCAAGTTTTTTGGTTTACCACCATGAAGGTGGGATTATTTAATCTTACCCCTTTGCTCATGATAAGTTATCCAAAGAATGTAGGATATATTCTCGGGCCATTAATCAATATAGGGCTTCTGATATTTAAACCAATCATTTGATAAATCTGGACTATTTAGTCTATACAGGTTAATCAAGTAAACCAAACAAGTCCATAGTGGATACTCAGTGGATACAATGTCACACCAACCCAACTCATATCCTTTGCCACAGGTTTATGTTACTACTCCTGTCGAGTATGTTGTATCCATTGAGGTTCGTCAAGATTCAACACCAGAAGGATATCATCATTATCATTTTATGCAGTACTACCAACATTCCATGTCATGGTCGGAATATTGTGAACATGTAACTAATAATTTTTACTTGCAATATGAAAGTAGTGGTAGGATAGATACTAGTGATAGCGATTTCGATCCTCCTAAAAACTCGATGTAGTATTGAGTAGTAATTTTTACTTAAATCTTGGTACAAATTATTTTAATGAAGTTCTTATGAGATTTGGTTATTATCTTACTATCAAATTATATTTATTTCATATTTTTTGCAACAGTTTTTAGTGATATTATTTAACAAATTCATCATCCATATATTATATATAGAATATTATTAATGTAAAAGATGCATAAGAATGATAATTAAAGTTACCCAAATTTTTTTTGCAAATTTTCAAATATTTTTATAGATTTCCATGATTTCTTTAAAATCGAAACCGAAATTTTGAATATCCCCGAAATTTTCATCGAAATTTTCGTAAATTTACTATACCAATATCTACCACGAAACCGATATTTAAGACCTTGCTCAAATCCATGTCGAAAAAAGAAAAAGGAAAAAATGAAGAAAATAGCTCATTTGCAATAGGGAAAAACTACACCAATACCCACTGCAAAGGATAATTGCAAAAAAAAAAAATCTGTGTTATTTTGAAAGTGCTAAAAACCCTTCTGTGTTAACGAAATAGGTGAAAACCCCCCTGTGAAGTGTTAAAACATTGCACACTCTCCCCCACAGTTAAATAAAGCTTAACACCGTTAGTTTTTTGTAAAATGTCCGTTATACCCTTATATGACTAACTATTGGATCTAAAACCATAAGATCAAAGGCTCATGTTTTTTGAGATATAAAAAAAAAGTTAATCAAAATATTTAAATAAGACAATTAAAAAAAAAGGGAAATTTTCAAACCCCCAAAAAGCTGGGGGGTCTTCTTCTGTTGAAGAAAAAACAGAAGAAGAAACTCTTCTTTTTACCAGAAGCCCAACCTCATAATCCCAAACCCCTTAATTCTTCTCCTACGAAGTGGTGGTGGTGATTGGTGGTTGTGTGAAGTGGTGGTGGTGGGTGTGCGAAAGCGAACTGGTGGTGGTGGTTGGTAGTTGTACGAAGTGGTGGTGGCTGTGTAGGGTGGGTTCAATCACGATGGTGTTGGTGGGTTCAAATCGCCGGTGATTGTGCGAAGTGGTGTTGGTGGGTTCAATCGCTGGTAGCGGTTCGAGCGGTGGTGGTGGCTTCGACTTTGGTGGGGTTGCGCCTGTGCGACCAGTGGTGGTGGCGCCGGTGGCAGACGGCTCGCCGTTGGTGTTTGTGGGTAGCTGGTTGTGGGATGGAAAATGTAATGAAGAAGATGAAGAAAGATAAGGGAAAAGAAAAAGAAAAAAAAAAGGGTTTTGGGTCAGTGTTTGGAGGCTGATCCATACCCAAATACAAACCCACAAATCTAATTAAATTTAAGTTAAAAGCCCTCTTTTTTATATAAAGAATAAAAATTTGTAGTTTAATTAAAATTTGAGAGGTATAACGTACTTTTAACATGTGAAAATCAAAAGAAAAACTTTCCAACTCTCATCTCACGCGAGTGTATTTCACACTCCGTTAAGTTTGATGGAATGAGGGTTTTTTGCAGAATTTTAACACTTCACAGGGGGGTTTTCACCTATTTCGTTAACACATAAGGGTTTTTAGCACTTTCAAAATAACACAGAGTTTTTTTTTTGCAATTATCCGCCACTGCTATAATAGATAATTACATAAACTTACCCTCTTATAATAAAATCACAAATACCTAACTCACAATAATTGAAAATTACATTTACCCCTTGGAAACCTCGGTCAATGGTCAAAACAATACTGAATGACATTTTTGCCCTTCACTTAAGTTATTAAAAAAAAAAGTTGAAATAATATTTTTGTTACGACTGTACACCTTTTTATAATGTATAATTACCAAACATCCCCTCTTGTTTTCGAAATGATCAACACCCTATATAAGAGGCTAATTGTAAGGTACCTAGAGGTTAATTGTAAGAATTTTTAAAATATATAAGGGATGATTATAAGAAGTGCATTATAACAGGGAAGGTTTGTGTAATTTCAAAAATAAGAGGGGAGGTTGGTGTAATATTTTCTAAATGACATTTGGACAAGGGCGTTTTTAAAAGTTCACATGATGACGTCATCAAAAAATTGATTTCCGGGAAGTCAATATAATTTTCGATTGTAGTGTTTAGTTAGTTATAATTTCAATTATAAAAGGGTGGAGTATTGATGTAATTTCTCCTTTATAGTATCATATTATAGTAAAATTACATACATGTCACTTCACTTATTGTGTAATTACCAAAAACTTACTCAACTTTTTTGAAAAGTATATATAGTCTTCCTCATGTTCAAGCGTTCTTATAATTACACCCTTTTCTATTTAAAAATTCATATAATATTTCCTTCTGTAAACCTTATAAATTGACCCCTTGAGCTGTTGTGTTGATAGTTCCAGAAGTGGGGGGTTTTGAGAATCACACGGTAAGTGAAGGAGTCTGTGCGTGATTTTTCTATACATATTTTGCTAAATATTACAGCAATATATATAGATATATACGTTATCTCCAAATAAGCTCATTTTTTTTATTTATATATATATATATATATATAGGGTCAAGATCTAATACATACTCTATATTAGATAAGATATAAGACCCAATATATACCATTGGATCAATTAAATCAAACACTCCAAATTAAACACTAAAAAATGCGCGGGAAACATGCTGTAACTGGCAGAGGGGTAGAAATGTAAAATACACACTATTATACATCAAATCCCCTCCTAAATTAACTCCACAATCTCCCTAAAATCTCTCACATTTAAACCCACGAAACTCAACTGTAAATCACGATTGAAATCTGTATTTAAGCCATATCTTTCCAAAACTAATTGCATATTCGGATTTCGCACACTCCATCAACCCTAAAATCACACCCAATCAGACTTTTTCCCAGAAGAAAATGAGGTCGAAAACCCCGTCGAGAGTCACAGGTACCGATTATACGGTCTATTTTCAGTTATTTTTCGATCATATAACGGACGAATTCATGTATTTTGTTGATTTGTTGTTAAAAAAAATACGTTTTTGGTTAATTCGCTACATCTATACTCTGTTTATTGGGGTCAAATAATGTGTTTTTATTGATTTTGTGTGCATATTTGTGTAAAACATGCTGTTTATTTTTGAATTAGTGTGTGTAATGTTACTGTATTATGTGTGTGCACACATTGTATATTGCCTTGTAAGCTACTGTATAATGTCTTATAATATAATATATAATGGTTTATTATATTGTATTTGTATGATGTTTAAACACACACTATATATTGGTTATATGATATTGTAAAATGTGTTATAATATTCTGTATAATGTTTTACATGTCACTGTATAATGTGGCAGGTGACATGGCGCGCGGGACTGATGACGTGGGGACAAGTGGCATACGTGTGTATGAAAGAAGGAAGAAGAAGTTTGGCGTTGTGGAGGGGCAGATTGATTAGAATTGATTTGGAATTTATTAATTATTGTTTCCTTGTTTGTAATATTGTCTTTTATTAGTTTCCATGCAGAGTATGGGACTTGTTAGGATTATTTGTATTCACTCTATAATGGGTTATATGATTCTGTATATTGGCTTATATGTTACTGTATATTGTGTTATAAGATACTGTATAATGGTTTATAAGATTGTAATTGTATGATGTATAAACACACACTATATAATGGGTTGTAAGATACTGTACAATGTGTTATAACATACTATATAGTTGTTTATAAGATACTCTATAATGGTTTGAAATCACTAATTGTATGTCACTAATCACACACTATATATCACCATTGTATTTACTGTATAATTGTTTATAAGCTACTGTATGATGGTTTAAAATTTCACTAATTGTGATGTCACTAAATACCACACTGTATATCACCACTCATGTACTGTATTTTGCTTTAAAAAAATAGAAAAATATATATTTTAGATTTCCGAAAGGTAAAAACTGTTTTTGGAATTTGGCCCCAAGCTCTACTTCAATCTTGAAGGAAACGTCGTTTTAAAAACAACTCAGATACTTATCATAAGTATGCTGAGCACCACCCTCTCGGGCCCAAATTCCATCGTTTTACAAGGTTTTTTTTCGCATTTTTGTGTTTTTAGTCGGATTTTTATTTTTATTTATTTCCGTACTTTACCTTGTTTGTATATACTGTATATTTGTTTATTACTATTGTATAATTGATTAATTAGCTATTGTATTCACTGTATAATGGGTTATATGATACTGTATATTGATTTATATGATATTGTATACTGGGTTATAAGATACTGTATAATGGTTTGAAATCACTAATTGTATGTTACGAATCACACACTGTATATCACCGTTGTATTTACTGTATAATGGTTTATAAGCTACTGTATAATGTTTTATAAGATACTGTATGATGGTGTATTTGTGATTTACAAGCTAATGTATACTGAGTTTTTAGTGTATAATACACTAATATTTGTTGTATAACATACACGAAATATATATATATATATATATCACATTCAATGAGGGAATCTTCTAGTTTTTGGAAAGCCTCAAAACCAGGTGTATAGTTTAAGTTTCTGATGCAAAATCATGCAGTCAATCTTAAAAATGAGAATGTTACTTGGATTAGTTTATTTTGTAGTTTTCTCTTATTGCTCCCCTTTCTTGTACAAATATTCGATGCTTAACTGTGGTAGAAAATACTGGAACTGGATTAAGATTTAGTCGACTCACCTCTATACTGATTAAGATTCCAGAGACAGAAAATGCATTATTTGCAAATACAGAGGAATCACATAACAAAGTGGAAATATTTTGCATAAGATTTTGTATTCACGATCGATGATGATGAATTGACGATGATGATAAATCGAGCTTGATGATTACTTGAGTTTGATGATAAATAACGTAAATAATGGTTTATAAGATTGTAACTGTATGATATATAAACACATACTGTATAATAGGTTATAAGATACTGTATAATGTGTTATGACATACTGTATAGTTGTTTATAAGATACTGTATAATAGTTTGAAATCGCTAATTGTATGTCCTCGCAAGATTTAATACAAATAAACATTTTAAAATAAGGAAAAAACTTAAATAATACATATATCACTCATTAAAATCCAATTCAAACCCATCAAACACAACAATTGATTACTCTAATTACGGCAATTATTTAGTGAAATTGACGATGATGATGAATTGACGATGATTAGAGACGTCGAGTGGATGAGATTCCTGACGCTGCCATTGTTTGCTTGAAGAAATTGAAGAGGGTGTTTTATCCTGCCAAGAAAATCTTGAAAGTGTGTCACACTGGCAGCAAACTTTACCTGGTTTGAGATTTTGATGATAATTTGAAATCCCTGTTTATGTATATAATTTTATGAAGGAATAATTAAAAAGGAAAGAGTAATCTGTTATTGCGTATAATAAGGGATTTGATTTTGATCCTGCATGTTATTTGATTGGGTTTGTTAGACCAATTGACTAAAATGCCCCTATCATCATTAAATTAAAGATTAAAACCGAAATAATGGCTTTAATTATGGACCTCGGGATCAAATGGTTTAAATGGTCTAGATTGGGTCTTATATCTTACCTAAAGTATAGGGATGTATTTGATCCATACCCTATATATATATATATCATATCGCCAACTTTTTTCTCTTTTAAAAAACTTTTGACAAATTGACTATTTTAAATTTTTAATTATCATAAAACTTTCAAATCGAAATATTATATAGTAAGTAATTTGATTGTCTGACTAAATCTCTTAAATATTCATTACCGTGGCAATTTGTGAGCCATTTTTGGAGTTTCTCGGGCTCTAACTCGTACTATAATCATAATATTTATGGATGATGGGGCCCATATCCTATTCCTATCATATGAGCAAGGTATTAAATTTGGATATCGGTGCAGATTTTGGGATAGTAAATTTATGAAAATTTCGATTGAAATTTTGGGGATATCCAAAATTTCAATTTCGATTTTAGAGAAATCATGGAAATTTATAAAAATATTTGAAAATTTTCAATAAAATTTTGGTTAACTTTAATTACCATATTATGGATCTTTTACATTAATAATATTGTATATATAATATATGTATAGTGCGTTTCGTTAAATGGTGATGTGGTTCGGATTTTTATACCAAGAAAATCGGAGAACCAAATAAGATCTTTGATTGATTGTTGTAATTAATAAACTTAAACTCTTGTTTCACACTCTCAATTCACACATATAAAAATATTCGAAAAATGTAGAGGAAAATAAGAAAGAATGAATTTCTTTATTGACTTTGAATATGCAAGAACATAAACCCTGATTCTGGAGTAATACAACTTAATAAAACTTGACTTTCTCTACTAAGACTTAAACTTACAAAAAATGAAGTAAAAACCATTTATATAGGCCTCATGGCCGATTTTACAAGGGTTGGTGGGAGAGTCTTGGATTGCTTCCAACTTGTTCTCGGATATTGGGGAATACGATGCTCCATATCCCCCTTTTTAGGATTTGTTAGTTTAGGATAAAATTTACCTAAATGTCCTTTTATTTGAGTTTTCTCATAAGCATTTCCATGAGCTTTCATTTGGGCTTTCCTCTTAGCATTTTCACGAGCATATCCTTGGGCTTTTCACGAGCTTTTCATTCACAAGCCTTCTTCATTTTTTTTTTGACACAAATCCACTCCATGTTAGCCCATTTAGGAGAAGTGAAAATTATGACCCATAGCATAAGTCCCCTACTCTTGAGAATTTTGGAATAAAAGGCTCAAAAAGTCTTTAGAGTACAATAAATTGTTATAATTTCAAAGAGGGTTTGATTGTTTTTGATACACTGACTGCCTCGTTAAAAACTTACCTCAGAAAAACCCAATGGGAAAAAACCAAGGTTAAGGGAAAAAGAGTGCATGGTGTATCAATTCCTCTTTGTGACCTTAGGGTGGGATCATGGGCTACCCCATGAGCCCTAGATGACCGATTTTTTTGAGGGGGAAGGGGCAAAAATTCCCCCCTCCTTTTGTTCTCCTTGTTTTCTCTCTCCCAAGCTTCCTTGTTTAATAAAAACTCATTCTTTTAATTCCCGTGTGCAAATAGAATTCTCCCTCCTCTTTTCCTTTCCTTCCAAGATACCTAAAAAGTCTCCTCTTTTCCTAGCTATTTTTGAAAATAGCTATGTATGTGGATATATAGTTTATCCTCTTCCCCCTTTTTCTCCCCAATTTTTGAAAATTCCTCCATAAAAATTCATCTTCTTGACTCTTCTAATCCCTTCAAGATATATTTTTAGTCTTCAAATACAAGACTTCTCCCTTTATTTCTCCTCATAATTTTCAAAAAATATAAGGCTTCCTTCTCCCCGTATTCTCAAAAATTTTAGGCCATGCAAGGGAGCTCCCACGATTTTTCGGGTAATATTTTCTTGGTAACTCTTCACATATAACTCTAGATTTTTCATCATCTCTTTTGTCTTCATATTTTTAGCAAAACCATGTCTTCTCTTGCATCGAGTAATTTGTCAAACTTGTCTTCTCGTCACGAAAAATTAATCGAGGTGTTGTCTAGTGATAATAATTCAATTGAGAGAACAAAAATAAGCCTTCCATTACCTCGTGTTCAACCTTTCTCGCCCGGTAAGGAGTATGGAGCGACGGGCGATGATATGTGGGGCGAGACCTCGTTGGACAAAGATGTTTTCGATGACGAAGTCTCGCTTGTAGCAAGTGAGGAATAAATCCGTTCCGAGATGCTCAAAATAAATTAGGGTTTTCCATCATATAAGGTGTATTTTTCTCGTTTTTCGCTATCCAATGCTCAAAAATTAAAAAAATGTTTACATCTTCCCCCGGGGTAGGACATAAACGTCCCTCCCCTCAAGCTTAGCCGAACACGCCCCCTTTGGGCTCTCTCTGCTTTTTTGTTGCTCAAATTGAGGCCGGTTTACGCTTTCCAATACCTTCTTTTGATATTGACGTATCCAATTGATATCAAGTGTCTTTATGCTAATTGTGTCCAAATTCTTTTAGCCTCATGGAAGATTTCTTCATGATGTCTTCTTTTAGGGATAAAGTTCGATCAGCAAACAAGGTTTACTCATTTTTCCAACTCAAAAAGTTAGAAAAATGAATTCTTTATTTCAATGCGAGGGTAGGAGTGCACTTCTTGACCCACAATTTTAAAACTCATGGTAATTGGAGACACCATTACTTTTGTTTCTTATCCTTCTCCATGGTCGTTTCCCAGTATATGGATCGAAGAGAGCCCTAAGTATCCCCAGTTTTCTCCTAAAGATAGGCCTCCTTTTCATCAACGTATGTTGGATAGGTTGAATGAGCAAGTATATGACATCAAGGTCTTGATTGATGAGAACTTATTGAGGCATTTCCATTTGAGTTACAAGCATACCCTACTGGGAAACAACTTAGGTACACTCTTAAACGATATTACCTGCCTTTTACGAGCTTTCCACATGCATATACATAAGCTTTTCACTAGCTATTTGCATTAATTCACTATTATCAATAAACATCTGGCTTTAATTGAATGTATCTTTGTTGCTGTTGTTAGGTGCCAACATGTTCAGGGCTCTTGTGAAGAGTACGACTAGATTACCACCTTCTGACGGAGATGCAAATGGAATGCCAATGAAATCAGGTTCGAGGAAAAGGGCTCCTACTACGCCTCCTATCCCCTTTGACGAGCTACCTGTCGGGGCTGCTGATAGGAGAGACAAGAACAAACGTCCCCGGAAGGCCAAAGAGAACCCTCCTGTGCATGTTGATGGGAGAGGTCCCAACCATCCTCATGATCAACCTCTACCTCTGCTATCTCGCAAGCTTTCTGGTAAAAAAGGTTTATGACATTTCATCCCCTCCTGCCAAGAAAGCTCATGATCATTCTACTCCTCCTTCCCGCCACAGGGTTTCCTCCACTTCACTTTTCCTTGGTGGAAATAGAAAGATAGCTTGAGATTAGTTATTAGGTCTCGCTTTGTCAAAAGATCGTCGTTAAATGGGCGATTTTTTTAACTCAGCCTTCATGGACGAGTTTTCTTCCACCGTGCTGCAGGTATATTCTTATTTCTTCTCTTCACATGTGTTATTTTCGAAGAGGCGTTCTTTTTATAAGCTAGCTGTTAATTTCCTTGTATGTTTTTTATAGGAGTCATTTTTACATAAGTTTTTAGGTCCTTTTAATGACAATTCAGGCCCATATATCGTTTATTTCGTGCCACCCGTGCGTTTAATATGTGTGTAAAGTACTTTCAGGTAGTATGCGACGATGGACGAAGAAAAGGGCAAAAAGACGACTCATTTACCCAACGCTGCCCAAGGCTTCGCGCTGAGGCGCCTAGGCGCGACCCAGCAAACAACAATCAAAGTTTCGCACTTCCGCGCCTAGGCGCCTGAACCACCACGCCTAGGCGCCACATATCACGCGCCTGGGCGCCCCATTTTCCACGCCTGGGCGCCCCGAAACTTTTTCACCAAGAAAGACTTGCCACATAGGCGGCGCCTAGGCGCCGATCAACGCGCGCCCAGGCGCCGCGATAACAGAATTTTGGAACTATAAATAAGATTTTTCAATTCATTTTGTAGGTTCTGAATCTTGGGAATTGGGAGCATTTTCTGGGGTTTTGGGCCATTATCACTGATCTTGAAGAGCAAGAAGAGGATAAGAGCCAAGGATTGAAGCTACATCAAAAGATCTATTGCCATTCAAGCTTATAGGGAGTTTCTTTCATTGTTCATTGCATTTGATGTTTACATTTATGTATAAGAACATGTTGAATTCTTCTATGTTGATAGTTATGGGCTAAATTCATATGGCTAGGGCCTTGTAAGAATTGATTTGTGATTTATTCGAATTATTGATAATTGTTGAATTAATTCCTTTGTTGCTATGTGTTATGAATTTGTGCTTATACTGCTTACATGTGATTGATCACCATATGTTTTATCAATTACCTAGCTTAGTATCTTGAGAAAGAGTTAAGTTAGGGTGCAAGAAATTCATAGCATCACCGATCAAATAGGAGTTGCCCTAGACATAGGTAAAGACTCCCGGGTGAAGTCGTTCGATTCTAATCGAGTAAACTCTAGTTCCTTAATGCATGCTTAGAGGTTAGATTTCCGGGTAGACATACTTAGGAAACCACCGCTTAAGTGTAGGAGTATATTGCGAGACATCGGGTATTCTTTACCTTAGGAGTTTTCACCATAGCAACTAGGTCTAATAATTCAACAAGAGTCTTTGAGCGAATAAGGATCAAATCAAGTCTTGCATGTGCCTTAGTCTATCTCTCACACTTGAGTTTCAATCCGTGGCTTGTTCTTATTTCTTTTGTTCTTTGTTTGCTTATTTGTTTTACTCTTAATTTCCATTAATTTGTCTTTACGTTTATTCGAAAATCATAAGCTAAAAATCCAAGTCTCCGTGGTTCGACAACCCGGACTTATTTTGTCCGTTTTTTTTACTACACGACTAGTATACTTGCTACCAAGCACGTTAGCTTCTAGCGTGTCAGTTTGTTGGCAGGCGAGCATGCTTGATGGTGATGCTTTAGTTTGGCATCGTCGTAAGCTACCCGAAGGTTACTAATGAAGCTAAGAAAAGTGCTAGTTTAAATGAACAACTTACTGCCAAATCGAAAGAATTGGAGGGGGGCGTATTTTGAGAAAGAACTTACCTATCGAATTCAACTAGCTGATGAAGGATTTGGCAAAGTCTCGAGCAAGTCATGCTGATGAAGTAAGGAAAGAGCGTCAGGCAGCTCACCAGGAGGCCATTGAAGGTTTCTCCCATTCTCCTGCCGGGCAGGTGTCTTTAGAAGCTTATTATCAGCGTAGACAGGAAGAATATCTGAAGTCCAGTGATATTTTTGAAGTATTGACAGGTTCAGCTCTTCCTTACTACCACCACGGCTTTCGCTCTTTCCTTAAGCAATTTGTAGAGGCAGGTATTTTACCACCAGGATTAGATCTTTCTTTCCTTAAGGAGACAACTGGATTAAATAATGTTTCCCTTCCTGGTGAGGAAGCTCCTGAATACATCCCGCCAGCTATCTAGACACCTGATATGCCAGCTAATGAGATAGCTAATAAGATTGCCAACAAGACAGTTGGGGAGGCGCCTAAGAAGACGGCTGATAAGATCACAGATAAGATATCTGTCGGGGCCCCTGATGATGTTATTGCGGGTGGTCAGCCACCTGATGAATCCTTTTTTGAGGTGACAGACGAGCTTGCTATTCTAGAGGCAAATGAGGCGCACCACCTTTATCTAGATTATTTGGATACTAGTTTATTTCCCTTTCCGTATTTTGTTTTTCCTGCATGTACTTTGTAACATGCTCACTTTCGGGGCACAGATATTAGTTTTTGTGCCATGCTCATTTTTGGAATAGTCACAAAAGACGTTTGTTTTTTACCTTTAGTATATGATCTTGATGGAGAATGCCAAATGCGTGCAATTTTATTCGAGACAAATATATGCTTTCCATGGAGAGTGTAATGTATAAATGCGAATTTATTCACAATATATACATGTTATGCCGCCTAGGGCTTACAAGCAGCCTTATGGCAGGGCTTACGCTGCCTAGGGCTTATGCATATTCTTCCTTCATTATTTTTTGTATTTTGCCTAGGGCTTAAGCTACCTTATAACAAGGTTTACACTGCCTAGGGCTTATGATTCCTTCCATCTTTGTTGCTGTGGAGAGCTTACAGTGGCCTGCAGTAGTTAATGTCATGACCCACGCCTTCTATCCTTGTCTCTGTGGAGAGCTTACGGCGGCCTGAAGTAGTCAATGTCAGGGCTTACGCCTTCTATCCTTGTTGCTGTGGAGAGCTTACAGCGGCCTGAAGTAGTCAATGTCAGGGCTTACGCCTTCTATCCTTATTGCTGTGGAGAGCTTACAGCGGCCTAAAGTAGTCAATGTTAGGGCTTACACCTTCTATCCTTGTTGCTGTGGAGATCTTACAACGGCCTGAAGTAGTCAATGTCAGGGCTTACGCCTTCTATCCTTATTGCTTTGGAGAGCTTACAGTGCCCTGAAGTAGTCAATGTTAGGGTTTACGCCACCTGAAGGCTTATACTTTGTTTCATATTTATTAATTTTATATGTTGCCTAGGGCTTATGCTACCTTATAACAGGGTTTAAATAGCCTAGGTCTTATGATTTCCTCCGTCTTCGATGCTGTCGAGGGCTTACAGCAGCCTGAAGTAGATAATGTCAGGGCTTAAGCCGCCTGGGGCTTATGCGATGTCTTAAGTTTATTATCTTATATGCTGCCTTATAACATGGCTTAAACAGACTAGGTCTTATGATTTTCTACGTCTTTAGTGCTGCCGAGGCTTTACAGTAGCTTGAAGTAGACAATGTTAGGGCTTACGCCGCCTGGGGCTTATGCGATGTCTTATGTTTATTATCTTATATGCTACTCTATAACAGGGCTTAAACAGCCTAGGTCTTATGATTTCCTCTGTCTTCGGTGCTGCCGGGGGCTTATAACAGCATGAAGTAGACAATGCCAGGGCTTACACTACCTGGGGATTATGCGATGTCTTTTATTATCATTTGTGTGGCAACACAGTGTTAAAGATCATAAGCATAATAACACAAAGATGAATAAACTTAATTATTTGTCAGTCTTATCAGGAGAAAACAAGCATGCATTGCGTGATTTTTATCACGGAAAATGAAAATCAGCATTGGACTACTTCTAGATGCTTCCAAATTAGGCATTTATTATTTAGGAAAGCAATAAAAATACTCACCTCTTTGAGATAATTTTTCTCTGAAGTGTAGAATTTCCTCAACTTGTGCACATTCCACGACCTAGATAGTTTTCGGCCTTCCACCTCCTCCAGCATATATGCAACCCCACTTAGCACTTGTATCACTTTGTAAGGGCCTTCCGATTTGGGTCCCAGCTTTCCCACCAGCTTTAGAATGTCAGCTCACCTGAAGACGAGGTCCCCCACTTGAAATTCTCTAGCCACCACTTTTCGGTTGTAAGTTGCTGCTATTCTTTGTTTATACTGGGCTACTTTCAAGTAGGCCATGTCTCTAGCTTCTTCAATGACATCAAGGCTTTCTGTCATCAACTCTTCATTCTTCTCAGCATCAAAATACTTTACCCTATAGGACGTCATGTGGACTTCAGAAGGTATAACAGCCTCGGCTCCATACACCAGGCTAAAGGGGGTCTCTCCTATAGTGCTACGGGGAGTGGTTCGGTATGACCATAACACACTCAGCAGCTCATCCACCCATGTACTTCTGCCTTTTTCTAGCCTTGTTTTCAGTCCTTGCACGATGATCCTGTTAATCACCTCCACCTATCCATTGCATGTGGGTGACCCACGAAGGTGAAGAATTGCTTTGTGCCCATCTCCATGCACCAATTTTGTATCTTGCCACCTTGAAATTGCCTCCCATTATTGGATATTATCTCACGTGGTACCCCATTATCCTTTATTCTTTGGCCTTGTATTGGTCATTAACTTGGCACACCACCAGCTGGGTGTCCGAATGGACTATCAAGTGTTTTGATCCCATCTTTAACGCCATCTTTATCCCGACAATTAGGGCTTCATATTCGGCTTCATTGTTAGAAGCGCGGAAATTTAACTTCTTGGCATACTCCAACTCACTTTCTTCGGGTGTTGTCAGCACTACTCTTACTCTACTTCCCCGATGAGGTGGTAGAGCCATCAACTTGGAGCCACCAGACCTTCTTAACGTCTTGGGTAGAAGGTACTTCTTCTATGAAATCTGCTAGTTCTTGAGCCTTTATGGTGGGCCTTGGGGCATAAGTAATGTCGAATTCACTGAGTTCCACCGCCCATTTAATCATCCTTCCTGACTCCTCGCGGCATCCCAATGTTTGCTTCAGAGGGTAGTTGGTACGTACTTCTACACTATATGACCGAAAATACAGCCTCAACTTTCTGGCAGTGGTCAACAAGTCAAAGGCCACCTTTTTTGATCTCCTGATACCTCTCCTCAGCCCCTTAAGGGCTCTGCTGGCATAGTACACCGATTTTTGGTCTCGTCCTTCTTCTCGTATTAGCATAGAGCTAACGACATGATTGGAAATCGCCAGGTACAGTCACAACTTCTCGCCAGGTAATGTTTTGGTCAGCAACGATAAGCTGGTTAAGTACACCTTTAACTCTTCAAAGGCTTTTTGGCATTCTTCATTCCAGGAGAATGTGCTTGCCTTTCAGATAACTCTGAAGAATGGCAGGCTGTGCTCTCCCAGTCTTGAGATAAAATGGCTCATGGCTACTACCCTGCCAGCGAGTACTTGAACGTCATTACGGGTAGTTGGCGGCGCCATTTCTTGAATAGCTCTTGTCTTCTCGGGATTGACTTCGATTCCCTTCTCCGTTTCTAGGTATCCCCAGAACTTTACACTTCTGACTCCAAAAGCGCACTTCAAAGGATTAAGCTTCATTTGGTATTGTCGGAGTACCTCAAATGTCTCCACTAGGTCTCCCAAATGGCCCTGCGCCTTCCGGCTCTTCACCAGCATGTCGTCTACATAGACTTCGAGGTTTCTTCTATTTGCTTTCGGAAGATCTTGTCCATGAGTCCTTGATATGTGGCTCCAGTATTCTTCAGGCCAAAGAGCATCACCACATAACAGAAAGTCCCGAAGGCCATTATGAAGCTCACCCTCTTCTGATTTTCAGGGGTTAGGGGTATCTGGTGATACCCATGAGATGCATCCATCAGGCTCAAAAGTTCACACCCTGACATAGAATCCACCAACTGGTCGATTCTAGGGAGGAGGTAACAGTCTTAAGGGCAAGCTTTGTTAAGATCTCGGAAATCTATGCACATTCGCTATTTATCTCCTCCTTTGGGAACAAAGATAGCATTAGCTCCACTTCAGGAATTGGATTTCCTTGATGTGGCCAGCAGCCAACAACCTGTCCATCTCTTCTTTTACGATTTTGTCCTTCTCAGGTCCAAAGTGCCTTTTCTTCTGCTTTACGGGTTTGGAGGTGGAAAAGACATTGAGCTGGTGGACTGCTACAGCTGGATCAATACCCACCAAGTCCCCCAACGTCCATGCAAAAACATTTATGTAATCTCGGAGTAGCTGAGTTAGGTGGGAATCCATCTTAGGGTCGAGTTGAGATCCTATCTTGGCGATCTTGGAAGGATCTCCTGACACTAGTTCAACCGTGATCAAGTTTTTCGTCGGTTTGGCTTTAGGTTGCACTCCCGCCTCCTTGATTCCTCCTTTTATGGTCATGATTTATTTTTTTTGTAGTATAGACCCCTTTGGTAGGTCTACCTCCATATTTGATGAACTTTCTCCTGTTCGGATAGCTTTTACGTAGCATTTCCTCCCAGCTTGCTGATCTCCTTTTATCTCCCCTACGTCTTTGCCCATCGGGAATCTCATCTTCATGTGGTAAGTGGAAATAACTGCCTAAAAAGCATTTAGTGTGGGCCTCCCGAGGATAGCATTGTATGCTGACGGGGAATCTACTACCAAGAATGTTACCATTCTAGTCTTCCTTCGAGGTTTCTACTCCCAAGGATAGGGGCAATTGTATTTGCCCCAATGGTTGCACCACCTTTCCTACGAATCCGAAAAGAGCGGTTTCCACCTTCATCATCCTGATACTTCCCAGGTCCGTCTGCGTGAAGGCATCATGGAAAAGTACATCCACAGAACTGCCACAATTTATGAAAAATCGGCCCATATTGTAGTTAGCGATGGTGGCGGTAATCACTAAGGCATCATGATGAAGGCGATTGAGGAGTTGTTCATCTCCAGGCCTGAATTGTATCAGTGGCTCGATAATAACTGCACCTTTCTCCTCAGTTTCTCCTTCAGTTGTCTCTAGAATAGACAACTCCCGCAAGGTCCTAAGATGAGCTCATCGCGCTCTATGTGAATCTCCATTAGTGGGGCCTCCAGTTATCATATTTATAAATTTTTGCCTTTGGTTTGGCCTTCCTTCTTCATCTCTTCTCTCGATCGTGTCCTTTGGATCCTTTTTAGGATGCATTTCAACAACTGCCCTATACTGCGGTGCGGTAGAACCTCTCTCGAAGATTCTCGTGCTCTTTTCACAATCACAACATATAAGCTCTTGCAAGTGCCCGCATTCTATTAGTCTTTCTATTTCGCTTAATAGATGCCAACAGGTATTAGTATCATGCCCGTAATCTTTATGAAAATGGCAATACTTTTCGGATTTAGGGTGAGTTGGTCTATAAATCACGCTTCGTGGCCACCTCACCATCTTTTTGTTCTCCTTCACTATCGCCATAAGAGATTTTTCGGGAGTCACCTTAAGAGGTTTCCTAGTTGAATTCTGGTACTCCTCCATATACCTATTTGAATAAGTGGGCTTCTTGGTTTCCACCAGGGCCTTCTTTTCACCCCTAGCAGCAGAATTGCTGCTAGCTATCTTTATTTGGGTATCTTCCTCCAGATTCACATATTTCTCCGCTCTTTCTAACAAGTTGTCAAAATTGACAGCAGGCTTCTTGGCCAGGGACCTGAAGAAATCTCCATCCTTCAAACCTTGTGCGAAGGCATTAGCTAAGACTTCGGCATTCACTGAAGGTACCTCCAGAGCAGCAGTGTTGAATCTTCTTATATACCCTTTTAAGGGCTCATTGACTCCTTGGCGTATGTTGAATAAACTCAGGGAGGTCTATTGATACCTCTTGCTGCTTACAAACTTATGTAGGAACATCGCGCTAAACTCCTTAAATGAATGAATCGAATTCAGAGCTAGCTGATTGAACCACAGCTAGTCAGCTTTCGTCAAGGTGGTTAAGAATACTCGACACTTAACCCCATCTGTATACTGATGAAGTAAAGTGCTATTCTCAAACTTCGATAAGTGCTCCATGGGATTTGCCGATCTATCATATTCAGCAATATTGGGGACACAAAAATTGTTGGGAAACTCTTCGGCTAAGACTCGTGGCCCGAATGGTACACCTCGTGGAGGGGGTTGGAAACCTCTTCCTAGGCATTGCCTCATCTCTCTCATTTCTGCTCTTAGATCCTCGAATCCTTCTATCCCCTCTGGATGCCTTGAGTCATTACCTACAGGATTCATGGGTGTTTGTCTCCAAAGCATACTACCCATTTCACCAGGGTGCTGGTGAATCCATCTCTGTTGATTTCCATCTAAGGTCTCCCCATAAGGACGAGGGCCCATGCCATATGTTTGGTGAGGACGGAACGGTGGCTTATAAAACATCATTCCCCTTGAAGTTTGAACCGTAGGGATCGCCATAGGGACAGCTGGCAGGGGTGGCAATGAAATGCTCACTGGGATCTCCCTCATTGGTTGTGTATACCCTCCTTGCAAAATAGAGGCGGTTGCTGTAGCAAATTCTAGTCCCCATTGATCTGCGGGAGAGAGCTCACTACCTGCTGGCAGGACACCTGATGAGATAGCGCATGCTACTTGGTGAGCATGTTGTTCATCACCTCATTCCAATTGTTGGCCTCCTTCACCTATAGATAGTTGTCCATGCACTGGCGGGTTGAGACCTTCGTTCTCATTGGCCAGTGGTGGATGAATTGGCTCCTGTACATCCGGGTTTGTGACGGGATGAGCCCTTCCAAATTAGGAGGGGCCGTGTGTTCTCTTTCATGGTGGCGCATGTATGCACGTGCTATTCTCGGCGCAACCTCCTGTTGCGAGGGTAAGCTTCCTTGAGGTGGTGATTGAGTGAATCCCAATGCAACGGTAGTGTTTACCGGACCGATTAACACGAAAACCAAAGTAGGCGTGGGATCGCCTGTCAATGACTGCCCCAGTGCAACACCCTCCGGCGAGGCCTCTTCCTCCACCCCAGGCTTGATGGCTAGCTGTCCGTGCGAAGCGGCCGCCGGCGGATGCACGACAGCGCTCCTCCTTTCCGAACTTCTTAATCCTTGAACTCCTTCCATTTCAATGCAACAACTCACGTCTTAAACTCCTTTTCCACAGACGGCGCCACTTGATGTGGTTCGAATTTTCACACCAAGAAAATTGGAGAACCAAACAAGGTTTTTGATTGATTGTTGTAATTAATAGACTTAAACTCATGTTTCACACTCTCGATTCACACATATAAAAATATTCAAAAAATGTAGAGGAAAATGAGAAAGAATGGCTTTCTTTGTTGACTTTGAATATTCAATAACATAACCCCTAATTTTGGAGTAATACAACTTAATAAAATTTGACTTTCTCTACTAAAGCTTAAACTTACAAAAAATAAAGTAAAAACCATTTATATAGGCCTCATGGCCGATTTTACCAGGGTTGGGGAAGTCTTGGATTGCTTTCAACTTGTTCTCGGATATTGGGGGATACGATGAGCCATATTCCTATTTTTAGGATTTGGTAGTTTAGGATAAGATTTACCCAAATATCCTTTTATTTGAGCTTTCTCATAAGCATTTCCATGAACTTTCCTTTGGGCTTTCCTCTTAGCATTCTCACGATCATATCCTTGGGCTTTTCACGAGCTTTCCATTCACAAGCTTCTTTATTTATTTATTTTGACATGAGTCCACTCCATGTTAGCCCATTTAGGAGAAGTGAAAATTATGACCCATATCAAATGGTATGACTAAAATCTGCTGCGAAAAAGACAAAATAAATATTTTTTGAGAGTAAAGTAATAACTAAATCTCATAGTAATTTCATTAAAACAAAGTGCCAAATTTTAATGTAAATCATAATTGAAAACCACATGGATTTGTTTGGAGGGTTGAAATCATGATTCTATGATTGAAACCTGAAAAAGACTGCAGTCGTGCTGATAAACATTACCTAAATATTATCTTCATCAAGTAATTTTTTTTCCGAGAATTCAAACTAGAAAGGTCTTTATTGAAGATAAGATTGATAAGATATATTATTTCCTTGGATTGTATTTTTCAATTTCGTTATAAGCAAGTCTAATTGTAACATTGAATTGTAGGCCAAACTCTGCAATAATGCTATAATAAATGTGGACCCATTTTGAAACTTAATTTTAAATATAAAATATTTAAAAATAAAACAATTAAATATTATTCTAAATTTTGGGAAATTTCGAGTTTGAAAAAATATTTTGAGAAATTTCGGGTTTCGGTCAAAATTTCGTTGGATATTTTACAAAGTCATATACAATTATTTCAAATTTGGGGAAATTTCGGGTTTCAACAAAAGTATCGGGAAATTTTGAGAAATTTCGGAGATATTCTGCAAAATTAGATTGAAAGTGAAAAATCATTTCGAGACCCCCGAAAATCCGTAATTTTGGGATTTCGGAGGAAATTTAAAACCATGAGTATAAGTGATAGTCATTATCTTGGGCTATATATTACGGGTGATACTTGGTGGCTCTGGAAGTTGATACCTGGTAGCTACGGGAGTCCAACTTAAGGAGTCTGTCCACTACATAAAGTGTTAAAACATAATAAAATATATATTTTTTTATGGACCCCACACATCTTTTAACACTGTATGTGGTAGATATTTTCCGAAAGTTGGACTACAGGAAGCCACCAAGTATCACCCATTAAGGGTGATGCTTGGTGGTACTAGATGAATAACGCATCATAAATAATTGGGGTAATGACATTTTCCCATCCAAACTATTCGGGTTTTTGCACTTTTGTAAATAAACTTTTTTTTTTTGCACTTTTTTATCTGAGTTAAACGGGTTTTGCATTATTTTATCTAAACTTGTTTATTTTTTACACTTATATGAACTACACGAATTTTTACAAAATTTTATATTTTTAGCATTTTTCAGTCAAATTTTACTTCAGTTTTTAGCCTTATAAAGTTCGGATAAAAAAAATGCAAAAGAAAAAAGTTTGTTTACAAAAGTGCAAAAACCCGAATAGTTTGGATGGGAAAATGCCATTACCCCTAAATAATTCTAAAACAACACTTTTACGTCAACAAATTATTTTTATTAATTAATTAATGATTAACTCCTAAAAATAAATATCACAATTGGACCCCTGTATATGTTTTATGGAATTTGTCTAAAGAAATGACTTGAATATATATTTTGGTCTTTAAAGGTATCAAAGGGAGCTTAGATGATAGTGGGGAAAGGTGAAATACCAGCCTCAAAGAATGTATTGGCATTGGCCTAACATTAAAAAAGAAAAGAAAAAACTTGGACATATGCAAAAGACTAAAGAGATATTGGACTTAAGACTTGGAGCCAAATTTTCTTCACAGTTTCCGCGTTGGTATCACAAGTCAACCAAACACCACTCTCTCTAAACTTAAACAAATGTTGGATGCGCGATATGCCGAGGAATGATGATGTCATATATATATATATATATCCAAAAATTATAAAGTAAAATAAAACCCACTTGTCAATACTTACAATACTATGAAGAATATATGTTGGGAAATTAAATATTAATTATTGGAGTACCAACATTGTATTAAGAAGTAAAAATTGTTAAATTACATCACCTACAACAATTGTCAAGAGGATAAGTACTGACTTTAAAATTCTCATTATCAACATGTATTAAGTGGTAATACATAGCTTTTTTGCCACAATAATGAGTTCGCAAACTCAATGATTAGACAAATTGTGTTCAATTTGATCATTTTTGATGATTTTTAATACACATATAGTGACTATTCAATGATAATGCAGATTGTCATTATATTTTATGTCATCGACTTGTCGCTCTACACATGTCTAGTGAGTCAGTAACAATTCTATTCTTTGATCACAAATTTTCGATATTGACAATTTATACAAAATTTTGGCGAAACCAAAATTCTTATGCAATTTAGGTGGGTGTTGCTCAAAGCTCGTCGCGCCTACTATAAACCAATACGAATTATGCCTCCCACATCTTCAATAATTCATGTGGTATGCCCTATATGAACTAACCAAATAAACCTTTTTGAAATCATTAAAACCTCTTGGGTCTCATAAATATTTTTCGGAAACAATGCTACATTGCTACCCCAATTTTAATTTCATGTACACAAGTTAGGTAACATTATTTATTGGGATAATGGTAGACACCTTCCTCGGTTATAGGGTGATGTGCACTTTGCCCCTAACTTATTGAAATGTGCACTTTGCCCCCTCACTTATCATAAAATGTGCACTTCACCTCCTCGGACAGCTCGAGCAGGGGCAAACTGCTACAAAACACATAAGTGAGGGGGCAAAATGCTACAAAAACACATAAGTCAGGGGGCAAAGTGCTACAAAGACACATAATACAGGGGGTAAAAGTTTAATTTTTATGATAAGTGTGATGTCCGAATCTGCCCGAACTGCCCGAGGGGGTGAAATGCACATTTTATAATAAGTGAAGGGACAAAGTGCACATTTTATAATAAATGAAGGGGCAAAGTGCACATTTCAATATATTAGGGGACAAAATGCATATCACCCATAATTAAGGGGATGTCTGCTATTATCCCTTATTTATTAGGTTCAAGGAAGAAGAGGAAATTAAAGTCCAGACAAAAAGACTGCGTTGAGTTAGTGGGTATTGAAAGAAACCACAAAAGGACAAAAAACCATTGGCATACGGTTATTATTAGTTTTGAAAAGTACCATGCAATGCATTAAAATAGCAGACTTTCTCTAGAGATAGTCCCTTTGTTCCCATTGATTCATTCTATTTAGCGCTAAATTTTATGTGTTATATCGAAAATACAAAAAAAAAAAATTTGTTTTAATGAAATAAACTAAATATTTCTTGTGTTATTAAAAAGTTGAGTAAAATCTTTAATTTTTATATTGTTTATGGGATGATGATATTTTCAGTCCCTGAAATAGATTTTTTGTATCAAAGTAGTCATTTAAGTGAAAAATTAATATTATCGTCCCTAATTTCAAATTTTGTTCCACTTAAATCTCTAATGTATTATTTTTGGTTTCACTTAAGTCGTTTTTGGATATTTGTACCCTTATGTATTAATATATATTTTGAAGCAATTTAAGGGTAAAAATATCAAAAAAAAAAAAAAACTTAAGTGAAACAAAATTTAAACATTAGAGACAATAATATTAATTTTTTTCACTTGAGTGACTGCGTGACACAAATAGTCTACTTCATCAACTAAAAATTTCATTATCCCATTATTGTATAAGGGTTAGGATTTTATGCTGCACTTGTGCTTTGTCAATTTATTCGTAAATAATCTAATCTCATAGTGGTGTGAATATTCTCTGTGTTTTTAGTTTGTAATTAATTTTCTTACCATTATTATACACCAATTAAGAGATCCGGACATGGAGTTCAAAATAGTACAAAACTATTAGCCAACACCTTAATGATTTACTACAATTGTTTAGGTCCCCACTCCCCAAAGAAAATGCATACTCTTATTAGCTCGAGTTTTCACATTAAAACCATTCTTGGGAGATCTTCAATTTTCATTTTTTATTTAATTTTTTGGGTTAAAAAAAAGGCCAGAATATTTAACAGGAGCGGCCAAAGTAGCAATTCTAATCGGGGTCGCTATGGGCCCTCTAGTGCAGGAACATCTTCAATATATGTGTATATATATATATATATATATATATAGGAAAAATTATATTGAGTACCCCTGAGGTATTGCTTAATTACAGTTTACATCCCCTAGTTTAAAATATTACATCTAACATCCTATAGTTTAATATATTGATGTAAGGTTGGATGAAATAGGTAAAATGACATCTATGCCCTTACAAAATGTTAAAGAATAACATAAAAAATGGAAAAAGGAATTAAATTGTGAAAGACTATCTTACCCCTTTACACCTATCAAATTTGCACAAAATGCCTAAACCCACCCTTAAATACATATTATACACACACACTTACACACAATGGCGGATCTAGAATTTTTGGTCAGTGGGGGCACCAGGAATTTTATCGAGGGGTGAGATTATTATGATATAGCTATACAATTTGTTAAGGGGGGTGCGGAGCCCCCCGCGGTACGTTACGCTATATTTATGGGGGAAAATATAATAAGAAATTAGGTTCAATTACAACTTTTGACATAATCTATACTCTTATACCTCTTTTGTTATAGCCAGGATTTTGGGTTTTTTTTTGGGGGGGGGGGGCGAACTCAAAGTAAATGGAGAAAACGTGATATTTTTCGATCTTGAGGGGGGCAAAATTCAAATATAAAAAATTTTGTTAGGTAAAAAATTGATTTTTCAAAATTGAGGGGGGCATCTAATAATTTGAGTGGGGGCATTAATGTAATTTAGAAATTAAAATTAAAAAATATGTATATATTTTAAAAAAGAAAATAAATTTTAGTGGGGACACTCCCCCCCCCCCCCCCTAGTTACACTTAGATCCACCCCTGCATACACATACAAAAAACCAGTAAACTCCTAATTAAGGCTTAACAATCGGAAATTGAAAACTGAAATTGACAAAGAGAAATTGAAACTTTTCGATCGGAACTTGAAATTAAGGTGGCGGTTGGCGGTTTGCGACGGGGAGGAGACGGTGATGGGAGGTAGAGGGCTATGGAGGAGATTGGTGTCGGACTCCGATGCGGAGATGGGCGACGGTGGTCTGTGGCCTTGGGAGGTGGTGTTGTTCGGCGGCCGGAGGTGGTGTTGTTCGGCGGGTGGTGGTGTCGGCCATGGCTGTGAAGGAATTGAGGAAGAAGACACTGTTTTCTTCCACTTTTTCCATTTTTTTTTTGGTTTAAACATTTAATTAATTAATTTATATCTACAAAATTAGAATAATTCCTAATTTATTTGAAATTCTGAAAAAATATCAAAAATAAGTGAAATAAAGGATTAAATATTTATTTCTATATTATATGTATATTTCTGAATTATTTATATATAGATATTCAAATAATTAAAATATTTTCAAATAATATTAAAATTATAACTCAAATATTGAAACATTACATATAACATCTATATTTTTACAAAATATTACAAATAACACCAAAAGGGTATAATTGTCTAAAAAATTAGGGTTTTCAGGTTCAAAAAAAAATTCCCGCCAAAATAAGAGGTATTTTCGGAAGTTCACAAAAATTTTAACGACGCCGTACTAAAAATCTAACGGAAGGTGCCTATTGTTGGACGGAAGAAAATTACAGGATGTTCGATGTAATATTTTGAACTAGGGGATGTAAATCGTAATTAGACAATACCTCAGGGGTACCCAGTGTAATTTTCCCTATATATATGTGTGTGTGTGTGTAGAGATAATTACACTTGGCACCCTAAGGTTTTCTAAAATTACAAAAAACATCCTTTAGTTTAATAATTTACATTTAACATCCAAACGTTTCATTCCGTCCAACAATTAGCACCTTCCGTTAGGGTTTCAGTAGGGCGCCGTTAAAATTTTTGGTGACATTCTGAAAATAGCTCTGACTTTTATTTTAAACCTAGAAACCCAACTTTTTTAGACAGTTATACCGTTTTGGTATTATCTGTAACGTTTTGTAAAAGTATAGGTGTTATACGTAATGTTGTGTTTAAAAAGTATACAAATAATTATTTATAATAAAAAGTTATTCTTAAGAAAATAAAATAAATTAAAAATTATTAAAATTATATAAAAAAATTATTTGTAAAATATCATTTTAATTTTTCATTTAAATTTATATATAAGAGTATATATAATAGTTTCTATCATTTAAAAATTTTATATTTTAAATTAATTATGAAATTTATAAATAAATTTAATAATTATATTTTAATAAACTTAATTTCTAAACTAAATTACTTAAATAATATATTGCTTCACAATTTTATTTTTGTTAAAAAAGGGAGGTGTTGGTAACAGTGTCATCTTCTCCAAGCCCACCCCCATCCCCACCGCCATGCCCACCCCACCCTCAAGCAAAGCTACGCACAACAATATAGACACTCACGCACACACACAATTACACGCACAAACAGTCACAACACACACTCGCACACAAAACACACACAATCACACACACGCGGACAATTTTATGCCCATTTTTTGACAAATTTTCTCCCCAATTTATGGTTCATGCCCAATTTTTAAGATAAAACACACACACACACACATATATATATATATATGTACATATAGACTTTTTTTTTTTTTTGGTTGCCTACCACAGTATCCCGGGCATTGCCAGACTAATATGTTGGTCAACCTGGGTCGCACACCTGACCTGGTGGGTGAGTTAAACATATATATATATAGCTACTTTTTTGTTTTAGTTTAATTTTTTATTTTAAAATTGGTATTAGAGGTAAGTTTAGAAATGTAAAGGGGGAATATGGTAATTCTGAATTTTTTTCATTTTTTTAAAACTATTTCGTAAGGGCATTTACGTCTTTTGACACTTTCTGTCTAGTCTTACATCAATACATGAAATATTGGAATGTTCGATGTAATTTATTAGATTAGAGGATATTTTCTGTAATTTAAAAAAACCTTAAGATGGTTAGTGTGCAGGGACGGAGCCAGGAAATATAGTGAGGGGGGGGCGAGATTTTTGTGAGTTTCATTTACTCGGTTGTGACGGTAGTGAAGGATAATATGGGGGGTGCGGGGGGCTTGCCCCTGCGGTACGGTACGCTATATGTATGCAAAAAAATTGAAGATTAGGTTTAGTAAGAACACTTTTGGAGGGGAAAGTTAAAGGAAAAAAGTTTAAAGTTATAACTTCTAACTCAAATTTATTGGACTGTTGTGAATGATGGATATATACAAAAGTGAAACTACAATTTAGCTTGATAGTTAGATATATTGGCCGTATATAGTTGTCGTCCATTTGAGTTTAAAAGTGGGCTAACTACTTTACAAATTACCATATATATAGTTTATTCTTTAGTTTATTAGATATGTAAATTAAGTTTGCATTTTTTAAGGGGGGGCAAAATCAAATTTTTCAAATTTTTTACATGTGCAAATTAGATAAAATAAAAATTGTTCTTATTTATTATAGAATGCAATAGTGTGATTAGTAATTTATCATTTCTAGAGCTAGCCTGGAAAGCTCCATTTGTTCTTATTTACTAATCAATAATAGTATTATAATATCATAGAAAAATAACTTCAATTTCACTACTACTCGTTTATATGATGTTTGGTTAAATCAATTGATAGAAAGGTTATTTTGTCATTTTTGAGGGGGGTAAAATTACAAATGGTAATGTTATAGGTAAAAGTGAAAGTTAAAATTTTGAGGGGGGGCGAAATGACAAAATTTCAAAATTTCATAGGCAAAAGTAGAAAATTTAAAAATTTGAGGGGGGGGCGGTGGCACCCACCCGCCCCCCCCCCCCCCCCCTCCCTCCCTCCGTCCCTACTAGTGTGTGTGTATATATATCTATATATATCATATTCTGTGCGTAAGAAAAAGATAGAGATCATAGAGGACTGCAAGACCAGCGTCACAACTTTTATTGGCGTGCCCAAGTTTTTAATGCTGAGGAATGCAAGAATTGAGGCATATATTGTACTCTACCACAAGGATGGTCCGTCAACATACTTCAATCAAGATGCCCAGCATACTGATGAAATCTCTATACAATAAAGGGAGTTATTCGATGAGCTAATTAATAATGCAACTGAGTTCGAACTTGTTACATTCTTGTTGAAAGTATAAGGGAAAACAAGCTAGATTACCACTTTGGAGGGGACATATCAACAATTTTAATTAATTATGTTGAGATTACTCAATTAAATTATCTTAGAAATATTCTTCGGTTACAAAGTCAATGAGTCAGTTCAATGTAACATTAATTAGAGTAAAAAAGTTGAAATCTACTATAATTGTAATGCTTTTTCTTGTCCTAGAATGTATTATAATTGTAATATACTAGTGGACATCTAATTTAATGTAGACTTTAACAATGTAGAGTCGCAGTTTACTCCTATAAATATATTATTTTGTTTTTGATCAAATTTAGTTTGCATTTAGGTATAGTGTATCTTTTTTTATAAAATACACAATGAATCACGCGTTTAGATAGCGAATAATCCTATTTTTAAATACAGATTTGCTGTTGAAAGTTTTCATGCAAAAGGGTTCTTGATATTTTTTTTAATATATATATATATGTATATATTTGAATTTTGACTTTGAGATTTCATAATGATGATTTTGTTACGTAGTTAACCAACAAAAAGTTTGAGTAAAGTGAAAGTGCAAGAATTCAGTTATGTTTTATGCTCTCTGATTTATCTAACTGGTGTACGAATGGTATATAGTTTGCCGACATTCATCCTACACCTTTTTTTTTTCCTGGTCTGAATAATTGGCTGCACATAACTAAATTATATAGGGAAAATTACATCCAGATCCCCTAACTTATTATGTAGTTACCAAAACCTCCCTTCAATTGTTGAAAATTACCAATACACCTCCTCAAAAAGTCTATTTGTAAGGTTTATAGGGGTAAAATTGTAAAATTATTTTAGATAAATAGGTGTAATTGTAAGAAATCCTTAATATAAGGGAGTATATAGGTAATTTCATATAAATTAGGGGTGGTTGGTAATTATTATATATAAGTGAGGGGGTCTGTATGTAATATTCCCAATTATATATATAGCAACTGCAATAATATTTGCTTCATGATTGTCACTCATTTTGAAGTATACGGTCCATCTTATAATGCATGTTTTTTTTTTTTTTTTCCATGTGATTGGTTTGATATTAGCTGAATTTAACTCAAACTGAAATTTCCCCGACAAAACACAATATATTGTGAATCCACACGTATGTTAGACTTTCATTATGACATAAATTGTGGATAGGATTAAGGGATATGAACCCACAACTTTATCGCCACCGTTTGTAACATGTCTGAGAGACAAGAAATCAACTAAAATCACACCACCATTCAAAAGTCATGTTTATAAATCTCCTATGTGTATGTATTAATTAGTTAATTGATTAATTTATGAAAAGAACAATAAAGAAATTGAGGTTTGATCTTAAGACCAATGGACCCAGAATGAGATGTAACTTTTTCTTAATTGAAGGTTTGACTTAATTCGTGGAAAATAAATAAATCCAATCAACCACAATATATAATAGATTATATTTGGCCAAATTTTGTAACTTTCTGAAAGAAAAATCCAAAGTTTAGGCATACCTGATATTTTGTAATATATATATATATATATATATATATATATATATATATAAAGGGTATGGATCAAATACATCTCTATACTTTAGGTAAGATATAAGACCCAATCTAGACCATTTAAACCATTTGATCCCAAAGTCCATAATTAAAGCCATTATTTCGGTTTTAATCTTTAATTTAATGATGATAGGGGCATTTTAGTCAATAGGTCTAACAAGCCCATGCAAATATCATGCTGGATCAAAATCAAATCTCACTTATTGAGCGCATAACAGATTCTATTTCTCCAATTGATTTTTTCTTTCCAATTAAAATTCGATCAATTCACAGAACGCATTAATATATTTCACAGAATGTAAAATATTTACATTATTCATCATCAAATTCAATTAATCATCAAGCTCTATTCATCAGCATCGTCAAACTCAATCTGATGGATGCAAGTAGAACGGCGATTTGATATCTAATGCAATACTTTGTGATTTCTCAACTTGCTGTGTATTTACAGTAGATGCCAAACCCTCTTGACTTGCAGAATCATTGGCCATGGCTGAAAGGAAAGAAAAAGAAAAAGAAAGTGGAAGCTGTGGTAGAAATCATTGACCATGTCATATTCATAGTGTTGGTCGACATTACATACATACATATATACAGAATAGAAGAAGACAGGGAGAGAAGAAAGGAAGAAGGGGAAGAAAACATCACAATTAGTGATTTTAAACCATTATACAGTAGCTTACAACACATTATACAGTAGCTTATAAACCATTATACAGTAACTACAACGGTGATATACAGTGTGTGATTAGTCACATACAATTAGTGATTTCAAACCATTATACAGTATCTTATAAGTCATTATATAATATGTTAGAACACATTATACAATATGTTATAACATATTTATACAGTATGTAATTTAAGTAATTAGAAATTCTTCAGATAATTAACTGAATTGAACACCAACAAATTCAAAGCCGCAGACGTAAGGGGGGTGATGGAAACTCGTAGCAAAACCTCTCATCCAAGTAAATTAAGTAACTTCCAGGTACACTGCGTGCTCGGATACATATCAGCTTTGACATTATTAATTTGCTCATATATATCTCTATTTATACACTCTGTCATGTGCCACGCCACAGGAACACACAAATCCCATCCCATGCATGCCATAGAGTTTCTATAAATAAATGTCAATCTCCAGCATATTAGTTTCTCAATTCGATATATATATATATATAATATATACACTATATAGCATATTAAAAACATTTAATCATACAGTATGTTATAACACATTATACAGTATCTTATAACCCATTATACAGTATATGATAACACATTATACAGTGTGTGTTTATACATCATGCACACACTGTATGATGCCGAGGCTCTTCATTCTCTCGGTGTTTTCTTTGATTCTTTGTGCTCGAGACTCCTCATACTCTCCATTGCCTATTATTGCTTTTTCTTCTTCTTGTTTGTTCTTGTCAGAGTTTTTGGGTCTTCCTCTGCTACTGGTGCTCACCATTGCTGCTCTCTCTCTCTCTTTTTGTGTAATGCTCAAATATTTGATTTTTCAAATTTGTTTGCAAGGTAAAGAGAGAGAGAGAGAGAGAAACTAAGAAAAAGGATGATGAATAACGTAAATAAGGGAGATTTTAGGAGACATTTTGTCCCCCTTTTTGCTTCCTTTTTGACTATTATACCCTTATTTAATTGGAATCAATTTTTCAGCTTTTTTTTTGCTTCTTTTTTGGACTGTTGGATTTAATGGGTCCAATAGTGTAGATTGAGTCTTATATCTTATCTAACATAGAGTGTGTATTCGATCTTGACTCTCTCTCTCTCTCTCTCTATATATATATATATATATATATGTTATATAACACAGTTTTTTAACACCAATTTTTCATCACCCCTTTATTTAGAAAGTATGATTTATTTAATTCATTAAAATCAATTAATTAGAAGTGATTCTTATCAAGACTAGAGGAAGTGAAAAATCAACATTATATAGCATATATATATATTGTTCACGGAGTCGTGCATGGAATTCAATTTTTTGTAATTACAACCATATGCATACCGTATTTTATATATTTGCACTAAATAAATATTTATAATTGTCTTGGTATTTCTCAACTTTTCTTTACTAACGGATATTTATCAACTCAAATTTTTACTAGAATTTTAACGATGTGTCAATCCTTGTCTATTTGTATGATCACAAAATTAAATTTTAATCTTCGCATCAAAATAACTTTTTTCGAGGATATTTTTTCCTTAAAATCAATTAAATGTTGCCTCAGAAAACACATAAAGCTGATTTTTCAATTCAAGTTCTCACCTGATCACTTTTAGCGTCAGTTTACATAATAAAGTGTAGTTGCATTGCGCAAGAGATGATAAATGACATATATAACCTTACAAGTTTATAATGATTGGCACACAAACGAATACTTGTGAACCCCAAGGCCCGCATGCCCATTGGGCGATGCGTTCCTCCGAACCGATTGAGAGTAACCTGTAAATGACCATTTAAACCACGGCCCAAAATGGATATTTATTGTTACACTTCAGTTCTTGATTAATCCGTTGTAAATCAACTATTTTTCGCTCTCTTTCCCCCACATACAAAATGGGTTTTAAGGGCTACCCCATCACCTCTCTTCAAAATGTGACGTTCTCATTGCGGCATGACACTGTTCAGGACCCATCATCAGGCTTCGAGACTCTAGCGGCGGCTCCTACGGCCTCAAGAGGTGGCTCCCACGCGCATAGTATTTTGCATCGCATTCTAAATAGGCGGCTCTCGTGTAATACTTTTTCTCGTGTAGCACTTAGCTCCCGATATTCCGACTAGCGAGCGGCTCTGATACAATTTGTCAAGCCCCGAGCCCAAGCTTGTTGAACACAATGTGTGCCTCCAAACCCACTGAACGTAACTTGTAGTTGAATATTTAAACCAAGACCCAAAATAAATAGTCATTTTACACTTGAATACTTGGGCAATCGTTTATAAATCTTCCATTTCCCCGTCTTTTCTCCCATGTGGGATGTGTTCAGGGGCTTCACAATACTTGACAAAAATTTCACATTAATATTGATTTTGGAATAAAGTGTTACACATATAAATTTTTAAAGAGGTACAATTTTTTTTAGGGGGTTTAATGCTAAACAGTGAATTATAAAGGAAGTAATTCGTATTTTGCCCTCTTCTTTATTTTTGCTCTCCCACCAACCGTAGATGAAAAATTGGGATAACTACAAATATAGTGCTAATGACCGAAGCTACTCTAGTCATGTCATAAACTCATGAGTCATGACTAACGACTTGAAAAGCATGTCTAAAATCTATTATCTCGTCTCACTAGCTTAAAATAGTCTAGTCGATCTACTTCATTTTAATATTTTTATTTAGTATTTTTTTTTATGTATGTCGTGTATAGAAATGTTTTCTTAAGTATATATATTTTATTTTTTTTGGTTGCCTACCACAGTATCCCGGACATTGCGGGACTAATCTATTGGTCGACCCGAGTCGCACACCTGGCCTGGTGGGTGAGTCTCCCAACGGGGGTAACTGCGTACACAAGGAATCGAACCCGAGACCTTGCTTAAGCGGAATCGAGCTGCTTACCACTCGGACCAACCCCCGTTGGTTCTTAAGTATATATATTATCTGCATTTTGTCTACGTAACTTGTGTATAAAATAAATTATTAGATGAAACAATATTTTAGAATGAAAATATTTGATGTAATTATGGTCACTTCAATATGCTGGTCAAGTGCAAGTTTGAAAAGGTGCCTGGAAAATCGGGATTATGTTTGGAGTTATTTTCATTTTTGGGGGAAAATAGTTTTAAAGAAATATATTAGTGGGATTTGTACCTGGAAATGTATGGAGAATATGAATAAGGGTGATTTTTAGTGACTTCCCGGATGATCTAAAATGAGTATATTAAATTAGTTAATGTGATGATTCTTGGAACTGAGATGTGTTTGATTTCATTTCTTTATATACATTTACTTGTGCATATGTCTTTTCATGTGGAATTTTTCATGTGTTTGTTGCATGTCTTTTCATGTAAAATATTGACAAATTAATTAACAATGTCGTCACATCAAGATATGATATTTTTATATAAGTTTATTTAGGTAAATAGTTAGGTAATAACTGATAGATAATAAGATATAAATATTTATATGTTTAGGTAATAATTAGGATATCAATGAAAACATCATTTCTTCAAAAACTCGTGCATCTTATTTTGAGTCAAAACAAAAAACGCGTATTCAATCAAAATGGAAATGTCTTTGGAAAAGAAAACCAAACATAAGATAAAATCCTCTTGAAATGATAGCATTAGGTAACCCAAAAGATTCCACACAAGAATTCTAAGCACTACGTGACCCTTCAATAGTCTTGAATATATGATGCATATTATTCTTATTTTGCCTTCTTTTCCTTTGGAAAATTAGGAAAAATTCACATGGAAAAGTACATATACTTTGAATTTGTCTAATTTATAAATCTACTCCATATATAAATTTCAACATATCTTTATCTCTTTAGCACATTCCTTGACTGAAAGACAAGGGAGAAAAGACTTAATACAATAAACTTGGTAAAAAAAAATTAAAGTATATATCTCATTTGAAATATATATCGTTCTGCTTCATGATCACGTCCAGAGGGGTTCCCATGCCACACCCAAAATGCTTTCGTCGAACAAAAAAGCCGAATTATTCTCATGATATGGCATTGGTTGTTGTTCATGATGATCATGATCTTGTGTAGTCATATTTTTGCAAATTAATTCAAATAAGTTGGCATTTTGGCATTGCATATTCAATATTTCAGCCTGTGCCTTGGCTAGTTCAGCTTGGAGCTCACTGATTTGGTTCTGCAGCTGGCAGATCGCGCCGGCACAGCCGTAAACTGGATCCCTCAGCCTTGCATTCGCTTCATAAACCATGCTGTTTACAGCATCTGCTCTTTGCTCCTCAGGCAGTTCCTGAAATAATATATATTTATTGGATTATGATTATTATTATTAATAATAATAATAATATTATGAAATACAAGCTCCATGATCTAGATAATTAATACTTTGCAGACTTTGCATGAGCAAGTTTACCCAAGTTTACAAGTTAATTATAAGGGTAACTATTGACAGTTATTGAATTAATTGAATAATAACAAATACATATGTTCTTCTCTTCTTTAGGTGTCTCTTTCTAAAGTGAGGATAGTTGAAATTAGGGAAATTGTAGAAAATTTATGTCATTTTAATTAGGTGCCTACTCCCACTGACCTTAACGCACGTCTCTTTCAGTTTTGAAGGATGGTTTATATATGTAGTGTTTTCTTACAAGTAGTATGTATTATAAATAAAGCTCAAAATGCATATATATAAAAACAAGAAATTCTTATTCAAATTGAATTTAGTCTAATCAATCAATCGCTTGATGCAGCATTAAAATAATTGTCACACTTACTTATCCGTAAAAATTTATATCGTAAATGTAATTCACTCACAATTAAGTAGCTTATGTTCATTCAAATTTGACACGAGTTAATACTAAATCCCTAATACTAGCTAGAATTTTATGAAAAAAGTTAAGAAAATTGAGGTCAAGGAAAATATATTGAAAACTCATCAATTACCCAACCTCCCTTTACTATTACTATATATATATATATATATATATATATATATTTGTTTGTGGAATGAAAGATTTCCCACTTCTTTAGATACGTTATAAAGTTAACTTTTCTCGTTATGTTTACTTCTTATTCCCTCTTTAACTTTTTTAACTCCTTCCAGCACACAAAATCCATTTTCACACCACTTTTTAAATTTTTAAATTAACTTTTAATTTCTTAACTAATAATATCACATACATACATACATTATTGATATGAAGAAATTAAACATGAAAATTTGATATATAATAATTAATCACCTGCAATAACTTGATGATATTACTTGCTCCAAAAACCCGATGAGCAATGGTAAATTTGAGTGGGTCCGTGGGCGGAAAGTAAGGCGCCAAGACGCATTTCTCGACGCAGCGGCGCCGGAGAATCTTGCACGCAGCACATGGGCTGAGAACCACCGGAGTCGGCAGCGGCGGAGGAGGAGGAGAGGAGGGGGATGAAGCTGATGACGTCGGAGAAAGGGAGGAGGGAGAAGTTTCCGCCATGGCGACGGCGGCGGCAATGGCGGTGGTGGTTTCGGTGTATTCCATTTTGATTTTTGAAGGGTTGGAGAGTGTTTAGTGGGTTGATTTTGTTTGCTGTGCTTACTATATGGGGCGTACGCGCTGGTATTTATAGAGGAAGGAAAAAACCTTGCCACGTGGAGATTTTTTTTTAAATGTGATTTATATTTTGGACAAACACAACTAATCATGTTTTTGGTCGAGATCTAATTTGGCCAAAATACAAAACTCACCTATGAGCGAGCAAGTGTAATCGTATTTATCTCGTTATTGGTAAAATATTTTTGGAGTATACAAAAATATTTTCTTACCATGATCAACTATAAACAGTGATAACTTCTATATAAATTTTGTTACCATTAAACATGTAAATATTTTTATGACAAAATAAAATTCTTATCATTGAAAATTTACATATAGTGATAACTTTGAATCTACTTGATATTTTTTCACTGCCATTTTAGTTTGTTTGTAGTGCTCGAATTATAAATAATTAGAGTGAAGAAATTCTTGTTGGGATTGGTTTAGACCGAACGTAACTTTGCACGTAACAAATGTGATATACTTAAACTATTCAAAAAGTATGCATTAATGATATGATAAATTACTTGTAAATAATTTGGATTCGACAAGATCCTGCGAGCACTATAATTTCGTTTTACATGTCAAGGTTCTAGTACTAATTTGGAGTGTGTACTGATGACTTATGAGTCAATCATACTCGGCAAAAGTGTGGAAAAGTGAAATCTTTTCATGTTATTCATGTCAAGCTAGCGTCATCAATCACTTGTATGACGTTATTAAGTATGACATTCAAATTTTAGTTCCAAATCAATTTTTTGAATTTAAGTATTATTTACTTACATTGTAACCAATCAATGATATATGTAATTCACACACTTTATAAATTAAATTAGGCTCGATCATGTTGAGTTATACTAAGATTTTTGCGGCCCGAGACCTGCTCCATCAAAAATTTCTTGACTCGACGAGTTGAACCAATAGACTCGCTGTAAGATGTTTAAGCATCCTTTTCTGAAAAAAATATGATCACAACTATCTAAGTGTTAAAAAAATATTACTAATCAAAAATAAATTAATTATAAATTTTTATTTATTAATAAGTATAGTTTTAAGCATGTTTTTAACTTTTTATTTTATTTTAAAACTATAAATTATTTATTTTTATTTTTATTTGATTTATAAGTATATTTTGTTAAATTTTTATACATGAATACATGCAAACTTAACCCCCTCTACTTTGCAAACATCTATTAATGTTCGTTAAAGTTCCATCCAGACGCCGTTAACCAAATTTCATGATCTGGCAAAAGTACCCTTATTTGGCAGCAAAACTTTTCTATTGTAGTCGACCATAATTTTAGGATGATTATACCCTCAGGTGTGTGAAAGTTATTAACGATTATATATGGCTTAAAAATTACATTTATTGCGAATGAGTGGTGTAATTGTTATAAAATGTTGTTAAAAAAAAGGACCGTTTATAGCCGTTTATACCAATCCCCTATATATATATTTATACATGTTTTTATTATTTTATCACATCATTTACAATAGCGTCATCCTCTAACACATCATATATTAATGCATGTGGGTTGAAATATTGAAAAGAGTAATACAAGAAGAGAGGATGTGCGAAGGAAACTACAATCTTCGTTTCCGAATCACTGTTCAATCCGAAAAACATTACTATATGGTCCCCGAAGCACAATTTTTCACATTGGTGATTTTTAAATTCAACATGAGGGAATGACATCCCAACGTACTACATCCATGCAACATGCATGGGGATGTTGAGGCTACTAGTAGTTTCGTAAGGGAAATTAGAGTAGGAGGTGGCAAAGACGGTAAATTAGTGAACAAATTTGTAATCTCAAGCCCATGACTATTTGCTTTGTTCATATTATGCCAAATTAAATGAGACTATGTTGGCTAAATAAGTTGAAGACTTCCTTGCTTGTTTAATTAGTCTATGTAATAAGTAGTCAGCATGCTCAATTTATGTTGTTGATGTGTATTATATATATATAGCATGAATTCAACATCGCATAGTACAAAAGGTTGCAACTACTTGATAATGCATTCAAATTCCAACTACTTGATAATACATTCAAAAGCATAATTCATCAAATAAAGTTGATAACAAAAATATTTACAAATTAATGGGAGTCTCCATTTTCCCAAAAGATGCGAGACTTTCAGGGTATGTAGCGATTTAGACTCTCATTGTTCCTTAGATCATGAAGTGACACTCTTTTGTAGTGGTAGAGTGGAAATGATCGTTCAAAATGTGGGTTTATTTGTGGTATTATTTAGGGATTTAGAAACCTGAGGTTGAGATATTGTATGGTAGGAGGGAAAGGATGGCGAATGATGTTGTTTACCGACTTTGCAACCTGTCAAAACTTCACAGGGAGTGAGTGAGAGATGATCGAGTCCTTCAAGAGTTTCTTGCATATAATTTAAGCAGGAATGAATGAAGAAGCAGATAGATGTTTTATTTTGTATAGAGTTACAAAGGTGTATTGTGGTAATTTTTTACGCAAGGTTTTTTAGACTAGATATGTATAACAAATACGCTCTTTTATCACATTAAAGATAACTGCTAAGCCCCTATATAATCGAGTAATAATTTTTTCATGTCTAAGGGTATAATCATTCTCATAATATGGTAACTACGGTAACAAATATTTTGAGTTTATTCAGGTTTTTTTTTTAAATATGAGGCATTTTCGACGTTTCAACTATTCCATTAGTGAAATTCCACCGTGAAAGGTTTTGCAAACTAAAGGGGGCCGAGTGAGAGTAATTAAAAAAAGTTGGGGTGGGGAAATCTATAATTAAACCATTTGGGGGGGGGGGGGGGAGTATATGTAATTATCCCAAAAATATATTACACAAATACATACAAAATTATATTTATGATGTTAAACGGGATGTATTCGGGTCAAAATTCCAAAATTCAAGACCAACCCGAGCCGAGACCCCTTTATCTTCTCGCCTCAAAGAAAGAGAGTTGGTGTGAGTAGTGTCTTCCCTGAATCTATTGCCATCTCTAAATACCAATTTGAGTGTAAGTGTTCACGCAATTCTGGCGCGACGGATTTAGGTGACTTTTTAAATTAAGATACTATTTTGCGGTCAAATTGAATTGATAATTGAATATTTGCAATACAATGTAATTTTGAATTACAATTGTCTCAAATAATTAAAACATACGGCATAAGAGAAATTTTCAAAATTACGTACACCAGTTTAATTACACCTATCAATTTGTTTCACTGAATCTACAAGTCTCTCTCACAAATTATCATTAACTAGCATAAAAGTTGCAATTAATTTATGGTTATCAAATAAGAAATGATTTGTTTGATTGACTAATTAGTGACATTTTCTAGATTGTTTGAACAATATCGTCAAATTAAATATCAAAAGGTACAAAAATCAGGCAAAATTGGGCAGCGAAAAGGTGGACCATCTAATGTCAATGCCCGTAAAAAAAATGTTACATATTTCCTGGCCCATTGCAACGACCTTTGGTCATATTTTCTTTTTCTTTTTTTAATAATACAATAATGTTACTATCCCCCTAATTTCTTTTATACTTTTTTTAAATGTAAGTCTCAGTCACTCCTTTATTTATTAAGCACTTGGGAGAAAATTACTACCAATGATTAGATGTTTTTTTATCTGGTTCATTAACTCCATTAATTAAATGCGAGGAGAAATATGACGTGGACGAGTGTGACAAACTTCTTGTCATGAAATCACCTTTCACACCTGAGAACGTAGTTGACATGGTTGCCTAATTACACCATTATCATAATTATTTATAACTAACTGCTTTGGCATTTCCATACATTGAGAAATATTCAGTTCTTTTGCACGAAATTATGTTTTCTAAATTATTACAATATATTTTTAGAATTTATGATAAGTGGACAAAAAAATCATTTAAAAATAAAGAATAAATGATTGAAAAGAAAAAACAAATAGGATTGAGAGAGACGAGGGCAAGGGCGGGGAGACATGGAGAAAAGAATGGACAAATTATCCCGAAATCATTAGGTATAATTCAACCATTTTAATGTGAAAATCAAAGTAATTAGTTTAGAGTGTTCGTGTTAAAATATAAATAGTACAGATAAATATTATAAACAAGTACTTGCACTATTTGACACTCAATTCATTCAAAACGAAGCTCCATGTGACCCAAAACGGAATATTAGATCAAAGCTGAAAAAGTGAACCACCTTGTTTGTTTATGCTTTTAATTACAATCCTGACAATTTCTCAAAAAAATGCGTATTACAGAGATTTGTATGAAAATAATGTGATTTATATTATGTTTGTTTATGTTTTTAAAATTAGTTGGAATTTGTAAAATGTGTCGAATAAAAAAAGATTGATTGATGTATGATAGATTAAATATAAATTAAAAATTGTAAAGTATGAAATTAAAGAGAATGGAAAAATTGTTGGTTGGAGTAAATAATTATTGATTGTTGATTGTGTGAAATGATGGATTTAGTGATTGATAGCTAGTTATATTGGGAAAAAAGAAAAGTGAAGTTGAGAAAAGGAAAATTTGGATGAAAATAATTTGTATTGTGATTTTGTAGAATTTTATGATTTAGGGTATAAAAAATGGAATTAAAAACATAAACAAATAAGACTGAAGATTTTGAGTACCTTTAAAATATTATTCTTAAAATTAATGGTTGAGAATTAATTAGTTGTCAGATTATTACTTAAAATAAGGGGGTATTAATGGATAAAAATCTTCTTTCTAAAAAATCGATGCTTATTTTGAGTAGTGCCATAATTAAAGGAACACGAGAGTCACAAAATTGGCATGTTGTTTTGTCATTGTTCTATGTTCAAGTTTTGACTACCGTTGTGCCGGTCAATTTGTTGAAGTGAAGATGTTAAAATGTCACTCCCACTTTTTAAAACTTATTTATTTCTTATTTGTTACAATTGAAAGAAGCAAGATTGGCGCTCGCTTGTAGGTTCGTGGCATGATAAATGGTATTAGAGTCATTCATCAACTAAAATTTCATGAGTTAAGTGTTATATGAGACAAAGTGCTACATGTTGCGGCGAAAAATGTTACGCGCGTGAGAGCTAACTCTTAAGCCTGTGGGAGCCACCGCTAGAGCTCCGACGTCTGGTGACGAGTTTTGGACCGAGTCACGTCGCGATGAGGATATCGCATTCCAAAGGGTGGTGATTGTGAAGCCCCTTTACTTGTCCCACATGGGATAATTGAAGAAAAATGAAATAAATTCATAATATATTATCTAGAAACTCAAGTGTAACAATGACTATTTATTTTGAATAGTGGTTTATATATCAAACTTAAAGTTAAATTCAGTGGATTTGTAGGCATGCACCATGTCCAATGCGCTCGCAGATTTAGGTACTGACAAATGTAGTGGGAAAACTCTTTCATCATTTAACCATAAGCCATGATTATTCCCACTTGAATAGATTGAGAGATAACCTTAACAATAAATGATACTTCAATAAATATTCCTAAAATCATAAATTATGATATATATCGACTAAAAATAGTGATTTACATAAAAAGTAACTATATTAGGGGTATAATAGTCAAATGATGTCATTTTTTAAAGCCCACAAATCCATGTTTCATCGTCTTCTGTTTCAGATGCTCACTTCTTCTCTGCTCTTTCACTGCTTCTCTTCTCTTCCCTTTTTTTTCTTTTTTAATTATAAATCGAACTCATAATTATAAATCGAAGGAAAAAAGAGGTGTTCACATCTTGACTTCTGAAAAAGTAAAAAGTAACATGATTTTGCAAAACTGTAAAGACATACAATGAACTTCCATTAGGAACTTCCAGTAACTGGATTTTGCACGCAACTGCTAGAGCAAGACTAACTGCATCTAAATTGCTAACTTGAAAATCTTTGTTCGGCATCTCATCAACCAAGATGAAACCAATTTGCAATAACATTGTTAATCATCTATGTAAATTACAGTTGGATAGAGAATTCAATATGCACACACCGTATAATTGGTTACAAGATAATGTATAATGTGTTATAATATATTGTATAGTAGTTTATAAGATTTTATATTAAAAATATTCAATTATACAGTATCTTATAAGACATTATACAGTATGTTATAACACATTATACAGTATGTGTTTATAACAGATTAAATATATTCAACTATACAGTATCTTATAAGTCATTATACAGTATGTTATAACTTATTATACAGTATATTATAACTTATTATACAGTATATGTTTATAACATATTAAAAATATTTAATTATACAGTATCTTTTAAGCCATTATATAATATGTTATAACACATTATACAGTATATTATAATTCATTATACAGTATGTGTTTATAACATATTAAAAATATTCAATTATACAGTATCTTATAAGTCATTATACAGCATGTTATAACACATTATACAGTATGATATAACACATTATACAATATCTTATGAACCTTTCTGTTCCATTTATCTGTGAGTTTTTCAAGGATGTCCAAGCGAAAGTATATACTTACAGATCATAAAGAAAATTGGGAATCCAATAATACGCTATAGATACATCTCTTTTGGTATGTATGTATGTATGTGTAAAAAGAAAGAGAGATATCCTGTGTGCAACTGAGAAGAGAAGACAAAGCCTCAATTTCGCTCTAGAGGTGTCAACAGCCCACCATAAACTACTTGTATTTTACCCCCTCTTATATATCTATATATATATATATATATATAATATCTTCTTTATTTTTCTCATGGATATATAGCATATTTTGGGGAAATTTTTACAAGAAGTCGTCTATTGCTGTGGAATCATTTCCTCTTATCTTCATCTCTACAGTAATACGAATATGAAAAAAATGCGATAATGGGGAATAGAGAGAGAGAGATACGAACAGAAAAGAAGATGAAAATAGTGCGATAATGGGGAAGAGAGAGAGAGAGAGGGGAGAGAGAGAGCGAGGAGTGGGGATGGTCTGAAGAGGAAGGTTGTTACGTTTGTTGACTAAAATGCCCCTACCATCATTAAAAAAAATTATATAATTTAAAAAATGGGTTAAATTCAGATCATGTGATCAAATGGTATCAATGGTGTAGATTGGGTATTATATCTTACCTAATGTAATGGGATGTATTTGATTCATATCCTATATCTATCTATATATATATATATGTAACATTTTGTAGGAATAATTTCATTTTCCAACCTCCATTTATACACCTAATTCGATTTAAATCCCTCAGGTTCCATACTCATTAAATTTACCTTTAAATTACCATGATTTCATCACTGTTGGATAATGTCAACTTCTCCGTCCAATCCCCCCCCCCCCCCCCCCAAAAAAAAAAAAATCAATTTACTTGACATTGGCGCCAAAAAAATAGATTTAAACTAAATAATCATTTATATCAAATTTCACCGCCCAAAAATTTACATCTTCACTAATAGGGCTGAGAGAAGAATCAAGCTACTCGGTACTTGACTCGAGCTCGGTCATTAAAAACTCGTTTGAGCTCAGTTCGTCAACTAATCAAACCAAACTTGAACAACATTTTATATTTGATAAGTTTAAAGCTCGGCTCGATTAGTGAAAATTGATAAAAACATGTACATAAAAGTCAAGTTACTCGAGCTCGACTTGTGTTCAGCTCAGTTAAAGCTCGTTTAACAATCAAACAAGCTCAAACACAAATTTTGAAGCTCGATTATAATTTAAACAAGTTTGAACAACAACCCGTTCGGCTCGACTCGACTCGTTCACACCCCTATTCACCAAATAAGAGTACCATCAATGCAAAAATGAGCAACTCATCATCTCCAACCAAAAATTCTTGTTATTTTCTTCTTCAAGTTGAGTAAAATCAAAGAGCTAGGGTTTTCAAGAATTGGAGGAAACTTGTAATATGGATTTTCAGATGATAATTTTTTTAACTGTGTTTAGGGTTTAGGATATTTATTAGAGCTCCAATTTTTTGCGAAAAATGGTGGATTGAACGAATTTGGGGAATACTTTGTGTGAAAGAATTTGAGGATTTTTTTTAGCTAAGTGTTGAATTTGAGAAGTGAGTTGTGAATATTGGATCTCAACAACCGTACGCAAAGCCCCATTAGTTAGACATCTGAGGCCTACATGAGTCCAATTGGAGGGAAAATTGACTCTCTGTTAACTATTACACGGAGAAGTTGACATTGTAACCAAAAGTGATGAAATTATGGTAGTTTAAGGGTTAATTTGATGATAAGTGAACATGGGGGACTGAATTCGGATTAGATGTATAAGTGGAGGACGAAAAGTGAAGTTCTCCCTATTTTGTACACTAATTTTATATTATGTACGTATAAATATGGGAAGATACTTAATATCTTATAATATATGTCATACATAATTAATTTGTTATAGATAAACACTAATTTCTGTTTGTATATATTTAAATTAATATTTATTTTATTAGTTATTGTACATAATTTTTATATTTGAATACATTCATTTATATTATAATTATTAGTATAAATAAGGGTATAATAGTTGTAACAAGTAAAATTTTATTTCAGTCTAATTGTGCATTTAAGTTAACCAAACAAAGAACGAATATAGAGTACTCCAACACAGTTTCAATCCATGTATGTAGCCAATTTCTTTTCTAGAAAATTAATGGTAGAAAAGACACCTTTTAGAAAAATTACTTTCTATGCATTGCAAGTGCTCTTTATTAAATAAACCACGTCAAATAATTTCAAAAACTAAATAAAATCCAAAAATTATAAAATAATTTTATTTCCTAGGTATGCCACGTGTCCCAAATGCTAAGTGTCAAACAAATTTATATATAAATATGTATAAATCTTGATGATGAACAATATATTAACAATAATATTTATGTATTAAATCACGATTCTCTGTAAAAGTATGTAATATATTATCTAATACGATTCCAAAATACCCAAGTTATGGTTTACAAGATCTACAAAATTGATTGCCAATGGAACAGGAAGAAAGATTAGGGAAAATCTGCATAAAGAAACTACACAATGACCTAAAATTGTATTTATATGTTGTTGGCACCGGATCCAATGAGATCATGACATGTGTAATGATCCGAGCGGGTCACGTGCTCTTTTTAATCGTGCACGTGAAACTTCGGGTCAATCCGGGTCTTCGGGTCGAGTTCGTCTAGTTGGGGTCGGGTGATTTGACCCGACTCCCAAAGTAGAGTCCATATCTTGCTGACATGTAATCGGGTCCATTAGGGTCATTTTGATCATTTATGAAAGTGGTATTTTATCCCACATCAAATTTATATTTATAATTATATATAGAAATGCTTTCATCTTAACTATTCCTTTCAAGTTCTAATTCGATTTGAACTTTAAGTGGAATACCTATTCTAGTGCTCAAAACTTTATCAAACTTTTCATGTAGGACAAAGAATACATTATATATAAGTTATCCAACATTAAGTGTATATATCTTCCATGTTGACATATATACGGAACGAAATATTTATAAACTTCAGGTATCTCTGTAATAATTTTTTTAATATAAAATACTAGATTAAAATAGAATTTCCAAACTGCCGTCGGAACATGGCTTGCTCCTTGGTGCAAATTAATGCCTAAAAAGAATTCTAGAAGGATTTTTTTTTTCTTTTGATAGAATTCTAGAAGGAATTACGAACAATTACCTTGTTACTTCAATTCTCCTAATTATATCAATATATATAGCTTTCGATGACTAAAGACCCTCAATTTTCCTTTGGAAAAAAATCAACATGAAATACTTCACTCTGACTTAAGTCTTTTTTTTAAAAAAAATCAAGAGAAAGGGGATACTCTACATATTTAGCCCGACAAATTCGGGTTGATAATTATTATCCTGAGCCATGAAAACTCCATCTAGATCCATAAAGGAGGGGAGAGTCACAACTTGTGGCAACCTAAATTCGAACTCAAGACCTCTCACATAAGATGGGAAGTGGATACCACTAGACCAACAGGTCTTTGGTACTCTGAGTTAGGGAAGATTAGGGAAAATCCGCATAAAAAAACTACACAATGACCTAAAATTGTATTTTATGTTGTTGGCACCGGATCCAAGGAGATCATGACATGTGTAATGATCTGAGTGGGTCACGTATTCTTTTTTAATTGTGCACGTAAAACTTTGGGTCGATCCGGGTCTTCGGGTCGAGTTCTTCAAGTCGGGGTTGGGTGATCTAACCCGACTCCCAAATTAGAGTCCATATCTTGCTGAAGTGTAATTGGGTCCATTAAGGTCATTTTGATCATTTATGAAAGTGGAATTTTATCCCACATCAAATTTATATTTATATTTATATTTATTTATCAAAAAAAAATTTATATTTATATTTATATATAGAAATGCTTTCATCTTAACTATTCCTTTCAAGTTCTAATTTGATTTGAACTTTAACTGAAATACCTATTCTAGTGCTCAAACTTTATCAAACTTTCCATGTAGGACAAAGAATACACTATTTATAAGTTATGTTGGACATATATATGGAACAAAATATTTATACACTTCACGTATCTCTGTAATAATTTTTTTAATATAAAATACTAGATTAAAATAGAATTTCCAAACTGCCGTCGGAACATGGCTTGCTCCTTGCTGCAAGTTAATACCTAAAAAAAAATTCTAGAAGGAATTACGAACAATTACTTTGTTACTTCAATTATCCTAATTATATCAACATATACAGCTTTCGATGACTAAAGACCCTCAATTTTCCTTGGAAAAAAAATCAACATGAAATACTTCACTCTGAGTTAAGTCTTTTTCTTTTCTTTTTTTATTCAAGAGAAAAGAGATACCCTACATATCTAACCCGACAAAGCCGGGTTGATAGTTATAATCCTTAGCCATGAAGACTCTATCTAGCCTCATAAAGAAGGGGAGAGCCACAACTTGTGGCAGTTTGGATTCGAACCTAAGACCTCTCACATAAGGTGGGAGGTGGATACCACTAGACTAACAGGTCTTTGGTACTCTGAGTTAAGTCTTTACCAGACTTGGAACATTGATTAATGAAAGGACTGTCTTGCTCATTTTAGTCTTATGGAAAAGACTCCCATTATTTTGGACTTAGCTTTTTCTATTTGATATAGGATTTTTGGTTTCTATCTTAAAATTCTAAGCAAGAAATTTCATTTATAATTTTTTTTCTAGAATATTAATTTTTTTTGAATTTATGAGTCTATTTAAATGCGTAAATCAAGATAATATAAAGAATATTAGATATATGTGGCTGCATTTGATAGTTAAAGAAAATAAATAAGGGGTGTATATATAAGTGATAAAGAGAAATAAAGATTGGATGAGACGCACACATCATATCCCATTTCTCAATTTTTCAGAGAATTTTTCTATCAAAAATGCATTTGTTTGACATTTCTTAAATATGGGATAATTGCATTAATCTCTCCTGGACTATGGACATTTGACACCCACACCCCTCACTTTTGGTATATTGGCATAGACCTCCCTTCGTTCAACTTTTTATTAAATTACAAGTTTAAGACTAAAATATCCTTCATTATTTAAGCTAAACATGTTGAATTATACTTAAAAATTTGTTGGACAATTCTTTTTGTCAAAGTAATATCATTAAATGGCATTGTAACAAAATACAAAAAACAACATCCAAAATTAAAAAAATTCTAGTAATGTATCTCTAAAAATTTTAAGACTATAAATTAATCAAAAAACCCTCGATTGCTTTTCTACTTAAATTAAAATTAAAAAAAATTAATTTATAACTATAGTATAAATAAACTACAACTTAATGAGAACTACTATACTAGAAAAGTAGCAAACATACATATATATATATATATATATATATTCATGTATTGTACTTAATTTAAAGAAAACAAAATTCAAAGTATCACCCTAAATCCTTAATTTAATTATGAAATTATATCAAATACAACATGAGAAAAGTGTATTAAACATATTGATTGAATATTGCCATAGAAATAAAAAGTGATGGAACAGACAAAGTAGTACAATAAATATTTGTAAATGATAAATTATCCATGAAATTAGAAAATTAGAGAGAGAGAACAACGTGAATAAGAGAAAATGAGAGGAGTGGAGAAAATTAGAAAATTATCTTTGACATTTGTCAAGATTTTAGAAGGTTCATGATGTTACACCAAAAAATTGGCAGACAAAGGACGTTGTTAAAGGTCCCCTACATTTATCCATTTATTAATAGTGTAGATGTATAATTTTTTATTATAATAACTAAATTTGACATTTAATTTTGTTTTTTTCTGTCATTATCTAAAATTAAGAGTTGATTTAGAAAGAAAATTACTTTTCATAGCATGCAAGTATAAGTTTCAAAAACACATTATAAGCTCTATAAATTGATATGATGATTGATACAAAGTGCGAGTTTTAATTAGCCTAACAACTTGTAAGCTGATTAGTTTTTCCAATGACAACATTTTGAATAGAACGTTTGTGAAAATTAAAGACATGAAATAAATAATGATGCATAATAAATGCACAACCAACTGTGCATGACTTAAACTCCTTACTAATCATACAGGAATAATACCATTAGGAGGAATTAGCAGTCTAATGGTGACACCGAAATTTGCCAAAACATAGATTGTGAATTTGAGCCTTTTCGCATCAGTGATTATGTCACTTGTGGTTAGAGGAATGACCAGAAGGCACTTGCCCGACGATTTGTGATCTTGAAATGTGTCCATTACATAAGGACAGTGAATCGGTCTTATTAGATACCATACTTAATGAATACATATTGGGTAGATAAATATATGACAAATATCTCATTATTTTGTAATTAATGAATATAAATTCAAAATATACATTTTTATGGCACATCTAACAACCTAATTAATACATATTCACCTAGTGTAGCATAGAATATATCAAAACAACCCGCGCTCTTTTTTGAAAAATAAAAGTAAAAGGTTCAAAAACTATACCACGTGGCCTAGTTTTCCCGTCCGGTGCTGACTTTTCACCGCTGAAATCACGACTACTTAGATGCAGCCACTAATGAGACAAGCGCGTTTACCAACTAACAATTATAACGTGGCAATGGATGATAAGGTGGTTACGAAACCGCTGGCTCGTGCTGAACGAGGATGCGACTTTAGACTTAAAAAGATTAAAAAGCTCTTTATTTTCTAACCAAATAATGACATTTTGCTTACTTATTTCCAGGCATAAATAGTGTTTTTTCTTTCTTTCTTTTCATTGAAAAAACTAGTCAAGTATGGTTGAAATGGAGCTCGGAAAATAGTTGGAGAAATGGGCTTTTTCTTTTCTTTATTTTTTCATTTTTTTTTAATATTTAATGTCCACCTCACCAAGTCCCTTTCTCTCCACACAAAAGAAATTATACGTACATGGAGAAAAAAATTGTGTAACTTGACTAAATATAGAAATATAATCATTCCTTCATTGGATTCTGTAATATTTAAAATAAGACATAGCGACTCTTGGCTCGAAGAATAGGTTTTTGTTATAATAAAGGGAAAATTACCAGAACCCCTTTAAAATAATTTTTCATATCCAAAACACCCATAAAAATATTTTTCAATCTCAAAAACCCATTCTACAAACTTTTCATTCCAAAAGTGAGAATTAACAACTTTTTGGACTAAACTACCCTTCATTCTTAAGTTAATAATTGATCAATTATTTTTTCTCATTGGAATCGTTTTGTTTTAATTTCTTTAAATTGATGAATCATAAAATGCGAATTTTATTTTGTAATATTAAAATGTTTAAATATTTCTATATATTTTATTTTTATTTTTAATATGGTAATTATTTGTAAATATATGTATTAAAATTTTCTAATAGATTAAAAAATTTGAAAATTTAAAATTAAAATCATAATTATTATAAATTATCAATATAAAAAAAGTTTATAAATAAATTTCATTGTAAAACTATAATTGATGAATTTTTAATCTAGAAGGCTAAGGGCAATTAAGTTAATAAATTTGTAAACCCTAAATATTGAGTTTTTTGGAATAAAAAATTGATGGAGTGGGTTTTTTGGATTGAAAATTTTTATCATGGGTTTTTTGGATATATAAATTTATTTTAAGGGTCTTTTAGTAATTTTTTCTATAATATATTTGTCCAGGTTAATACTGTCATTAACTAGTCAATTTGATTATATAACTTATTAAATTTTAATATTATATGAAAAGTATAGATAAATTTAATTAGAAGTATTTTAATAATTAAGTACATTAACAAATACTATAATTCAACTCTACTAATCTCAAACAAATCTTATTCCAAGATTGCTTGACCTCTAAATTTCCTATCCGCTATACCGTTATCAAATTGACGAATATTGGCCAAAAATATCAACAATTTCGTATACTTAACCAAGATATTAGAGCCTAGAGGTAATGAGTTCTATTAGTTGTATAACAAAGTGGATATGAAGTAATTTTTGTAAAATAACAATTAATAATGGCTAGACACACTTTTAAAGATGCTATCTTTGAGGTATATATTTATTTTACTATGATGTAGATAGTTTCGAGAAATACATATTTAGGATACAAAGCCTACAACTCAATAGTTTTAGAAGGCTACATTCCTTTGAAACATTATTTATAATAAGACTCAACCAAGTATACCAAAATTCAACATCGAAGAGCACTCGAGTGCTATAGATTGAGAGCACTTATAATTTTGGTATAATCAATTTGATATTATAAATTTGATCAAATGAGAACGTGTTTATAGACTTTCATAGGATGCCATCAAATGATGTCTTCATTCGAGTGACACCTTTCTATCAAAGAACACATTATTTGATCATGAAATGTACAATTCATCAATTCACAAGATACACAATTCTCCCATACATTTGTAAATATATTATTTCTTTATTTATTTTTCTTTCTTTATTCCTTCCTTTATTTCTTATATATACACGTATATATAAAATATAATAATCCCAAATGATATATATTATTATTATATGTAAATATATTCAACACTATTCTCACTGAAAACATATGAGTTTTTATCTATTTTCATAGTAGTTGTTAACTAATTTAATAATTGTTACTTGATAGTAACTGCTAACTAATTGTAATAATTTTTAAATTGGTTGCAATTTATCATAATATATATATACTATTATATATTTGAAGGAAGTGTTTGACCAATTTTGACTTTAATTGAGCTCAATTCTAATTTTCTAGAATTTTGGATTTTTTTTTATTTCTTAAAAAGGTTTCATTAGTTAACATTCAAATTTTGAAATTTCTTCATCATTAAATATAGTCCAATTTCCATGGCAAGATTGGAGTTTTCCATGTTTAAATCATAATGAATTTGCTTTTACAAGGAAATATGTATCTCAATTAAAAATAAGATAGGCCAAACGGTTTTGCAGTCTTCCAACTCATTCATTTTTTTCTAAAGCTCATAATGGGGTTTCAAAATGTGCTGCTACCAAGAATTTTCAAAGAGAAAAATCCATAGTTCTTATTGATGTTCTTATAGTTCCAGATGAGGGTTCACAATTTGTTCTATTTCTTTTCAATTAATATGTTCTGAATTATATATTGTTAATTCATATTAATTTCCTTTCATTTGGTTTATCTTTGATTCTGTTAATTAATATTCATCTAATCAGTATTTTTCTTCTATTGTTTTTAATCTTACTCCTTTTTCAAAGTTGTTGGCGGACTTTAATTTCCTAACTTTGCTTTCATTCATTTCTCTAGATTTCTATTCATTTTCTCATGATGTTTAGTTTTCATACTTTTTTTTTTGAAGTATGGAAGTTTTCATACTTTTCTACATTTTTTGTAAATTATTATATATATAGACGCACATATATTTTAACCCACTCACCATAACATTTACGTATTTATTAATTTATATATTTTGAATGATCATTTGTTTTTCATCTCTTTTCTAATATTTAATTTTCCCTCTTTTATGAATGATATTGAAATTCATTGGTGGATTCCCCCAATTTAATTTCATTGTTTGTAAATTTCTACTTTTATTTTGAATTAATTTAGTGTTGAAAATTATTCTTTGGTTTGTTTGTGTTTTTTAATTATAACTTTGTTTCGTATTATTCTACTTTATAGTATATTATTTGTATTTTCTTATGCTATGAATATTAGGCTTCTTACTTTCTCTTTGTTAAACACATTCCATATAATGTTATTATGGATTAAAATCTTTATCTTTTCTATATAATGTTTTCTTTAATTTTTTAATTCTTCAAGTTATAAATTTTACATAGGATCTGTACTTTGTGGATTTGTAATCATTACATTCACCATTAGCTCATAATTTTCTTTTTTAATTTTCGTGGTTAGATTACTTTTCGATTAATTTGATACTTTTTATATATAGATAATAGCATCTATAGTCCCCCATCTTTTCTGTTTGTATCACTTAAGTCCCTCAGGTAATATTTGTTTCACTTAAGTCCCTTATGCTCTAAATTTCATGTCATTTAAGTCCTCTAGTGGTTTTATAAAAAGGCTTTTATTTCAAATAAGTCCTTATAGTTTCATTGACTTTCAAGCCTAGCCTTTTAAAAGGAAAAATAATCGCTACAGCTCGGGTTTAAGCAAAAGAAGGATCCAGCTTGAAAAATGGTATCAGAGCCTCAGGTTATTAATGAAATACTTAAATAATTTTACATAAGATTAAGTCTAATCCTTATGGAGGAGAATTAAAACAAGAACGGAACCGAACAATAGTTCGATCTATGAAGAAAACAAGGAATATTTTCAGATACTGGAAATTCAACGAGAAAAAAGGATTAATAAATTAATCCAAACAAGTAAGAAGCTTTCTTGAGAAATAAGAGAAGTGCTGACAAGAGTACAAACGAGAGCTCCTGTAGCAGACATACCGGAATCCATTCGGTATTACGAGAGAATTATTGCCATGGACCACAAATTCCAAGGCAACGTCACGAGTGATTTACAACTCGCAGAGGTCCAAGGCAAATAGTCCGGGAAAGCTAACAATGGTAACTCTTTCATATGAATTGGAAAGAGATTGAACCGGACACATCTAAGATTTCTAAAGATCTTAGAGAAATCCAAAAAACAGTTCAAGATTACGGACATAGGCTAGAACATCTACCTATGAAAATCGAAAACTTGAACCAAAAACTTGAGGAAACCCTCAAGATTATTCCAGATCTGCAATGATCCATTACGGATCTAAAGACAGAAGTCATAGATCTGAAAACTAGACAAGGTATAACCGGTACATCCAAACCAAAAAAGGATAGGATCGGTGATGCACTTGGAAGAGTACCTCTTCTACATCAGAAGGGAAAGGCTAAGGAAGTTCCTAAGCTTAAAACACATGATGAACTACTCATTGATATCCTCAGAAGTATTAAATGATATGGATATAACAAGAGTAGATCCATCTGATCTTCAGGAATTAGCTGAGTCCTTCTCACAATTACATGTTGTGGACCTAGCTAATATAAAGGCTAATGAACTCGCACTGGGGCTTCCAGCACCAAGAGAAAGTTCAGCATCTAATAATCCTCCACCGGATGAACCGATGCGAGAAGGTGAAGATTTGCATACTAATGCAGAACCCGCTCTTAGAGGGGTGACATATAGAGCAAATCACACAAAAAATCCAGTTAGGATACCAGAAAATACCCCATGGGCAAGGACTATGTCACAATCCTTGAATCCATACGGTACTATCCTAAACTTGGATGTCATAGATTTCAGAAACATCAAAAAAAATAATCGATGAATAGGTAGCTTCTATGAAAATAGCCGCTACTATACTGGAACTTGATAAAGAAAACTTCATACGATTAATGGAGTTAAGCTTAGAAGGTTTTGTAAAAGTGGGTTGGGAACGCACCCCGACAGAATCTAAGCAAGAAGCGTTAGCCGAAGAATCTAAAAGCACTATTGCAGATAGATTCGGAAGGATAACCAAATTAAATTTCATCGGAGATGGATACTTCGGTGAAAATAATGCAGAAAGAACCAGGGAGTACACACTGGCACTTTATGGTCTTGAGCTAAGAAATATTTGTGCCATTGATGAATATATCTATTGGTTTTGAAAATATTTCTTTCATGAGAATGTTAGTGCAGAAATTGCTACACCAATGTTCTTTGCAAAAATCTGTAGCCCTTGGAGAGAAATGTTAATACATTCCTACAAGGTGCCAGAAGGACAAGTTGATACGGTCGCAAGACGAATGTCTTTCTTGAAAGACAAACTGAAAGACTGGTGTCAACAAGCAGCTGTTCAAAAGAACATGAAAAAATTAAGAGGAAAAATGAAGAAAACCCCTCTTTGTTGTGATAATAATGATTTTCCAACAATAATTAGAGAATCAATTGAGCAGAGAAAGAAGAGAAAGCATTTTGTTCGCTCGGATAACATTAGCAACAAAATGCGATCTTCTTTCAGGCGCAAGTCGTGGTGGTCTAAATCAAAAGCCCGATCTTATAAATCTGGCCAAAGATCCAGACCAACTAGAGTTTCTTCCCAAGGATCTCGGAAATCCGACGGAAAGAAACCATTAAGGCGAACTTTCAGAAAAGCTCACACCAGAGTAAACGAAAATTTCAAAGATTGTAACTGCTGGACATGTGGAGCTCGTGGCCACATTTCACCAGATTGTCCACAAAAAAGTGGCGAAATAAAATAATTTGAGGCCACTGCAGACATACTGGATGCAGTTTTCTACGGCGATTTGGTAACAATATACCAATTCGAGAATATTCCCTCAGACGAAAGCGTCTATGAGGAAGAAATAGAGAGTAATTCCGATGAAACATCAACCGAATCGGAATAATGCCTGGAATTCCTATTTGCACAGTTCCACAGCTTAGAACTGTTATCTCTGATTTCAGAGAAAAAATAGAGAGAAGTAGAAACATAATACAACATTATGAATCTACTATTCAATTATTAGGCGAAACACCAATCCGCCGAAGAAAAATAATTGAGCATGAGACTAAGATTCAGATCTGGTCACAAAATATTCATACTCTAGAGACCTGGATTGAGAGTATGAATAAAAATAATCGTTCTATCTTCCAAGAACGAAACAATCCTTTCTGATGGATTACTCTAACGAAGGGGATAGGCTCCAAACATCAGATAGCCTAGCCGGTTTCTTTTCCAGGACATCTATATCAGATAAAACCATGGAAAAGATCATGAGACAAGACTCAAACATTGGTAAATACGATGGGTTTAGAGTCAGCGGCGTGAGCCGAATCCTAAATCAAATAGGATTAAATCAAAGACGGCATAACATCAGATACAAAGTAAGTTCTGGGGAATTTGCAATCCCTATGGAATTAACTGGTAATGTGATGGATATGCAACTTATTCTGAAAGAAGAAATTCTGGAAGAATTAAGTAAGCTAAGAGAGGAAGAAGCTCTTACTATGAAATGGATCCATATCGGAACCATTGAAGTAGTAATCAAAGCTACTTTCAAAGAAGGTGTTAATTCGCCGTTACATTTGTCCATAATGGATAAAAGAATTAACAACTTAAGAGACGTTTGTCTTGGTACAATGGTAGGAAGTTTATATGCAGGCAAACTAATGTTTAACATTCATCCAAGAATTGCATATAACCTAGTTGACCAAGATTTCAGCCGAGTCTTAACCCTTCATTAGGATTTCAAAAGAACTGATCTAATGAAAGAAGGGAATAGACCATATTCTATTACATATAGAATTGCTTATGCACTTTCCAATACACATCATTCTGATTTGTTTATCCGGAAAGAGTATATTGAAATTCCAAGAATTTTCAAGGAATTTGCTAAGGTAATGGCACCCGATCCAATTCAAATACCAAGGATTGGTGGTGTGGATATCTTAATCCGAGACCATCCAGTTCTAGATCGTTCAATGATTTCTAGAACATATTTTAATAGCAGGATGTCCTTTTCGGAAGAAAGGATACGGAGTTTAAAAGGAAAAGAATTAATCGAGAATCCAACTCCTCAGGCTATTCGGGTAGATAATGTAAAAATTAAATGCCCGGAAGGATGGAAAGACGTCCAAGTAATGTTTGATATTACAGAGAAAGATAATTACTTTCCTTGTGATGATCTATATCACTTGCAGCAATCTACTGTTAACAAATATGAAGGAATGCCAGAAATAGCAGGCTATGAAGTATTTGTTACAGGAATTGCAGGACGAGACCCAAGAATTGTTATTCTGGGATTAAGTTTCCTTGAGGAACATAAACCTTGTGGAAGAAAAGGAAAAGGCATGGAATTTAGCTTGGATGGGCATATTATTCAAGTTGAATAAATGACTAGCCCTTTTTCTATATACATATCTGTTGGTATGTTATACGACCAACATAAGTCCGAATATTTTGCAACTTATATTGATTCTAGATCAGGGATTTGTACATCAAAACCCAAAGTTTTTCCTAGTAATGCTATGGAAGCCTTACCCATTATTGTAGGAAGAGATTTATCTAAGAAAATCCTCATTCTCAATAAGGGAATACGAGAAGTACATATCATGATCGGAGGAGCATTTGGCACACCTTGGTTCAAGGTAAAAATGCCACCTATATGTTTTCATGATACCGGAGCAGATATTTTGTTGGGTAATAATTTTATCCAAACCTTTGCAAAATATGTGCAAGATAACGACAACAATTTGTTAAGTTTTACTACTAATTGTGGTAATGAGATCCGAGTTTTGCGGCGGCCAAAAGCTTTTAATAGACTTATGCCTATTAATTTTTGCAGCAAACGTGGTGATTTTAGTCCTGATTCCAAATTAACCCATCCTAAAATGAAGGATAAACGGAGATTTGGAAAAGCTCTTTTGTCTTTTAGACTACATGGTCTAATTGAGAGCGCGGACGAAAACTGTTATGAAAATTTGAAAGAAGAAATACAACTTCTTAAAAAAGAATTACAGAACAAGTCCATAGATAACATTAACGAAGAAAGTCTACTTTCTCTTGAAAATGTTAAGCGACTAATTCAAAGGAACTTTAACGAGAATCCTTTGGCTTGGTGGGCTACTCTGAAAGTAAAAGAACAATGCAAGTATGAGTATGTTCGATACAAGCCAATCCAGATGAATATGGAAGATAAGAAAGATATGCAAACAATCATAAAAGGGCATATCAATCTTAAACTCATAGAACTTGGAGTCTCTGCTTATAGTAGCCCTGGGTTTCTAGTAAGAAACTATGGCGAGGTAAAAAGAGGAAAAGCAAGACTAGTAATCAATTATTAAGGTATCAACAAGATACTGGAATTTGATGGTTACTATATCCCAAGCGGAGAACACTTAATCGAGTGCATTAAAGATGCTAAGGTGTTTTCAAAATTTGATTGTAAATCTGGTTTCTATCAGATCAAGATGGAAAAGGAGTCTAGAAAGTGAGGAGCGAGAAAGGAGTGTGGTGTCTCCTTGTATGAGAACGAGGAAGTTCACGTCGGTTTGTGTGAAAAGCAATATCGGTAGGACACGTCGGTTTGAAATATAAAATTTATTTATACATATACGTCAACCTAGTAGAACACGTACGCCATTTGACAACTTATGTACGTCGTTAAGTCAACCACATACGTCACCCCTATAGAATTAATACGTCATCTTTAATGTTGACATACGGCATTTATATTCATTAATACATCCATTTAGTCGTTAAAATACAACATTTCATAAGAAATAGTACGTCGGTTTGCTGTTGAAATACGTCATTTGAAATGTAAAATTTATTTATACACATATGTCAACCTAGTAAAACACGTACGCCATTAGACAACTTACGTATGTCGTTAGGTCAACCACGTACGTCGCCCCTGTAGAATCAATACGTCATCTTTAATGTTGACATGCGGCATTTATATTCATTAATACATCCATTTAGTCGTTAAAATACAACATTTCATAAGTAATAGTACGTCGGTTTGCTGTTGAAATATGTCATTTAAAATGTAAAATTTATTTATACACATACGTCGACCTAGTAAAACACGTGCGCCATTAGACAAATTACGTACATCCTTAGGTCAACCATGTACGTCGCCCCTGTAGAATTAATACGCCATCTTCAATGTTGACATACGACACTTATATCCATTAATACACCCGTTTAGTCGTTAAAATACAACATTTCATAAGTAATAGTACGTCGGTTTGATACTTACCCAAACCCTAACCCTAAACCCCAAACACACACATATGAATATATTTGGACAAGTATGTTATGAATGAATGCATCAATTTGTAATATTTTATGTTGTGGTCATATGAGTTGAATTAATAATGTTACATTTCTTTCACAAACATAAGGTGTGTAGGCACTACTACTAGTAATCACTTAACTTACCAATGTATGTACCAAAGACTTTGTGTATCCATACTACTACTAGTAGTCACATAACTGTATGCGTAAATGTTTATAGTTTTGGGATATTTATAGACATGATTATACACATTTCACAAACATAATGTGTGTAGACACTACTACTAGGTACACATATTATTTTTCATTAATCAACGTATAGGTACACTTAACATGACGTTAGGCACATATCAATCGATGTATATTTGTCTAAAATAGACGTATGAATGATATCAATTGACGTATTATTGTTCACTACTCGATGTATAGGTACATTTCATATGACGTGTTTATACATAATATTGATGTATGGATATCCATTAGCCAACGTATTATTTTCCATCAACCGATGTATATTTGTCTGCAATTTACGTATGAACGATGTCATTTGACGTATTATTCTTCATTAATTGACATAAAGGTAAACTTCATATGACGTATTTATACATAATATCAACGTATGGATGTCGATTACTCGACGTATTACTTTCCATCAATAGACGTATACGTACTCATATTATGACATACGAATACATAATGTCAACGTATAATTGTCCCAAATTGACGTATGTGTGCCATTCAATCGACGTGGTAGTTTCCATTAATCGACGTATAGGTACACTTAACATGACGTTAGGCACATATCAATAGACATATATTTGACCTAAATTGACGTATGAATGATGTCAATTGACGTATGAATGATATCAATTGACGTATTATTGTTCACTAATCGACGTACAGCTACACTTCATATGACGTGTTTATACATAATATCGACGTATGGATATCCATCAGTCGACGTATTATTTTCCATCAACCGACGTATAGGTACTCTTCATTTGACGTATTAATATACTCAAATTGACGTATGGATGTCCATCAATTGACTTAATAATTCATCAATATGTTGTATTGGTATATTTAAATTGTCGTATGAATATATAAGATCGACATATGGTTGCAAGCCAATTGAGATATATGAAGTAAACTAAGATGTATGGAATATATACAACAAAATGAAATATATACAGTCAACAGCCACCCTGTTCAAAAAATAAGTAAAATTATCCATCATTATTCCACATCCAACATTGTTTAAAACAAGAAAATACAACTGCCTGCTCATCATTGTCGTGCCTGTCTCCCCCTTTTTGTCGGCCTTGGTGTGGTGCCCAGAGGTGTTATGATGCCATCTGGATGTTGTTTCTTTTTCCTTATCCTCTTCACAACTTCAGCCACATTTTCTTGTACGTCGGAAGTTTGTGGGGCACCATCCTATTTTTGAGCCTCTTCACCTTGATGCTCTACATGACTCACCATATCCGGATCCGGGGGACCGGGGGTTTCAGCGTCCTCCTAAGCCTCCTTCCAATCCTTTTCCTCATAGTCATCCTCATTAGCCTCCTCATCCTTTTCATCATCCTCATCCTCAGTCTCAGTCTCCTTATCCTCCTCCTTCGGCCCATTCTCAGATAAAAAATTCTTTTCTTTAAAGCCTCATTCTCTTCCACCTTTACCTTAACTCAGCCTCTAATCTCTGAACGCGATATATCAAGGCGCCAGGGTCATCGTTGCTACCAAATGACCTCTGCATAGATAAATTATTAGTACATAATCTCGTAAAGGATAAGTCTTAATGCATAAACTTTCAATGCTAATTTACCTCAATTGGGTGTTGCACTGCATAGATAAATTTTCTTTCGGCAGTATAGGGTATGATGGGATAAACCTGATGACAAAAACAAAATTTAGATCTTTGTTAAGTATTTGAGATTTATAAAGAATAGCTAATGAAACATCAAACAACTAAAAACATTACTTCACGCGAGGGAAGGCTGGTCAGGATAGCGTCGGAAGACTCGACACCATGGACCTTCTTATCTACACCCCACCGGAACAACCGGGGTAACACATTCACCCATTCCTGCATCCCTAAAGAGGGTACGTGCTCATAGAACTAAGCCTATAATTCGTAAAGCATTGTGAGAATAATTATTGAATCAAACTACTAAATATATTAGCACAAAACATGCTTACCATCAAGCCGACGACGCACCCTTAGACATAGCTTGGTATCTTTCTCCCTTTCCCGTAAGGCGCTATTTGGAAAACCAAATATGAATATGCGGCATGTCTCCAAGCATACGTCCCCAGGGTACTCAAGCCATCAAGATATGGATAAACAAATTTTTCATAAACTAAACAGTAAAAGAACAAAAAGCCGAACAAAATCTTCAATATCCTTTTCCGAATTCCTATGTACATAAATATTCAGTTTTTCAGCAACCAAATCCTGAGTAATCAACTTGACCTTCTTATTCAGGAAGAGTCGGTCCAATGTCTCGCTCCGGGCTGCAATGTTAAAATTAACATGCGCACCAACATCGTGCAGCCTGAGAACAAGCGAGAACTCGGCGAAGGAGAATAGGATAGTGATATTGTTTCCCACCGAGAAGGCACCAGCCTCTTCATTAAACCTTGCAAGAACTGCTTGCAATCGGTGCATAGATATGCCTAGATGAGGCATGTCCAGATATGATGCAAAAGGAGTTCTTTGCAAGAGAATATGGTGGTCCACCTTCATCTCCTCCCTCAACTTCTCCACGATGTTGACAAAGTAAGAAGGAGAACACAGGGTTTGGAGTTCTGCTCAGCTGCGTTTATTTGCAATACTCTTAGGTGAATTGGGTGTAGAAGTGGATGCTGCATTGCTTTTTACCTCAGTTTTTTTAGCCATCTGTACAAAAGCAATGAAGACTATTACAGTATTTATATAAAGATTCTTAAGTATGAAGTAATAGACATTCAGTATGGATATACATCATATGAAGTATCAGACTAGTAGTATGTCATTAAGCATCACGAATTAGCCATCATATTAAAATGTTGTATTAAGCAAAGCATAGAGAAGTAATCAAACATTAATCACCAAATAAATGGCAAACTCATAGTATTGAGATGAATTATTCAGACCAAAACAGAGAATAGTTAAATTATGATTTTCGAAAGTAAATTGGGTTTTTGTTTCTATAAAAGTACAAATTCACAAAACTGTTCCCAAATTTGTTTGACGTATGAACACCACTAATTTTAAGTATTAGATAACCAAAATGAAGTATTAAATAATTCACAAAATGAAGTATCAGATGAATATGGAAGATAAGAAAGATATGCAAACAATCATAAAAGAGCATATCGATCTTAAACTCATAGAACCTGGAGTCTCTGCTTATAGTAGCCCTGGGTTTCTAGTAAGAAACTATGGCGAGGTAAAAAGAGGAAAAGCAAGACTAGTAATCAATTATCAAGGTATCAACAAGATACTGGAATTTGATGGTTACTATATCCCAAGCGGAGAACACTTAATCGAGTGCATTAAAGATGCTAAGGTGTTTTCAAAATTTGTGAATTATCAAAGTATTAAATCTGGTTTCTATCAGATCAAGATGGAAAAGGAGTCTAGAAAGTATACGGCTTTCTCTACCTCGCAAGGACAATATATCTGGAATGTACTTCCAATGGGATTAGCAAATGCACCCCAGATATATCAAAGAAAAATGGATAATCTATTTAAAGATTATTTTGAGTTTATGTTTGTCTATATTGACGATGTATTAATAGCATCTATAAATATGGAGGAACATATTAAACATCTTGAAATATTTTCTCATGCATGTTTTAATGAAGGATTGGTGCTTTCAAAAAAGAAAGCGATAAACGGTGTTAATAAGATTGAATTTCTTGGCATTCTTATTGACGAAACTAGTATTGAACTCCAGGAACATATTGTGGAAAAAATACGCAATTTTCCTGATGTTTTAAAAGATAAAAAACAACTTCAAAGTTTTAAGGGAGTTGTTAACTTTGCTGGAATCTTCATTAAAGATCTAGCGAAATACAAAAAAGATTTCCGACCTCTTTTAAAAGAAACGGAAAGCTCAAAATGGAAGTGGGAAGAAATTCACACTCAAAGGATTCGTGAGTTGAAACAAGTTTGCAATAACTTGCCTAAACTCGCAGTACCACAAGATAAGGATGACCTAGTAGTCTATACCGACGCCAATGATTATAGATGGGCAGCAGTGCTCATGAAAAGAATAACTACAGGGGAAGAACCTTGTAGATATGCAGGAGGATTGTTCACTGAACAACAAGCCAGTCTTTGGCATATAAACGAGAAAGAATTCTTTGCGGTTTTGGAAGGCCTTTAAAAAATGGCCATTGTTTTTACTAGCCAAAGAATTTACATTAAAGGTTGATAATACGAATGTCAAAGCTTTTTTTAAAAATAAACTTGAATAAAAAATCGAAAAAACACGTATTCTCAAATGGCAAGCGGAATGTCAATATTACTGTTTTGACATTATTATTGTGAAATCTCATGAAAATATTCTTGCAGATTTCCTAACAAGAGATGGAAGTGTCTGAAGCCAACTCCATCATTACGAGATACAGGCATCTCAGGGAAAACCTTGAGGAGCTTGACAAAAAGATTGGACAGTTATCAGTTAACGCTGAGGTAGCTAGCCATGTACAACGAGCTGATCTGGGCATCGTCAAGGAAACCCTTAAGGGAACGACGTATGCCATGACTATGTTATGGAATACACTACAAGAACCAATTCGAAAGGCATCATCTTCGGTGATGACTTGCGAGTTAAGAGAGCAGGACTCTACACCTGCATTTAGAGAACGAGGCTCTATACCCGGAGTAGGGGATTCGAATACCACTTGCACGAGTCCATTCTCAGATTCTAAGGAAGCGGAAAAGGTTCAACGAAAGAAAGCGCATGCTCCTACTAGTTCAAGTCAACCCACCACCTCTAGGGTTAAAGAGGGAGAGATTAATCTTAGGCCATAGACAGACACTTCTAAGATTAATACTAACCCAATTAATTTACATTGGTAGGGTTATCAGCGCTCTTGGGAAAAATTAATCTTGAGAAAAGTAATAAATCCTAATAGATCTTTGGTAGAAATATCAGGGAAATATCCTAGGATTTGGATGAAGGAGGATCAAATCCCGACGAAGTCCGAGAATGGTATGATTTTGGGGCAATTGCTTCAATACATATTATGTCACCTAGTTTTCCGGAGATATCCAAACTTCCGGATTAGATTACAGGAGTCGTGTACGATTCATGGCAAAACAACCCACACCTCAAGAGGGGTGATATCCTGGAGTTGAAATTCATTTCAGCAGCTCCAGAAATTACAGGAAAAGGGTCTCATCCAGCATTTCATTTTTTGAAATTACAAAGACCGGACATGACGGCCTACAACAGAATTCAGGTCGCAACAGGAGAAGCTCCTTTGGTCAGTAATATCAATGAAGACGATATATCCACCAGAAGAGCATGGGGAATGTGGGTCTGTCTTACAGAGATGGACAAAGTCAAGTATCCATTCAAGATCTTCACAAATTCAATGAATGAGTCATTCCTGTTAAATTCAATGAAAGGGAAAAGTACAGACTTCGCAGAAAAAGTCTTCGAGCAAAAGCAGACCATAATCTGGGAGAACAAGTTACCAGCAACTAAATCTACCAGGAAAAAGGCCTGCAACATGATGCAGGTTGATCTTTGGCACAACCGGGAATGTTCAAGTTGTGAGTTCCAAGAAAAATCCTTGTTTGGTACAAAAATACGGGTTACCAAGACAAAACCCGAATCCGATAAGGATAAGGGAAAAAGAAAAACATTTTACCCAAAGGGTTTTCACAAACCCGGGCAAAATCATATAAACGACAAAGGCGGCCTAATAATTAGGGGACCAACCAAAAGTCAGTCATGTGATTGATTAAAGGCAACAGCTGTAAAAGGCAAGGCATGGCAGACAAAGTGGCAAACACAGGGATCCACGCGCATTAATAAAGATTGACGTATGCAATGACGCCAAAAGTTGAGATGAAGTTTGGAATCCGCATTTGGAGTCCGAAACTAAAAACTATAAGAAGGGGGTCAGAAGCAGATGGGGATCATCGAAAATTTTCTCCAACTCTTTCATAATACAAATATTCATAAAAAATTTGTAATCTTTCTTCTGTTATAGTTTTAATCTTCGAGTGTATGGGGGTTTCCCCAATAGTAAGTCCTCTTATGAGAGGCTAACAGGTTTTCTCCTCCAATATAGGAGTAGAATAAGATTATGTAATTTTAAGTTTGTATTTCATAAATAAAAGAAGGTTTTGTCCAACGTGTTGTCCAAAATCCAAATTATAATTATATCTATTTATACCTTTTACGCCCTCGGGCAGGAAACGAAGTGGACTGTGCTGTGTATCGCCGAAGGAGCCAAAGACTGCGAACCATAAGCTGCGGTTGGTGGTTAGAATGAGTCCATAAAACCGAGGACTTGGAATACCCGGCGATAAGGCGATCAAAAGAAGGTATAAATTTATGCAAGGTTAATTTTATTTCGAAAGCATGTTGGGCCTAATCCATTGGAATTTCCCTTTTGCTAAAACTCTTAGATGAGAAATTATTTGAGTTATAAAAAGTCTAGAGGCTATTTTGATAAATGTTTGAAAATATGGGGTTAGTTTGAAATAAAGAAAAAAGAGGAAGGACCATAGTGACACATTTTATCAAGTAGAGGGACTAATGTGCCACTTTTATTAGATGAAGGACCAAAGTGAAACAAACCAAAAGACAGAGGGACCATAAGAGTCATTTTCTCTTTTATATATATTTGTTTGGGTGATTTTCAAATCGATTACAATTACATCTCACTTGATAAGGTTAGCTATTTGCTTGGTTCATGTTTTCCTTTTCAATTTTCAAAACTCAATTTTAAAAATTTATTATATAGTTATTATTTTTTGAACGAAAGGATATATTCTATTGTTGTGAAGGAAAATAATTAAATTGAATAATATGTGAAGCTTACAATTTATAGAATATAGAAATTTAATTATTAACAAAATATATGCACAACAACATTCCACTACCGTGCATAACAAAGGTTACACGTTAGTTTAATACTATAATATTATAATATGTAATACGTAATCAGTTCATTAAAAACCAATAATTTTCGTAAGACGGTGCTTATCAAGTGCCTTTGCTATGGCATGACTTTAGTATGCTATTAAGAAAGAATTAAATGAAAAGGACCACTGCAATCAACATCAAACATATACGTATGTCCAAACTGCAACCCTAATAAATTGGAGCAACCATAAATATAATTATTCTCCAATTAATTGAAGTTCTTTGGTCAAATTAAGAGAAAAGTGGGCATTGAGAAAGTGTTTTTGTTTTTCTTAAGAAGTAGCCACCTGTCCGCTTATTGTTGCCCTTAGCATCATAATTATTTTCACCATTACTAAGCAGTAGAATTACAATAATTCCACATACATAGCATTGTTTAATAGGACCAATGTTCATAAAATGAAAAAGAAGAAACTTTTCTAGGTCTAACCTGGTCAAATCGGATTGATGATACTTCCGAACCCCGGTGTCTTATTCCAAATGGTGAAATTTGAGAATCATGTCAACACAATAAAAAATTCATTAATAATAACGTGAAATTATTCTCATTGGTTTGTGTGATGATATTGTGTTTAAGTGAAAAGTCATTCCAACGTTGTTTGTGAATCATCACTCTTCACTTGATTTGAGTGCACTAATTAAAAAATAAGAGATTACTGGAATCATGAATAACTTTAGTACGACCAAATCCTGATCAAATCTGATTGATTGGTGACATGTTAAGATACGGGTGAAACCCATATAGCGAAGCCAAAGAGAAAAATACCCTCGAATTATTATTTATCTACATAAGGTCAACCAGGATCCGCGCCTTTTGTTTTTGATCTGGTCGGATACAAATCAGACTTGACCCGCCGACCCAGATAATTCATGTCAATTAGAAAAATGACATGTGTCGAAGCCCAGCTGGCTCAACTGTCACCTTACCAGTAGTGACCAACTCTACCAAAAATAGCCCAGCATGTTCATTTATAAAGGTCTGAATTTATTTCTCTCACAAAACACTCTCAAGTTACCTAGTATCCAGTATTATTTCAGTCATAGTTAGCCTCATCTTCTACGAACAAATACGAGTATATCCACTAATCATTTTGAACTACATATAGACTTGATCCTATCTAATTAGGTACGTAGGCAGCTTGACTTCGTCAAGTCTACTCTATAATATCGAACAAGTTCTGGTTCGACCCATTTGGGTCGTAGATTGAGTTCGAGTTAGTCCAACGAAATTCGAGCTAAATCATTTGGCGTTGTCTGGTGCAACCCCTTTGCAGGGTTCGTTGAAAATTTTGTTATCATGGAGGAAACGAGTCAAAGACAAGGAAAAGCAGTGCAAGTCGAGTCCTAAGGATCCCCTTTGAGGGAGTCGCCACTGAACCCCGAGATGGGTGGGTCGCAAGAAAAGATGACGGTAATGACCGAAGTGGAATTCAATCAAAGAATGCAAAAATGGGAGTGAAAATTCCTCCAAGAGCAATTAGAGAAGATGCCGACGACTCCAAACGTTGGGAATACCCATTCTACCCCAGCCACCCAGAAACGACAATTCCACGAACTTGACCCGGAAAGGGAACGAGTGGAAGATGTCCGCAATACGGAGGCACGCCGACAGCTGTTTCGAGAACTTGACCCTCAAAGGGAACACGGAGAAACAAACCGAGGTGAAAGGGAACAGAAACAGGAAAGGGAGCGTAGCCCACACAAGGCATGAAGTGACGCTAATCCACGACAACGTGCGAGGGTACAAATTGAAGTGGAGCCTGATCTCGAGCCAGGAGAGGTTAGGCAGAGTGGGGTGTCACAGAGACGAGTTATCTCGGTCTCGGCAATACAGCATGATAATTATCATTCCATGTGGATATTCAGTCAGAGGGAATGCCAGTAAATTTCAAAGTACCAAATCTGCCGAAGTACGAGAACTAGGGATCCCAGAGAGCATATTATTACTTTCGAAACATTCATGGTTTTACATAATTTGAGTGATGCGGTGAATGCGAAGATATTTCGTACAACATTTATAGGCTGTGCATTGGACTAGTTCATTAGTCATCCTCTTGGCACCATTACATCGTACGAGCAATTTATTCAGAAATTTGAGAATCACTTCGCCAGTAAGGCAAGAACGGCGAAGTCAGTATCTACCCTATTGGAATAAAATAGCATGTTAACGAGACACTTAGGTAGCTTGTTCAATGACGAAGCATTGGATGTTCAGGGTATACAACACAAGGTGATTCAGCAACTGTTCATCAATGGTTTGAAGGAGGGGCCATTTGCAGGAGCATTAATACGAAATCCCCTAGTAGACTAAGAGGGGATGATGATTATGGCAATTCAACACATTCACGAGGAGAAAATCTATCAAATCAAGCGCTCAAAGGGGAAAGCTTCGAAGAAAAGCAAGGATAAAGAACAACAAGAACGACACATAACTCCAAGGTCCGACAAGGTCATGAATGGCAACTGCGATACGGAAGATACGAGAGGTATACTCCCCCAAAGACGTCACGAGGCAAGGCCTTAATGGCCATTGGAAATTCTAAGTTGGTAGTTTGGCCAAAGAAAATGAAATACGATCCCAAGAGGAAGAACAACCATAAATATTATCGCTTTCATAAGGACAATGTCCACGATACAGAAGATTGCTTCCAATTGAAATATGAGATTGAAAGGCTGATTAGCCAAGGTTATTTACATGAGCTTATTGACAAAGCTCGAGAAGCTGAGACAAAGAAGCATAAAGAAGAGAAACGACGTGACCAACGGTCTAGAAGTTAATCCCGCGAAAGAGAAAGAGAATGTGAAAGAGGAAGCAGTCGTGAGCCTAAAGAGAATAGGCATCACGATGGCCAACAAAACCCACCTCGCCAAGATGATAGACGAACCTCGAGGTTCAAAACAATATGCAAGTATGGGGGAAGATTCATACAATTTCAGGTGGTCCTTCATGTGGTGATTCCCAAAATGCTCGAAGAAGACACCTTCGTAATGCATGAGCCCATGAGCAAAGGAGGGAACCTCTACACATAATGAATATTGGTATGACCCGCAAGGCTATTAGCTTCGACGAGTGAGACTATGAGGGAGTTTTACGACCCCACGATGATCTGATGGTGATCACCATGAATATAGCTAACTTTGCAGTTCACAAAGTGTTAGTTGATAATGGTAGTTTAGCAGCTATTATGTTCCTGCATTGCTAAAAAAGATGAATCTTGATGTAAGAAGATTAACCTCAGTCAACACCCCACTGATAGGGAAGGGGGATCGGAGGTTGTCCCTTTGAAAACTATCGATCTACCTACTTCGTTGGGTTAGGAACCCATGAGAAAAATGGTGATGATAAAGTTTTTGTTGGTGGATGCACCTTTTGCATATAATGCGATACTGGGAAGACCTGATTTGAATTTATTTGGAGTTGTGGTATTAACACCGCATTTGAAGATGAAGTTTGTGACGAATGGTGGGGCCGCGGTCGTGCGATGTGATCAACAGAATGCTAGAGAATGTTACACTTTGTATTTAAGGAAATAACGAACGGAGAAGAACATGAAGCCAAAAGGGGTAGAAAATCATATGGTGTCAGTTCCAGAAGAGGAGCATGTATCAGGAAAGTGGCCTCGAGTGGAATATAGAAGAGTAGAAGCAATGGAGCATAAAACAATTGAGTTGTTCCCAGAAAACTCTGGAAAGATAACAAGAATATGGTCTCAAATGCCAGAGAAGTTGGAGATGATTATGATTGATTTCCTCAGAGAGAATGTTGAGATGTTTGCAAGGCAGGCCTCAGATTTCAAAGGGATAGACCCTGAAGTCATTGTCCACCATTTGAATGTTGATCCAAATGCAAAGCCAGTGAAGCAGAAATGGAGAAATTTCGGACCAGAAAGGAATGCAACAATAGAGCCGGAGGTTAATAAATTGCTCGAGGTGAACTATATTGAGGAGATTCAATTTACAGATTGGCTAGCCAATGTTGTCCTCGTTCTGAAGTCAGGAGGCCAATGGTGCATGTGTACGGATTTCACAGATTTAAACAAGTAATGTCCACGTGATCCATATCCCCTACCTCGTATTGGTCTTCTCGTTGATTTGATGATGTGTTGTGCTCTTCTAAGTATGATGGATGCCTACCAAGGATTTAATCAAATTATGATGGCTCCAGAAGGCAAGGACAAAACCTCGTTTATTACAGCTAAAGGCATCTACTGTTATAATGTTATGCCTTTTGGACTACGAAACTCAGGAGCAACTTATCAACGCTTGGTAAATATGATGTTCTGAGATGAAATTGGAAAGACAATGGAGGTATATGTTGATGATAGGCTGCTAAAACGTGTGGAGGAGGATGGTCATCTGGATCATCTACGAACTGCATTTCAGATTATGCGTGTTTCTGACATGAAATTAAATCCAAAGAAGTGTACTTTCGGAGTCCAAGGTGAAAAATTCCTCTGATATATGGTAACAAAATGAGGCATAGAAGTCAATCCTATGAAAATAGAGGCAGTTGTGGAGATGCAATATCCAAAATCAGGAAAAGATGTACAAAATTGACCGGGCGAATGGCTAGCCTCAACAAATTCATATCGAGGTTAGCTGATCGTGGATTACATTTCTTTAAAATCTTTAAGAAAGTAAAACTTTTTGAATGGACCGACGAGTGTGAAAAATCATTTCAGAAACTAAAGAGGTATCTAACATCAGCTCCGTTATTAACGAAGACAGTTGTTGGAGAACCTCTTATGTTGTATTTGGCTATGTCCGACGAGGCGGTGAGTGCCGTTCTACTTTGAAAAGGATGGGGATCAAAGACCTATATATTACGTCGGTCGTATGATCCTGGGATTTGAGAAAAACTACACAAATATTGAAAAATAGGCGTTGGCCCTGATAATGAAAGCTCGTAAGTTACGATTCTACTTTTAATCCCATAATATTGTGGTACTTACCGATAAACCATTACGACAAATTTTAGCTAAACTTGATATTTCAGAACGTCTCATCAAATGGGTCGTAGAGCTCGGAGAATTCTTTTTTGAATACAAACCACAAACCATCGTTAAAGCACAAGCATTGGTGGACTTCATTGTGGAAATGATTGTAAACAGCGAGCCTGAAAATGCAACTTATGGCCCATGGATGCTCCACGTCGATGGTTCATCGATGACCCATAAGGGGGGCATAGGTCTATGGGATCTGGAAGGTACAATTGTTATACTACGATTTTGCATAGAATACTTAAATTATGCAAACATTTTGCTTCGTTCTATACAAGGAGAATAATATCTTCATACTATTATGTAAAATATGTAGACATTTCATATATTCTGAATAATTTAAAAACGTTAATGCAAGCAACGACCATGAGTTGTCCATCAAACTAAACTTTGATGTGAAAAACAATGAGGCCGAATAGGAAGCTCTGGTAGCTGGATGGTGCCAAAAAAATGTATGTTAAGATGTTAAATGCCTATACAGACTCCCAACTCGTGGCTAATCAGATTTCAGGATCGTATGAGACTAAGGAAAAGAGCCTCGTCCAGTATCTTTAAAGGGTTAAGGAACTAATGTCAGAGTTTGAGAAGATAAACATCTATCAAGTTCCACGAAATGAGATTGAGAGAGCAGATGCCTTATCAAAATTTGCTAATTTAATAACAGGGGTGAAAAGTAGAAAGGTCAAGTTGTTGGTTGTAGATAGATCAAAGGTCTCACCAACAGTGGCCTCAGAGGTAATGGTTATGACTGACGAAGCGAGCTGGAAAGATGAAATAAAGTTGTACTTGCTAAAAGGAGAATTACCCAAGGATTGTAACATGGCCCGTAGGATCGTGTATAGAGCTTCGAGATTCACAATAATTGATGAGAAGCTCTATAAACGATCCTTGGCTGGCCCACTGTTGCATTGCCTCGCCCCCTCCGAGGTGGAGTATGTAATGAGAGAGATCCACGAATGAAGTTGTGATAATTATTCCGGAGGACGAGCCTTAGCTCAGAAGATATTGAAGCAGGGATATTATTGGTCTACTTTAGTAAAAGATGCCTCTGAATTTACAAAGCGATGCAGGGAATGTCATCTGCATTCGAACCTGCTGCATCGTCCTGCCACTAAAATGGAGCCGATTAAAATAGCTTATCCATTCAATCAATGGGGGATTGATATTTTGGGACCATCCCCCCTGGCGATGGGGCAAAGAAAATTCATAATTGCGGCGATTGAGTACTTTACGTAGTGGATTGAGGCCAAAGCTGTGGCTAAGATTACGGACCATGAGCTTATGACATTTATATGGAAGAATATTGTATGTAGATTTGGAATCCCTTATATCCTAATTTCGGATAATAGAACCCAGTTTAACAGTAAGAACGTGGTGAAATGGTGTGAAGAGCTAAAAATCCAACAAAACTTCACATCTGTGGGCAACCCACAGGCGAATAGGCAAACTGAGGTAGCAACTAAAATAATTTTACAACAATTGAAGACTAGGCTCGATGGGAAAAGGGAAAAGCGGGCTTACCGTACGACCCCACGAACTTCGACAGGTGAATCGCCTTTTAGCCTCGTTTATCACTCTGAAGCAGTGATACTCGCAAAAATTGGGGTGATGTCTCATCGAGTAAGATCATACAATCCTGAGGAGAATGTCGCAGCAAGGGCATATGACCTAAATGTTATAGAAGAATTAAGGGATAGAGCCTATGCTCGAATACTGATGCAAAAAGATGCAATGGCACAAGCATAAAACAATAAAGTAAAATCAAGAAACCTCTAAGTGGGAGACCTTGAGAAAAAGGTGGAAATGTCGAGATATGTTGAAAAATTCGACCTAAAAGCAAGAAGGACCTTTTATGGTCGTCAAACTTACGAAGAGGGGAACTTATAGGCTACAAGAATTGGAGGGAAAAGATCTACCTCATCCCTGAAATGTTAAAAACCTATGAAGGTTCTAATACCCATTGTGGAATCGATGCCAATGGTGATTCCCGACTTATACATGGGAGTGTAGGATTCGAAAAATATAGTGGAAGCCAAGATAAATTTTAAAGTCCTTAATTTTTCTTGGTTAAGTAAATTACAAGTAATCTAATTAAATCTGATTTATTTCTGCAGTTCTCTTCTTATTTATCTATCTCAAATATGACAAACCCACTTTTAACATTGCTAGCAAGAAATGTTCTTACCGGACCCAACTACATGGAATGGCTCGCGATCTTAAGGAATGTCCCAAGTGAGGAGTCAATTGATTATGTGTTGGAAATCAATCGTCCTCCTATGCCTAAGAGGGATGAGGATGAAAGAGTTTAACTAGCTCATATTATTTGGACAACTGACAATTATAAAGCTAGAGGATACATCCTAAACTCGATGTGTAGTGAACTGCAAAGTTCTCATGATGCAATGAGCAATGCAAGGGACATAGTTCTTCATTTGGAGGAAATGTTTGGAGAGCACGGTAGGACTATAAGATATTTTGTGTCGAGAGATCTCTTCACAGCGAGGATGTGGGAGACTATGTTCTCAAGATGATGATCCTAATGAAAAAGTTAAGATCGTTAAACTTCTATATGGATCTTTATATTCAAGTTGATCCCATCCTACAGTCTCTCCCTGACTCTTTCTACTACTTCGTCATGAACTTTGATATAAATGATATCGATTGTTCATTAGCTGGGCTAACAAAGAAGCTTGAAATTGAGCAAGCCCGCATGAGGACAAACAGCAAGAGGGATTCTTCTATCTATTTCACAAATGAATCATTTGATGATCAAAAGAATGGAAAAAGAAGAAAGATAGAAGGAGTATCCAAAGGAACTCAAAATTAATTAGAACATTGTTGCAAGAGTAAGGGGCCTAAGGACACAGACATATGCCTGCTATGTGGTGAGCTTAGCCATAGGAAGAGAAATTGTCCTAAATTAGGCAAAGGAGCAAAAGGTATGAAACTTTTCGTTTATGAAACTAATTGTTCTATGATCGTTTTTTCTACTTCATGGATTCTGGACTCAAGGGCTAGTGCTCATGTATATTGTTTGGATCAAGATCTAGAGAGAAGTAGGAAGATGGGTCGAGAAGAAGTGCTGGTCAAAGTAGGCAGCGGGGAAAGCGTCGCATCTACTAGGATTGGATCTACTTCTTTAATTTTGAATTCTAGACAATTATTATTTTTAAATGATGTTCTGATTTTGCCCAAGGGGTTAAAGGACATTGTTTCCATTCCTATATTAGTTAAGACTGGTTATACATTCCGTTTTTCTAATTTGAATTGCGACATTATGGTAATAAAAGTGTTGACAATGCATCTTTTGGTTAATGGTTTATATTATTTGAATGTCCATAATTCTTCTGTTGTGAATGTTGTAACACATAAACGTGGTAGGCAAGAAGCTAACTTAAGACTTAAGTGACATCATAGACTAGGCTATGCTGGAGAGCACAAGATCCACAAAATGGAGAAAGATGGGCTTTTCAGCTCACTGGGATCGGATCCCTATCCAACTTGTGAATCATGTCTCTTAGGCAAGATGGCTAGATCTCCCTTCACAGGGAGTTTTGAAAGAGCAACTCAAGTCTTAGGATTAGTGCATACCGACGTTTGCAGACTATTTGGAGAAATGGCTCGTGGAGGTTTCCATTACTTCATCACTTTCACAGACGATCATTCAAGATGTGGTCTAGTGTATCTGATGAAGCAAAAGTCTGAATCTTTTGAAAGGTTTAAAAAATTCAAAGCTTTAGTAGAAAATCAAACTGGCCAAAATATAAACACTCTACTTTCAGATCGTGAAGGAGAATATACGAGCGCCGAGTTTGATGAGTTCCTTAGGCAACAAGGAATACTGTTATAACTAACACCTCTAGCAACTCCTCAATTGAATGGAGTAGCCGAGTGTAGGAACCGAACACGGTTGGACAGGATTCATTCTATGCTTAACTACATGGATTTACCATTTCTTTGTGGGGACATGCACTCCTTACTGCTGTTTATATGTTGAACAAATGTCCCTCCAATTTCGTTCCTAAAACTCCACATGAGATGTAGAATAATAGGAAACTAAATCTTAATCACATCAAGATTTGGAGATGTCCTGCTTATGTAAAAAATACTAAGGTAGAGAAGTCGGAGACAAGGTCCCTAATGAGACGTTTCATTGGTTGTCCTGAAGATTCCATGAGATTCTTCTTTTACCTACATGATGATCAAAGGATCATTGTGGCGCTATAAGCCCACTTTCTTGAGGATGAGTTCATCTTGAAAGAGGGCAAAGGTAGAAAAATTGTTCTAGAAGAACAAAGTGAAACTCCCACCATGCCATCTGTCCAAGAACCAAGAGCTGACCCAATAGTAGCACAACCACCACGTAGATCTGGTAGAATACAGCATGAACCTGAGAGGTATGGGTATCTCCAGCAGAGGGAGCTAGAGCTCCACACTGTAGTAGAAGAAGGTCATGAAAATGATCCCTCTACCTATGATCAAGCGATGGTGGATATCGACGCTTCAAGATGGCAAGAAGCAATGGAAATAGAGATGGATTCTATGCAATCAAACCAAGTTTGGACCTTGGTAGATCGTCCTGAAGGTATCAAACCTATAGGATGAAATAGATTTACAAAAGAAAGATTGGTAGTGATGGCAAGATTCGCACCTATACAGCCAGGATCGTAGCATAAGGCTATAATCAAAGAGAAAGAATTGACTATGAAGAGACCTTTTCGCCCGTGGCTATGATAAAGTCCATCTGAATATTGTTATCCATAGCTGCATACTTAGACTATGAGATATAGCAGATGGATGTCATACCTGCTTTCCTGAATAGATTCTTGGAAGAGGGCATCTATATGGAACAACCAAAAGGTTTTGTATCCTAGACCAATATCCATAAAGTATGTAAACTTGAGAGGTCAATATGAGGTCTCAAGGAAGCATCTAGAAGCCGGAATCTTCATTTTGATGAAGTAGAAATGGGATATAGCTTCATCAAGAACGAAAATGAACCCTGTGTCTACAAGAAGACCAGTGGGAGCAAGATCTCATTCTTAGTACTATATGTAGATGACGTTCTACTTATAGGAAATTACTTGGGTATTCATTCTTAGTACTATATGTAGATGATATTCTACTTATAGACTTCAGGGTTTGTTTTCATGCTTAATCATGGAGTGGTGTCTTGAAAAAATGTTCCAAGCAAAGTACAACCACTAATTCCATCATTGAAGCAGAATATGTGGCAGCCTCACAGACAACCAAATAAGCTGTTTGGATGAGAAAGTTTCTAGGAGAACTTCAAATGGTTCCTAGTGCAGACCTCCCATTACCACTTTATTGTGATAATAATGGAGCGATAGAGCAACTAAGGAACCAAGGTCTCATAACAAGCTTAAACACATTGAGAGAAGGTTTCACATCATCAGGGAGAATGTTGGCAGAGGAGAGATAGCAGTGTAGAAAATAGCCTCAGCTGACAATGTAGCGGACCAGTTCACCAAACCACTACCTCAGGTTGTTCTGGCCCGACACTTGGAAAAGATGTATAAGATACCACAAAGAGTGTCATTGAGTGCAAGTGGGAGATTGTTAAGATTATGCCCTCAGATGCCATAGATGATAGAATTATAGGGCATCTCAGTTGTAATAAACTTATTATCTTATATTAATAAAAGGCATTGTTTTGTTTTCCCTTAAATCTTATCTGCATCTATAAGTAGTATAAAACATTTTGTCCATGTTTTTAGTGGGATCTCTCTACTTCCTATGGGATAGGAAGATAGTCACTATAGAGAGATTGATCTTGATTATTTAAACAAGTTTGCAAGTGACACGAAGTCTTTAATGGACAAATAAAGACTAGGACAACTTGTACAATCTGAGCTTTAACATGGGAGTGTCAGTCGAACACCATGTGTTGGTGGGAGCTTAAGGTTGTAGGTGTTGGGAATCTTGGTATCATGCATAATGGAAATTGAAAATCATATCCGACTTCCCAAAGCTAAGATCAATTTATTTTGTTCGTTGATTTTAATTAAAAAGATGAATACGAAAAGCTTAACCTTTTGCGTATTCAATTAATCCTCGCGAATCTTCTAATATTCGTTCAACTGTCCACGTGTTCTGTCTCTAGATTATCATGCGTGGTAATTGATTTCGGAAATCTCCATCTCTTTTCTCCATGGCGGCTAGGTGAGAGAGAGTGGAAGAGAACTTATTTTCTCTATGATGTATTTTGTGCTGGAGGAACTGAATTATGAATTCTCATGTGTCTAGAGCTTGTGTTGGAGGATTAAATAAATCCTCCAACTTAAGCCCACCAAACACAAGCGGCGCGCCTATTAAGGCCCAATTGAACTTCTATTAGGCTATGTTGACTTAGTCAGCTTAGCCCAATTAATTTGACCCTCTAATATTTAATCTAATTAAATATACACAGATTAAATTAATATTCTAATTTATTAATTAACTAAACAATTAATTAACATCATAGTTGACTTAGTCAACATAATTAGTTTAATACCATGTTTAATTCAATTAAATAACTAATTAAATCAAGTCGTCCTTTCAAAGGACAAATTACCAAAATGTCCTCCAAATACAATAATCGATTTTCCCATCTATTCCTATAGCATGACTCTCTAGGTTCGTCTTGATTGGCAATGGGAGATCGTTGGCCGAGGAGAGATAGAGTGCAGAAAATAGCCTCAGTTGACAATATAGCTGATCCGTTCACCAAACCACTGCCTCAGGTTGTTCTGGACCGACACTTGGAACGGATGGGTATAAGATACCACAATGAGTAGCATTGAGTGCAAGTGGGAGATTGTTAGGATTATGCTTTCAGATGCCATAAAGTATAGAATGATAGGGCATCTATCTTGTAAGTAACTTATCTTGATTTTATTAATAAAGGCATTATTTAGTTTTCACTTGAATCTTATTTGCATCTATAAGTAGTGTAAAACGTTATGTCTGTGTTTTCAGTGCGATCTCTCTACTTCCTATGGGATAGGAAGATTGGCACTAGAGAGATCGATCTTGATTACTAAAAACAAGTTCACAAGTAAAATAAAGTCAGTAATGGACAAATAAAGACTTAAAACACTTGTACAATCTTATCTCTGACATGGGAATGCCTGTCTAGTATCATGAGATGATAGGAGATTAAGTTGTAGGCACATCAGTGGAACTGATATGCTCGAACACGACTCGCATCGGTTCTGTCACATTGGTTTTCACTCTGTGGCAGTCAATGACAGAACTGATTATGTGTAATACGTGTAAGTGAACTATTGACTTGAAACATCATGCTGAAGATGCATTTGTGATGTCAAGTATTTCGTTAGAGTAGTTAGATCCAATTCACCCGTTGGTGGGGTCGACTTCAAAATGCGGCTTGATGGGCAAATGGTAGTCTTAGCTGATATCTAAGTGGGATTTGTTCTCTCATAAGTGAGTGAGAAAGCACCTTATGTGATTATAGATAAATAGAGATCAAAGTCTTTGGTCAAAGCATAAAGAGACGATTGTGCTAGGCACTAAATTGATCTCAATGATCTCGTATTATTATAATTAATACATATGGTCAAGTCCAGTGAGTTTGACATAGCCATGACTCTCACTTGACTGCGGTACAGGAACAAAAGGTTTATACTTACACGACATTTACGATTGGAAGGTTGCAGAATGATCCTATCATAGCTTTCGTTTGGGCTACGAAGTGGGTCACGTGATTGGCTAGGTGTTACTCACTTCCTTTGGTTTCCTCTCATTGCCAAACGAAACGAACCTAAAGAGTCGCGAAAAATGATTGATAAAGAAAAATGAAAAAGGAATTTCTATTTTTCTTCTAGGAGTTTTAATTTATTGGATTCATTAGATGAAATTTTATATGGATAAGAATGATTATTAATTAATTTCCTAGGGAAATATATTAATGAATTAATTTATCTAATTGATTTGGTTATTTAATTAATTTATTTATTTATTGGATATAATAAATTATTAATTGAAATAAGAAATTAATTAAGCAAAACAAATCCCGGGCTTCTAGAAGGCATCCAAGAGGACGCCTACTTAGTCATGTTGGGTGTCCAAGAGGAGCCTAATTTTAGGGCTCTTTTGTTTTGACTTGTTCAATAAGTCATGAGGTATATAAGGACTCTTTGACTTTGAACAAGAAAGAGAATAACACAACTCTCATAACTCTCCTAGAAAAAAGAAAAAAAATATTCCTCCCCTTCTCTAAACCATAGCCGTCGCCTATAAGAGATCCAAGAGGGAATTTTTCGATTGTTGATCCATGCGAAACAATTTAGAGACGGCGTATTTTCATTGTTAGGATCAAGTTCAAGTTTTGAAGATCAAAACAAAGGATTGAAGATTTGGAAGCTTCAAGTTTTCGAATTGGAGGAAGAAGAAAAGATTTTCCAACAGCTTCGATTTAACGAGTAAGTTTTACTCGTTAAGTTTATCATGCAATTTGAATATGCGATCATTGAATTCAACTTTGGGTTTTAAAATAAAATTTTTATGAAATCCTTCCACTGCGTTTAAGTTATTTTTTGCGAAACCCAACAAGGATGACAAAGGATGTGGGTGACACCTAGCCAGCACCGTGGCCCCACATCGTAGCCTAACCGAGTACGAAATGACTATGTCATTACGAACCTCTAGATTATGAATACTGTATGAGTATAAGCCTTTCATTGACGTATCCCGATCGAGTGAGAGTCATGGAATATGTGAAACTCACAAGATTCGATGCTATGCTCAAGTATCGTAGTAATATGAGATTACCAAACTACCCAAAGTGTCCAACACGGGTTAGTTCATGAGCTCTGGTCAGAGGCTTTATTCTCATTTACCTATCATCACATAGGATACTTCTCGTTTACTTTTGAGACAATGAATTCCATTTTGCTAACCAGTTAAGACTGCTACTTGTCCATTAAGCCGCACTTCGAGGTTGACCCACCAATAGGTGAATTGGATCTAACTACTTTAATGACAGACTTGATGTCACATGCACATCTTCAATTTGATTACTCAGGTCAAAGGCTCACGCATACTATCATAATCAATAATCTGATCATTGATAGTCACTGGGTAAAAACCCATGGGATCGGATTAATACGAGCCGTGTTCGAATACACTAATCCAATCTAATCAATATATCCATGACACAAACTCCCACTATCCCTTAGTGTTAGACTGTAACTCGTTGCCAGAGCATGTGTCATACAAGTCTACATGAATCTCAATGCCCAATAGAGATTCTCCAATTTGTGAACCGTTTAAGTGATCAAGTATCAAACCTTTCCAGTGCCCATCTCCTTATCTACTATAAGGAGTGCGAAGGTTTGCCTTGACACACGTGGACTAGTTGTTCATTTAAGACTTATAGATGCCATTAAGAAATATATGAACAACTTGCTAATGCCTTTATATAATTAATAGGTTGTACAATATAAACTAGTGTCCTATTCTCTAATTCCTCGTTGGCATCAAGGACACAAACCCAACAATATCCCACTTGCACTCTATGCCAATCGCTATGGTATCCCATATCCATCTTGTAAAGATGTCGCTCTAGCACCGCCTGTGATAGTGGCCAGTGAGTAGGTCAACAATGTGACAGGCTGAGGTTATTTTCTGCAAGGCTATAATTGTCTTTTCCAACGATCCATCACAAGATGTTGTATCTCTCAACGTTGTGTCTGGATTTGTGAGACCTCGGTTCCCTAGCCTGCACGTTAGCTTCATTTCGTCACAGTAAAGTGATAATCCAAGATGCACACCAGGGACCTATAGAAGTTCCACCACGAACTTCAAATCCAAATAGTTTCCTTGACAGCCTCCAAAGCTCCAAGGCAGTTTCAAATTCATTCTCAGTAGTGAAGTTAGTAGGATAATCACTTGGAACTTTTCCAAGTCATTACTCCACGGTTGAGGGTGAATACAAACCTAATGTGCAATTTTAATCTTCTTTGTCAAACTCCAACTTCGAGTGAGTCTAAACTTCCACTGTGAGTTCTCCATAGGCATGGACGAAAAATATATCCTAACTTTCTTCAAAGTACTTCATGATATATTTTATGTCTACACATTGCTCTTCCTCATAGGCAAAAGCCCTTTCTCAGATCTTCTATCCTAAATTGATTTAGAATTTATTTTGAGCAAAGGGCTTGGGAGGGCCCCATCATCCTATTTGTTCTATCTCCAAAAACGCGAATTATAAGGATACAAGTGGCTTCTCCCAAGTCTTTTCATGGAGAATATGCTCAATGTTTATGTCTTGATCCAAGTCAATGAGCCCACATCATTTCCTATAAGTAGAGTACTCTCTACACATTTTACCACAAATGACATCTCGTTCCCACTGGCCTTCTTGCACACATATGATTTCTCTTCATTTTTGATGATATCATAATTCCAAATTATGTCATCAAAGTGAAAATTCCAACTAAGAGAGGTCCGTTTAAATCCACAAGTGAATTTATACAGCACGTAGACCTTATGAGAATTGGCCTTAGATGTGACACCCTTAGGCTATTCCATATAGATGTGGCAAAGGGGCTTCACATCCACGTGCCAATTTTTCATAATCTTGGTGTGTTACTATCGAAAGTAAGATTCTAGTGGATTTGATTATAGCTGTAGCAAAGGGGTTTCCTCATTGTCAATGCCCTTCTTTTGACTACACCCTTTCACCATCAACCTGGCCTTGCCATTCGAATCAATCTTTCTCTTGTAGATGTACTCGCCTATGATGAGTAAAATACTCTCAGGGCGATCTACTAGAGTTTAGGATTGATTCAAAGACATCTAATCCATCTTCACTTTCATAGCCTTACACCTTCTCGTAGAGTCCATATCCACAGTCGTTTTGTCATGCGTAGAGGGATTGTATCCGTGGATGTCTCTGCTACAGCATACAACTTTTGCTTTCCTTGTAGCAGACAACCATCTATCTCAGATATGCTCGAACATGACTCATATCGGTTATGTCACATGGGTATTCACTTTAGTAAACTGTCAATGACAAAATTGATTATTCGTAATAGGTATAGGTGAACCTTTGACCTGAAGTATTAGGCTGAAGTTACACTTGTGACATCAAGTTTGTCACTAGATTAGTTTGACCCAATTCTCCCGTTGGTGGGTTCGACCTCAAAATGCGGCTTGATGGGCAAGTGACAGTCTTAGCTGATAACTAACAAGGGATTTGTTCTCTCATAAGTGAATGAGAAAGTGTTCTATGTGATTATAGATAAAGGAGATCAAAATCTTTGGCCAAAGCAATAGAGACTATTGTGCAAGGCACTAAATCGAGCTCAATAATCTCGTATTATTTTAATTAATACATACGGTCAAGTTCAGTAAGTCTGACACCACCTTAACTCTCATTTGACTGGGACACATGAACAAAGAGTTTATACGTATACAGAATTTACGATTGGAAGGTTGTGGAATCAACCATTCATTTGATCTTGTTTAGGCTACGAAGTGGGCCACATGACTGGCTAGGTGTTACCCACTTCCTTTGGATTTCTCTCATTGCCAAACGAAACGAATCTAAAGAGTTGCGTTAAAGGATTGATAAAGAAAAATAAAAGGATTTTTCTATTTTATTCTAGGAGATTTAATTTATGGGATAAATTAAATGTGATCAATTAATTGCTCATTAGATGAGATAATTAATTATGAATTAATTTATTAAGGAAATAAATTAACGTTTATCTAATTAATTTGGTTATTTAATTAATTAATTAATTAATTGGATATAATAAATAATTAATTAAATAATAGGCAATTAATTAAAACAAGAGAAAAGCCGAGCCAAATAAGAGGGTCCATATGGACGCCTCATATGGGTGGGTTGGGCGTCCATTAGGATGCCCAGCTTGGACTCTTGCCTTGTCTTGGTCAACAAGTTAACTGATATAAAATAAATCACTGAAAGACTTTTGACCTAGAGGAATTAATAGTACACACTGTGGGTATTTTAAACCTTCTGCTGCACAATTTTTTGTGAAACCCAATAAGAGCAGCCTTGCAAAATGATGTTTTGCACAAGCTTCGAGGCCACGAGGATCCCTCAATCCCATGGATATAGCTGTCCTCGTAGGCGTGCCATGATGGAGCTATGGCAGGCTTAGATCATTGGAGATATGGGTGCTCTCGACCTCCAGTAGCCTTGACCGTATCCTTTAACCATATTGCCTCGAACTTGTTGACCAAGCTGGCAACAGAGGTACCATGTAGCTACTTGAAAATAGGTGAGCCAGGCTCGGGACTGTAACCAGAAGAATTGAATTGTCTCTTCTGCCTACGATTCACGACGGCCTCTTCGGAGAGTGAAAGATGAGTGCAGGAACGCTCACTCACATTTATAGTGATGACATGTGGCTCTAGTTCCACCTCGTTCAGTGTCTTTGGGTTCAAAATGGGCTCGTTGGAGGGAATAGGTTCTGAAACTCCACCCTGATTCACACGAATATGAGGTGTCGCCCTCGTAACAGTGGCGGCGCCTTGTGTTGATTGAAAAGCTCTATTGGCCCCAACAACCCTTTGTGCCAAGTTTCACTCCATCTTTGCTACTTTCTCGGCCATGCCTACAGAACAGAATAATAAGAAATATCAAGATCAGCAAGGAAAATAAAGATAAATAAATTACGAACTGGAATAAGTACGATGCTTATCCACTCTAGATGATCTGATGGGAGCATGACTTATCCGGCATCGAACCAGTACTCTTTCCAACAGAAGCATGTCAGGATTGTACAAGTGTAGAAAGTGCTCGTTGATGACATGTTGACCCCAGGTCACATCACCAATGTTAACGGGACTAGGCAAATCTAACCTCCACTTACGAAGAACCCTCCACTTCTTAAGCTTAGGTTGGGCTATGTAGAAAAAAATATCTTTCCATACTGCATGTGAGGAAATGTTTCGTTTAAAAATAAGAACATGAGGATTACGAGGCGACAAATAGAAAAATCCCTCATCCCCATTACCTGACCTACTCACTTTAAAAGTTTGCAAAAAGTGGGCCAATGAAGCTGCAACATTCCAATGATGCATCAAAATGATAAAAGCATTCGAATGTCGATAAGAGTTGAGTAATAATTGGATAAGACACAACCCTAACATTGACAGAATACCAATGAGGGTAGGATGAAGACGAAATCTAACCCTGCAAATCAAATGGGTGAGATGGAAAGTTCTATAACCCATAGACAGAGTATCTATACGATCCTCTGAGCTAGGGATTTTAATATCGAATTCCTCAGAAATGTAATAGCTCTCTAAGAACTGGAATTATACGAGGATCTAAGGTCGACTGCATATTGCTTCAGGAACATTACACACGAGGTGCCCTAATAGCTTCTTCTTCCTCAGATTCCTCCCCGTTATCGTTCTCATTATGATGTGAATTCTCATCCTAATAGCCTCATTTCCTCAAATTGAGTGGCCCAAATTATGTGATAGTTCAAGTTACCACCCACTAGCATTAAAAAATTAATTAAAATTACCACTAATAACTGACATTTAGGGTGTGTGACAACACGCGCAACATAGATAACATTGGCATGTGAACTCACCTCCTAATCTTCACGCGCTCAATATGCCCTAAGGAATTCAAATAAATATCATCACGCTAATGCGTGTCAACAATTCATCTTGATTAACGAGCCATCAGGATTAACACGAACCGACAAGCTAGACTAGCTGGCAGCATAGTTCGCAGATCCTGATGTCATGCATTGTGATCTACGAATTGGGGGACTCAATGATACGGATAAAACCCGTATAGCGAAGCAAAGGACAAAAATACCCTCGAATTATTATTTATCTACATAAGGTCAACTAGGATCCACATTTTTTGTTTTTGACCGAGTCGCATTAAAATCCGACCTAGATAATTCAGGTCAATTAGGAAAATGACATGTGTCCAAGCACAGCTGGCCTAGCTGTCACTTCAGAAGTAGTGACCGACTCTACTATAAAAAGCCCCTCGTGTTCATTTATAAATTCCGACATTTATTTCTCTCACAAAACACTCTCAATTTATTTGGTATCAAGTATTATCTCAGCCATAATTAGCATTGTTTTCTACGAAGCAAATACGAGTATATCTACTAATCATTTTGAACTATGTATAGACTTGATTCTATCAATTAAGTATATAAGCAGCTTGACTTTGTTAAGTCCAGTTTATAATAATAAACAGGTTCTGGTTCAACCCATTTGGGTTGTAAATTGGGTTTGAATTAGTCCAACAAAATTCGAGCTAAATCATGTTACACTTTTCAAAAACACTTGCCTAGGTGTCTTATACCAGATAATGAAAATCACGAATAATATGGAATCAGGATAATGTGAATTTCATTAGTTACGTGAAATGATCCTAACTGATTGGTAAAAATTCTTGTTCACGGGAAAAAATTAAAAAAAAAAAATTCCTACACTTCTTTGTAGAAAATCACTTCTACTTGGGACCAGACTCACACCACTTGGGACAAAATTTTAAGATTTCTGAGGCTCTGCCGGGGAGAATGCTTGTCGGGTATATATGTATATATATATATATACATATATATATATACCAGAGGCTCGTTTGGGTTAATATATATACCATATATTGTTCAACAATATTATTGCATGTATGATTTTCCCTCCGCATGTACATGTGAATATCGATTATTGTAATTGTCTCAAAATTTGGAATCGAACAAGCTCCTAAAAATGACCACAATGGCCAACCCTTCCACATGTTCCGAAAAATACTTGATCAGATTTCTTATTCCTAAACATATATAATTAATTAATAGAAAGATAAATTTCATTTGTAATTCTTTTGCTATGCTATGATGCACAGACATGGACATGATATGACAGAAACACGTGAAACGCAATTCTTAAAAAATTTAGGACACGGTACCGCTCGAACACGCCAACCAGATTATATATATATATATATAAACACAACATTTAATCAATAAAAATAAGCATGTTTTAAATCAAAACAAAAAATACATAATCTTTCACATTGGACAAATTTTAATCTTTTGTAAGTTAGAAAAGAGGCTAAAAATCTATATTAAATTAAGAATTAATTGCCCCCCAGGCCAAAATAATTCAATTTTACACAAAAGAAGAAAGATAAACACAATAATATTAAAGAAATAAAGGATTAAATAGCCTAATTAATATTTCACATCTAGAATTTTAAATTGGGGAATTGCGGACAATTTTGGTAGCCCAGAAAAGACGGCTAGTGGCTTTCTTTAGTTGCTAGAGGTGGCAACATGTTCTCTTTTCCAGTGGGATACAGTTGTTTGATGGTGGTGGTATAAGGATTTGAGGGGGATTAATTTTTGCGAGAAAGAGAAGAGGGGCTGAATCGGGAGATGAGTCTGTAAAGTGATGGAATAAGAGAAAAGTCGAAAGAGTGAAATTAATTTATTTATCTGCATTTTGCCCCGTATACTTTTTAAATACCACAATAAACGTTGGTATGTCCTAAATGTGTTGTACACATGTCTCCCGTGTGTTCGAGTCGTGTCCACTGTGTGTTCGGGCCATGTCCAACCTTATTATTATTATTATTATTATTATTATTTAATTTCAAACTTGTTTTTGTCGTGCCAGACACATGTCTGTTCCGCATTCGAGTTGTGTCTGACAATGCATGGATCCATTTTCTGGAGTGTCCATCCAGTTGCAATGTGATAATGAATTTGGATTCTATTCAATAAACAGTAGATCTTTTATACCTCACCTCATTGAATAAGAAAGCTAATCATCATTTTTGAATTGACTATAAAAAATGCCGTGTAGGGTACCGATGCATTGTGGGTATAGTCCTGAGTTTCACTTCAAATTTTTCAATGCATCTCATCATTTTTTGAATATCAACACCACTAAAAAATGGGAAATTATTGTACGATCATACATTATTTCAAAAACGAGAACGTCATTCGACAATAACATAATCTGTAACAACTGATTGACCATAATGATAGAAAACAATTCACGTACTTGAGAATATTGTTACGTGAACATTAAAACGAGACTAGAGCAAATTGATTGTCTATTATTTTTAGCATCATCCTTCGAAGGCTAAACGCCCGACAATTGATTGACACTATGCATCCGTCTCGTTGCCAATTGCACAGTATTTTACGCTGTTAATGTATAAGAAAATAAAATCTCTTCTCTGCTAATAAACATAACTTATGGCTGGGTAATAAATCTTTTGATCCTAATAACTGGCATCTAAGCGAAATATGGGTTAGAGTCTCACAGACTGGTGTTGGATGTTGGCACTTATTGTTAAAACCATCATTTAACTAGAGAAAACATAATTGGTAGATGACTAACTGCCTGATCCGTGACCTTATGGGTTACAACGACCTCATGCTAACAATCCAAATATATAAAGAAATAAAATTACACCTCCATTAACATATAGAGTTTTTGGACTAATGATGAATGTTTGATCATTAAGTGTGTGTATATATATATATATATATATATGTCTTTTATATATATAAATATATATGACTTTGGTCTTCAAGTGGCATCTGTTTCACCAATTTCAATGAATATATTCTAGGGTTTACATTTGGTCTAGAAAATGTGAGTGCATGCTAGACACTTTTGTTAACCGTGTCAAAAACTTAAGGGTTGGATTCCACTTCTCCAAGCCCAACTGCCCCTTATCTTCAATTGTTCCATACCAAAGAATTTGTCATCAATTTCTTGAATTCATGCACCAAGAACATATTTGTTGTATAGTTATTAGTTGTCTAGGAAAATATAATAGAAAAGTCTGTGCAACACGATTTTAGACTACAAAATTTGAATAATATTCGTATTTGGGATACAAAATAGGAAAAATTACATACAGACTCCTTAACAACCAAAATCTTCCCTCACTTATTGGGAATTACCAACATAGCCTTTCAAGGGGTTTATTTGTAAGGTTTACAGGGGGTAAAATTGTAAGGATTTTTAAATATAAATAGGGTGTAATTGTGAGAAAACCTTAACATGAGGGAGTGTGCTGGTAATTTCCAATAAGTGAGGGGATGTTTTGGTAACTACACATAAGTTAGGAGGTCTGCGTGTAATTTTCCTCGCAAAATAATATGAAATAATGTTATTTTACGTAATGAGTAGATAAGATTTGCATTTCGAACTTCTTGAATCGGATTTTTGGTGAATGAGAAATTACTTGACAAAGATTGTTGTTTGGACTTGTGTAATATTAGATATCCCACATAGGGAATCAAAAGAGAAGTTGCGATGGTTTATAAACAATATTTGTGGATAAAAGGTGAGTCCCTTGAAGTGAGAAGTTTTTGGCTACATCAATGATATTTCCTTGCCCTCGCATAGGTTTGGTCTGGGGACCCAGGCCTGGTTGGGACCGTGCGCTTGGGCTAGGACCAATGTTAATTTTTTGGATAAAAATTAATTAACTATCTATTAAATTAAATTCAAAAAAAATTCCTAACCATCATCTTATTTTGATCGAACGGCAGAAATCAGTTGAAGATGAAAATCACTCACATGGGATCACTGGCCACTATCGCAATGGTAGTTAATATGGTACTTCATGCGTACCATTGGGAAGCAGCTGTTTCAAGCTGAACGGTCGACCATTTCGATTTTAGATTAGCTATTTCAAAAACAATTAGCTATTACCTATACACATTAAAGACTGAAATTAAATGAAAATTTCAAATTCTAGCATTTCATGACTATAAAAGGCCCCCGCAGAATCATTCTAGACATACTATTAAGCATTCAACATTTTAATATCATTTCTCCAACTTTGAGAAAGCCATTTTTGAAGATTCTAAGCAGTAGTTTTGTTCGTAGACTCTGAGGTTCGCAGTGGTTTTACTTTAGAGGTGAATTAGTGCATCTTGGGACACTATTTCACTATCCCGTACGACCAATAGCGGGGCAATTTTGTGTTAAGGACATAGGGTTAATTCTCATCTCGATTCAACCTTTGTTTACATCTTGCAGAAGTTCCAAAAGCAAAAAAATCTGGAACTTCTAATTTAGTTTTCTAGAGCTTCAATAAATAAATTGATATCCAACAAGTTTTTGATTAAATGGTTACGTCTTAACTTGGTAGATGTATATTAGGGTTTCAATTCAAAGTGTTTCACACGTGAATCGAATGTTCATACGATTTCTTGATGGAATTAACGAAATCCGAAAAGGGTAATGTTGCTGCCATTTCGAAGAATTAAGTAGCGACATTTTGAAAGGATTAAGAAGCACTGAAATTATGTCCAAGTTCTGTGATTGTAAATAAAGATAAAGGATTTGAAAGGGGTTTAAGAATCTATTTTCTTGAGAGAGAAAGAGAGAGTTGTCAGTTGTCACTGATCATGGATGTATAGATTCTTGAAAAGAGTGGAGCAATGTTGGTCCAGCCTAAATGGCCGGATTCCACAAGCGAACCGAAAGTTGGATCTACATTGGATCCTACTGGAATGGCCCCATACATCCTCTCGGGGAGTTAGAACATGTGGAGCTACACCATGTTAATTTGCCATGAATGATCTACGTCTCAGAGTCAGGCGCCTTACATCAATGCAATTTCATATAGTTATTTACCTTTCAAAAATTTTTTTTTTACCTGATCCAGACTCATATATTTTTGGATCTGGTCAGACCTGTAAGGTTAATTGGACCAAACTAGACCATTCATACTAACATCTGTGGGCCTATACGTGTACCCATATGTACTGTCCTCGCCTTCATTTGCCTAAAATGAATATTCAGAATCTGAGTTGGCGTAATATACCCACTTCTTGTATCATGTTTGTATGCATCAGTGCATTCTTTTCTTTAAAAAAAAAAGTGGGGAAAAAGAAAAAAAGGAAACATAATTTTAGCGACTAGTGTAACGATTCTCCTCAAGTATAGTCTTAGAAGTCTTTATACGATATAAAATGTTCCGATTGAATCATAATTACTAACCAAAAAACGAGTTTGTCAACCGTCCCACTAAGATGCCGATGAGACTTAAACTCCCCCACCATAGTAATTACCTATTCCCAAATTACTACTCCAAATAGTTTAACCCCTTGATTTTCTTTGAGAAAATAACACGTCTACTCAACCGGAATTAACCAGTGTACTCATAACTAGTGAATATGAAGAGCAACCCAAAAAATAATTAATTTGGAACATTTTTTAAGCCAATTATATATATGAGTGACGCTACAAACATGACACTCAAAGTGTGATGGATATCTTCAAACTATTCTAAATACTGGCTCGAATGATCAAGAAAGTTTAGGTCACAATGCTGAGCATTTTCGAGACACAATTAACACCCCCACCCCCACCCCCACCCCACCCCCAAAATAAAATAAAGAAGAAGAATAAGAAGAAATTGAGACATTTTCGGAGTTGATTTTGGCAATAAATACAAGAAGTCATGCGCAATCACTTGGCCTAAACAAAGTCGTAGATTCCGCCTAATTAATATCGTAGCTAGCATTGGACATTTTATCTGCCCCTTCTAAATCTATTATTTTCTTTAATATCCAACTAACACTTGAGAATAAAACTTCACTCAAGTTCTAAAATTTTCAAGTGGAACTCTAATTTATTTATTTATCAAATTATACTATTATAAGTTCAAAAGTGTACTTAGAATTTAGAAATCTTGAGAGCACTATTGCAAGTTTTGTCTTGAATCAGCAATGGGCCTAGGCTTGACCATACAAAGGCACAATATATTCTTGTAATTAAAGAAGAGAAACCTATGATGATTATAGGTATTTATTCCATGGTCATCTCTAATAAATTCCAAGAACACTACAATTTTTCCAAAATTCCAAGAGCAATGAAGTCATGTATTGCATCACAATCTTGCTACATGTAATTATATACAGTGAGGTCACCACGAATCCTGAAAGGGCATTTATTTTCTTTTGATGAATAATTACATTTTGCATCACTATCTTGCTACAAGTTGGTTTTATGATTTTTATCTATGGTAGGACAATATAGTTCAAAATATCCAATGATATCGACAAATACATTATATAGAGTGATATTTATTATTCTTTGAATTTATACATATTGTCGATCACATTCAATAATATTGGATTTCATCACCTATACCATGATCTTATTGGTATTATCGGGACACTATGGATAATAATATAGTAAAATTTAAAAAAGAATCAGATATCTCGATTGTTATTGCCAATAATGGAGTTTCCACTTTTCTTCAAAGACATGCATGATAGTTGGTTCTATGCAATAAATCCTCGTCAGTATAATTACTAGTAATTATTTTTTTAATTACACGTTTAGTTTGACAATATAGAGCGATACTAAGTTTTAAATTTTTTGGTTTCATATGGCCGATATAACCCTGTGTGAAACGAAACCGAGCAAAATTAGATCATCACAAATAAGTCTTGAGAAACACACTGTATTATCACAAATACTGAAATATTGTCACCAATTAAATACATCGACAGTAATATTGTCACTACACCTATGCCGTGCCGTATAGTTAATGCAATTCTAAGTGAATTACGCGGTCAATTCACGTGCAAAAACGTCGAAACAGAATGAGATGGGGAGTGTGGTAATCCTTCAAATTTCAGAAGTATATATGATCTGCAATTGTAAATTTCTACACAGGTGTCATCGAATTCTGCATATAGTTTGACGCCAGCAGAAAAGTTTAAGGGAAAATTACACATAGACCCCTCACTTATTATGTAATTACCAAAACTCCCCTCACTTATTTGAAATTACAAACAAACCCCCATGTTAAAAATTTCTTACAATTACACCCCTTGTATGTTTAAATATCATTACAATTTTACCCCATATAAACCTTATAAATAGACCCCTTGAGGGGATGAGTTGGTAATTTTTAATAAGTGAGGGAAAATAACTACACAATAAGTTAGGAGATCTGTGTGTAATTTTCTTAAAATTTGAAGAATTTGGTACTGATGTCCTATGGGTCGTACTAGTGCACAATCATGTTATAAGTCCGTTAACTTCCACATAAATAGTGAAAGAAATTAAATTATGTTAGATTTGGATAGGCAAATATCACTCTAAATTAGTTGCACTTTTTGCTTATTTTTTGTTCAAATTTTAAGCAATTTTCCATAACCTACACTAATTGAAAAGGCCAAAAGGAATAATTGCATTCTTTTACTTGGTTTATTTTATTTTCCTTTTTCCGCTTCTTGTTTTTGCTTTTCTCCAGCCATTACTTTCACAAACTGTCGCCCCCCCCCCCCCAACTTTCTTTCTCTCCCATGCTCTTTGAATCTCATCGTGACCTTTCCGATTGGCCGGAAAATCGGGCGTTCCGGCTGCATCAGTCCGATTTCTCGACCATTCCACCGACGTAATCCGATTTATCATCCGGTACATGATCCTTCCTTTATGGCATGGAATTTTGGAACGCCGGCCACCCTTTTGGTTCCAACTAGGCAGTTTCGATCGAGAACCGGCGTTCCGGCGAACCATGGTTGTATCTATCCACGTATCTTTATTTTTGGATTACAAATATCTACTGTGATTATGTATTTATAATCTGTGTAGTTATCTTTAAGATTATTAGGATTATGTTAGGTGGTAGTATCAGAGCATGTAAGCAAGAAAATTAAAGCTCACCTCTAAGATGACACAAGACTTTTTAAAATCGTTCTGCAAACTGTCTACACCCATGGCCAACACAAAATCTCATATCCTTATTTCTCGGAGTCAATCATGAATTACAATATACAAGCCCATATTTATAAAGTAAGAACCTTGATACAGAAGGAAAACCAAAACCAAATCCAAATAGACAACACTATCCTATTCTTAGGCAATTAGGAAAATAATTCTAATACAAGTCAATTACCAAAATTAAGCCAAAACCACATAGGAAACACAATCCTACCTATGCATGTAAGCTGTTAATCCTACGGTCAAATCCTCATTGACCATGGTCAAACTGTGTTTGAGCATCCCCAAACCCTTTTTTGGTTTCTCTCTTGGCTCCATTGATTTCTCCCAATCCTTTGTATCAATCAATCTCCACAAACCCATTAATCTCCCACTTGTAGACTGATTCCAAATCTCGAAAACACTATCTTGTGCTGCTCCATAGACTTCAACTGTTTAGTGTAGCATCCTTATCCTCACTGGAGAACATCTGCATTGGTCAACCCATCTTACTAGCATCTTTACACCAAAACATTTTCAATACAATATCGGATATCTCACATATCTGCTCTCTGCCAAACTGCATGAGCTATGTCTGATCATTCTGCCAACAATTTTAGTTTTTACAACGGCAATCTCGGAATCTTCACATCTCTGTTTGATGTTCCCACTACACAAGTTATGTCTGATCCATTCGTTAACAAACCCCATCTCGTGAATCTGCCCAACTGGCTTCGCATCCTGCCTCCATGATTTCTGGCTCCACGGACTATGCTCTCGGGGCCATGCCCCTGCCTTTATTGTTTTCGGCTAGGTGGATTTGTCTCTGCGCTCCACAACCCTGCCCTCTGGTCTTGTGGACCAGTCTCCTGGAATTGCAATCGCTTTTATTCGATTTGTGTTCTACCCACTTGGCAACATGAATCTACCTCTCCTACTGCGGATCGCCTAACTGGCACCACAATTCTGCCACATTTTCTCATTAACGTTGAACATGGTACTTCTCCTGGCCTGGCAATCTAATTGATCCCAACCCTCCTTTATCATCTTCTCTAGCTTTATATCAACCTCTGTTCGTGCTACTTGCTATCGAACTTGTCAATCTTGACCTGGGTTCGATCCCCGGCAACGGCGCCAAAATTTGATGGGTGTCGAATTCACACAAAAATAATTCCTACTCCTATATTTGTAGATAGCAATGAGCAGGGTTGAATCCACAAGGATTGGTTCAGATTTAATTCTCAATAAACGAGTAAAATAAAAAGGGGGGGGGGATTTTCAATAATTGATTAAACTAAAAATTAAAATAAATAACAAAAATTATTAAAATCAAGAGAAGAAAAATTAATCAAATAGAAGAAATCATTATTTGGTGAGATTCTAGCCTAAGGAATTTTATCCGTTTTAATTCTATAATTTGATCATTGATGCAAAGATAATTCAATATTCTTGAATAAATTGGCTATAGTTGTAAACAAGCACTAACAACCTCGTTTCTCCTTATTTTATCGATAATCAAAACAAGCTCTTTGATTGCTTCCCTTATTAATTGAATAATCCTAAACAAACTCTTAAGATTTAGTTCAACAATAGCTTTAAGAATTAGAAAAACACCAATTTTAATTAACAAACACACAAGCTCGGTTCATTTAAATTAGATTACATATTCCCATAATAACAATTGAAAACTTGTCCATAATCAATGTTATTAATTACTACTAATGTTAGAATTGACCAAACAATTGCGGATTTGAGATTCTAATTAGCTATATATTATTCCAATAATTAAATAACCTGCCGAATTACCCAATTAATTGAAACAATAATTTCAAAAAACAAACACAGAAAATATGTAAATATTCAATAATAAAGAAGTAATAAGAATAAATTAGATCTCACAAATTTTGTAGAATTAAAACTTCAAATATCCTCGGCTAGAACTTGAGTTTTTAGCAATACATCTTCAATAGAACAAAACACAAAATTTTTCTTCTCCTTCCTTGAAAATAACGTGTAGTATGAGGTATGTGTAGAAGAGATCATAAAATTCCAGCAATATCTAATTATATATGCCTTGCCAAAAGACTCCTAACTAAATAAAACTCTAATTCTAATGGAGTAAGGAAATTAATTCCTTAATAGAATAAAATACTAATAAAACTCCTAAAAAAATAGGAAAGCTCCTAAACAATAGGAAGGCTCCTAAAAAAATAGGAAAACTCCTACAAAATAGGAATTTCTCTTCCTACTTCACTCTAAAATAACGTATCTTCATCCTTTTTTTCTTTTTCTCCATCTTTTTCTTCTTCTATGAAATTTCACCTATCAAAATAAAAAATCGTAATAAATATCTATTATTTAAACTCAAATACCAATAAAAGAATAAAGAAAATATATGAAAAATATGCATAAAATGCATACTAATAGTCGCTCCTACGATAAAACTCGCGCTAACACAAAGTGCTCCCCATAGATCTAGATCTAAGACGTCTCCAAAATTTATAAACCTAGGACTCTGATACCAGTTGTTATGAATGGTAGCATCAGAGCATGAAAAAAATAAGTAAGAAAATTAAAGTTAGCCTCTAAGATGACACAAGAATTTTAATGTGGCTCGACAAACTACTTACATCCATAACACAACACAAAATCTCACATTTTTATTTCTCGGAGTCAATCATCAATTACTATATACAAATCCATATTTATAGAGTAAGAGACTTGATACATAAGAAAAATCAAAATCTAATTCAAATAGGAAATACAATCCTATTCTTGGGCAATTAGAAAAAACAATCTTAATACAAGTAAATTACCAAAACCAAACCAAAACCACACCAAAACCACATAGGAAACATGATCCTATACATGTAAGCTGCCATTCCCATGTTGACCCACAGTCAAACCTCCGTTGACTCGATCAAACCCAGGTCAACTGCAGTCAAACTTCATTTGACCATCCTGAGACCCTTTATTGGCTTCTCATTAGCTCCATTGACTTCTCCCAATTTTGTATATCAATCAGTTTACACAAACCCATAAGATCATTATTAGTGTTTAAGAAATATATACAAATAGGATTTTGTTTCAGTCTTAGGTGAATTAGATTCACATTTTTTTGGTTAACGCAGATTGTAATCCTTCTACTTGTTGCGTGCTTGTGTGAATTTGATGTTATATATTGTTAAGAGAAGAGAATCGAAAGAGAGAAAAGAAATTTATTGTGATTAATCTTAGAAAGGTAAAGTGCTCAACTGAATTATAAAAGGAAAATAAAGACTTAAATACTAACCTAAGAAACTAATTGCCTTATTAGAAGGCTAATCAAAGATAATCTAATGGCTGATATAATAAGAAAATAATACAAAGATATTGTTGAAAATAATATTCTCAACACTCCCCCTAAAGTTTGTGGTCTAAAAAGATCAAAGACCCCAAACTTGTAAAGCAAAAGTTCAAATTGAGAATATCCCAAGGCTTTAGTCAATAGGTCTGCTGGTTGTTCCTTAGTTGCAATGTATGTTGTGGAAATAAGCCCTTCATTGATCTTATCTCTTATAAAATGGCAATCGACTCAATGTGTTTAGTCCTTTCGTGAAAAACTGGATTAGCTGCTATACGAACAACTGACATATTGTCACAGTGCACTATTACAGGTTCATTTCTTTGAATCCCCAAGTATTCTAACAGCCTAACCAACCAGACAATCTCACAAGTTAAAGTAGCCATAGCCCTGTACTATGCTTCTGCATATGATCTAGACACCACATTTTGTTTCTTTGTCTTCCATTAAACCAAGGAGTTTCCAATCTTCACTGCAAACCCTGTTAAGGATTTTCTAGTCATTGGGCAAGATGCCCAATCTGAATCACAATACCCTTCAATTTTAACATCACCCTTTGAAGACATTAGCAAGCCAAGACCTGGCTTTCCTTTCACATATCTTAGTACTCTAACATAGCTTCCAAATGAGACTTCTTAGGTTGATGCATGAACTGACTTAATACTTGAACAAAATAACTCAAATCTGGTATGGTCATACACAAATATATAAGTTTGCCCACAAATTTCTAATAAAAACTCATATTTTCAATAATTGGATCATCTATTTGTGGCTTGAAACAGTTGTCATACTCAATAGAAGTAAGTTTGATATTTTGTTCCATAGATGTAGAAACAGGTTTACTTCCTAGCATACCTGCATCTGTTAGTAACTACAGAGCATATTTTCTCTAATTTAAGAAAATCCCTTTATCAGACCGGGCTATTTCAATGCCTAGGAAATATCTCATTTCTCTAAGATCATTCATATATAGAGTTCATTTCAAATAATGTTTCAATTCATTAATCATACTATTACTATTGCCTGTTATCAAGATATCATCCACATAGACTAATAAAACCATTCCTAAGTCTACCAATCTCCCTTGTCCTGTATAAGTAAAAATTAGGGTAGAAACTAATGAAGCAGTTATTTTCATTAGTAAATTGGGATATGGATAGGAGATTGTAGTTAAAATCTAGTATATATAGGACTTTATGTAAAACAAAATTTGAAGATAAAGTGATACTTCCAATGTGAGAGACAAAACTAACAATACCATTAGGAAGATTCACACAAGCACTAAGTTTATCCATAGGCATGGGGTTTTCAAGAATTTCAAAATTCGAAGTCATATGATGGGTGGCCCCAATGTCTATAATCCATTCAGTTTTATCAGTATGAGCTAGTAAGCTAAGATAGGTTGGCATAGTACATGCCAAGTTTCCAGTAGGAGCAGATGATGAAGTAGATGTACTGCTGTTTGATGGAGCTATCAATTTAAGTAGTTGTTGATATTGTTGGTGGGTAAAAAGTGTAGGTTGTTGGTACTTTCCAGTGTTTACAATATTGCCTTCATCATAGGTTCCAGATGTCTGATCCAAGGAGGGGATTTGTTGTGTATCAAGATTAGCATTGTTGACAGACACTTGATTAGCTTGAAATCCTCTTCCACTTCCATTGTTAAATCCCCTTCCATAAGATCTACCTCCACCTTGATATCCCCTTCTATTATTTCTGCCTCCCCTGCCTCTACCATTTTGAGGGAATCTATGTATCTTATAACATGTTTCTCTTGTGTGCTTTGTACCTTGACAATGGTCACAGAATAAGTTGGATCTCTTAGGTCAAGTATCCCTATTTTGAGAGTTTGTAAAGAAGGCTGCAGTGGATTCTGTATTCATCACAGGTAAGTTTATCCCTTTTTGTGTTTCCTCATTGGTGACTATGGAATAAACTTGGTCATAGGTTGTTAAGGGGCACATCATAAGGATTTGAGATCTAGTGTTATCGTAACACTCGTTTAAGCCCATAAGAAATTGCGTCATTTTTAACTGTTAAATGAATTGAACGTATTCTTTATTCACTTCTTGCGCAGGAGAAGGAACCAATGATTCATACTCATTCCAGAGATTTCTCAATTTGGAACAGCAAGTGGTGACAAAATTAGTGCCCTGTATGATAGTGTTGATCTCTCTATACAAAGTATGCATGCGAGCACCATTAATTTTGTCAAAACGCTCATGCAAATCTTTCCATATAAGATATGCAGATTCGCATACACAACACTATGAATAAGCTCACGAGATAAAGAGCGACGAATCCAATATTTTACCAGGGCGTTGCAACGTTTCCACTGTGGAAGATGACTAGAATCTGAATCTGGAGCCTTGCAAGAACCATCGATGAACCCTAATTTATTTTTGGCCTCCAAAGAGACGATCATCTCCGTACTCCATATCTTGTAGTTTTTGGTGCCGTTCAAAGTTTCAGAAACGAGATCAATATTCAGAGAATCAGATGGATGAATATAGTGTGGATCATGAAAATCCACAACGTTTTGGGAAGAATTCCCAGGGAATTGCCCCTTCGATTGATTTGTAGAGGTTTCCATATTCAGGATTCAGGAAATCCTTGAAAAGGATGAAGAACATATATGAAGAATTGATTTGGGGAAAACAGAGAAATGAGTATTACTAATCGCAAATCCAGAATCAATTAAGCTTGAAAAAAACGCATGGCTCTGATACCATGTTAAGAGGATAGAATCGAAAGAGATAAAAGAAATTCATTGTGATTAACCTCAGAAAGGTAAAGTGCTCAACTGAATTACAAAGGAAAAGAAAGAATTAAATACTAACATGACAAACTAATTGCCTTATTAGAAGGTCGATCAAAGATAATCTAACGACTAATACAATAAGAAAATAATACAAAGATATTGCTAAAAATAATATTCTCAACATATATGTTGGGCTCAATATCCCAACAATATATACATGTAAGATGGTTTGAAAATCCCTTATTTTTCAGCAATATCATATTTAAGACAAAAAATTATTGTGGATCAATATTTGCGATACTTTTAGCCATTATTGGAAAAGTGCATGTCCGTTAGTAGCACATAAATATTAGAAAATTTCATGTTAGATGTTTTGATGATGACAAGATAGATTTTATGTTAGCCCCCAAATGTTATGTAAGTTTATCTTTAATAGAATATGTCTAAGCGTTTAACAAAGTTATCGAGTTGTAATTTCTAGATTAGGCTTGTCATTTTTATCTATGTAGCTTTTAGACTAAATATTGAATTCTAAGTGGCTGATAGAATTCTAGGTAAATCTGTCAGAGATGAAGTTGAAGATCAGTGTCTAAAAATCAAGTGAGGATAAATATTTGTCTTAAACGACTGTCAATCGCTAAGGACATTCCAGGAGCTATGAATCAACGCTCAAAGCCATCAAGTGATCAAATTATCAGATTCACGTGAAATAAATTTCGAAGTCATGAAGGACTTAAATGCAATCATCAACAGGCATTTATTTCCAACGGAAAATAAATTCAAACATATTAAATGCATGATAAGAGCATTAAATGTGATAAGGACGAATTGCATACGGAACAAGCCACCTATTGCCAAGACCGTCAGAGTTTAAGAGTTCAAACCTGCCACATCAAATCGATGCAGCAGAATTTCAGAAATGTCAGAGAAGGGACTATTCACTCCCTACATGAGAGACAAGCGCTTACATGTGTCCCAAATCCCAAGAATTCTCTATAAATAGTACTCTTCAGCAAACTCTAAAACACACATAGATACACATGCACATGCACAAGAAATAGGTCAAAACTTTGCTGAAATACTTTCAAGAAAAGCTTATAAACTCTATAGCCAAAAATCCTTCAAGCTTTTCATACATTCCAAAAACAGTCACTGATATCTCAAACCTCTTCAAAGAAGAACCCTGCACTATTATTGAGATATTCCAAATTGTTTAAATTTCTCAAAATCAAACAAACCCTATGACGAAGCCCTCAACCTCTTGTATCTGTGTGAGAAAGTTGTTGATATCTGCAAGTAGTACTTCTGAGTGAGAGAAGCTTGTTGAAGAAGATCTCAAGTGGAGGTGAAGTCTTTGTGACCAAGGAGCTCAAGATCAACTTCATTTCCTTCACCATTTGTAGAAATCCTTTGTTTGAAGATTTTGATAATCATCTAGTGAATTCCCTCCAAGTGAAAAGGAGAAGAAGGACGTAGCTGGGATTACATCACCAGTGAACCTTTTACATCTTGTGTTATTTATTTTATTGTTTTATTGCTTTACTTACCATTGCATATCATTATTTAGAAGCATTAAAATCAGTAAGTGACTAATCGGCTAAACCGAACTCTAAGCATTAAAATTAGTTCCGTTGTGCTAATCCTGATTGAACAATCTAAGCATTACCCTATTTTGGTAATTGCCCAAATCACTAAGTTTAAGTTATCTTTTCTAAAGCGCTTGACCTAGCGCTTTGCTTACTAAACGTTCAAAATATTTCAAGTGATACGGAATTTTTTGAAGTCGAAAAAGACTTCAGGGTCTATTCAACCCCCCCTTCTAGACCCTTTTGTATGCCACTTGAGACCACCAAATGGTATCAAAGCGGTTGAAGTAGAAACCTAAGCGTTTTCGAGCATAACTACTTGTTTAGATCCATTTTTTAAACTTAGTCGCTTTTTGAAAAATCACATATCATGGCTTTTACTTAGATGCCAAAGTTGATTGAGTCAAACTATGACTCATGGAAACTTAGAGCATTTACATATTTATGCTCATGTGATAATGAAATGTGCGATGTTATTACAGATGACCCCATTCAAATCATGAAAGTTATAACTCGACCCCCTGGAGTGACTGAAGTGACGCCGGATGGTTGTGTCAACAAAATGAAGGTAGAATGGACGCTAGATGATCGAAGAAGAGCGGATTTCGATAAATGTTGGACGAAGCACTCTCTACTCAGCGTTGATAGATAATGAGGGATTGTTCAACAAAATCAAGCTTTGCAAAACTTCAAAGGAAGTATGGGATAAGTTGGCTATTGTGTGTGAAGGATCTGCACAGATAAGGGAGAACAAGCTCTCCATGGCCATGCAGAAAATTTGAGCATTTTAAGACACAACCCAAGGAGATGCTAGATCAATTGGATGCGAGGTTTACTTTGCTTATTACAGAGTTAGCGTCATTAAACAAGGAGTTGACCAATAAGGAAATGGTCAACAAGATTTTTAGAAGTCTTCCAATCAAATATCTGATGAAGACTGTTGCTATGAGAGAATCTCAGATGTTGGATATCATGGCTCCAAAGTATGCATTTTTGGAGCTAAGGGCTTTCGAATTTGAGTTGAGAGAAGTCAGCGATACATCGACTTTAGCGATTGAATCCGGAGCTTTAATTGCAACTACTAAGAGTAAGGGTAAAGTGACAAGTGAGGTGAAAGCTTCAGAATCAAATGAGGAAAAGGAAATGGCTTTATTGGTCAAGAAATTTAAGAAATTTCTGAGATATGAAAAGAGAAATTCAAATGGACAGACTTCATCTGGAACTTTCATTTGACGTATGGCTACAAATCAAATGCATATGTAAAAATGACGTATGTATACATATCAATTGACGTATGCATATGTATAATTGACATATGACTACAAATTAATTGATGTATGCATATGTGACAATGACATATGTATACATATCAATTGATGTATGGATATATATCAATCGACGTATGTATAATACCCATTGACGTATGTGGAAATATCAATTAAGGTATGTATACACATCAATTGACGTATGTATACACATCAATTGACGTATGTATAATATCAATTGAAGTACATGTACACATTAATTGACGTATGGATACATATCAATCGACGTATGCATATATATCAATTGATGTATGTATTCATAATAACTGACATATGGATACATATTTTTTTCGCTCAAAAAACCAACTTGCATTAAATCAAACAAGAACTTACAACGAAAAAGACCAAGGTACTACCTTGCCTCGAGAAAGCGAATAACAAGACCTACCAAGCTAACTATTAACCCCCGAAAGAAGACTATCATAATTTTTTCTCACGAGTTAAGCCCTATAACCCGTGGAATGCCAACAATGAACCGACTACACGATCCATTTAAAGAGTTATTGTCGATCATCTCTAACTAGATGGTTTGGAGAGTCAGGTGTCGAAAACCCTCAAGGGCCGTCACTCGAGTGAGGTAGGGTTCAGATAGACGAAGGTCATTATGCTCATCACGTGGGAAACCAAATCAGATAGTCTAACCTGAGAGCTTTGCAAAAATCAAATCAACATAAAACAACTAAGCACAAAAAATGACACGAATGCCAAGCCTTGAACACAATTAATAATGAAAAGCACACCCATCAAACTAAATTAAAGAAGCTCCAGCCCATCTCCCTGAATAAACCTGCACTAGAAACAAACTAAGCAGAAAATTAGACTAAATCATGCATGAGGCATCCACAATCAGTCCTCAAATTACTTAGTACCAAAATTTGCCCGCCATCACCACTCCGAGACGAATCAAAATCTGTATAATCACAGCAGCAAAATTAAACGCAAGAGGAAACACAAAGGAGCAAACATTAGAAAAATTATAAACATAAACCCCTGTAAAACAAACCAACAAAGGAGGAATGTGACGAGGAGACCTCCAAACTTCAACTAAAGCCCGAGTACTGGTAGATAAACTACTATCAATTCTCCATAAGCTCAAAACTTTAACCATATGTACTTTTTTTTTTATACCAAAGAAAGACCACTGATTTCAATTACACTAAACAAGTAAAAGAAAAGAGGAGTTTTATTCTTTTATCATGAGAATCGAAAGCTAGGAAGGTTAAGCCTATTGAGTCTGATAACTCCCTTAATTACACCGATGAGATGAGAGGAATCGAATACTTGAGGAGATTGAGCTTCACAACCCTGATTAGCGAGCAAGTCGGCTGCTTTGTTCCCTTCACAGTAAATATGAGACAAGGTTGTTTCCAGCAATCGTAATGAGTTCCTAATTGATTGTAACATATTTTGGAACCTCCATGCCCCTTTATATATAGAGCAAAGGATATGAATCACACTTAAAGCATCTAATTCAATCCCCACTTTCTGGTAACCTTTCTCAATGCAGAGTTGCAAACCTCGGTCCAAGGGAGCCAGTTCAGCAGTCATATTTGATACCATCCCCAAAGGTTCACAAAAAGCAAATAAGACTTTACCTTTGTGATCCCTCACGAGACCCCCAGCTCCTGCCTGACCGAGATTTCCCCATGAGGCTCCGTTTGTGTTAAGCTTTATCCAGTTAGGATTAGGATTGGTCCAATAGACCGAGAGAGCTTTAGGAACATGGGAGGGAAACTCGAGAGATATATGCCAAAGGTGTGCCACGTTCCTGTCTCCAATCCAATGAATTATCTTCCAAAGCTTGTTTCTATTGATCATCTTCATGTGATCTAGTATCTGCCTAATGATACTATCTGAAGAGAAGGGGATATTTTCGTGTTTACGGTTGTTTTGGGCTATCCATATATACCAAAGAATGAGGATTGGAAGAATTGTTCGAATATGATCTTTGCCTTGATAGGGGGCAGATTCTTTCCAAGATTTTAAGATGAGCACAATGGAGCTTGATGGATGATAAGGCAAAAGGAAAAGAGACTGGAAAAAATTCCAGACATCCGAGGCACAGGAACTTAGAACAAAGATATGGTTCACTGTTTCAATATTGTTACAGCACCCGCATTTGGAAGCTAAGAAGATTCCTTTTCTTTACATACGCTCCTCGACCGGGATCCAATCTCTGATGAGTCTCCAGATAAATACTGAGATTGTTGGAGTGATGAGAGGGGACCATATTCGGTCGTATCTTGGTGAAGGGATAGACCGAGTCCTAATTCTTTCCCAAGCTGATTTCGTTGAGAAATCTCCATTATTATTAAGTTTCCACACCGAATAGTCGTTTCCTTCTTCTGGGATATGTATTTGTTTGATTTCATCGACTAAGTGCAAAGGTATGGCCTCTTTCAAGTTATTTTCATCCCAGTTATTTGCAACCCTAAAGACTTTTACAAGAGAGTGGTCAACTTGAGGATTAGGTACTAATTCTTGAAGTTTACCTTCTATTAACCAGTGGTCTTGCCAAAAGAATATGTTTCCTTTTCCAATTTTCCAAAAAATTAATTGTTGTACCTCATCTTGGACTTTACAAAGACGGCGCCAAATCGAGGAGTCACTAGGTATCAATCGGGTTTCTCCGGGGAAAAAATTGAAACAGTATTTTCTAGATAGAAATTGAGCCCATAGAGATTCTTGTTCCCTGAAGCGCCACCAAAGCTTGTAAGAACAAGATTTCACTGATTCTTGAAGATTTCTAATTCCCAGCCTGCCTTCCTCAAAGGGGAGACAAATTTTATCCCAAGATGCCCAGTGAGTTCGTTTCTTTTCAGAGGTAGAACCCCAAAAATATCTGTTTAATAATCTTTCAATTTGAGTGATAATACCAATTGGAGGCTCGAGGACCTGACAAGGGAAAATTGGCATTGAACAAAGAACGTTTTTAATCAATTGCAAACGACCCCCAAGAGAAAGGAAAGCATGCTCCCATCCACTTATTCGGGCCCGGATTTTCTCAACAAGTTCCATGAAAAGAATCTTTTTTTTTCCCTTTGTGGATAGGGGCACCAAGATATGTGAACAGGAGAATAGTTTGAGAAAAACCGGAAATATCTTTGATCAATTGCATCTTTTCCCTTGGTAATTTGTTACTAACCACAAAAGCACTTTTTTCCAGATTAACTTGCTGCCCTGATTTATTTTCAAAGTTGCAGAGAAATTCCTTCAGGAGGATGGGCCCAGACTCTACACACGAAGAGAATATTATCGTGTCATCCGCATATGACAAATGTGAGACCCCTGTTCGCCCTCCATTAATTCTATAGTACATTTGAGGGTTAGCTAAAAAGAGAGTAGATAACCCTCTAGACAGCACTTCTGATGCAAGTATGAATAAAGCCAGAGATATTGGATCTCTTTGTCTCAAACCCCAGGAAGACTGAAAAAACACGGAGGCTTCACCATTTATGAGGATTGAGAACCAACAATTTCCAATGGCATGTCTGATAAGATTGATAAAGTGAGAAGGGAACTTCATTTTCTCCAAAACCAAGAAGACGAAATTCCACGAGACTCTATCATATGCTTTAGACATGTCAAGCTTCATGACAACATTTCCTTTACAACTGGGGTAATCGAGAGAGTGCACCATTTCTTGAGCAAGAAGGATGTTGTCCCCTATGAGTTTACTCGGGACAAAGCCACTTTGAGAAAGGGAAATAGAGGGAGGGAGAACTTTCTCGATTTTCTTGTAGAGGACTTTGGTCATGATTTTGTTAGTAACATTGCAAAGCGAGATTGGCCTAAAATCAGCCCATGTATTTGGAGATTCTGATTTAGGGATAAGGACAATTGTGGTTGCTGTGATGTTACGGTTTAGGGGAATACCACTGAAAAAGTCTCGAACCGCTTCATAGAGGTCCTGGGAAATAAAATCCCAACAGGATTGAAAGAAAAAATGAAGTATGTTTAAAGCACAAATGTAGTATTGTTACATCGACCATGGAGTATGTTTAAGCACAACTGAAGTTAGTAATTTTGAAGGAACAAGAAGTACTGTTAATAAGAAAATGAAGTATGTTTAAACAGATCATGGCGTATGTGTAAACTGAAGTATTTGTAAAGAGAACATGAAGTAATTTTATTTTGTACACTAAGTATTGCTAATGTCAATATGAAGTATGTTCAACTTGAGCATGATGTATGTTAAAGGGGACAAATACAGTATGTTAAGGCATCAAAATGTATATGTAAACTACCTAATGGAAGCGCCTCCTTGGTCCCGGTGATCTTTTGCGAAACACAAACATATCCACCACATCCACGTTTAGGATTTTGTGTAGTCGACTCATATTGTTGAAGTCCTCCTCGTCATTTAGAGCTACGTAAAGCTTGTACCGGGGAGAGATGTACTTCACAACCAACGATTCGCGATTAATCGCTACTCATCTTCTTGTCAGATTATCGTATAATCCATCCAAGGTCATACTCTTTCCGATGGATAGGACGTGCTGGTCATCCTTGAATTTGACAGTCCCAAAAAGAAATTCCTCACTGCTTAAACTAATTTCCGCCGGCGACGCTTTTGGTGATGGACGAGGATCGCCGTGAAATTCGTGGTCGTTTTCGTCGATGACTATTCCGACTTCCGTGGATGGGTTCAGAGGTGAGGCAGTAGTGCGGGGTCGCAATATACTGTTGTTTAGGGCTCGGTGTACGAAAGGGGTTTGGGAAGATGGGGACAAACTAGTGGTGGGGACTGATCAGAATTAGTGGTGGGGAAATGGGAAATGGGGAAATGAAGATGCAGTGGGTGGGGAAATGGGGAAATAAAGTCGGAGCAGGCAGGTGGGAAGGGAAGTCTGGAGAAGAAGGAAATTTAATTATTAAGCGGCATTTCTGTCTTTTTAGATGGGTAGGGAGTAAATCTTAAAATACATTTACACCTAGGGAGTGCAGATATCTAAATTAGTGGTGGGGATTGATCACAGAATTCAACATTGAATTAGGAATTTTCCCTAAAAAGCTGTAAAAAAAATGCGGTATTCAACTGAATGTTTGTCCACAATTAGATTATATAAATATTAAGAGTGATCAATTAATATTGTAATATACCGATTGGTATATAATTTGATAGGAAATTTTGATAAAATATTCGAGTTCCATAATTGGTTATACATGTTTAAAAAAAAAATCATAGTGAAAGAAAAGAAAATTAGTGTGTTTAAAAAAATTATATGCATTAGAAATTTCTCTTGACAATGCATTTAATTTTTTTTAATTCTATGATACCTAAGATATTACAAGAGATGTATCAGAAAATCAATTATTTTATAAAATTAAATAGAAATTTAGTGATTCTAAATGCATTTAAAAATTCAATAAACTCGTAAAATATCATTGCAAGACAAAATCTAAGTCCAAAGTATGAAAGTAAGTATTTTTTAAATTCAATGCAATAACAATCATAATTATTTACCTAATAACCCTTGTAAAGAATATTGTCCTAGTTGGATAACAAACTCAAAGAAACTTTCAAGATATTCATATATTTTGCACCTATATATTACAACAAATTGCGTACTCAAATTTGTTGTTTACATTCATTGTTGCCCCTCTTTCATCAGTATGAACATTTTAGAGTGGCATGAAAAGACATGGTGATCCAATAAATAATAGAGTTAAGTTCATTTTGATCTCTCTTATTATATAATTAGTATCAAGAGGTGCACTATTTTGTGAGTGTGACTACAAATCCATTGTCCTACATGACATATTTTGTTAAGAATTCTTAGGAACTCTGGACATTAATCATTTTAGAATCACAAAATTATTATGTTTTAAAATTCACATGGAACCCCGTAAACAAATGTTTGTAATTATATCAAAATTCTAAATCCTAGAACTCCTTATAAATCACTAGCTTCCAAACGAAACAATGAAAATGATCATATTAGAAAACCAAATGAACGACAAGTTAGTAATTAAGAAAACAGGGCATCAGAGACCGAAAAATCGGTCTCTAAAAGCCAAAATTCGGTCTCTAAAAATAATTAACGACCGAAATTTCGGTCTCTAAAATCCGACACTAAACGGCTCGACGCTAATTAGAGATCGAAAAAAATCGGTCGCTAAATTTTAGAGACCGAAATATTTGGTCGCTAAATCGGTCTCTATTTGCACAACTTGTTCAAATACAATCGGTCTCCAAATTTCGTCGCTATCCGACACAAAATCGGTCTCTAAATATTCATCTTTGATTCGGTCTCTAAATCGGTCTCTAAAAATTCATCTTTGATTCGGTCTCTAAATCGGTCTCTAAATATTCATCTTTGATTCCGTCTCTAAATCGGTCTCTAAATATTCATCTTTGATTCGGTCTCTAAATATTCATCTTTGATTCCGTCTCTAAATCGGTCTCTAAATATATATCTATAATCCGTCTCTAAATCGGTCTCTAATATTAGCACTTCTCAATTATAAATGCTGCGCTTTATTTGCTAAATTCATGTCAAGCCTGTTAATTACAAATGATCCTACAAAATCAACAAGAAGTAATTACCACAACATCATAATCCCTTCCTTAAAATACAAACAACTCATTAACACCACAATTTATATCTAACACAATATCATCGTAACACAACATAATTCTAAAAAACATCATCTAACTAACAATTATCTCAATTCATCCACTCTAACATCCAACAAAAAATGACAGATAATAAAATGAGTCACTAAATCATCCAAGCAATAAATTAAAATACGAACTAATGTTTTTCACCAAAACCAAATAATTTCCCATGTCTGGATCCACTTGCATACTTGTGGTTTGGCAATCCCGCTTCTTGAAGAATTTTTTGTAACATCTCCTCAACTTCTTGCATCTTTTTATCTGCTGTTTCTGACTTTTTCTGCGCCTCTTCTTCTCTCTTTTGAACTTGCTCAAGTACCTGTTCCAACCTTTTCTCTCTCTCTTCCTCTCTCCTACGAGCGTCTTCCTCTATTTTCATAGCAGTAGCTCGCACATCATCTTCTACTTTTGTTAACTCATCATGAGACTCTCCCCTAACTCTTGAGTTTACTGCGCTCTGACTGTAACCACTAGAAATGTGGCTACGCGCAACTCCATACATACGACCCTTAGACGAGCCTCCAATCAAATCAGACCATAATGGAAGATCAAACTCAAGTGGAGAGGAATGAGTGCAATTTCGTTTCGCCCTGTATTCTTCCTGCACAAACACGTCACAAAAGTAATAAAATCACCGAACAAATCAACATATTCCAATACACTTACACAAAATCAACATCAAATAAAAGGTAATCTAATATCAAAATACATATACTAAAGTCACATTTTTTGGTAAATACTTCATTGAAAAAGTTTCATTGTTTATGTTATTTTTTAACAATTTAGACAACAAAGTTGTGCTCATTTTGCTAATATATATTAAAGTCAAAAAATGATATTGAAGATCTCACAAAGATGAAATCTCAGTGAATTTCCATTTACTGAACTTGGAACCTTATCTCAAAGAAATGATATCACCTACATTTTCCTATGCTCAAACAATGTCAAAAAGCAGGTTTGTATTCAAAATTAGATAAAAATCTATCGGCTGTACAGGCAGCTGTGCGCGTCTTCACGAGAAAATTCATAACTTATTGTAGAAAGCTCAGATTCATGAATCGTTTCATTTCCATGAAACTAGACACACAGGTCTATCCACTCATATATCCCAAATAATTAGGAGAACTCTAGAACAAAGCAGGTTTGTATTCAAAATTAACTAAAAATCTGTCGGCTGTGCAGACAGCTGTGCGCGTCTTCACGAGAAAATTCATAACTCATTGTCGAAAGTTCGGATTCATGAACCGTTTTATTCCTATGAAACTAGACACATAGGCCTATCCACTCGTATATCTCACATAGTCATGAGAACTATATAACAAAGCAGGTTTGTATTCAAAATTAGCTAAAAATCTGTCGGCTGTGCAGACAGCTGTGCACGTCTTCATGATAAAATTCGTAACTCATTGTAGAAAGTTCGGATTTATGAATCGTTTTCTTCCCATGAAACTAGACACATAAGTCTATGCATACATATATCACACATAATTAGGAGACGTCCAGAACAAATCAGAAACTAAGTCCATTATTAGAAATTGTACCTCGTTCCATGGTTGTTTATATGAACTATCCCCAGTTTATACTTTGTTGCTACTCGTGCAAGATGATCCCCTGTCTCCCCTCTTTATATCTCCCCTTTTTCGTGGAAGATGATCCTCACAATTATCCCCTGTTTATACTCTGAAAATTCTTTGTAGGGTTTGGTGGAGGAAGAGATTGTTTGATTTTGATCCTCACTAAATTTAATTAACCTTTATCATAAAAATAGTGATTATATAGTTAAAGGTAAAGGTTAACTTTAATTAACTTTTACCTTTAACTTTAATTAATTCTTTGTAAGGGCATATTTAGTTTATTAGGTAAAAAAATAGTGATAAAAGAGAAAAACAATGCAATGAAACGATGGACCCAATTGACAACTTTAATTAACCTTTATCGAGGATATGAAATTTCAAGATCTGCTCAAGATCTTTCATCGAGATAAGGAAACAACTTTAAATCACACGGCGGCTGAGTAAAAAATGTCTCGTGACATTAAAGCGAGCACAGTCACATGACTCTTGAAATTAAAGGACACGGCGGCTGAGTAAGAAATGTCTGCTGAGTAAAATCAGAAATGTCTGCTCTTCCATATATATATATATATATATATATATATAATCCCAAGATCTTTCATCGAGATAAGGAAACAACTTTAGGGTACAAAGAATTATTATTAAACATATACATACACATACACATACACATATACATATACAAATATAAATTTATAACCCCATTCACACACATAAAGAAAATTCTCAAACTCCACCCCCATAAATTCTCTTCCATATCAATGCACTTTTTAAGCTTATTTCCTCTTTAGCAAATTCGCACAGAAAGAGTGAATTCTTATAAACTCTAAAAATGTTCATATTCAATCAAAAAACCAGAGGTTTACTTCTACTAGTTTTCTTGCTAAGTTCAATCGAAAATCAATCGGTCTCTAAATCGATCTCTAATTCAGTCGCTCACATGAAAATTAGAGACCGAATTATTCGGTCTCTAACTTAGGGTAGTACATCAACCAATTAGCTACCGATTTAGAGACGAAAATCAATCGGTCTCTAATTCAGTCGCTAATTTGAAAATTAAAGACCGAATTATTCGGTCTCTAACTTAGGGGAGTAAATCAACCAATTAGCTACCGATTTAGAGACGAAAATCAATCGGTCTCTCAATCGGTTTCTAATTCAGTCGCTAAGTTGAAAACTAGAGATCGAATTATTCGGTCTCTAACTTAGGGGAGTAAATTAACCAATTAGCTACCGATTTAGAGACGAAAATCAATCGGTCTCTAAATCGGTCTCTAATTCAGTCGCTAATTTGAAAATTAGAAACCGAATTATTCGGTCTCTAACTTAGGGGAGTTAAATCAACCAATTAGCTACCGATTTAGAGACGACAATCAATCAGTCGATGACAGCTTGAGAGTTGGAGTGGATCTTGCTTTCTTTCTTCCGTCGCAGTCTCTCACAGAAGAAGAAATGAATAATGGATGATAGCTGCGTGAGTGGGTGTGAGAGTTGGAGGTTTTATTTCATAACTTTTATTTATTATTATTTTAGCCCGTAAGTTTTATTTAAATGTTATAATGACCCCTTATAATATATAACGCAAAACTGCTTTGTTCTAGACATCTCCTGATTATGCGCGATATATGTGTGGATAACCCTATGTGTCTAGTTTCATGGGAAGAAAACGGTTCATGAATCCGAGCTTTCTACAATTAGTTATGAATTTTCTCGTAAAAATGCGCACAGTTGTTGGATTCAGTTGAAAAACTCCATAAAAGGACCAAAAAACTTAATTTTACAATTTTACCCTTACTTTAGGTTCAATTTTGACATAAAAGGGCTAAAGTGAGACGAAATTATTACTTTAGGGATGGTAGCGTAACAAATTTTAGTTTAGGGACGTAAGTGAGACAAATTGAATACTTTAGGGACTATAAGTGACATTTGTCCAAGTTATAATTTATTGATATGAACTCCTATTCAAGGAGAGAAGAAAATCTCATTTGATAGAAAAAACAAACTCTATTTGAAGGTGGATACACTAACTCGACAAATCCGGGTCTAGAGGTTAGGGTTTAGGGGTTTAGGACACATAACACTTATCATTTTATAACTCATCATTTTATATAGGGTTTAGGGTTTAGAGGTTAGGGTTTAGGGGTTTAGGACACATAACACTTAGCTCAGACTTAAACTATATATATAGACAAAACTCAATCTATTGAATTATTAAGTTAGAGAATAAATGAAAGTACTAAGGATAGTTTAAGGAGACTTAAACTATATATATAGACAAAACTCAATCTATTGTATTATTGGCTTGTAAAAATACTGCGAAATCTTTTTCCTCGACAACGTTTTCATTACTTTCCTTGATCTGTTAACTATTTTCTTCTCTTCATCCACATGAAAATTAGAGACCGAATTATTCGGTCTCTAACTTAGGGGAGTAAATCAACCAATTAGCTACCGATTTAGAGACGAATATCGATCGGTCTCTCAATCGGTCTCTAATTCAGTCGCTAATTTGAAAATTAGAGACCGAATTATTCGGTCTCTAACTTAGGGGAGTAAATCGACCAATTAGCTACCGATTTAGAGACGAAAATCAATCGGTCTCTAATTCAGTCGCTAATTTGAAAATTAGAGACCGAATTATTCGGTCTCTAACTTAGGGGAGTAAATCAACCAATTAGCTACCGATTTAGAGACGACAATCAATCGGTCGATGACAGCGGCGGTGGATCTTGGGAGAGCTTGAGAGTTGGAGTGGATCTTGCTTTCTTTCTTCCGTCGCAGTCTCTCACAGAAGAAGAAATGAAGAATGGATGATAGCTGCGTGAGTGGGTGTGAGAGTTGGGGGTTTTATTTCATAACTTTTATTTATTATTATTTTGGCCCGTAAGTTTTATTGAAATGTTATAATGACCCCCTATAATATATAACGCAAAACTGCTTTGTTCTAGACATCTCCTGATTATGTGCGATATATGTGTGGATAACCCTATGTGTCTAGTTTCATGGGAAGAAAACGGTTCATGAATCCGAGCTTTCTACAATTAGTTATGAATTTTCTCGTAAAAATGCGCACAGCTGTCGGATTCAGTTGAAAAACTCCATAAAAGGACCAAAAAACTTAATTTTACCATTTTACCCTTACTTTAGGTTCAATTTTGACATAAAAGGGCTAAAGTGAGACGAAATTATTACTTTAGGGATGGTAGCGTAACAAATTTTAGTTTAGGGACGTAAGTGAGACAAATTGAATACTTTAGGGACTATAAGTGACATTTGTCCAAGTTATAATTTATTGATATGAACTCCTATTCAAGGAGAGAAGAAAATCTCATTTGATAGAAAAAACAAACTCTATTTGAAGGTGGATACACTAACTCGACAAATCCGGGTCTAGAGGTTAGGGTTTAGGGGTTTAGGACACATAACACTTATCATTTTATAACTCATCATTTTATATAGGGTTTAGGGGTTAGGGTTTAGGGTTTAGAGGTTAGGGTTTAGGGGTTTAGGACACATAACACTTAGCTCAGACTTAAACTATATATATAGACAAAACTCAATCTATTGAATTATTAAGTTAGAGAATAAATGAAAGTACTAAGGATAGTTTAAGGAGACTTAAACTATATATATAGACAAAACTCAATCTATTGTATTATTGGCTTGTAAAAATACTGCGAAATCGTTTTCCTCGACAACGTTTTCATTACTTTCCTTGATCTGTTAACTATTTTCTTCTCTTCATCCACATGAAAATTAGAGACCGAATTATTCGGTCTCTAACTTAGGGGAGTAAATCAACCAATTAGCTACCGATTTAGAGACGAATATCGATCGGTCTCTCAATCGGTCTCTAATTCAGTCGCTAATTTGAAAATTAGAGACCGAATTATTCGGTCTCTAACTTAGGGGAGTAAATCAACCAATTAGCTACCGATTTAGAGACGACAATCAATCGGTCGATGACAGCGGCGGTGGATCTTGGGAGAGCTTGAGAGTTGGAGTGGATCTTGCTTTCTTTCTTCCGTCGCAGTCTCTCACAGAAGAAGAAATGAAGAATGGATGATAGCTGCGTGAGTGGGTGTGAGAGTTGGGGGTTTTATTTCATAACTTTTATTTATTATTATTTTGGCCCGTAAGTTTTATTGAAATGTTATAATGACCCCCTATAATATATAACGCAAAACTGCTTTGTTCTAGACATCTCTTGATTATGTGCGATATATGTGTGGATAACCCTATGTGTCTTGTTTCATGGGAAGAAAACGGTTCATGAATCCGAGCTTTCTACAATTAGTTATGAATTTTCTCGTAAAAATGCGCACAGCTGTCGGATTCAGTTGAAAAACTCCATAAAAGGACCTAAAAACTTAATTTTACCATTTTACCCTTACTTTAGGTTCAATTTTGACATAAAAGGGCTAAAGTGAGACGAAATTATTACTTTAGGGATGGTACCGTAACAAATTTTAGTTTAGGGACGTAAGTGAGACAAATTGAATACTTCAGGGGCTATAAGTGACATTTGTCCAAGTTATAATTTATTGATATGAACTCCTATTCAAGGAGAGAAGAAAATCTCATTTGATAGAACAAACAAACTCTATTTGAAGGTGGATACACTAACTCGACAAATCCGGGTCTAGAGGTTAGGGTTTAGGGGTTTAGGACACATAACACTTATCATTGCATAACTCATCATTTTATATAGGGTTTAGGGGTTAGGGTTTAGGGTTTAGAGGTTAGGGTTTAGGGGTTTAGGACACATAACACTTAGCTCAGACTTAAACTATATATATAGACAAAACTCAATCTATTGAATTATTAAGTTAGAGAATAAATGAAAGTACTAAGGATAGTTTAAGGAGACTTAAACTATATATATAGACAAAACTCAATCTATTGTATTATTCGCTTGTAAAAATACTGCAAAATCTTTTTTCTCGACAACGTTTTCATTACTTTCCTTGATCTGTTAACTAGTTTCTTCTCTTCATCCACATGAAAATTAGAGACCGAATTATTCGGTCTCTAACTTAGGGGAGTAAATCAACCAATTAGCTACCGATTTAGAGACGAAAATCAATCGGTCGATGACAGCGGCGGTGGATCTTGGGAGAGCTTGAGAGTTGGAGTGGATCTTGCTTTCTTTCTTCCGTCGCAGTCTCTCACAGAAGAAGAAATGAAGAATGGATGATAGCTGCGTGAGTGGATGGGAGAGTTGGGGGTTTTATTTCATAACTTTTATTTATTATTATTTTGGCCCGTAAGTTTTATTGAAATGTTATAATGACCACCTATAATATATAACGCAAAACTGCTTTGTTCTAGACATTTCCTAATTATGTGCGATATATGTGTGGATAACCCTATGTGTCTAGTTTCATGGGAAGAAAACGGTTCATGAATCCGAGCTTTCTACAATTAGTTATGAATTTTCTCGTAAAAATGCACACAGCTGTCGAATTCAGTTGAAAAACTCCATAAAAGGACCAAAAAACTTAATTTTACCATTTTACCCTTACTTTAGGTTCAATTTTGACATAAAAGGGCTAAAGTGAGACGAAATTATTACTTTAGGGATGGTAGCGTAACAAATTTTAGTTTAGGGACGTAAGTGAGACAAATTGAATACTTTAGGGACTATAAGTGACATTTGTCCAAGTTATAATTTATTGATATGAACTCCTATTCAAGGAGAGATAAAAATCTCATTTGATAGAAAAAACAAACTCTATTTGAAGGTGGATACACTAACTCGACAAATCCGGGTCTAGAGGTTAGGGTTTAGGGGTTTAGGACACATAACACTTATCATTTTATAACTCATCATTTTATATAGGGTTTAGGGTTTAGGGTTTAGAGGTTAGGGTTTAGGGGTTTAGGACACATAACACTTAGCTCAAACTTAAACTATATATATAGACAAAACTCAATCTATTGAATTATTAAGTTAGAGAATAAATGAAAGTACTAAGGATAGTTTAAGGAGACTTAAACTATATATATAGACAAAACTCAATCTATTGTATTATTAGCTTGTAAAAATACTGCGAAATCGTTTTCCTCGACAATGTTTTCATTACTTTCCTTGATCTGTTAACTATTTTATTCACCTCATGCACATGAAAATTAGAGACCGAATTATTCGGTCTCAAACTTAGGGGAGTAAATCAACCAATTAGCTACCGATTTAGAGACGAAAATCAATCGGTCTCAAAATCGGTCTCTAATTCAGTCGCTAATTTGAAAATTAGAGACCGAACTATTCGATCTCTAACTTAGGGGAGTAAATCAACCAATTAGCTACCGATTTAGAGACGAAAATCAATCGGTCTCTAATTCTGTCGCTAATTTGAAAATTAGAGACTGAACTATTCGGTCTCTAACTTAGGGGAGTAAATCAACCAATTAGCTACCGATTTAGAGACGAAAATCAATCGGTCGATGACAGCGGCGGTGGATCTTGGGAGAGCTTGAGAGTTGGAGTGGATCTTGCTTTCTTTCTTCCGTCGCAGTCTCTCACAGAAGAAGAAATGAAGAATGGATGATAGCTGCGTGAGTGGATGGGAGAGTTGGGGGTTTTATTTCATAACTTTTATTTATTATTATTTTGGCCCGTAAGTTTTATTGAAATGTTATAATGACCCCCTATAATATATAACGCAAAACTGCTTTGTTCTAGACATCTCCTGATTATGTGCGATATATGTGTGGATAACCCTATGTGTCTAGTTTCATGGGAAGAAAACGGTTCATGAATCCGAGCTTTCTACAATTAGTTATGAATTTTCTCGTAAAAATGCGCACAGCTGTCGAATTCAGTTGAAAAACTCCATAAAAGGACCAAAAAACTTAATTTTACCATTTTACCCTTACTTTAGGTTCAATTTTGACATAAAAGGGCTAAAGTGAGACGAAATTATTACTTTATGGATGGTAGCGTAACAAATTTTAGTTTAGGGACGTAAGTGAGACAAATTGAATACTTTAGGGACTATAAGTGACATTTGTCCAAGTTATAATTTATTGATATGAACTCCTATTCAAGGAGAGATAAAAATCTCATTTGATAGAAAAAACAAACTCTATTTGAAGGTGGATACACTAACTCGACAAATCCGGGTCTAGAGGTTAGGGTTTAGGGGTTTAGGACACATAACACTTGTCATTTTATAACTCATCATTTTATATAGGGTTTAGGGGTTAGGGTTTAGGGTTTAGAGGTTAGGGTTTAGGGTTTTAGGACACATAACACTTACCTCAGACTTAAACTATATATATAGACAAATCTCAATCTATTGAATTATTAAGTTAGAGAATAAATGAAAGTACTAAGGATAGTTTAAGGAGACTTAAACTATATATATAGACAAAACTCAATCTATTGTATTATTGGATTGTAAAAATACTGCGAAATCTTTTTCCTCGACAACGTTTTCATTACTTTCCTTGATCTATTAACTATTTTCTTCTCTTGATCCACATGAAAATTAGAGACCGAATTATTCGGTCTCTAACTTAGGGGAGTAAATCAACATATTAGCTACCGATTTAGTGACGAATATCGATCGGTCTCTCAATCGGTCTCTAATTCAGTCGCTAATTTGAAAATTAGAGACCGAATTATTCGGTCTCTAACTTAGGGGAGTAAATCGACCAATTAGCTACCGATTTAGAGACGAAAATCAATCGGTCTCTAATTTGAAAATTAGAGACTGAACTATTCGGTCTCTAACTTAGGGGAGTAAATCAACCAATTAGCTACCGATTTAGAGACGAAAATCAATCGGTCGATGACAGCGGCGGTGGATCTTGGGAGAGCTTGAGAGTTGGAGTGGATCTTGCTTTCTTTCTTCCGTCGCAGTCTCTCACAGAAGAAGAAATGAAGAATGGATGATAGCTGCGTGAGTGGGTGTGAGAGTTGGGGGTTTTATTTCATAACTTTTATTTATTATTATTTTGGCCCGTAAGTTTTATTGAAATGTTATAATGACCCCCTATAATATATAACGCAAAACTGCTTTGTTCTAGACATCTCATGATTATGTCCGATATATGTGTGGATAACCCTATGTGTCTAGTTTCTTGGGAAGAAAACGGTTCATGAATCCGAGCTTTCTACAATTAGTTATGAATTTTCTCGTAAAAATGCGCACAACTGTCGGATTCAGTTGAACAACTCCATAAAAGGACCAAAAAACTTAATTTTACCATTTTACCCTTACTTTAGGTTCAATTTTGACATAAAAGGGCTAAAGTGAGACGAAATTATTACTTTAGGGATGGTAGTATAACAAATTTTAGTTTAGGGACGTAAGTGAGACAAATTGAATACTTGAGGGACTATAAGTGACATTTGTCCAAGTTATAATTTATTGATATGAACTCCTATTCAAGGAGAGATAAAAATCTCATTTGATAGAAAAAACAAACTCTATTTGAAGGTGGATACACTAACTCGACAAATCCGGGTCTAGAGGTTAGGGTTTAGGGGTTTAGGACACATAACACTTGTCATTTTATAACTCATCATTTTATATAGGGTTTAGGGGTTAGGGTTTAGGGTTTAGAGGTTAGGGTTTAGGGTTTTAGGACACATAACACTTACCTCAGACTTAAACTATATATATAGACAAATCTCAATCTATTGAATTATTAAGTTAGAGAATAAATGAAAGTACTAAGGATAGTTTAAGGAGACTTAAACTATATATATAGACAAAACTCAATCTATTGTATTATTGGATTGTAAAAATACTGCGAAATCATTTTCCTCGACAACGTTTTCATTACTTTCCTTGATCTATTAACTATTTTCTTCTCTTGATCCACATGAAAATTAGAGACCGAATTATTCGGTCTCTAACTTAGGGGAGTAAATCAACATATTAGCTACCGATTTAGTGACGAATATCGATCGGTCTCTAATTCAGTCGCTAATTTGAAAATTAGAGACCGAATTATTCGGTCTCTAACTTAGGGGAGTAAATCGACCAATTAGCTACCGATTTACAGACGAAAATCAATCGGTCTCTAATTTGAAAATTAGAGACCGAATTATTCGGTCTCTAACTTAGGGGAGTAAATCAACCAATTAGCTACCGATTTAGAGACGAAAATCAATCGGTCGATGACAGCGGCGGTGGATCTTGGGAGAGCTTGAGAGTTGGAGTGGATCTTGCTTTCTTTCTTCCGTCGCAGTCTCTCACAGAAGAAGAAATGAAGAATGGATGATAGCTGCGTGAGTGGGTGTGAGAGTTGGGGGTTTTATTTCATAACTTTTATTTATTATTATTTTGGCCCGTAAGTTTTATTGAAATGTTATAATGACCCCCTATAATATATAACGCAAAACTGCTTTGTTCTAGACATCTCATGATTATGTCCGATATATGTGTGGATAACCCTATGTGTCTAGTTTCTTGGGAAGAAAACGGTTCATGAATCTGAGCTTTCTACAATTAGTTATGAATTTTCTCGTAAAATTGCGCACAGCTGTCGGATTCAGTTGAACAACTCCATAAAAGGACCAAAAAACTTAATTTTACCATTTTACCCTTACTTTAGGTTCAATTTTGACATAAAAGGGCTAAAGTGAGATGAAATTATTACTTTAGGGATGGTAGCGTAACAAATTTTAGTTTAGGGACGTAAGTGAGACAAATTGAATACTTTAGGGACTATAAGTGACATTTGTCCAAGTTATAATTTATTGATATGAACTCCTTTTCAAGAAGAGAAGAAAATCTCATTTGATAGAAAAAACAAACTCTATTTGAAGGTGGATACACTAACTCGACAAATCCGGGTCTAGAGGTTAGGGTTTAGGGGTTTAGGACACATAACACTTATCCTTTTATAACTCATCATTTTATATAGGGTTGAGGGATTAGGGTTTTGGGTTTAGAGGTTAGGGTTTAGGGGTTTTAGACACATAACACTTAGCTCAGACTTATACTATATATATAGACAAAACTCAATCTATTGAATTATTAAGTTAGAGAATAAATGAAAGTACTAAGGATAGTTTAAGGAGACTTAAACTATATATATAGACAAAACTCAGTCTATTGTATTATTGGCTTGTAAAAATACTGCGAAATCGTTTTCCTCGACAACATTTTCATTACTTTCCTTGATCTGTTAACTATTTTCTTCTCTTCATCCACATGAAAATTAGAGACCGAATTATTCGGTCTCTAACTTAGGGGAGTAAATCAACCAATTAGCTACCGATTTAGAGACGAAAATCAATCGGTCTCTAAATTGGTCTCTAATTCAGTCGCTAATTTGAAAATTAGAGACCGAACTCTTCGGTCTCTAACTTAGGGGAGTAAATCAACCAATTAGCTACCGATTTAGAGACGAAAATCAATCGGTCTCTAATTCAGTCGCTAATTTGAAAATTAGAGACCGAATTATTCGGTCTCTAACTTAGGGGAGTAAATCAACCAATTAGCTACCGATTTAGAGACGAAAATCAATCGATCGATGACAGCGGCGGTGGATCTTGGGAGAGCTTGAGAGTTGGAGTGGATCTTGCTTTCTTTCTTCCGTCGCAGTCTGTCACCGAAGAAGAAATGAAGAATGGATGATAGCTGCGTGAGTGGGTGTGAGAGTTGGGGTTTTTATTTCATAACTTTTATTTATTATTATTTTGGCCCATAAGTTTTATTGAAATGTTATAATGACCCTCTATAATATAGAACGCAAAACTGTTTTGTTCTAGACATCTCCTGATTATGTGCGATATATGTGTGGATAACCCTATTTACTAGTTTCATGGGAAGAAAACGGTTCATGAATCCGAGCTTTCTACAATTAGTTATGAATTTTCTCGTAAAAATGCGCACAGCTGTCGAATTCAGTTGAAAAACTCCATAAAAGGACCAAAAAATTTCATTTTACCATTTTACCCTTACTTTAGGTTCAATTTTGACATAAAAGGGCTAAAGTGAGACGAAATTATTACTTTAGGGATGGTAGCGTAACAAATTTTAGTTTAGGGACGTAAGTGAGACAAATTGAATACTTTAGGAACTATAAGTGACATTTGTCTAAGTTATAATTTATTGATATGAACTCCTATTCAAGGAGAGAAGAAAATCTCATTTGATAGAAAAAACAAACTCCATTTGAAGGTGGATACACTAACTCGACCAATCCGGATATAGAGGTTAGGGTTTAGGGGTTTAGGACACATAACACTTATCATTTTATAACTCATCATTTTATATAGGGTTTAGGGGTTAGGGTTTAGGGTTTAGAGGTTAGGGTTTAGGGGTTTAGGACACATAACACTTAGCTCAGACTTAAACTATATATATAGACAAAACTCAGTCTATTGAATTATTAAGTTAGAGAATAAATGAAAGTACTAAGGATAGTTTAAGGAGACTTAAACTATATATATAGACAAAATTCAATCTATTGTATTATTGGCTTGTAAAAATACTGCGAAATCGGTTTCCTCGACAACGTTTTCATTACTTTCCTTGATTTGTTAACTATTTTCTTCTCTTCATCCACATGTAAATTCTCATCAAAAATACAACATTGTGTCAATAAATCAAAATTTCAAAGCCCTCTTCATATATACATTGCCCTTCATTTTGTCGAGAAATTGAAATACTTTCAAGATATATACATAATTGTGTCACTAAATCAAACACCTGGTGTACACCATCAAACACTCGGACTCGGTGCAATTTTTATTCTCCTCTTATTCTAAGGTAAGCCCTTTTTATGAAACGAATTTGCACATTGTTTGGCGCGGTAGCTTCATACACTCTAATTGATGCCCTCTTGTACACACCAATTGGATCATCAAAAAATTGATTAACACAATAGATATTTAGTGTACCCAACTCAGTTGCTTGTGACAACATGTACAAAATGTAGCTTAGCTCACAATCAGAACACGAGAAGTTGAAGATCGTGACCTCATTCAATGCCTCCAATCCCATTGCTTGCAACTTCCAGTCTTTTACGTAGTTGGATACACTAATGCCCGCGTTTTTCCATGGTGCACCCTACACATGTTAAGTCAATTACAATTTTATTTTAAAAACCCAAACAAAGAACGTGCTTAATAAACCATGTAATAACTAATAAGCGACAAACCATAAAACTTAAAATATTACCACCAAATCAACTTTAAGCTCATTCAAGCTTGTACATCTACTGATGAGCACCAATGTGACAGCAAGATTGTCAAGTAGCTTCGAACACCTGATCTCTAGGCGGTGCATATTAACAAAAAAGTACCTCGCCATAATGTGATGTAGAGACTCCACATGCACCAACCTCTAAACAAACAATTCAAAAAAAAAAAACTCAAAACAACTTCTTAAAAGCATTTGCACTTATTCAAACAATGATAGATAGATATACCCTAACAAAATCAACCGAGACACGTGCTCGTTCGCTGGACAGCAATTCTTTCGTCATTTTTACAACCTCTCGAAGTAGTCGGTATGTCGAGCAAGTTGATTCGATGTAGTTTCGATGACGATGTACTATCCACTGTAAAGAACGAGGTAACGACCCCAATACTTTTAAATGCCCCGGACCCTGTTCGTCTTGTTTCAATAAAATAATAAGGACATCTGCATTGGGGAAGTGTACTTTTATATTCACATTTCCTTGGGCCCGATTGAATGCCATCTTGAATATTTTTACAGAAGGCAAATATGCCTCAAATTTTGTTAGTCCTCTAAAATCACAGTTGAATAACTGCAAATCATTCAACTCGGGACACCATTTTCTAAGGCGGGAAGAAAATGTGTTATCATACAGCACGATGTGCTTCAATATGAGTCTTTTTAAATTTCGTAAATTATATCTATCTTCCCACCTAACAATATAGTTTGGTAGATATAATTTTAACTGAACAAGAGTTTGTGACAAAAACAGGCCGTTAGAGAGTGAAGTGGACAACCGGCCGACTAATTTCAGTATATGCACAGAATGATCTATTCCAAACGTCACCCACTCTTGCCTTATCCAATGCAATGCCTCGGCCCCCATTGGTAACTCAAAACTCAAGGTTTCAACCACACTTTCATTATGTTCAAGTATAGTGCGATTAACAAAATGAATAAAATCTAAACCATGATAACCCCTTTGTTCAAAACGGTTAATATCGAATAAAAGATTAAGGATGGAATACCAACAATGTTGAAAATATTTTGATAAAAGACCCAATCGGGCTGCCTCCACAATGCATGCATCCCTTGATAACCTTCCCATAACATAAAAAATTATATCCTCACAAAGGAAACTAAGTCCATTATTAGAAATTGTACCTCGTTCCATGGTTGTGTATATGAACTATCCCCTGTTTATACTCTGTTGCTACTCGTGCAAGATGATCCCCTGTCTCCCCTCTTTATATCTCCCCTTTTTCGTGGAAGATGATCCTCACAATTATCCCCTATTTATACTCTGAAAATTCTTTGTAGGGTTTGGTGGAGGAAGAGATTGTTTGATTTTGATCCTCACTAAATTTAATTAACCTTTATCTTAAAAATAGTGATTATATAGTTAAAGGTAAATGTTAACTTTAATTAACCTTTACCTTTAACTTTAATTAATTCTTTGTAAGGGCATATTTAGTTTATTAGGTAAAAAAATAGTGTTAAAAGAGAAAAACAATGCAATGAAACGATGGACCCAATTGACAACTTTAATTAACCTTTATCGAGGATATGAAATTTCAAGATCTGCTCAAGATCTTTCATCGCGATAAGGAAACAACTTTAAATGACACGGCGGCTGAGTAAAAAATGTCTCGTGACATTAAAGCGAGCACAGTCACATGACTCTTGAAATTAAAGAACACGGCGGCTGAGTAAGAAATGTCTGCTGAGTAAAATCAGAAATGTCTTCTCTTCCATATATATAGATATATATAATCCCAAGATCTTTTATCGAGATAAGGAAACAATTTTAGGGTACAAAGAATTATTATTAAACATATACATACACATACACATACACATATACATATACAAATATATATTTATAACCCCATTCACACACAAAAAGAAAATCCTCAAACTCCACTCCCATAAATTCTCTTCCACATCAATGCACTTTTTAAGCTTATTTCTTCTTTAGCAAATTCGCACAGAAAGAGTGAATTCTTATAAACTCTAAAAATGTTCATTTTCAATCAAAAAACCAGAGGTTTACTTCTACTAGTTTTCTTGCTAAGTTTAATGATCAAGAGAGACCACTTTCGGTCGATAAACAGTCGCTAAATACAAAATAGAGACCGAATTATTTTATTTTATAATATAATTCGCAAAAGACCACTTTCCATTTTTTTATTCTAATTTACAGAATACAGACCGAATTATTCGGTCTCTAATTAGCGACCGAAGAATTCGGTCTCTAAAATATAATTTTATATTCCGTCGCGGAATCGGTCGCCTAATAATAATGAAAAATTGATGCTCATCTCGGTCACTAAATCCGGTTGCTAATTTGAAAATTAGAGACCGAATTATTCGGTCTCTAACTTAGGGGAGTAAATCAACCAATTAGCTACTGATTTAGAGACGAAAATCAATCGGTCTCTAATTCGGTCTCTAATTTGAAAATTAGAGACCGAATTATTCGATCTCTAACTTAGGGGAGTAAATCAACCAATTAGCTACCGATTTAGAGACGGAAATCAATCGGTCTCTAATTTTCAAATTAGCGACTAAATTAGAGACCAAGTTAGAGACGGAACCCATATCGGTCTCTAATTCGGTCTCTGTTTAGAGACCGAATTCAGTCGGTCTCTAAAATTCCGTCTCTGATGCCCTGTTTTCTTGTAGTATAATCACAGTTATTCATATAATGAAATTATGATGGAGTCTAGTGTATATGTTTGTCATTATACCATAACGTTTTTAAGTACATAAACTCCCTAAAAAATTACTCATTTCCACCCGCAAATAGTAAAAATATGTAACTATCATCATAGAAGAATACCAGGCATAGGCAAGTGTTAATAACGAGGGTGAGAGGTGAGCTTTCTAACAACATCCTGATCATGTACATTCTACTAATTTTTCATTCTGAACCATAAGTTACTTCGGTTTTATACATACATTCCAACACAGTCTAGACTTTAGAAACAGCTATAGGCCCTCGTGTTAAAGCTGGAAAACCTATCAAGTCACTTGATATTCGACTTGAGATCGATCGTTAAAAGATCATTTAAGCTTGATTCGTTTAGCATATAAAACAAGCTTCAACACCATTTTCATTAAACAGTATCACAAAGATAATATATGTTAATAAATGACATATTATATGCAAAACGATCAAGCTATTCAAGGTCGACTAGTTTAACAATCAAACCAAGAATTTTTCAAGGTCGATAAAATTCAAACAAGCTTGAATGATATCATTTACGGCCCCGTACCTGGAGTATCTCTCATGACTCAGGACAGTTTGTCAAATCAAAAGTCAATGTCCTCGAGCACCTGCAAGAAATAACATGTTGATTACAGGAACAACATCACAAAGAGAGAAAAGCCAGTAACCGAACAACATGACATATTCCTCACCCTCTGTCGGAATCCCTAAAAACACCAACCAAAGCTTCATCTTTGTCATAAAAACTATCCTTGAGCGAAATCACGATGCTCTGAAAACCCGATACGAATTCAACATCCAGGTTCGACGTCGCTGCTCCACAAGATTTTGATCGGATAAAGCTAGCAACTTTGGCAACATTTAGATTATCTAATGCAGCATCCACTTTTAGTCCAATATAAAAAATAGTGAAGGCCTAAAACTGCACAATCACAGGATAAAATAGTGAAAGGCGTTAAAGATACGAGTACCTACTTCAAATCGATCTTCTAATACTGCAGTTTCCTTAAAATTGACAAGTACCCTCAGAATATTAGACAGGAAATAGGAAATAGTAACAAGTTAAATCAACTACTTATTCTATATATCCAGCTAATAGGACCAAAATAAATTAAACTAATTGATAGTTGATTCGAGATTGAATACTAAAAACTCATTTGAACTCAGTTCATCTAACATAGCAAACCTAGCTTGAACACTTTTTTTTTTTCGATAAGATTTGAACAAGCTCGGTTCAATGAGCTAGAACATGGACAAATGTGACTAAAAAGGTCAAGTTATTCGAGCTCTACTCGTATTCTACTTGATTAGACCTCACTAGAGCTCTGTATGATTAAGAATCAATCAAAGCCCAAATATGATTTTTTAAGCTTGATAAAAATTTCAAACAAACTCGAACAAAACCTTATTTGGCTCTACTAGATTCGTTTATGTCTCTACTAGGCAAATATCAAACTAAAGTTCGTCAAAAACAGAGAGACATGATACCTTCTGCACATTCAGTTTCAACCAACAAGGAGGTAAAAAATTGAAAGAACCATCTCAGATCTCAACAAATGATCAAAAACAAACAGATAATCAACATCCACATTGAACTCATACTAGCATGGATAAAACATATTCCACCCGGAATATTTTATATTTTTTGAATTTGCTCTTTGTATACCTGTGGATGGAGAAGAGCAATGCAAGTGCAGCAACAGTCTTCTCACCACCAGATAGTTGTGACATATCACGATACTGCTTAGTCGGTGGCGTGGCACTGTACTTGATGCCATATAGGTATGGCTCGTCGGGATTCTCCAAGTTCAGATATGCCGTCCCACCTACTGAGTGTGTGTTGCTCTTTGTAAGTTCATTGTATATTTTTTCAATGTTACCAGAGATGTGGTTAAAAGCTTCCATAAATAAGTGATGCCTGGATTCAACTAGAAAATCAGTGGCAATTCCCTTGAGAATATAAGATTTTAAATATATATTAACACTGTATTTGAATTTATAGAGTACCTCATTTGCTTAACACTGTTGTATTCATCAGTTATTTTGTTCTGCTCATCTCTTGCAGCTTCCCATTTTCTCGATGCAGCTCTTTCCTTCTCCAAAACAGCCTCATATTGATCCAGTGCCTTCAAACTGGGAGTGGTTTTTCCAATTTCAGAAATCAAGGCTGCGATTTTCTGCGTGAATATTGCTTCAATCTGTTCTCTTTCAGATGATTTTGACTTCTGCTGAAGAGATCTACTCAATGTCCTAAAATCAAAAACTGGTGGAATATCTATATGTTCTAATTCAGACTTGTGTAGTATCTCTTGCTTCCGAAAACTCAATTGCTCTATCAGAGTCTCCTGCTAATTCCACAACCATGTAAATTTAAACTTGATTAGCTCCTCTTTGTAATCTTTCAAATGGTTTACTAAGATAATACATGGCAGTTCAGAAATTAACCTTAGACTTAATTTGACGATTGTATTTGGTAACATTTGATGTAGCAGCAGAGATCTTTTTCTTCTATGCCTGGATATCCTTTTCGCATTCCTTCTCTTTTGACTTCCATGCTAATTAAAGAGAAATGGATAAATACAGTTTTAATTATAGCACAAGCTTTTTTGGATGACAAGAGAACAATTTGGTTCTAACAAAGGGACTCGAGCTCGTCAGAATAAATAGTAATATAAAGAAACTGAATGAAGCACTAAATTTAATATGCTTCCAACAAGCAATTCAAAGCAAAGTACACATCTTATCTGATCAAACACACCTCAAATAAATGAGCAGGTCACAAGGTTTCAACCAAAGGATAAATAAAAATATGAAAAAAGAAAACCTTAAAGTACCTTGTACTTCTTCATTTAAATCTTCAATATCAGTATTTGCTATCTCCATTGCTGACTGCATTTCATTCTGCCTTCTCTCAACCTCTTTCAGAGCATTTCGTAAGGTAGCTATTGTCAATTCCAGCTTGTTAATGCTTGAACCCACATCCCATTTCTTTTCATACTCCAACTTAACCACATGGAATGAATGTAAGATTAGGCTATCTGGATACTTATTGTGCCGTATTTCAGTTTTATATAGAAATGTAGCTAATCATGCAATGTGATAGGAGCCATCATTTTGGTTCTGCATTTTGCAGTTTGGGTGATACATATCCATTTGTATATTTGAATGACTCAGCACATATTCAACCATGAGGAATTCTGTAGTTATACCCATAATACAAGCCTGATTAGGGAAAAACTAATTTTCAATAGATAATGACATGATAATGACTTTAGGTCTGCCACGTATTACCCCTTTGTCCATTTGCAAATTCGAATCACCAAAAAACAAAAAAAAACTTGCACCATTTGAATCTTAATCCAGGCAAGAGCTTAATGTGGGCTATTATTAGTTCAAGACAAGCCGGCAGTCCTGGCTTTCCAAAATGAGAATTATTTAAAGATGAAAAAGTGACATGCATGCCATATGCATAAGCAAACACAATAATCTTGTCATCTAGTGAAAATGGAAGTCAATAATTGAGGAGAAGGCAATAATTCTCAGGGATGAGACCTCTTCTCAGTGAGAATGGATGGGGCAGTTTAGATGAGATCCAGGCATCCAGTATAGTTGTATAGTTTACTCTTGGTTCAAAACTCTCTTTTTCTATTTTCTTAAAGAAAGAGGAAAAATTTGGACATTAGATCACATATACAGATTATATCTTAATTAGAACGATCTTGAAAATTTTCATTTGTTGAACTGGGACACATTTACCTTTTATGCTCCTATATTTCCAGATTTCAAGCGTCGAATTTACTTTTATTGGGCATAAGTTCCTGATTAACAAACATTGAAATAAAGGAAAGCCAGAGCAATAGATAATTACTATCAGAGTATTGGGATCGATGAATTAGTTCAAAGTTACATTGGTGCTTTAAGCAGTCTGTGAAAAATTTAGGGGAAAATGCATATTGCTTCACAATAACACAGGTAACAAAGTAGGAAATTTTTGGGCGATCCAAGTTATGAACGCAACAAACTTTCAAATATCCAAGGGGCAAGAAAATAAAATAGACATCACAAAAATCCATTGACGAAAAGAAACTTAATTTAAATTCCGAAGTACATACTGGCACATGAGCTTTGATTGCTGGTTATGCAAGTTGAGTCTTTCTGCAGCTGTTTGCTCAATAGCCTTAAGATGGTTTTCATCATATACACGGATGCTTTTTACACCAATAGTCTCGCTGAATTTCTTGTAGATACGGTCAACAATTTAATTGATCCTCTTCTCTAGTGCTAGGATCTTTAATGACCTTGTGGTGATAACATTTTCCGACTACGAAAAAACAATAAAGATTTATTCATTTTGTCCTCAACACTCTTCTGCAATACCTAAATCTTCAAGTTCAGGCCTGACACGGTCAATTTCATCTTCAGTATTGCGCTTCTCCACCTTCAATTTATTCATTTTGTCCTCAACACTTTTCTGCAAGAAATTTATTCATTTAAAGAATACTAGTATAAAATAAAAGGTTCTTTTGCTGAAAAACCATTGCAGATTTATATATATAATAACTCAGTGCATAGAAAATTCATTTCCACTGACCTTCAATTTTCTTGACACCCCATTTATGGGAACGTGCTTCCATTCCTCCACTTGTTCCACCAGTCATTGTACCAGATTTGCTAAATAAGGTACCATCAATAGTCATAACTGTCACCAAAAAATAGGAGAAATAAATAGTATCAGTCAGCTTCAGCTTAGCCTATTAAGAGATAAATAAACTATTATACCTCTTAACCTCTGCCCGCTCCAGATCAGATGCTTAGCTTCACTGAGATCATCACAAACTAAAGCATTTCCAACAGCAAACAAAATTGCTTTTTCCAGCACAGGGTCGAATCTGTGACAGTTAAGGAAACAAACTCAAAAGTAACATTGCCGAAAGCTTTCTCTAGCATTTGACACTCAAGAAGGAACAGCTGGCCATGGATCAGGGGCCAATATTCCAATCCTTCCAGTTGAGCACTAAACTATATAAAGAGATCACTAAAGTTTCAACTCATACTTGCTCTGATGGATAATACAACTACTGATACAGTTAGGAAAAAGGTACAATTACAATTAATGTAACATCTCTATCTGATTTACAGATAGCACAGTTACATGTCTTCGGTGCGTCCACAATTAGGACTTAAAAGGAACTAAATGAATAAAGCACAAAGCTCTCTCACATGAAACATCTTTTTCAAGATTAGGGGAAGTCACAATTTGATAAAAATATACATGATATACAACAATTATACTATATGTATAGTGGAAAGACTAACCATATGAAATAAAAGAAAACAAATAAAACAAAATAAATAAGGATAGCCTGAATCAACACATGGTTACATATCATGCTCATTTCGATGGGAATAAAATGGAACCAATGTTAGAGAAATAGCATATGTAAAACTTGCAAATGCAGGATTACATGTTATTGTGGCTAACAAAATCAATATAATAGAACATCAACATTAGGTGAATATAATTACATTTTGCTCATTGATTTACATATATACGATCAAATAATTGAATGAGAAAGCTATAGTTGAGGATACTGTATGACATCATAAATCAGCTTTGCAGATCCACCCAAGGTGCGCAACTTCTCTATAACTGGCTTTACACGCACTGACAGAAGAGGTATAAATGTCTGTGGGGGAAGCCTTTGTTCTTTCAAATACTGCACTCAAGCAAACTCAGTAGTCACAAACAAGTAACGTTTTTCAAATTTTAGATTAAAATATGATCTAAACTAAAACAAATAAATATCGTCAGGTGAGAAATAAAAAACCAAGACTTCATAATAGGATTTTTATTTTTGACCAAATGCTCAAATGAATAAGAGAAAAATAAAAAGTAATCTACTATCAAAAATTAAATGTACCAATTCTACGCTGCATAAAATGTAAAAAACAAAATTATATCTTTACCTTGATGCATTCCTTTCCCGTATGTTCATCCTCAACCACTACTGCATCCATGAATCTGCCCATAGCAACAGTGACAGCAAGGTTATACTTCTTTTGTGTTGGCCTATAGAGAATAGTCATGCGACCATGAACCCCAGGAAACAGGCGTTTGAGGGTTTCAACTGCCAGAGACAACCTGGCATCCCTCTCATTTTCATGCCTGTTCGCCTTTAATTCCCGTAATTGATTATCTAAATCACTGATTTTTGCCTTCAAAGTATCGTATTTGCCCCTGAAATAAATGTTATCTTCAAGTAGGAAAAATTACTCGAAATGCAAGCATTACATGAGCAACTGACAAGTAAGAGGCGAAATCTCTCGTCTTTCATGTCAACTTGTTCTTGCTCCAGTCTTATAAGATCTTCCTTATGCTTCTCAACCGCATCAAGAGTTTTCTTCAGTCTAGTTTGCATTTGTTTCTCCTGGGACTCTAACTCCTGCTTCCAATTTTCCAACAGGTCAACATTTTCTTCCAAATTCTTCTGGGCTTCTGTATGAGAATATTGTTGCCTGTCTAAAACCTCCTTCTCATCCTTCAATTTTGCAGTTTCCATACCAGCCTTCTCTTTACTGCAAAACAATTGCTAGTTAGTACCTAAGGTTGTGTTTGGATTAAAGAATTTGAATTTGACAAGTTGTCTTGGACCAAGGATTTCAAATGACTCAAAATTGAAGTCATTTGAAATCCACCATAGTGATTGAGAAAATAGCTCAAAATGAGTGCAGAAGGGATTTCAAACCCCTTACAACTTGAAATCATCCAAATAAGCTCAGTGGATTTGTTGATGAATTTCAGATCCATGGATTTCAATCCTCCAGCCCAAACACATCATAAGGTTTCCTTAGTAACTCTTACATACAAACATATAGCATGGAATAGATAAGAGATCAGTGATTCAAATTTGAGAAAAAGTGAAAGACTCACATCTGGTAATATGTCTCCAATTCACTGTCAACTAAGCGAAGCTTCCCACCAGCATCCAGGCTTTTTCCATGCAAGTCATCAAGTTTCTCAGTCACATCCTTTAAGTCATTCTCAAGTTTCTCAACCTCATCTGTGTGTATCCTTTTTTCTTCTTTTTTCATACTCAGCTCTTTATTCATACTTTTTATGTTTGAAGTTATACTAGTTATTTCCTCCTTTAGCTTTACAAGCTCGGATTCCTGCAGCATTGAGAAGATGAATATTAAAGTTGTCACTGGGCTGTGTCCGTGCATAAACCACAGGCTATTTGCAACACAGAGATGAAAATTGAAACTCAAACAGGTAACAGTGTTACTGGAAACGCAAAACTTAGATTGCAGACTTTGCAGTCAACTAGCATACATGAGGTCATTCTTAGCTTACTTTAGTTGGATTGTAGGAAAAAGTGTCATCCACTTTGGCTAATCCTAATTGGTATCAGTAAACCTTGAATTGTTTCCAGATTGCGTTTCCAAATTCTAGTCAAAATTTGGATGGAGTTCATTGCAAGCAGGAGATCTAACAATCCTATATCATTTCCATCACTAAACTTCAATTTTTTACAAATTCCACAATGAAATATATTGTTTTACATAAGATTTTTTTTTTTTCCCAAAATAAGAGCAGTGCATTTCGCACGCTAGTATCACCCTTTCCCAAGAATTATTACACCTGACGTTTATATCTGGAAACTGATGAAATTTCAAGATGATTTTCATTTTGTAGATTAATGTTAAAATAGGGTACCATCTCGAGACATGTCCTGAATCACACAAACATATTTGACATTTATGTACTTTTGTCAGATAAATGATGAGAAAGAGCAGTCCTCCATCTTTTAATTATGCTTAAGTTTGTTAACAAGGTATCCCTGAAGTCATCAGATATAAAACCAGAGAGGAGAAAGATTGGATAGTCTAACGAAATCAATGTCAAATGCATATATTAAGTATTAAGATTAAAAACAAAAGAGTTGTATATTTCTGTTTGGACCACCTATACGATAATCCTTATCACCAATAATAACTTAGTAGCTTCTAAGCTTCTTATTTAACTGATGAATCGGAAAAGTTAATAAGAGGAGCCAAATTTTGCAATTTATTCACCACACCAGGAAATATTATAGTCGTAGTTCTAAAAGAAAGCTTCACAGCTACCATATGAAGAGAATATCTAGGCCATAATATTATTGCATAATATGAGTAATATGTTAAAAATATAGAACTGTCCCTCTTATCCACTACTTACCATCTGAAACTTTATTTAGAGGAAATCCGTTATATCCTTCCAAGCAGAGTTAGGAAGGATCCTCATCCTAACAGGGAAAAACAATTCAGCAATCAATTTATTGGATTTTGGCCAACAAAATTTGGTTCTTTGTCAAGTAATAAATACTGAAAATTAATTTTAGTAGAAGAGCAATGAGTAAGATCTTCTCCCTTACAAGAGCTGTTTCAACTATACCAATGCTTTTGTGATACAAATTTTACCCTCGCCCCCATCCTCACTCTCTGTCCAGGACTTCTGCCTTAGCCCGTAATGAGTCAACTTATATGCGTGAAGTAAACCAGCAAAAGACACTTAGCTTTACCTACCATTGCAGGGGAGCATTTAAAAACAGCAAGCAGGACGAGGAATATCTTACGTTATCGAACCTATTCTGTTTCTCCATGATCCTCTTCTGACATTGTGCAATCTCCTTCAAATATCCAGCTTTTTCTTTGTTCTTTTTACTTACTTCAGCTTCATAACTATCCAGCTCATGCACAATTTCATTGTGGTTATTCTTTTCAACATCCAGGTCCTCGTTAGCTTTATCAATATCTTTCTGTATGTTCAACAGTTGCCAAAGAAAATGGTCCCGCTTCAAAGATTTCTGCGAGGGAGTTATGGAAATGATACGAAGTGTTAGTTTAAAGCACTTTATGAGGTTAACAAATATAGTGTTCAATAAAGGGACAAGAAAATGGTGTTTTCTAACGACAGGGAAGCCTCTTAGTTGCAAGATCCATGATAATGATTGAAATTTTTGAGTAAAGATTAACTTAAACTTCAAAGTATTAAAAGGCTCTATTGCCAATAACTCAAATGCAAAACTAAAAGTTTGTTGAAGTAAATATTAGTGTGAACCAGTTGCTCTTGCAATTTGAGATGCTTTCGAGCCTCCTCTTTTTGCAGCTTCTTCAGTTTTTTCTCTGCTGAAATGGTTTTCTAATCTTTCTTTGATGAGCAAGAACTGCCTTCTCGTCGGCTTCAGATTTTTGTACTTCCAGCTCTTCATACTGTCTCTTGTACTCTTCAGAGCCAGAGATTTGTTCAAAGAGGGCTGTCAGTTCCTTAGGATTTTTAGAAGCAATAGATTCCACATCTCCCTGACTCACCGAAATAATTCATTACTTAGAAAAACAAAACAAAATTCGTCAAAGGAACTGCTACAAGTGTAAATTTAATGGGTAAAGATTAAAACGGGAAAATTACAGATTTGGTCCCTGAAGTTATAGCCAAAAACAGATTTGGTCCCTCATGTTTCAGGCTCGACACATTTGGTCCTTCAACTTACAAAAAGTGAACACATATCGTCCCCGCCGTCAATTTGCCGTTAAGAACTAACGGAACAGCCATGTGTCGGGCGTGTGAGCTGCTGTATAGTGTTAAATACTTTTTTAATTATTATACTAATATTTTAATTAGTTGTTTATTTTTTTTATTAAATTTAATATAAAATAAAAAATAATTAAAATGTTGATAAAAATAAAAATAATTAAAAATTTAATAAAAATAAAAAGTTATTTAAAAAAATTAAATATTATTTTAATTAATAAAATTAACTAGAAATAAAAAAATAAAATAAAGTAATAAATAAAAATAAATAAATAATTATAATAAAATAAAAATAATTAAAACATTAATTTTTTAAAAAAATATTTCAAAATAAAAAAGTTAAAGATTATTTCAAATAATAAAATTAAATAAAAATAAAAAATTAATGTAAATAAAAAATAAAAAAAATCTGATTAAAATATTAATATAAAAATATTTAAAATAAAAGAGTTAAATATTATTTTAAATAATAAAATTAAATAAATCTAAAAAATAATGTAAACAAAAAATAAAAAATAAAATCTGATTAAAATATTAATATAAAAATATTTCAAAATAAAAAAGTTAAATATTATTTTAAATAATTAAATTAACTAAAAATAAAAAAATTTATGTAAATAAAAAATAAAATGAAATGAAACCTGATTAAAATATTAATATAAAAATAATTCAAAAATAAAAAAGTTAAATATTATTTTAAATAATAAAATTAACTAAAAAAAAATTAATGTAAATGTAAATAAAAAATAAAATAAATAAAAATAAAATAAAATAAAATAATGAACTAATTGAAGGACCAAATGTGTCGAGTCTGAAACATGAGGGACCAAATCTGTTTTTGGCTACAACTTCAATTAGTTCATTATTGGAGAGAGATAATGAAGACATTTGAATGGTTTTCATTGGGAAAATTACATTTTTCGTCCCTGAAGTTGTAGCCAAAAACAGATTTGGTCCCTTATGTTTCAGGCTCGACACATTTGGTCCTTCAACTTACAAAACATGAACACATATCGTCCTTGCCGTCAATTTGCCGTTAAGAACTAACGGAAGTGCCACGTGTTGCCGTTAATATTTAACTCTTTTATTTTAAATATTTTTATATTAATATTTTAATCAGATTTTTTTTAATATTTTATTTATATTAATTTTTTATTTTTATTTATTTTTATTATTTGAAATAATCTTTAACTTTTTATTTTATATTAAATTTAATAAAAATAAAATAAACAACTAATTAAAATATTAGAATAATAATTAAAAAAGTATTTAACACTATACAGCAGCTCACACGCGCGACACATGGCAGTTCCGTTAGTTCTGTCAGTTCCGACGGCGGGGACGATAGGTGTTCACTTTTTGTAAGTTGAAGGACCAAATGTGTCGAGCCTGAAACATGAGGGACCAAATTTGTTTTTAGCTACAACTTCAGGGACCAAATCTGTAATTTTTCCGATAATATACTTTAGCTATTTGGACATATTTGTTTAGATTTATGAGAAGTTAAATAAAAAAATTCATTCAAATAAGTTGGAAAATATGATAAATGAGAATTTATTTATTTTTTTTGGGGGGGGGGGGGATTACACTTTTTGTGCCTCAACTTGACCACTTAGACGGTCCCCCATTCATCAATCTCTTTATATTTAATCCCTAATGTTTCAATTATAAATAGATTGGGTCCCTACTGTTAATTGGTCGGCCAAAGATTAAAATTTTTCTTCTGATTGACTTTTAGGAATTGTGGTATGATTTTGCATTTTTATTCCATGTTGGAAGGCAAAGTGTTCATTTAGGCAAAACTAGAATAGTTGTTGAAGCATTGATTCTCTAATTTTTTACTCCAACGAAATAATATCAACTAGAATAGCCAGCTACTGCTCTTCTATTTTAGCAATCCGTCGTCTATCATCGCCAAAGTTTATGCGACTCCATTGCATCAATCCTAGCGTACAGTTCTTAATATTATCCGATGTATTCAAGAGTTGACTCTTTGAGCACATTATTGGCTGTCTAGGCATCCTATATCACCTTTTCACATTCGCTCAAATGTAGCCACGGTGATATGAATTAAAAATTTATCTTCTCCCTATGTTGTGGAGGAAGGGTGGGGAACCTGTTAGATAATGTGAGAAAATACAGGGTAAATATAAATCTATAATTAAGGTAAAGATATGAAAATATATACACGGAGATATGAAAAGTTATACAAGGAAACATAGAAATCTATATCCTATTTAATATGCCCCCGCAGTCGGAGCAGCAGGTTTTAAATGCTTAGACTGGACCAAAAATTTGAGAAGAGCTGAGACGGCAGGTAAGAAGATTACTGAGGAGAATGCTGAGTAGAGTGCTGAAGTGAATGCTGCCAGGACATAAAGGAGAACCATGACCATGAGAGTTTCCATGACCTGTACTACCAGCATGGCACCGAGATCAGCGACATTGAAGGCATCTTTGTGGTTGTGCTAATCGTGAGGGTTGATAAGCAATAACCCTATTAATTAATTAAATAATGGATTGGACCGAGCTCAAATTGGTGCACCAAGAGGCACACCAAGACCGAGTAGGGGTGGCCGCTAGGCGTCCTACATAGGCTAATTTGAGCCCAAGATAATAACTTAAGTGATATAAATATATCACATTAGTTAATACCTAGGTCATAAGTTACAATTAACTCTTGAGCCACAAGACAAAAATTCCTCCTCTCCCTCTCTCCCTAGCTGTCGGCCACAGTGCCAAGTAGAAAGAGATTTTTTCAATTTTCAATCAAGTTTTTTCGGCTAGACAATTTAGAGACAACATTATTGGACTGCTCAAATTATCAAGAATTTAGCCGGATTATTTCGCGAAGAAGTTGAAAGTTTGAGATTCACCAACCACTTCGCTTCAACAGGTAAAATGTCAATTTCCTTATCGTACATACTGTTAGGGTTAATGTTTTCAAATGCCACTAGAGGATTAGTAAATGTAAGAACTTTATTAATTTGTAACTATTTATCTTTATATCAATTAAAAGGCAATTAGTTGTTTAGTTTCGAATTGACATTTATTTATTGTAAATCAACTATAAGTCCATGAACATAAGAGTAAACTCTCTAAGGCACTAGAAGGGCTTGTGTACTAAAATAGTTTGCAAGTCAATGATTTACAATTGAGCGTTGGAAATCATGAAGACTTGTATGATATAAATATTTGACGAGAAAGGTGCCCATCAATCACTAGGAAGTAGTGAAGGATTCATATCATAGGTGCACTGATGGAGATAGTGGCACTCAGACATGACTCGCATCGATTCTGTCACATGGGTTTTTACTCTTTGACAGTCAATGACAGAATTGATTAATTGTAATAGGTATGTATGAACTTTAGACTTAAGGAATCGAGTTGAAGATATGCTTGTGACATTAGGTTCGTCATTAGAGTAGTTAGGCCCAATTCACCCTTGGTAGGGTCAACCTCGAACTGCAATCTAATGGGCAAGGAGTAGTCTTAACTGATATCCAAGATGAGATTCGTTCCCTCGTAAGTGAACGAGGAATTATCCTATGCATTTATAAGCAAGCTAGATTCTAAAGGCTTTGGCCAAAGCATTAGATGATTTGAGCTTGTTATAAATAAAGCATAGTATCAAGTTAGTGAGTTTGACTAAAAACCCTGACTCTCACTTGATCGGGATAAAGAAACGAAGAGTTTATATTCACACGGTATTTACAATGGAAATGTTAATAATGATCTAATCATTTCATCTTATTTGGATTAAAATATGGACCACTTGACTGGCTAGGTAGGTTCCATATTCAATGGAATCCTCCCATTACCAAATATAGATGAACCCAAAGAGTCATGCTTAAAAAGGAAAAATCAATTGGAAAATAGGAATATTTCATGTGGTAATATTTTAAGATTCGATACTTAAAATTAATTAAATGGAATTAATTGTTTGAAGAAATAAGTTAATTAATTTATAGTTTAATTAATATATTATTTCTTGAAGAAGAAATAAAATTAATTAAACCCACGTATTATTTAATTGGGAGAATTACAGACACACCCCTCACATATGGGGGTCATTGCACTTCACACCCTCACTTATTGAGGGGGTAAAGTGCATATTTCAATAAGTGAGAGGGTGAAGTGCAATGACCCCCATATGTGAGGGGGGGGGGGTGTCTACAATTATCCCTATTTAATTAGATTCGTTAATTGGATTGAATTAATTAATTAAATAGTGCATTAGACCTAATTTAAATTGGAGCACCAATTGGTGCGCCAAGGCCTATAGGAGGCGGCCAAGAGGCACCCATTATGGGCTAAATTGAGCCCAAGTTATTAACTAAAGTGATATAAATATATCACTTTAGTTGATACCTAGGCTAAGAGTTCACTTGACTTAAGCCACAAGAAAAATTCCTCTTCCTCTCTCCACCTTTAGCTGTCGGTCTCACAGACCAAGAAGGAGGAGATTTTTTCCATCAAGTTTTTCCGGCGAGACGATTTAGAGGCAGAACAATTGGACTGCTCGAATCAAGATTTATTTAGCCGGAGATTTATCGCGAAGAATTGAAGGATTCAAATTCGTTGAAATAATCTACCACTTCGCTTCAATGGGTAATGTTTGTTTTACCCTATCATACCTACGTTTGAATTAACCCCGGGATTGATCCAATAATGGGGAAAAAACCATAACAAATTTTAAATTTTGTTTTCCATTGCGTTTGGTGATTTTTCCCAAACACATACATTTGATAAAACTCTGGGATTGATCCTGTTATGGAAAAATCCAAATAAAATTTTAAAATACCGTTTCTGCTGTGTTTGGTTAATTTTCCCCAACAGTGGTATCAGAGCAAAATCGTGGGGTTCGGCTTATGTAGTTCACGTGTAAATATGTGATAAAGATGCATGATTTACAATATTTAATCAATGCATGATTAGATATGTGGATTTTGTGTTTTTGAGGATTTTGTTTATTTTTCGTTTGTTATAAATTAATAAAAGTTGAATTTTATGTAATTTATGTGATGAAAAATAAAATTGCAAGTTTCACCATCGACCCGTTGCCGTGGTGGAGACGGGCGCCGGCGGTAGAGCTGCAACCTGTGTGCTCATAGCAGCAGATGAGCTTGCTGTGCGAGCTCATCTTTCTCGGCAGCTAGGCTGTCGAGAAAGATGGGCCACACAGCACGACCATCACACTGAATAACTGGGCTCGCGCAATTACAAGGAAGATGGGCTGCCGTATAATTAGGCCTCACGACGAGCCCACCCGTATGTTTTATAACACACGGGTTAAATTAACCCAACCCGGGTTGACTTGTGGGTGACCCGGGTCATTTATTAAATATATATATTTATTTAGTTTTTGATTAAAATTAGATTTTAATGCAAAAATAAATAATATTAATTATTTAATAAAATCATTTTAATTTCATCTAATCTAATATTAATTAAAGTTGGACTTTGAATTAAATTGGATTCTTTCTATTGTGAAATTAGTTTTAATAAACTTAGAGATTAATTTTTATTAAAATTGGATTTTAATATAAAATTGATTGGAGTTCATTAAGATTCAAATTTCAAATAGAATTAAATAAATTTAATTTCCTTCAGAATATGAAAAACAATAATTGAATTTGGAATTTAATTAGAAATCAACATATATGGTTTTCGTGTGTTATGTGATATATATATCATGTTTGACATGTTATGTGATAGGAGACATAATTCATGGACTTAGGCTCATTTTTTATTTGTATTTCTTTTCGATGGGTTGTAAAGGTCATTTTGAGCCTATTTTTATTTTCTTTGTAGAGAAATTTTGTATAGGTGGCTTATATTGAAATATAATAGTTAGAAATAGAATAGGCCCAAAGGACAAATCAAGTCGAGCCGAGGAGATACAAGAAGGAGTTTTGGAAGTTTTAGTGTAGTTTCTTTTTATTATCGATTGAGACATTGGCTTGTCTCAATCTACGAATAAAAGTCCATGTATCGTGTGTTGTTAGCTTTCTAGGATTGCTTTTCTTTTTATTTAATCCGTGTTTATATGCTTAGCATAAATGGATTAATGTGCAAAGTGAGACCTAGTAAACAATTTAAATTCTCCCACTTTGAGAAATATTAAGTTAGTAAAGGGTATTAGGCATCCTGTCCTCCACTGAACTTAAGAGAAATTAAAATAATATTTAATATATAATATCGCCCCTAAGTAACGGGGGTTATATATTGAAATATATTTTGAATTTTTCTAAGTACATGAAATGCCATTTGTTGGTCCCACAATGGCATGCGAAAGGGTCTTAAAATGGGCCCTAAAGTCTTATGTGGACTTCAAAACTTTCGCGAGTTAAAACTTCGTTTGGACGCTTAAGGATAGTAAGCGCTTGACTAGTCGCTTACAAGTGTAGGCGCTTGACTAGTCTCTTACTCGAAGATTGTTTTGATAAAGTTAACTTAGACTTAGTGATTTCAACTATTACCAAAGTAGGGTAATGTTTCAATCGCTTAATCAGGATTAGCACAGCGGAAGTATTTTCAAGTCTTCTCTTGAAAATGTTTTAGCGTTACAAAAGTTTTTCTTTAGTTGCTTTCCTTTTAAATCGTTTTGAACGCTTAGAAGTGCTCAGCGCTTTGTCAAGCGCTGAAGCTTATTTTGAAAGCTTAGCGTTCTTTTTTTTTTCCAAGATAGTCGCTTAACTGTTTTAAAGCCTTTTTCAAGATAATATGCAAATATAGAGCAAAGTATTAAAACAGTAAAGTGACACAAGAAATTGTAAGGTTCACTGGATGGTGTAATCCCAGCTATGTCCTTCTTCTCCTTTGCACTCGGAGGCAATCCACTAAATTGATTCTCGAAAAGTCACACAGAGACTTCTACAAAATAGGGAAACAGGAAGAGATGGATGTGGATGACTTGAGCTCCTTGGTCACACAGATTTCTGCTACAAGCCACTTCAATCCTCTACTTCTGGAAAGACGATCTCGAGCTCCTTGATCACACAGATTTCAGCTCCAATAAAGATCTTCTCCAAGATGGCCTTGAGCTCCTTGATCACACAGACTTCAGCTCCAATAAAGACCTTCTTCAACAAGCTTCTCTTACTCAAAAATACTGCTTGTGGAAGTCAACAATCTTTCTCACTCAGATGAAAGGTGTTGAGGGTTTATTGTAACAGGTTTGTTTGATGTTGGGAAGTTCAAACAACTTGGGATATCTCAATAATAGTTTAGGGTTCTTCTTGGAAGATGTTTGAGATATCGGGTGACTGTCTGGAATGTATTTGAGAAGCTTTAAAGGATATTGGAGCTTCAAGAAAGATCTTCTTCAACAAGCTTCTCTTACACAAAAATACTGCTTGTTGAAAGAATTAACTTTCTTGAATTCCAATTGGCTATGGAGTTTGGAAGCTTTTTCTCTCAAATTATTTCAGCAAAGTTTTGGCTCTTCGCACATTCTCTCTCTCTGAATTTGCTGAGGGGAACTATTTATAGGGTTTCTTGGAAATTGTCCGTTGGACACAATTGAGCGCAAATATTCCCTTTTCCGACATTCCTTAATTTCTGCTGAATCCGATTGGACAGGAGCAGGTTGAAAAGCAGACAGTCTAGTCAAAAGGTGGCTTGTCCACAAGTCAGAAAGTTTTGTCGCATTTAATGCACTTTGAATTTATTTCCGTTGGAAATAAATGACCATTAACAACTTGAGGATATATTTCAGGTGAATCGCTTGAGTAAACTTGAGCGTTTGGTTTAACACTCTTGGAACAGTCTTTTAGCGTTAGCTAGGCGCTAAGAACATTATCTGAGCGCTTGATTCATAATTCCTGAAATAGTGTTTATGCGTTTGACAGACGCTTAAGACAAATCTTCATCTTCACTTGACTTCAGACGCTGATCTTCAACTTCATCTCTAATAGACTCACCTAGAATTTTATTTGCGACTCGGTATCTAATCCTAAGTCTAAAATCTACAAAGATAAAAATTACAAGCCTAACAAACTAATAAACTTTCAAACGCTTATACAGATATTCTATGAAAGTACAAACTTACATTCTTTTGGGGTCTAACATGAAATCCTATCTTGTCATCATCAAAACATCTAACAATGAAATTCCTAACACCATTAGTCAAAATAAATTTCGCCCCACATACCAGCAAAAGGTTGCAAGGTGAAATTCAATTGCTAGACTAATAGATAGTCAACGGGTTGAGCTTAAACTATTCATAAATCAATAAGATCGTTAAAAGGTTTAGATTTGATGAATAATGGAATAATCATCCATTTGATGGGTTGATGTTGGACATCACTTTAATAGAATAATTAGGTCACATACCAGCAAAAGGTTGCAATCTATTAATCTAGTTAAAGAAATCAATCACCACTACGAAGTCTTCCAACGATGACTTTCGAATTCCACAGTGGGAATGTAGAATTTCGAAAAATGTAGTGGGAGTCAAATTTATTTTGAAAGCCCTTAATTTAAACTCGGAACAACAATTATAATAAAAGCTAATAAGTCCTTTTAGTTTTCTGCAGTTATTAGCTTATTATTTCTCTCGCAATGTCTCATAAACCAAAGGTTTTAAATATCAGTTTCGGGGTAGATATCGGTGTAGTAAATTTACGGAAATTTCGGGGATACTCAGAATTTCGGTTTCGATTTTAAAGAAATCATGGAAATTTATAAAACTATCTGGAAATTTGCAATAAAATTTTGGCTAACTTTAATTATCATTCTTATGCATCTTTTACATCAATAATATTCTATATATAATATATGGATAATAAATTTGTTAAATAACATTACTAAAAACTATTGCGAAAAATATGAAACAAATATAATTTGATAGTAAAATAATAACCAAATCTCATAGAAACTTCATTAAAATAAAATGTACCAATATTTAAGTAAAAGTTACTACTCAATACCACATCGAGTTTCTAGGAGGACCGAAATCGCTATCACTAGTATCTCATGTTCTTCCTCTACTTTCATATTCTAAGTGAAACTTAAATTATTAGTTACATGTTGACAATATTTCGCCCATGACATGGAATGTTGGTAGTACTGCATATAATGATGATGTTGATATCCTTCTAGTGTTGAATCTTAAAGAAGGGAATGGGTACAACATACTCGACAGGAGTAGTAACATAAACCTGTGGCAAAGGATACGAGTAGGGTTGGTATAGCATTGTATCCACTGAGTATCCACTATGTGAATTCGATCCATATTATGTGTATAAATATAATTTTTTATAATTTTATAATTATATGATATTTTTAAAAAAATTAAAAATATAAAAAAAAATTCGGCCAAAATTTCGGTTTCGGTAAATATTTCGGGAAATATTGGGTTTCGGCAAAAATTTCGATGGATATTTGAAAAAATATTTTAAATTTCGGGGAAATTTCGGCTTTCGATCGAAATTTCGGAAGATATTCTGCAAAATTGGATCGAAGGTTCGATTTCGCTTCAGAACCCCCCAAAATCCGAAATTTCGGTGCTTCGGTCGAAATTTTAGACCATGCCTAAACCCTTATCTGATTTGATAAAAAAATACACATTGACTGGACTGAATTACATAGAATGGCTCACAAACTTGAGGATGGTCCTAAGTAGAGAGTCGATTGAGTACGTACTAGAACTCAAACATCCTCCCGCACCAAGTATTTTAGAGGATGAAAGGGTTTGAATTTCCTACATGGACTGGATCTGTGATAATCATCCAGCTAGAGGATACATGTTGAGCTCAATGTGCAATGAGTTGCAATGCTCTCATGAAAAGATGAAAAATGTAAAAGACATACTACTCCATCTTAACTCAATGTTTGGAGAGAACGGTAAGACCGTTAGGTATTTAATATCGAAAGAACTCTTCAGAACAAGAATGAGGGAACATGAGAATGTTGGAGATCATGTACTAAAGATGATAACCTTAATTGAAAAGTTAAAGTCTTTAGATTACTACATGGATCTTCACATTCAAGTTTACCTCATACTGTAGGCCCTTCCTGATTCCTTTTACTATTTCATCATGAATTTTGATATGAACGATATTGAGGGTTCATTAGTTGGGCAGATAACCAAACTCGAAATTGTTCAAAGACAAATAAGGAGGAATGGAAAAGGGAATACAATTTTTATCCCTGAGAACGGACCATTGGATGTCTACAAGTATGGGAAAGGAAAATGAAAAATGAAAGCACCCTTGAAAGCTCGAAGAGAAAAAGGAAACAAGAAAGGAAAGAGCAAGAAGCTTAAGGAAACGCTCAAAGAAAAGAGTAGGTGTCTCTTTTTGATAAGCTAGGCCCCTGGAGAAGGGAATGTCCTAACTTTGGCAAAGGTGCAACAAGTATGAAACTTTTTGTTTTAGAAACTAATTCACTACTACAAAAAACGCCTATTACAGCGGTTTTTAACCGCTGTAATAGGTTTTCGGTCTGTAATAGGACACCTATTACAACGTTTATAGTTATAACCGTTGTAATAGGACCCCCTATTACAGTGATTATAGTTATAACCGCTGTAATAGGGCCCCCTATTACAGCGGTTATAACTATAACAACTGTAATAGGGCATTATTTTTTTTATATTTTATTTCACTTTTACGGGTTGTAATTTTACTGTGTCAGAATGACACAAAATTCGCACGGTCATACCAAAATGTCATTCTGAACAAGACCCATCGTTTTGCAATGCTGTCTTGTGATTTTAGCCATCTGAAATCGTTTAAGGCCTCAAATCTCGTAATAAAACTGAAATTTGAGGCCTTAAACGATCTCAGATGACTAAAATCACAAGACAGCATCGCAAAGCGATGGGTCATGTTTCCATTTCGGTATGACCGTGTAAATTTTGTGTCATTTTGACACAGTAAAATTACAACCCGTATTTTCGCAAATACACAAATAATACACCCACACATACACCCTCATATACATAAATATACATACACCCACACATGCACAAATATACATACATGCACAGATACACAAATATATATACACCCATACATACACAAATATACATACACCCACACGTACACAAATATATATGCACCCACACATACGCAAATATACATACACCCACTAAGAGAGAGACAGAGGGTACGAGAAGAGAGTTGTGCAGGTGGCCTTTGGCGGCGGCGGCGGGTTGGTGGCGTTCGGCAGCAGGGAAGTTTTGAGAGTGAGAGAGAGAAAGACTAACTGAGAGAAGCGAGAAGATAAAAGGGTTTCAAGTTTTGAGAGTGAGAGAGAGAAGCTGGAAGATAAAAAGGGTTTCAAAATTTTCATTTTGGCCTATTACAGCGATTCTTACGTGAACCGTTGTAATAGGATACACATATTACAACGGTTCAAAAAAGAACCTCTGTAATAGGTACCACCCTATTACAGTGGTTCGCTTTAGAACCGTTGTAATAGATACCTCCGTTCAGCTATAATAGGTACCTCCGTTCAGCGGTTTTACCAGAATCGCGTAATAGGTGAGTTATAATAGTGTATTTTTGTAGTAGTGATTGTTCTATAACTGTATTTTCCATTTTTGGATACTTGATTCTAGAGCTAGTGCTCACGTTTGTATAATGAATCAGGATCTGGATTGAAGTAGGAAGCTGGAGCATGGAAAGGTGTTGATGAGTGTTGGCAGCGAGCAGAGTGTCACGGCTTCTCACATTGTATTAACTTCTTTATGTTTATCATCTGGACATATTTTAAATTTAGAGGATGTTTTAGTTTTGTCCAACGGGCTTAAGAACATTATTTCAACTCTTATGTTGGTTAGGAATAATTATATTTTTAATTTCATTGATAGCACTTGCAGGATTTTATTTAATGATAATATTGTTGGCACTGCTACTTTAATCAATGGTCTCTATTATTTAAACATGCGAAATGAATGTGTTGTAAATGTTATCTCAAAGAAGCATGATAGGCAAGGTCTTAACCTAAGCTTAAAGTGGCATCTTAGACTAGGCCATGCTGGCGAGCAAAAGATACACAAAATGGAGAAAGATGGATCAATTAAACCATTGGGATCGGATCCCTATCCAACTTGTGAATCTTGCCTCAAAGGCAAAATCACTAGTACAGAAGAGGTCTGTTACAGCGATTTTTTTGCACTATTACAGCGGTTTTAACCGCTGTAATACGTATCGCTGTAATTGGTATGTTTACTATTACAGCGGTTAAAAACCGCTGTAAAATGAGCCCTATTATAGTGGTTCAATAACGAACCGCTGTAATAGGTAAATAAAAAAAAAATTAAGTGTAAAAGCCGTAGCCTGTTACAGCGGTTCAGAAAAGAACCGCTGTAACAAGTAACCTATTACAGCGGTTCTTTTCTGAACAGCTGTAACAGGATACGGCGGTTCGTTGGTGAACCGCTGTAACATGATTTTTTTTTCTATTATAATTTCAGCTAGCTATATCCTTCCCACAAGCTCAAAATTCAATTCATCAATAACACATAAAACAAACCAATTGCTCAACAGAAACAACAAATTCAAATCCAAAATTAATTTCATTCACCAAATAATAATCTCCAATAATTACAAATAATAACGAGTTTACAATAAACCAATATAAACTAATCACTGCTTTTAAATCAAATAAAAATTTACAATAATTTTCAACTTACACCGCCGGCATATCAAAAGCGCATTTAAAAATATATTGTGCCAATTCAGAACGTGCTTCATCAAGTTGCGCTATAGTGTAAGAGGCGTACTGACAATCAGCAAAGTACTGCAAGACAAATATTAAAATCCAACATAAATGTTTAATAACTTAAAAGGGACATCAGAATTTGATTAATATTAATTAGAATTATGCATACCGCGGGTGGGATTGTAGATTCTCCGTGTCTAATAATATCTTTCATGAATTTCATGACGAAGAACCCACAATCTATGGCATTTATTTGAATGGGGCACTACAAATTAAATTCAAATCAAAATTGTATTAGAACAAATAACTTTTATACGAATAATTTCTTGAAACTATAATTAAAATAATATAATTAAACTAACCTGTATACAACTCCATGTACAGGCCTTGTTTTTTGATTTGATCTTTTGGTTGTTGTTATTTGCTCGAAACATCAACACAGCGCTGTTAAAAACATCAAAAATCAAGGAAATATGTCAATATCAAGCAAATATATATATATGAAGTCTAGTTATAATATATATACTTTAAACTTAATATTAAATATAATGAATACATTTAATTGAATGATAAAACTTACTGATTGATCATATCTTTCATATCACGTCGGTTATTTGGATCACCGTGCAAAGAATCCAACTAATAAACGATCTCTTTAATTGGATCAATCACGAGCAACAACCAATGGCCCCTAATCAGCATATTCAAAAGAAAAATTTTAAATTAATTATGCCTACGTAACAAATTTTACAAAATAACAATGTGTCTTTAGTAGCTCACCCGGAGTTGTAAGGTGCAAGAAACAACTTCCCCTCCAGTGCACTAGCTATCATAGTATTTGCTATATATTGCGATTTGTCAACACGCTGCGTGGGAGTAATTCCTGCTCCCGCAGATATATAATGTGGGCTAAGGAACCCGAATTTATTTTGTTTTTGTTCGGGGACCACGTGATTAACCCACAAACACCTACAATTGAGCATAAAATAAATTTGAGTAACAAAAATAAACATAGTTCAAATTAATGCAGTAAAATAATTTAATTAAAAGCTTACTTTTTATTAATTAATATTTAAAAACTTACTTGATGTAAGCAGTAATGATAGAGGCTCCTATCTGTTCTTTATGCACAAAGTCACCGATCTCCTCCCGCCCAATATATTCTGGAAAGGGGATATTGAAGATTTCCTCGGGTATGTCTATCCGGATAGTGTTATCAGCAGCCATCATCCCAAAGAACCTTTCAAGAACTGCAAGTGAATTAGGGCGTGGAGCAGGAGGGTTGGCCACTAGAGAAGGAGGGTTGGCCACTAGAGGTGTATTTTTGACATGTGAGTGCTTCGTCATCTCTGATTTGCTTTTTCCGAGTGATGATTTGGATTTTCCGAGAGACTATAAGCAAAAGAAAACAAAATGTGGGCGTTATCAATGAAAGTATATTTATTAACATTAAACAATTGTTATAATTTAATAATGACTAGCTATTAATAATTACGTACCGATGCATCACCGACAATCACAAGACTCTTAGGCCAAGCAACCATGTATCCCACAGCCTCAGATACTGTAAACACTCCTTCATCATAGAGAGGGACTGGTAATGGTGCAATATCTTCAATTGCAATGTCAATCGACACTTTCACGAGGTGGGAGGCTAATGGACATGTATGCAATGTTCTATCCTTTGGTTGATTGTACATTGTTCCTCTTGCCACCAAACGATAACACGGTGTAGAAAGTACTAATTGACACTGCACCACATCCTACATGTATATATATATATACCATTATATTAGAAAATGTTGTATAGCATACAGAAATATAGGATTGAAAGTTACATTATCACTAAACAATATGCTTTTCATTAATTACCCGAGGAAGGTCTTTCACTTCTGGGCAGCTATCTTTCAAAGAAACCACCTCTTCTGTATGTGGCTGCTGCGACCCAGACACCCTATGCTGGTCAAACTCGCGTCGCAATTCGAATAGTGATTGAGTGAGCATTTGAACCGTGTCTTGCAAGCTATCAATCACCGTATTTTTTGAAGGCTTTGAATCCGAAAAGTAATCTTTTTGGGATACCCCAAAGCCTACACCCCTAACTCGACCCGGATGCTCCTTCTTTTTAAGAGCTATAGCCAGTATATCATTCCGGGTCTTCTCGGGTCCACTGTGGCTACCCTCCTGTGATAAGCTTTCCTGTAATAATACATTTAAAAAATACAAAAATTTGTTATTTTAAAATTATTTTTAAAAAAACATACAACACACTATATAACTAAAATTGCAAATAACTCACCATTGATTCCACTACTCTTTTAACATTGACATTATCAATCTTGTTCTGGCTGTCAGAATGTGCAACCCTCCACACTAGTGCTCGTGTCACCTCTGTGACATCTGACCCAGCATCCTTTCTTTTTTGCTTCTATGATAAGAAAATTTGTAAGGAAATAAATTTGATTAGAAAATTTGTAATTAAGGAAATTTGATTAGAAAATTTGTATGGAAATTTGATTAGAATTACAACTTGTAACGAACTACGTACCTCAATATACTCCACTTGAGCATATCCAAGACGTGATGCCCTGTAAGGATATTCAGGTTCCTTTGCTCTTTCCCGATTTTCCTTACGTAGTTGCTGTTCATTATATAATCAAGGCATTAGTCAATGTATACAGTTTCAAATAAATTAAAATGAAACCATAAATTAAAATAATTACCTGAAAAGCTTCACTTTGGCGTATTTCTACAAATTTTGTCCAATCTTCTTGAGATATACGATATTTTTCGGGTGGGCTTGAATTAATGTTCCCATCATCATCCTCTACCCAGATTCTGGTCAAGTAGCTCCTGTAGTTTTGAGCTAGCTTCCCAGCCTCGGCTAAGACGAACTTCTGTCTACTTTTGTCAATATCAAAGGCCAACTATAAAAAACAAAGAACAAAGTATATAAAAATGTTAATTTAGAGAGAAAAAAACTACATTTACCAATTAAAAACATAATATATAATAACTAACTTACAGCTATTTCATTCCAAATGGCATATTTTATTGCTGCAGGGACGCTACACTAATCACTGATAGTAATAGGGACCCTGTCACGAGCTATCACGCCAATGTAACCAACAAAAGTTGATTTATTTGGGTCAACTGGTTGACCATGCTCCTTCCAACCAACTTGTAGCTTTATGCCTTTACTTTTGGCCTTTATTACTTTCTTCATTGCTGTAATACCTCTCCGTATCTCACTTTCAACACTTGGGTTTGCAGCACCTCCAGAATCCATCTACAAGATTTCATAAGTGAAAATTCAAATATTTCAACAACAACAAACGCAAACAAATATATATGCATTAATTACATCATTAACCAGTTGGATCATATAAATCACATCAAAAAGTACAAAACCAAATATTGATAAGCTTACATTGGTGGTGGTCGTCGTGGTAGTGGCGGAGGAGAGGGTGACTGTGGTGGTATACGGTATCGACCTACAAAAACAAAAAAATACAGAAGTTAGTGTAACTCATTCACTAATATAATATTACAAGCGGGTTCAATATAATTTACAACAGGGAAACGACGTAAAAAATACTACCAATTTCAACCACAACAAACCCAACACTCTAATCTTTCACCCACAACGAACACAAAATGATACAAAAATATTGATCACCAGTTGGATCACATAAAACATCATATTTCCAGGGGAACAACTACAAATATTGATCACCAGTTGGATCACATAGATCACATAAAAAACTACAAATAAAGCATCATATTATAAATATTGATCACCAATTGGATCCAAAAGCACATAAAACTACAAATAAATTAAAGCATCACGATATAAAGTTTTTGGAGCTTCTCGGTTGTGCAGAAAGTTGTGCGCGTCTTCACGAGAAAATTCATAACTAATTGTAGAAAGCTCGGATTCATGAACCGTTTTCTTCTTATGAAACTAGACACATAGGGATATCCACACATATATCTCACATACTCAGTATATGTCTAGAAAAAAGCAGATTTGTATTCAAAGTTAGAGAAAAATCTGTCAATTTTCAAAACAGCTGTGCGCGTCTTCACGAGAAAATTCATAACTCATTGTGGAAAGCTCCGATTCATGAACTGTTTTATTCATATGAAACTAGACACATAGGGATATACATACTTATATCGAACATACTCATGAGATGCCTAGAACAATCATATTTGCATTCAAAGTTAGTAAAAAATCAACTAGAACATAATAACAAAAATCCACTATATAATTTATAAAACCCCAATTAACATAACATGATATATATAACAATAATTAACAAATTAACATATAACCTACATTATATACATCACAAAATCCTAATTAACATAACATTAATATATAACAAACAAGAAATTAACACATAACCTAAATTTAATATATACATAATATATATATATATATAACATAACATATATAAACATATATATATATATACCTATAAAGAGAGAGAGGAGGAGAGGGCGGGTCACGGCGGCGGCGGCGGCGGCGGCGGCGGCGGTTTGGGGTGGTGGTGGAGGTGGTGGCGACGGGACGGGGGCGGTTTAGGTTAGCTTGCGAGTGAGAGAGAGAGAGTATAGAGAGAGAGAGTAGAGTATAGGGAGAGAGATCGAGTAGAGAGATAGAGAAAAATCAAATGGGGCGGCGGCGGCGGCGACGGCGGATTGTGGTGGAGACGGTGGCGGGGGCGGTGGTGGAGAGTGAGAGAGATAGTAGAGTAGAGAGAGAGAAAGTAGAGTAGAGAGTGAGAGATAGTAGAGAGAAATGAGGGGGAGAGCTCGGTTTTTGGGGGGAATTTTTTTTTTTTTTTAATTACGTTTTATAGCGGTTCGGGAACGAACCGCTATAACCGGTTTACCAGTTATAGCGGTTCGGTACTGCACCGCTATAACTGGCATAAACCGGTTATAGCGTCTCATTCCCGAACCGCTATAAATTTTTTTTTTCTGTTCGCGCTATAATAGCGGTGTTTTATCGAACCGCTATAATAGGTTGGAACTATTACAGCGGTTCGATAAAAAACCGATGTAATAGGTACCCGATTAATATCCATTATAACGGTTCACTTATAAACCGCTGTAATAAGTCTCTCCGTTCAGCGGTTTTCCAAAAACCGCTGTAAAATGTGCGTTGTAACAGGTCTATTCTGTACTAGTGAATGGCTAGATTTCCTTTCACAGGAACTTTTGAAAGGGTCATTGAAGTATTAAGACTTGTACACACTGACGTTTGCGGACCATTTGGAGAAATGGCTCGTAGAGGTTTTCACTATTTCATTACTTTCACTGATGACCATTCAAGGTTTGGTCTTGTGTATCTAATGAAATACAAGTCTGAATCATTTGTTAAGTTCAAAGAATTTAAGGCTTTAGTGGAAAATCAAACTGGGCATCATATAAAAACACTACGATCGGATTGTGGAGGTGAATATATGAGTGATGAGTTCCTAAAGGAACATGGGATAATATTGCTGCTCATACCACCAGCAACTCCACAACTAAATGGGGTAGTAGAGCTTAGAAATTGAAAGCTTTTGGATATGGTTCAATCTATGCTCAGCTACACTAATTTACCTATTTTTTAGTGGGGACATGCACTCCTTACGGATGTTCACATCTTGAATAGATGTCCTTCCAAATCCATTCTTAAGACCCCATATGAGATATGAAGAAATGGGAAACCAAACCTCAAGTACATTAGGGTTTGGAGATGCCCTGCCTATATCAAGAAGATAAAGGCAAAGAAATTGGAAGGTAGGTCCCTTAAAGGACGTTTCATTGTTTTTCCAGAGAATTCTATAGGGTACCTATTCTACATGCAAGATGATCAAAGGATCATTTTTGCACTAGAAGTGTACTTTCTTGAAGATGAATTTATTCAAGAATGTGGTGCAGGTAGAAAGATTGTTCTTAATGAATAAGATGAAACACCTAGGGAGACAACTGTTCAAGAAACACACACTGAACCTGATAAAACATAACCAACATTGCAATGATCTGGTAGAGTACCACATCAACCTGATAGGTACTATGGGTACCTGCTGCAAGATGAACTGGGTGTCCAAACTATAGCAGTGGGAGTTCATGGAGACGACCCTTCTACTTCTGATCGAGCAATGATGGACATCAATTCTGCAAAGTGGAAAGAAGCTATACAAGTAGAGATAGACTCAATGAATTCCAACCAGGTCTGGACTCTAGTAGATCGTCCTGAGGGCATTGCACCTATAGGGTGCCAGTGGAAAAATTGACACATACAAGGCAAGGCTTGTAGCAAAAGGTTATAGTCAAAAGGAAGGAATTAACTATGAAGAGACCTTTTCACCTGTGGCAATGATCAAGTCTATTCGAATTCTGCTCGCAATAGCTGCACACTTGGATTATGAGATATGGCAGATGGATGTGAAGATGGCTTTTCTAAATGGATTTTTCGAAGAGGATATCTAAATGGATTAGTCTAAAGGCTTCACATCTGGGTTTGGTATTCATAAAGTGTGCAAACTCATGAGATCCATTTATAGACTTAAGCAAGCCTCTAACAGTTGGAATCTATATTTTGACAAAGCTGTCAAAGGATTTAACTTTGCCAAGAACTAAGATGAACCATGTGCTTACAACAGGGTTAATGGGAGCAAAATCACTTTCCTGGTCTATATGTGGATGACATTCTACACATAGAAAATGATGTAATAATGCTCACATCAGTCAAAAGATGGCTTTCAAACACACTCTCCATGTAAGACTTGGGAGAAGCGACCTATATATTAGGAATTCGTATCCTACAGAGATAGAACAAATAGAATGATAGGACTTTCCTAAACCCTTTACTTAGAGAAAGTCCTAAAAAGATTTAAATGAAAGACTCTAAGAAAGGTTTCTTGCCCATGAGACATGGGGTGCACCTTTCAAAGTCTATGTCTCCTCAAAATGAGGAAGATAGGAAAGAAATGAGTACAGTTCCGTATGCGTCTGTAATAGGTAGTTTGATATACACCATGCTATGCACATGGCCCGACATAGCCTACGTAGTAAGAGTGGTGAGTTATTTTCAGGCTAACCCGGGAAGAGAACATTAGACCACTGTAAAAAATATCCTCAAGTATCTGAAGAGAACCAAAGATATGGTCCTAACATATGGACATGGATATTTGAAGGTGGATGGATATACCGACTCAGATTTCCAATCTGATGTAGATGATTGAAAATCCAATTTAGGGTTTATATTCACACTCAATGGTGGAGTGGTAACTTGGAAAAATTCCAAGCAAAGCACAACTGTTGATTCCACCACTGAGGAAGAATACATAGTAGCGTCAGAAGCTGTTAAAGAGGGTGTTTGGATTAGAAAGTTTCTTGGAGAACTTCAAGTGGTTCCTAGTGTAGAGCTGCCATTGCTAATTTATTGTGACAATAATGGGGCTATTGCACAAGCAAAGGAACCAAGGTCTCACAACAAATCCTAGCACATAGAGAGGAGATATCACATAAGAAGAGAAATCATTGGAAGAGGTGAGATAGTTGTTCAGAGAGTAAATTCAGCAGACAATGTCGCTGACCCATTGACCAAGCCTTTGACACAGGCAGTGCTGGATCAACATCTTGAAAAGAGGGGTATTAGATGCCTTAGTCATTAGCATTGGGTACAAGTGAGAGATTGTTAAGTTAATGTCCTCTAATGCCACTAGAGGACTAGCGAATGTAAGGACATTATTAAATTGTAATTGTTTCTTATTCTATAAATAAAAAGGCAATTAGTTGTTTACTATTATATTGGCATTGATATATTGTAATCATCTATAAGTCCATGAACACAAGAGTTAACTCTCTAAGGAACTAGAGGATTTTGATACTTATGTACTAAAATAGTATGCAAATTAAAGATTCTCAATTGGGCATTGGAAATCATGAAGACTTGTATGATGTGAATTTTGACGAGAAAGGTTCTCGTCAATCACTAGGAAGTAGTGAAGAACTCATATTATAGGTGAACTGATGGAGATAATGGCACTCAGACATGACTCGCATCGATTCTGTCACATCGATTTTCTCTCTTTGACAATCAATGATAGAATTCATTAAATTGTAATAGGTGTTTCTGAACTTTAGACTTGAGGAATCAAGTTGAAGATATACTTGTGACATTAGGTTTGTCATTAGAATAGTTAGACCCAATTCACCCTTTGGTTGAGTCAACCTCGAACTGCAACCTAATGGGCAAATAGTAGTCTTAACCGATATCTAAGATGGGATTCGTTCCCTCGAAGGTGAATGAGGAATTATCCTATGCATTTATAAGTAAGTTAGATCTTAAAATTTTCACTTGACCGGGATAAGGAAACGAAGAGTTTGTATTCATACAGTATTTACAATAGGAAAGGTAAAATGATCCAATCATTTCATCTTATTTGGGTTACAATGTGGACCACTTGACTGGTTAGGTGAGACCCACATTCAATGGAATCCTCCCACTGCCAAATTTAGATGAACCTAAAAAGTCATGCTTAAAAAGGAAAAATCGATAGAAATTATGGAATATTTCTTATGGTAATATTTTAAGTATTGGATACTTAAAATTAATTAAATGAAATTAATTATTAGAAAAATAAGTCAATTCATTTATAATTTAATTAATGTATTATTTCTTGAAGAAATAAAATTAATTAAATATCCTATCTATTATTTAATTAGATTAATTAATTGGATTGGATTGAATTAATTAATTAAATAATGGATTGGATCGAGCTCAAATTATTGCACCAAGAGGCACACCAAGACCTAGTAGGGGCGGCCACTTGGCGTCCTACATGGGCTAATTTGAGCCCAGGGAAATAATTTAAGTGATTTAAATATATCACATTAGTTAATACCTAGGTCAAAAGTTACAATTAACTCTTGAACCACAAGACAAAACTTCCTCCTCTCTTTCTCTCTCTAGCCATCGGCCATAGTGTCAACTAGAAGGAGATTTTTCCAATCAATTTTTTCTGGTGAGACAATTTAGAGGCAGCACTTTTGTACTGCTTAGATTATCAAGAATTCAGCCGGATTATTTCGCGAAGAAGTTAAAGAAGTCGAAAGATTGAGATTTTCCAACCACGTCGCTTCCGTGGGTAAAGTGTCGATTTCCTTATCGTACATACGTCTGATAAAACTCCGAGATTGATGATTTGGAAAAATCTGAATAAAATTTTAAAATACCGTTTCCGCTGCATTTGGTTAATTTTTCTCGACAGATGGAAGTATTCAAAAACACAAGACGAGACTTGTTGCAAAGGGACACTCTCAACAATTGGGAATTGATTTTAATGAGTCCTTTGTGCCCGTGGTGAGTTGTTCTTGCACTTGCAGGGCAACTAGAGCTTCAAGTATTTCAACTTAATGTCAAATCACCATTTCTTAATGGAGAACTAAAAGAACAAGTATATGTACATCAACCTCAAGGCATTTTACGGATTAAAGCAAGCTCCACGAGTTTGGAACAACAAGATTGATGGTTAATCATCAAAGTCGGAATGATCAATTCTTTTATGTGAAGAAAGACGGTGATAATTTCTTGATCTTGTGTCTCTATTTAGATGATCTTATCTATATGGGCACTCAAATGCAAATGATTGTAGATTCCAAGCAAAGAATGATAAAAGAATTTGAAATGATAGATTTGGGATTGATGAAATACTTTCTTGGAATTCAAGTGAAGCAATCTAAAGGAAAAAATTTTATTTCTCAAGAAATTTATACGAAAGATCTTTTGCAGAAGTTTCACATGGAAAAGTGCAAATTAGTTTCTGCTCCTATGTCCGTTAATGAAAAGTTGTTGCAAAATAACGGGAGTGAGAAGGTGGACAATACAATGTTTAGGAGCCTTGTTGGATCATTGATTTATTTCACAAATATAAGGCCGGATAGTGTACATACATTTAATCTCAAAATTCATGAGTAAGCCAAGTAAACTCCATTTTGCAGCGGCTAAAAGAGTCTTAAGATATCTTCAAGAGAGCAAACAATTGGGCATCAAGTATGTGAAGGAAAAAGAGAGTAAACTGATCGATTTTACCGATAGCGATTAGGCCGGTGCCATTGAAGATTGAAAAATCAATTCGGGATATATTTTGCATTAGTTCTAATATTCTTTGTTGGAGTTCAAAAAAAGCGAAAATTAGTGGCGCTAACATCTGCTGAAGCCGAATATATCGCTGTCACTGAAGCCACTTTTGAAGCGATTTGGTTGAGAAGGCTACTTGCTGATTTACAATATGTTCAAAAGCATCCAACTATAGATTATCGTGACAATATGTCAACAATAGTTATGAGAAAAAATTCCGTGTTTCTACTCAGAACAAAACATAACGAGTTATGACATCATTTCATTAGAGACATAGTTAGCAAGGGAGAAATTTGTTTGAAGTTCATTGGCACAAATGAACAAGGAGCGGATTTTCTTACCAAGACCTTGACTATTGAGAAATTCGAGAAAATGAAGGATGCGCTGAGAATTGCAAATTAAAAAGACTTTTGAAAAATTGAAGATGCTACTTGGAGTAATGAATCAAGTTTAAGAAGGGTTGTTGAGAATTGAATAGTAAACTAGATTCATTCATATAGAAGAGTAATAAATAAGATACATGAATTATTTTATTAGGTACATTGTTTTAAGTTATTCATGAATGTGTCCTTAGATTAAATTCATGTATGGAAAAAGGGGATGAGTAGAATTAAATAGTAATACATGTATTAGACTATATACATATTTAGATACATGTTTGAGAATGCTTGTAAATAGGCTCAAAGTGTTGTCATTTGTAATCAATCACAATAAGAAAAATTCCAGCAATATATAAACTTATCTAAGCAAGTGTAGTAGCATTGCTAACTAAAATCTTTAGCCAAAATACCATTCTCTGCTCCAACAGGGTTGTGGAAGCGAATAAGCTCCACCAAATGCTCAACTACGCCAAAAGCCTGAGGATCAGTTCCATACAATGAGACTTTTTGATTCCGACAGGTCTACCTAGTCGCCTCTATTGATCCATCTTCATCCATATCATCGTGATGATTCGAGCTTCTAGGTGCCAGATTATATTCCTCCATCAGGATTTTCAGTTTCAACAACTTCCTGTTACATTTTGACATAGGAGATTTTATGTTTGTCTTTCGTGATCTTTCGTCGTACCAAGAACTAGTTAGAAATGCGAGTGGTGGTAGTTGATATATAAAGTGGAATATTAATGAGCACGGGGTTGATGAGGAATGGGGAGCCCGGATGGGCTTGTACATGAAAGAGCTAGCCAAAAGCTTGGGATGGTGGGATCAGAAAAATTGCACTTTTGGTCCCATAAGATAGAGGGGGTTGCAAAAGTGGTTCCGATCTTTACGATCTTGACAAGAATAGTCTCACGGAATATAAATCATCGTCCCACACCAACACCCCATCCTCACGTTTCAACCACCATCCTGCCACCACTGTCCCTCCCTCCCTCATATCCCGTCGCCACCCCTACCATTCCCTCCCTCACATTTATGAATTTTTTCTATTTTCTTATGATTTTTTTTGTTGAATTTTTAAGCTTATTTAAACATATTGAAATATAATTGATTTTCATAATTATTTCAATCTTTCTGAGTTTTTTTTTTTTTTACATTGCTTTTGATTTTTCTGAAATATTTTCTAATTTTAAGACCTTCCGTATTTGTCTTTTCTAGCTTTTTAATTTGTTTTAAATTTTCAGAAATAATTTCTAACTTTCAGAATATTTTATATTTGTTTTTACTTATTTTCTTATTTGTATAAACTATTTTCTAGTTTTCAAGATTATTTCTAATTATTTCTATTTATCATTTTTCTGAAATATTTTCTAATTTATAGATTTTTTCAATTTGCTCTTTCTAATTCTTTTCATTTTTTTGATTCAGAAATTTTTTTTTCCTAATCTTTTTTCCCATTTTTTCTATTATTTTCTGAGGAGCCCCATATATTCTAAGAAACTTGCAAAAAGATCCAACTTAATGGGCACATGATAAATTCCGCCGAAAAGTTAACAGACAGGACCGATGCTACACATTTTTGCATCCTGTGAGACTATTTTTGTTGAGCCCGCAAAGTTTTAGACCACTTTTGAAACTCCATAGCTAGCCTGTGGGACCAAACATTAAATTTTTTGGTAGAGGGATAGGAAATGAGGATAAGGAAAACTGGTTACTAATGTTCGTCGAGGTGCGAACTGTGTAAAGTCTCGCGCCACGGTGCTTGTTCAAGACATGTCTCGTCCCATTGGTTTCTTTCTCACTCTGCAACTCCGGTTGGGTCCGACTCTCAATCTCGTCGAATTAATCCGCATAATGTCTCAATTAAATCTTCAATGATCCTGCAAGGTAAGATTAGAACTTTAAGATTAGAACTTTAGGTGAACAATTATAATTAAATATCAAATAAAAGCACTAAAATTAGATGAGATTTCTCGACTAAAAAACACTGATCACTTATCAATTATGGACAGGAAACTCTGTGAAAATGGGATTATTTATGGGGGAGCTGAAAATGGTAACATTTTGTTCCTAACGATAAAATATTTGATGGAAAGAAGAGAGTGGAGTACACGCACCATTAAGTCTCAGAAAATACAATTTCTCTCATAAAAATACAAAATATTTAATAAATAAATTAAAAAAAAAACTAAAGAAGATGTTTACCCCTAACCCCGCGATCGCTGCCACCAACCAACATTGCCTACCGTGCCCCCTACAACCCCCAACACCAGATGGGGTTGAGTATACAATTTTTCAATTTCTTTTTTTAAATTAACATGTGTTTTTTCTTTATTTTTTATTATTTTCTATTAATTCAGTATCTAATGACGCGTGAAATACACACGCCCTTTTCGGTCTACTTTTAATGTTTGGGACCAAAGCTGCAACTTTTTGAATTCTATGGCACCAAGTTGCAATGTTGGAATCAACATTATCATTTTTGCAAGATCCCCTCTCCATTGGGACCAGTATGCAATTTTTTCAACTAGACAATATTGATGGAATATAACGATGATTAATATCATTTAATTTTAAAAGTTAAAGTTGAAGTTGCTTTTTGTCTTAAGATCATATGTCATAGATTTTTTATGTTTTATTATTATTTAGTGTTAGGAAAAATTGCACTATTAATCTCATATGATAGGTCCTCTTGCAAATTTGGCTTGGTTACAAACTTGCAAATTGACCTCATATGAGATTTTTTTTTTCCCAATGTTTTGTCTTAATCATTAATTAGCAGGCATCAACACTATTAGTTTAATCGCATGTCTCGCACATGGCATTACTTAATTTATGTAAATTTTCATAACCCCGCTATACTTTGTAAAATTTGTAAGAACACTCATTTTTAAATAGAGGTTAGGGTTTGAGGTTGTAAAAGTTAGGGGGTATTTATGCAATCTATCCAATTTAATTTGTTCTAAACTCCTAACGGCACATGCATTCCACTTGTGTAATTCCTCCTTTTTTCCTATAGGATGGGACTAGAATTGCAAAAACAAGAATCCTATGAGATTATTTTGCAATTTTGGAAATAACTGGATTACAATTGCAGTAGGCCCTATTTTAAAGGACTAATATTGCAATTTTATGAACTTGCAAATTTAAATTTTATGCTCTCTTATTTGAATAAAATTCAATGCTATATTACATTACATAAGGAGACATACGATACAAAGCATAAATCAACCTAGAGATATGGTAGGCGCCCCACTCCCCTCCGCAACCACTATTCCCACCCCAATTGAAATTGAAGATATTTTCTTTTTATATATATGCCAATTAAATTTTAATCATCAGGGACTTCCAATTTCTCTTTATTAACCCAACCATAATTTTCCATGTAAGGGTTGGATGTGGTCTTTGGAGGATAGTCATTAATTATATCACCCCAAACATTTCCATCCTCCAAATCCCTCAACACTTCCCACACACCACTATTGCATTTGAAACCAGAACCAAAACTTATCATCCATACTTTGTCACCTTTTTTGAGTCTCTTCTTAGCCTCCATATACCCTAAAACATACCACAAGCTACTCGCTGACGTGTTCCCGAAACGATGAAGTGTCATTCGAGATGGCTCCACATCATGATCACTAAGCCCTAAACTCTTTCTGATTTCTTCAATCACCGCAGTCCCACCAGGATGTAGACAGAAATGATCTATACCTGCCTTGAGATTGAGACTTGCAACTTTCCCCACATATTTCAGCATAATATATCGTATAATCTCCTTTAATGGCAAAACTTTGGTTGCTAAATCAGTAATGTTCCTCGTAAAAGCCCGAGTAGCTGTCTTGGGGAGATTCTTACTGAGAAAAAACCCTAGACGCCCTTCGTCATCCTCTGTTTGCAATGCACAATTGTGCGCTTCATCACTCGCGCCTAAATGAGTACGAACAAGACATTTCAACCTCAACTTTGAACGGGCCTCGAAAGCCCGATTGTTAGTTAGAAGAATCGAACACCCTCCCGAACTAAACAAGCAGTTTGTGAGAATCATAGACTTGTTGCTGCCAGAATACCAGTTTGAGGCAATGGACTCAGAAGTTAACACAAGTGCAAAAACATTCTTATGGGACTTAAATATGCTTTGCACAAGATAGATGGAAATTAGGCTCGCACTACACCCTATCCCTGTGAGATTAAAGGACTTGATATCATCCCTCATCTTGTAATGATTGATAATCCTAGATGTCAACGAAGGAACCGAAGCAAATAAAGCCACATTAACCACGAGTACATCGATTTCTTTGGGAGAAACGCCACTTTTTCGAAACAATTGGTTTAAAGTTTTGACGAAAAACTCTTCCAACTCCAAAATCCCATCTTTGAGAGTGGGAGAGTTCTCCCGGCCCGCGATTATATTTCTTGGTCCGTAAGTTTCCTCTCCGATCCCTAATTTAACGATAGCGCGCAAGAGAAACTTGTACTCTTGGTAGCCAAGAGTTTTGTTCCGGGCTATGATATCGCCACAGAATTTGGTGTTCATTTTTCTGTCATCAGAAGGCATACTAAAGAGCACAAAAAGTTCAAAAAAAAAAAGGGAATTTCACTACAAAATAAAAAACACGACTTTACCATATTTAGGGGGAGGGTTTTCAAGTAATGTTTCTGGACGTTTAGCCATTAACAGAATTGAAGCTCTAAATCTTCAGTACAATGTAGATTTCAGTGGATTTGTGATTGATTTGGATGAATCGGCCATGCGAATTTGGGTGTGAGAGAAAGATGATAGGGTTTGGACGGTGAAAAATGTTTGTTTCTGTTTTGACTGCTGACCCAAGTCCATCTAACACTGACTTAACGTCCCACGTGATTGGCACATGACATTTCCGTCCAATACATAACGGGGGACCAAAATCAGACATTTTTTTGGAGTTTTGGGACGTATATTGCTAAAGTCAATAATACTGGGACTAAAATTGAACATGGGCTAAGTTAAGGGACCAAAATTGTAATTTTTCCGCTTTCCAGGATTGCTTTCTTTTTATTTGATTCGTGTTTGTATGCTTAGTATAAAATGGATTAATGTGCAAAGTGAGACCTAATAAATAATTTAAATTCCCCCACTTTGAGAAATATTAAGTTACTAAAGGGTAGTAGGTATCCTGTCCGCCACTGAACTTAGGAGAAATTAAAATGATATTTAATATATAATATCCTCCCTAACTAATGGGGTTATATATTGAAATATATTTTGAATTTTTCTAAGTGCATGAAATGCCATTAGTTGAAACAAATTTTACCCCACATACTAACAAAAGGTTACAAGGTGAAATTCAATTGCTAGACTAATAGATAGTCAGTGGGTTGAACTTAAACTATTCATAAATTAATAAGATCGTTAAAAGGTTGAGATTTGATGAATAATGGACAAAGGGATTGAATCATCAATTTGATGGGTTGATGTTGGACATCACTTTAATAGAATAATTAGGCAACATACCAGCAAAAGGCTGCAACCTATTAATCTAGTTAAAGAAATCAATCATCACTACGAAGCCTTCCAACGATGACTTCCGAATTCCACAGCGGGAGTGTGGACTTTCGAAAAATGTAGTGGGAGCCAAGTTTATTTTGAAAGCCCATAGTTTAAATTTGGAACAACAATTATAATAAAATCTAATAAGTCTTGTTGCTTTTCTGCAATTATTAGCTTAGTATCTCTCTCACAATGTCTCCTAAACCCTTATATGATTTGATAAAAAGATCCACATTGATTGAACCGAATTACATAGAATGGCTCACAAACTTGAGGATGGTCCTAAGTAGTGAGTCGATTGAGTATGTACTAGAACTCAAACGTCCTCCTGTACCAAGTATTTTAGAGGATGAAAGGGTTCAAATTTCCTACATGGACTGGATCTGTGATAATTATCGAGCTAGAAGATACATGTTGAGCTCAATGTGCAATGAGTTGCAAAGCTCTCATGAAAAGATGGAAAATGCATGAGACATACTACTCCATCTTGACTCAATGTTTGGAGAGAATGGTAAGACCATTTGGTATTTAATATCGAAGGAACTCTCCAGAACAAGAATGAGGGAACATGAGAATGTTGGAGATCATGTACTAAAGATGATGATCTTAATTGAAGAGTTAAAGTCTTTAGATTACTACATGGATCTTCACATTCAAGTTGACCTCATACTACAGTCGTTTCCTAATTCCTCTTATTCTTTCGTCATGAACTTTGATATGAACGATATCGAGGGTTCATTAGTTGGGCTGACAACCAAACTCGAAATATTTCAAAGACAAATAAGGAGGTATGGAAAACAGAATACAATTTCCATCTCTGAGAACATACCATTGGATGTCTACAAGTATGGGAAAGGAAAAGGAAAAATGGAAGCACCCATGAAAGCTCGAAAAAAAAAAGAAAACAAGAAAAGAAAGAACAAGAAGCGTAAGGAAGTGCTCAAAGAAAAGAGTAGGTGTCTCTTCTATGGTGAGATGGGGCACTGGAGAAGGGAATGTCCTAACTTTGGCAAAGGTGCAATAGGTATGAAACTTTTTGTTTTAGAAACCAATTGTTCTATAACTGTATTTTCCACTTTGTGGATACTTGATTCTGGAGCTAGTGCTCACATTTGTGTAATGAATCAGGATCAGGATCCGGAGCGAAGTGGGAAGCTGGAGCATGGAGAGGTGCTGATCAGTGTTGGCAGTGGGAAGAGTGTCGCGGTTTCTCGCATTGGATCAGCTTCTTTAAGTTCATCATCTGGACATATTTTAAATTTAGAGGATAATTTAGTTTTGCCCAACAGGCTTAAGAACATTATTTCAATTCTTATGTCAGGAATAATTATATTTTTAATTTCATTGATAGTACTTGCAGCATTTTATTTAATGATAATATTGTTGGCATTGTTGCTTTAGTCAATGGCCTTTATTATTTAAACATGTAAAATGAATGTGTTGTAAATGTTATCTCAAAGAAGTATGGTAGGCAAGGTCCTAACTTAAGCTTAAAGTGGCATCTTAGACTTGGCCATGCTGGCGAGCAAAAGATATACAAAATGGAGAAAGATGGGTTAATTGACCCATTGGGATCGGATCCCTATCCAACTTGTGAATCTTGCCTCAAAGGCAAAATGGCTAGATCTCCCTTCACCGGGACTTTTGAAAGGGCCACTGAAGTATTAGGACTTGTACACACCGACGTTTATGGACCATTTAGAGAAATGGCTCGTGGAGGTTTTCACTATTTCATTAATTTCACTGATGACCATTCAAGGTATGGTCTTGTGTATCTAATGAAATACAAGTCTGAATCATTTGATAAGTTCAAAGAATTTAAGGCTTTAGTGCAAAATCAAACTGGACATCATATAAAAACACTACGATTGGATAGTGGAAGTGAATATATGAGTGATGAGTTTGATGAGTTCCTAAGGGAACATGTGATAATATTGCAACTCACACCACCAACAACTCTACAATTAAATGGGGGTAGCAGAGCGTAGAAATTGAACACTTTTGGATATGGTTCGATCTATGCTCATCTACACTGATTTACCCATTTTCTTGTGGGGACATGCACCCCTTACCACTGTTCACATCTTGAATAGATGTCCTTCCAAATCCATTCCTAAGATCCCATATGAGATATGGAGAAATAGAAAACCAAACCTCAAGTACATTAGGGTTTAGGGATGTCCTGCTTATATCAAGAAGACAAAAGCAAAAAAATTGGAAGTTAGGCCCCTTAAAGGACATTTAATCTTTTTTCCTGAGGATTCTATGGAATACCTATTCTGTATGCAAGATGATCAAAGGATCATTGTTGCACTGTAAGCGTACTTTCTTGAAGATGAATTTATTTAAGAAAGTGGTGCAGGTAGAAAGATTGTTCTTAATGAACAAGATGAAACACCTAGGGAGACAACTGTTCAAGAAACATACACTGAACCTGATGAAACACAACCAACTTTGCGAACATCTGGTAGAGTATCACATCAACCTGATAGGTACTATGGGTACCTGCTACAAGAAGAAACCAGGTGTCCACACTATAGCAGTGGCAGTTCATGGGGACAACCCTTCTACTTATGATCAAACAATGATGGACATCGACTCTGCAAAGTGGCAAGAAGCTATGCAAGCAGAGGTAGACTCGATGCATTCCAACCAGGTCTGGACTCTAGTAGATTGTACTGAGGGCATTGCACCTATAGGGTACAAGTGGATCGACAAGAGGAAGATAAGCAAGGATCGAAAAGTTGACACATATAAAACAAGGCTTGTAGTAAAAGGTTATAGTCAAAACTAAGGAATTGACTATCAAAAGACCTTTTCAACTGTGGCAATGATCAAGTTTATTCGAATTCTGCTCGCAATAGCTGTATACTTGGATTATGAGATATGGCAGATGGATGTAAATATGGCTTTTCTAAATGGATTCCTCGAAGAGGATATCTATATGGATCAGCCTAAAGGCTTCACATCTGGGTCTGGTATTCATAAGGTGTGCAAACTCAAGAGATCCATTTATGAACTTAAGAAAGCCTCTAGGAGTTGGAATCTACGTTTTAACGAAGCTGGCGAAGGAATTGACTTTGTCAAGAACCAAGATGAACCATGTGTTTACAACAGGGTTAGTGGGAGAAACATCACTTTCTTGGTCTTATATGTGGATGACATTCTACTCATAGAAAATGATGTAGGAATGCTCACATCGGTAAAAAGATATTTTCAAATACATTCTCCATGTAAGAATTGGGAGAAGCGACCTATATTCTAGAAATTTGTATCTACAGAGATAGAACAAATAGAATGTTAGGACTTTCCCAAGCCCTTTACTTAGAGAAAGTCCTAAAAAGATTTAGGATGGAAGACTCTAAGAAAGGTTTCTTGCCCATGAGACATGGGGTGCACCTTTAAAAGTCTATGTCTCCTCAAAGTGAAGAAGATAGGAAAGAAATGAGTACGGTGCCCTATGTGTCTGCAGTGGGTAGTCTGATGTATGCCATGTTATGCACATGGCCCAACATAGCATACGTAGTAAAAGTGGTGAGTTGTTTTCAGGCTAACCCGGGAAGTGAACATTGGACCGCTGTTCTCAAGTACCTGAAGAGAACTAAGGATACGGTCCTAACATATGGACATGGAGATTTGAAAGTGGATAGATATACTGACTCAGATTCCCAATCTAATGTATATGATTGAAAATCCACTCCAGGTTTTATATTCACACTCAATGGTGGAGCGGTAACTTGGAAAAGTTCCAAGCAAAGCACAATCGCTAATTACACGACTGAGGCAGAATACATAGCAGCGTCAGAGGCTGCTAAAGAGGGTGTTTGGATTAGGAAGTTTCTTAGAGAATTTCAAGTGGTCCCTATTGTAGAGCTGTCATTGCTACTTTATTGTGACAATAACGGGGCTATTGCACAAGCAAAGGAACCAAGGTCTCACAACAAATCCAAGCACATAGAGAAGAAATATCACATAATAAGAGAAATCATTGGAAGAGGTGAGATAGTTGTTCAGAGAGTAAATTAAGCAGACAACGTTGCTGACCCATTGATGAAGCCTTTGACATAGGCAGTGCTGGATCGACATCTTGAAAATATGGGTATTAGATACCATAGTGATTGGTATTGGGTACAAGTGGGAGATTGTTAGGTTAATTTCCTCAAATGACACTAAAGGATTAGAGAATGCAAGGACATTATTAAATTGTAATTGTTTCTTATTCTATCAATAAAAAGACAATTAGTTGTTTACTATTATATTGGCATTTATATATTGTAATCATCTATAAGTCCATGAACACAAGAGTTAACTCTCTAAGGCATACGAGGAGTTTGGTACGTGTGTGCTAAAATAGTTTACAAGGTAAAGATTCTCAATTGGGCATTGGAAATCATGAAGACTTGTATGATGTGAGTTTTGATGAGAAGGGTGTCCGTCAATCACTAGGAAGTAGTGAAGAACTCATATCATAGGCGCACTGATGGAGATAGTGGCACTCAGACATGACTCGCATCGATTCTGTCACATGGGTTTTCACTTTTTGATAGTCAATGGCAGAATTCATTAAATTGTAATAGCTGTCTGAACTTTAGACTTGAGCAATCGAGTTGAAGATATACTTATGACATTAGGTTCATCATTAGAGTAGTTAGACCCAATTCACCCTTTGGTGGGGTCAACCTCGAACTGCAACCTAATGGGCAAGCAGTAGTCTTAACTGATATCCAAGATGGGATTCGTTCCCTCGAAGGTGAATGAGGAATTATCCTATGCATTTATAAGTAGGTTAGATCCTAAAGTCTTTGACCAAAGCATTTATTGATCTAGACTTGTTTTATATATAACATAGAGTCAAGTTAGTGAGTTTGACCTAAAACCATGACTCTCACTGGACCGGGTTAAGGAAACGAAGAGTTTGTATTCACATGGTATTTACAATAAGAAAGGTAAAATGATCCATTCATTTCATCTTATTTGTGTTACAATGTGGATCACTTAATTGGCTAGGTGAGACCCATATTCAATGGAATTCTCCTATTGCCAAATTTAGATGAACCTAAAGAGTCACGCTTAAAAAGAAAAAATTGATAGAAATTATGGAATATTTCTTGTGGTAATATTTTAAGTATTGGATACTTAAAATTAATTAAATGGAATTAATTATTTGAAGAGATAAGTTAATTTATTTATTATTTAATTAATGTATTATTTCTTGAAGAAATAAAAGTAATTAAATATCCTATCTATTATTTAATTAGATTAATTAATTGGATTGAATTAATTAATTAAATAATGGATTGGACCGAGCTCAAATTGATACACCTAGAGGCACACCAAGACCGAGTAGGGGTGGCCACTTGGCATCCCACATGGGCTAATTTGAGCCCAAGGTAATAACTTAAGTGATATAAATATATCGCATTAGTTAATACCTAGGTCATAAGTTACAATTAACTCTTGAGCCACGAGACAAAAATTCTTCCTCTCCCTCTCTCCCTAGCCGTCGGCCATAGTGCCAAGTAGAAGGAGATTTTTTCAATCAAGTTTTTTCGGCGAAACAATTTAGTGGAATCACTTTTGGATTGCTCGGATTATCAAGAATTTAGCCGGAATATTTCGCGAAGAATTGAAAAAGTCGAAAGCTTGATATTCTCCAACCACTTCGCTTCAACTGGTAAAATGTCAATTTCCTTATCGTACATATTTCTGATAGAACCCCGGGATTGATCCTGTTATGGGAAAATTCAAATAAAATTTTAAAAAACCGTTTCCGCTACGTTTGGTTAATTTTCCCCAACAGATGGAAGTATTCAAAAACACAAGGCGAGACTTGTTGCAAAGGGATATTCTCAACAACTAGGAATTGATTTTAATGAGTCCTTTGTGCCCGTGGTTAGAATGGACACAATTCGAGTTGTTCTTGCACTTGCAGGGCAACTAGAGCTTCAAGTATTTCAACTTGATGTCAAATCACCATTTCTTAATGGAGAACTTGAAGAACAAGTATATGTACATCAACCTCAAGGATTTGAGGTAAAAGGAAAAGAAGATAAAGTGTACCGTCTATGGGCATTTTACGGATTAAAGCAAGATCCACGAGCTTGGAACAACAAGATTGATGGTTAATCATCAAAGTCCAAATGATCCCTTCCTTTATGTGAAGAAAGACGGTGATAATTTCTTGATCTTGTGTCTCTATGTAGATGATCTTATCTACATAGGCTCTCAAATGCAAATGATTGTATAAGCAAAGAATGATGAAAGAATTTGAAATGACAGATTTGGGATTGATGAGATACTTTCTTGAAATTCAAGTGAAGCAATCCAAAGGAGAAATTTTTATTTCTCAAGAAATGTATACGAAAGATCTTTTGAAGAAGTTTCACATGGAAAAGTGCAAATTAGTTTCTATTCCTATGTCCGTTAATGAAAAGTTGTTGCAAAATAATGGGAGTGAGAAGGTGGACAATACAGTGTTTAGGAGCCTTGTTGTTATCTCACAAATACAAGGCTGGATATTGTACATGCGTTTAATCCCAAGATTCATGAGTAAGCCAAGTAAACTCCATTTGGTAGTTGCTAAAAGAGTCTTAAGATATCTGCAAGGGAGCAAACAATTGGGCATCAAGTATGTGAAGGAAAAGGAAAGTAAACTGATCGATTTTACCGATAACGATTACGCCGGTGCCATTGAAGATCGAAAAAGCACTTCGGGATATATTTTGCATTGGTTCTAATATTCTTTGTTGAAGTTCAAAAAAACCGAAAATCAGTGGTGCTGACACCTGCTGAAGCCAAATATATCGCTGCCACTGAATCCACTTGTGAAGCGATTCAGTTGAAAAGGCTACTTGCTGATTTACAACAAGTTCAAAAGAATCCAACTATAGATTATTGTGACAATATGTCAACAATAGCTATGAAAAAAACTTCGGTGTTTCACTCGGAACAAAACATATTGAGTTACGACAAAATTTCATTAGAGACATAGTTAGCAAGGGAGAAAATTGTTTGAAGTTCATTGGCACAAATGACCAATGAGCGGATTTTCTTACCAAGACCGTGACTATTGGGAAATTCGAGAAAATGAAGGATGCGCTGAGAATTGCAAATTAAAAAGACTTTCAAAAAATTGAAGATGCTATTTGGAGTAACGAATCAAGTTTAAGAGGGGTTGTTGAGAATGGAAGAGTAAACTAGATTCATTCATATACAAGAGTAATAAATAAGATACATGAATTAATTTATTAGGTACATTGTTTTAAGTTATTCATGAATGTGTCCTTAGATTATATTCATGTGTGGAAAAAGGGGATGAGTAGAATTAAATAGTAATACATGTATTAAACTATATACATATTTAGATACATGTTTGAGATTGCTTGTAAATAGGCTTAAAGTGTTGTCATTTGTAATCAATCACAATGAGAAAAACTCCAGCAATATATAAACGTATCTAAGCAAGTGCAGTAGCATTGCTAACTAAAATCTTTAGCCAAAATATCATTCTCTACCCTAACAGGGTTGTGGAATCAAATAAGCTCCACTAAATGCACAACTGCGCCAAAAACCTGAGGATCAGTTCCATACTATGAGACTTTTTGATTCTGACAGGTCTACCTAGCAGCCTCTATCGATCCATCTTCATCCATATCATCGTGATGATTCGAGCTTTTAGGTACTAGATTATATTCCTCCATTGGGATTTTCAATTTCAACAACTTCCTGTTAAATTTTGACATAGGAGATTTTATGTTTGTCTTTTGTGATCTTTCGTCGTACCAAGAACTAGTTAGAAATGTGAGTAGGGGTAGTTGATATATAAAGTGGAATATTAATGAGCACGGCGTTGTTGAGGAATGGGGAGCCCGGATGGGCTTGTACATGAAAGAGCTGGCTAAAAGCTTGGGATGATGGGATTAGAAAAATTGCACTTTTGGTCCCATAAGATAGAGGGGGTTGCAAAAGTGGTTCTGATCTCACTACTACAGAAATGACCTATAGCAGCGGTTTTTTTGGGCCTATTACAGCGGTTTTGAACCGCTGCCATAGGTACCGCTACCATAGGTCAAAACCCTATGGCAGCGGTTCCGGAACCGCTGTCATAGGTCACCCTATGGCAGCGGTTTCGGCAGAACCGCTGTCATAGGGTCATTTATTTAAAAAAAAAATAAAAAATTGGACCCTATGGCAGCGGTTCCGGCTGAACCGCTGCCATAGGGTGGTATATTTATTTATTTTTAATTTTATTTTATCGTTTATAATGTTACCATGTCGGAATAACACGAAATTCACACGGTCATAGCGAAACGGCATTCTGAACAAAACGCAAGTTTTGCGCTCTCGTGATTTTAGCCATCCGAGATCGTTTAAGGCCTCAAATACGCGTTTTATTACATAAATACGTATTTTTGTAATAAAACACGTATTTGAGGCCTTAAACGATCTCGGATGGCTAAAATCACGAGAGCGCAAGACAAAGTCTTGCGTTTTGTTCAGAATGCCGTTTCTCTATGACCTTGTGAATTTCGTGTCATTCCAACACCGCAAAATTTCAACCGAGAAATATTTTCATAAATACACAAATATACGTACACCCACACATACACAAATATACATACACCCATCAACATATACACAAATATACATACACCCATCCACATATATACATACACAAATATACACACACCCACACATACACAAATACACCCATTAACATATACACATATATGCATACACCCATGAACATATACACAAATATACATACACCCATCCACATATATACATACACAAATATTCATACACAAATATACATACACATACACCCACATATACACAAATATAAATACACCCACACATACACAAATATACATACACCCACACATATATGCATACACCCACATATACATACATCTATATATACTCTATGTGTGTGTGTGTATATATTTATCTAAAAAAAAATACCAAAACTAAATGGAAGGCGGCGGCGGCGGCGGAGGAGGGCGGCGTCGGCGTCGGCGGAGGTGGGCGTCGGCGGTGGTGGTGGTGGTGAGAGAGTTGAGAGAGAGAGTTGAGAGAGAGAGAGAGAGAGAGTGAGAGAGTGAGAGTGAGAGTGAGAGTGAGAGAGAGGGGGGCCGGTTTGAAATAAACCCGCCCAAATTTTGAACTTTTGGCAGCGGTTCGGGCAGAACCGCTGCCACAAAGTTCAAAAAAATTTTTTTTTTTTTTTTTTTGACAACTTTTGGCAGCGGTTCGGGCAGAACCGCTGCCAAAAAGTTCACTTTTGGCAGCGGTTCCGCCGAACCGCTGCCACAAAGTGAACTTTGTGGCAGCGGTTCCGCCCGAACCGCTGCCAAAAGTGCACTTGTGGCAGCGGTTCCGCCCGAACCGCTGCCAAAAGTGAACTTTGTGGCAGCGGTTCGGCTGAACCGCTGCCAAAAGTCCAATATTTTTTTTTTTTTTTTTTTGACACCCCTATGACAGCGGTTCGGCTCGAACCGCTGTCATAGGTCCGAACCGAGTACCCCCTATTACAGCAGTTTTCAAAACCGCTGCCATAGGTGCGCTGTAATAGGACTTTTTTGTGGTAGTGTCTTTACGAGCTTGACAAGAATAGCCTCAAAGAATATTAATCATCGTCCCACACCAATACCCCTTCCTCACGTTTCAACCACCATCCTGCCACCATTGTCCCTCCCTCTCTCATATCCCGTCGCTACCCCTACCATTCCCTCCCTCATATTTATGATTTTTTTCTATTTTCTTAAGATTTTTTTTTGTTAATTTTTCTATCTTATTTAAACATATTGAAATATTATTGATTTTTATAATTATTTCAATCTTTCTCAGGTTTTTTTTTTTACATTGCTTTTGTTTTTTCTGAAATATTTTCTAATTTTAAGACCTTTTGTATTTGTTTTTTCTAATTTTTTATTTTGTTTAAAATTTTTAGAAATATTTTATATTTGTTTTTACTTATTTTCTTATTTGTATAAACTATTTTCTTGTTTTCAAGATTATTTCTAGTTATTTTATATTTATTATTTTCTGAAATATTTTCTAATTCATAGATCGTTTCAATTTGATCTTTCTAATTCTTTTCATTTTTTTGATTCATAATTTTTTTTTTCTAATCTTTTTCCCCATTTTTTCTATTATTTTTCGAGGAACCCCATATATTCTAAGGAACTTGCAAAAAGATCCAACTTAACGGGCACATGATAAATTCCATCGAAAAGTTAACAGACAGGACCAATACTACACATTTTTGCATCCTGTGAGACTATTTTTGTTGAGCCCGTAGAGTTTTAGACCACTTTTGAAACTCCATAGCTGGCCTGTGGGACCAAACATTAAATTTTTCGTAGAGGGATAGGAGATGAGGATAAGGAAAACTGGTTAATAATGTTTGTCGAGGTGCGAGCTGAGTAAAGTCTCGCGCAACGGTGCTTGTTCAAGACATGTGTCGTCCCATTGGTTTCTTTCTCACTCTGCAACTTTTGGGTCCGACTCTCAATCTAGTCTAATTAATCCGCATATTCTCTCAATTAAATCTTCAAGGATCCTGCAAAATAAGATTATAACTTTAGGTAAACAATTATAATTAAATATCAAATAAAAGCACTAGAATTTGATGAGATTGCTCGACTAAAAAACACTGATCACTTATCAATTATGGACAGGCAACTCAATGAAAATGGGACTATTTAGGGGCAGCTGAAATGGTAAGATGGGAGGAATGTGTAAGCAAGATAGGAATTATATTTTCTTGATCACATTGTGAACAAGAATCATGCTGATAGGTATGTCAAAGAGGTTCGGGGATTGCGAGGAAGATCAGCTAGGATTATTCTTGGGAGCTCCAGGGAATTGGGCTTTTGAGATGATTTCCACCATCACATATAGTACATGTGATGGTGACAACCACACATATATGAACACGTGTAGTGGAGATCAATAGGGAACTCAACTCTCAAGAGCCACCTAGTATAACTCGATCAAATACAATAGTGACTTGACATCTAAGGCGAACATGAGTCAGTGCTAATTAAGCATCCTAAATAAATATCCATAATTTTCATTTTGTGCTGTCACAATATACCCTTTTTTTCATTGTTAAATGTTGTCCAATAAATCTTTCCCCAAAACGGTTTTTACTCAATTAAGCTCCTTTTTCATTTTTCACAATTGATTTCTAAATAACTAGATAAGAGAAATTGTACTTTTGGTCCTCATTGGAATGAGAGTCTTGCAATTTTGGTCTCATTGGATTGGACACAAAGTTGCAACTTTAATTTAGTCCTATTAGACTCAAAATGTAGCAACTTTGATCCCGAACACAAAAAACAATTGACGGAAAAAAGAGAGTGGAATGCACATTTCATTAAGTATTAGAACAATAAATAAGATGCCTTGAACTCACCTTGAACCCTACCCCGAACTCCGATGCCACTACCACCAACCAACATCGCCACTGCCCCCCCCCCCCCCTCAAAAAAAAACCAAATCAACCGCACCTGTTAAACCTAGCACCACCGCACAAGGTGGTGGCGCTAGATGGAGCGACGAATGTGCTATGGAAGGGGGCGACATAGTTGAGGGTGGTTTCAGATGCTATGGGGTGGGGCACAAGGAGGTTGGGGTCGGGGGAGGTGGGTAACGGGGTTGGGGGGATACACTTTTTTTTTTTAATATTTTTTTATTTATTTTTTGTTTTATGTTTTATTAATTCAGCAGGTAATGACAGGTGAATTCCACACATCATTTTCCGTCAAATATTTAACGTCTGGGATCAATGTTGCAATTTTTGAGCTCTTTAGACCTAAGTTGCAACTTTGTAAATAACGATACCAATTTTGCAGGACCGCCTATCCAATGGGACAAAATACAATTTTCTCAACTAAACAATATTGATGACACATAACGATGATTAATATTATTTAATTTTAAAAGTTGAAGTTGAAGTTGAACTTGCTTTTGTTAATATTTGCTTGATCACGACACGTCATGCTGATGGATATCTCTATTAGGCTGGGGGATTGCGAGTACAATCAACAAGAAAATTATGCATGGGAACAAGGATGGGGACGCGAGGAGGAGGTGGCTCCCCACTCCCACTCACTTTACTTATTGTAATATGATTGTCAGTAATTAATTATATGAAATTTCACATGTTTGCCACCATGAAAATACTACTCATAGAACATTTTTTTCTGGCCAAATTTTGTCCAATAAATCTGTCCTAAATAATTTTTTACTCTATTTAGGTATTAGTATTTCATATAGTTATTATCTTTTTTATAAAATAATTATCATTTCTGCTTCTTTTTCATTTTTTCATAATTGATTTCTATAAAACTAGACAAGGAAAAATTGTACTTTTGGTCCCATTGGATTGAGGGTCTTGCCATATTGATTTCATTGGATACAAAGTTGCAACTTAATTAGCCCCATCGAACTCAAAAAGTAGCAAATTTTGTCCCTAACGATAAAATATTTGATGGAAAAAAGAGAATGGAGTACACGCGCCATTAAGTCTTAGAAGATATAATTTCTTTCATAAAAATACAAAATATTTAATAAATAAGTTTTAAAAAAAAACTAAAGAAGATGTTTTCAACCCTACCCCAAACCCACCGATCACTGCCACCAACCAACATCGCCTACCACGCCCCCTACAACTCCCAACACCAAATGGGGTTGAGTTTGAGTATACAATTTTTCAATTTCTCTTTTTTAATTGACATGTGTATTTTCTTTATTTTTTATTATTTTCTATTAATTCAGTATCTAATGACGCCTGAAAACCACACGCCCTTTTCGGTCTACTTTTAATGTTTGGGACCAAAGCTGCAACTTTTTGAATTCTATGGAACCAAGTTGCAATGTTGGAATCAACATTATCATTTTTGCAAGATCCCCTCTCCATTAGGACCAGTATGCAAGTTTTTCAACTAGACAATATTGATGGAATATAACGATGATTAATATCATTTAATTTTAAAGGTTAAAGTTGAAGTTGCTTTTTGTCTTAAGATCATATGTCATAGATTTTTTATGTTTTATTATTATTTAGTGTTAGGAAAAATTGCACTATTAATCTCATATGATAGGTCCTCTTGCAAATTTGGCTTGGTTACAAACTTGCAAATTGACCTCATATGAGATATTTTTTCCCAATTTTTTGGCTTAATCATTAATTAGCAGGCATCAACACTATTAGTTTAATCGCATGTCTCGCACATGACATTACTTAATTTATGTAAATTTTCATAACCCCCCTATACTTTGTAAAATTTGTAAGAACACTCATTTTTAAATAGAGGTTAGGGTTTGAGGTTGTAAAAGTTAGGGGGTATTTATGCAATCTATCCAATTTAATTTGTTCTAAACTCCTAACGGCGCATGCATTCCACTTGTGTAATTCCTCCTTTTTTCCTATAGGATGGGACTAGAATTGCAAAAACAAGAATCCTATGAGATTATTTTGCAATTTTGGAAATAACTGGATTACAATTGCAATAGGCCCTATTTTAAAGGACTAATATTGCAATTTTATGAACTTGCAAATTTAAATTTTATGCTCTCTTATTTGAATAAAATTCAATGCTATATTACATTACATAAGGAGACATACGATACAAAGCATAAATCAACCTAGAGATATGGTAGGCGCCCCACTTCCCTCCGCAACCACTATTCCCAACCCAATTGAAATTGAAGATATTTGCTTTTTATATATATGCCAAGTAAATTCTAATCATCAGGGACTTCCAATTTCTCTTTATTAACCCAACCATAATTTTCCATGTAAGGGTTGGATGTGGTCTTTGGAGGATAGTCATTAATTATATCACCCCAAACATTTCCATCCTCCAAATCCCTCAACACTTCCCACACACCACTATTGCATTTGAAACCAGAACCAAAACTTATCATCCATACTTTGTCACCTTTCTTGAGTCTCTTCTTAGCCTCCATATACCCTAAAACATACCACAAGCTACTCGCTGACGTGTTCCCGAAACGATGAAGTGTCATTCGAGATGGCTCCACATCATGATCACTAAGCCCTAAACTCTTTCTGATTTCTTCAATCACCGCAGTCCCACCAGGATGTAGACAGAAATGATCTATACCTGCCTTGAGATTGAGACTTGCCACTTTCCCCACATATTTCAGCATAATATATCGTATAATCTCCTTTAATGGCAAAACTTTGGTTGCTAAATCAGTAATGTTCCTCGTAAAAGCCCAAGTAGCTGTCTTGGGGAGGTTCTTACTGAGAAAAAACCCTAGACGCCCTTCGTCATCCTCTGTTTGCAATGCACAATTGTGCGCTTCATCACTCGCGCCTAAATGAGTACGAACAAGACATTTCAACCTCAACTTTGAACGGGCCTCGAAAGCCTGATTGTTAGTTAGAAGAATCGAACACCCTCCCGAACGAAACAAGCAGTTTGTGAGAATCATGGACTTGTTGCTGCCAGAATACCAGTTTGGGGCAATGGACTCAGAAGTTAACACAAGTGCAAAAACATTCTTATGGGACTTAAATATGCTTTGCACAAGATTGATGGAAATTAGGCTAGCACTACACCCCATCCCTGTGAGATTAAAGGACTTGATATCATCCCTCATCTTGTAATGATTGATAATCCTAGATGTCAACGAAGGAACCGAAGCAAGTAAAGCCACATTAACCACGAGTACATCGATTTCTTTGGGAGAAACGCCACTTTTTCGAAACAATTGGTTTAAAGTTTCGACGAAAAACTCTTCCATCTCCAAAATCCCATCTTTGAGAGTGGGAGAGTTCTCCCGGCCCGCGATGATATTTCTTGGTCCGTAAGTTTCCTCTCCGATCCCTGATTTAACGATAGCGCGCAAGAGAAACTTGTACTCTTGGTGGCCAAGATTTTTGTTCCGGGCTATGATATCGCCACAGAATTTGGTGTTCATTTTTCTGTCATCGGAAGGCTTGTGACACTCATAATGCACAAGGTAGCATTGCTGATCTTTTCTTTGTTCAGAAAGCTTATACACCATATAGAGGGAAGATAACAAGAAAAATAAACATATTGCCACCACAATAGGTTCCATTTTCTTTTTCTTTTTCTTCTGTTTGAGAAAGGATGATATATATATACCCCCGTTATTCATTTATATATATATTCGTGTAATAGGGCCTGCATTTACTTTGGAGATGTTACTCAAGGGCCCGAAAACATTTACTCACTTTGAATAAGTACAAAGTTCCATAACTAAAATTAGGTGAATGCTAAAGGCATTTTAAAATTTTCTCAACTAATGTTTTGTTTGTAGACATTTATTCTCAGTGGTTGAAATTTTTGTCTACTACTCAACCATTTGGTTATGAAATAAAAATATTCTTAAAGCCAATATTTGTATACGACACCGAGGGTGACAGGACAAAAGTCAAAAAATTAATTACAAGCATTCATCACGGTGCATGAAAAGTATATATGATAAACTTTGTGTTAGATTAGAAAAAATTCCTTTTGGAACTTGTATTACCAAATAATATATATACATATATATATATATATTTTGATAAGAGAGAGAATACAAAGAAACCCTAAACTATAAAAAAGGTAAAAGATAAACAAGGCAATAAGAATATTATTCTAACTAGAAAAATAGTAATAATACTAGTATAACTCGGAAAGCATAACTAGGAAAGCAATAATAATATATAAAACTTCCCCACAGTCGAAACTAGAGGTCACGAACGTTGAAACTGGAACGAAAATCTAAGAAGAGCCGGAATAATACTCATTTGGTGTAGATAGTGCTTCTTAACAACATATTTTAGTTTCTTTGTTTGCTTGGTTGATAGATTTAATCTTCAAGAAGCGGCGGCCGAGCAAACGGCAGCAATGATAGAGGCGGCGGCTAGTCAAACGGCGGCGGCTAGAACATGTCCAGAGTAAAAAAATAGAAAGAAACTGGCGGCGATGGCTAAAACACGGCCACAAAATGAAAAAGAAAGAGATGGGCGGCGGTGGCTAAAACATGAAAAAATAAAGAGCAGGTTGCTAAATCCAAACTAAACTACAAAAGATTCATCATAATGAAGAAAAAACAAATAGAAAAGAAAAAAATATAGGAAGCGAACAAGATGGCGATGGTAGAGGCTGGCGGAACCCTTTAGCTGGATACCATGTTAGATTGGAGAAAACCCCATTGGAAACTTGTATTATTGAGTAACATATATATAATTACAAGATAGTGAGAATACAAGAAAACCCAAAACTATAACAAAGGTAAAAGATAAACAAGGTAATAAGAATACTAGTCTAACTAGGAAAACAATAATAATACTAGTATAGCTGGAAGAGCAATCATAATAATATCTAACACTTTGTTCCATATCATTTACGAGTCCCATATATACATATATATACATATATATATATATATATATATCAAATATGTAATAATTATTGCAAGTGCAGTTTCACTTTGATTGAGTTATCAGTATTGATGCATGAGCAAGTCCCAAGACAAACGAGTGTAAATTAAATGTATGTTGTTAGATACTTGCATGCAGTACTATGAATAAAAGGTTGGGGGGGGGGGGGGGGGGGGGGGGGGGGGGTTGTGAAGCTGCAGTGCTACTCCACGAAAACTAAACTTGTAGCTCGCTCCGGACTTGGTCATATACCCAATTGTATTTCATAAGGTGGGGGAATTACTTGCATGTAGTACTAGAAATAAAGGATTGGGAACAGAGACGGATCCAGAATTGACTTTTTGGAGGGCCGAAGTGCATTAGAGTAATTTTTTTTACAGTGTATATAAATATAAATTTAAACTTATTTTAGTTCTAACGAATAAATAAAATAATAATTATCATGTGTAAGAAAAACAAAACCAACTTACAATAAACTTATAGTAGTTTTGAAATATAAAGAAATTCTTAAAAAACTCTATCGAAACTTTACACAATGTTTTTTCATATTATAATATTAATCTATAATAGACTCTGTATCTATTTCTCGGCAATTAACTATCATTTTTATATTTTTCTTAAAAAATATTTGTTCATTCTAATTCTAACTGTAATAAGTGTAGAAGAGAAGTTTAAATTTTAAAAGAAAAGGTCTTTATTAATCTAATCCTAATAGATATATAAAAGATAAGTTTTTAATTGTAATTACTTTTTTTAAAATCAAAATAAGGACATTAATTGAGAAAGGGGATGAAAAAAATAATTGCCTAAAAGAAGATGGCAGGGGGTGTCGAACCCCTGCCCTTCCGAATTTCGCTCATCTAAAATTCTTAACAGTTGGGCCAGCAACCAACTCGGCCAAGGTTATCATTGATCCATGAAAAGAAATGAATAAATATATTGTTGGGGGGGCCATATTCTGAAATTATATATAACCTATCGAAAAAATTTGAAGTCTCGGGGGGGCCGCCCCCCCCCCCCCCCTAAATCCGTCCCTGGTTGGGGGGGGGGGGGGGGGGGGGGGGTTGTGAAGTTGCAGTACTACTTCACGAAAACTTGTAGCTCGCTCCGGGCTTGGTCATACCCAATCGTATTTCATAAGATGAGGAAATTACATTTACCACAAGATTGATCACTCATTTTCTGAAATACAGTTAAATATGACCGAGTTGGGAGCGGCCTAGAATCTCCACGACTCTAGAGACTTGAATTTCTAGCTCTTTATTCATCATTGATAAACATGAAATGATGCCTTAATTACAGAAACTTGTAAAGGATTTGTTGATATTTGAAAAAAGTAGCATAGCCTATTTAACTCGAGAGAATTAAATGCATTATGCGATTATTCTACTTGAAGATTTATGTCAAATAAATCATTTTGTCCACTTCTCAATCATGGAAACAATTAAGTTCTTTGGAGTTCCTCTACTTTTTTATTTGTATATTAATTTTTCTATCATTAATTACTATTAAGCCACACTTGTTACAATATATAATTTGAAAATTTTAATTAGAGAAAGTGATGGTTCCAAGTGGCATATGAAAGGGTCTAGATACACTACTACAAAAATGGTCTATTACAGCGCACCTATTGCAGCGATTTTTCGAAAACCGCTGAACGAAGGGGCCTATTGCAGCGGTTCATGGGTGAACAGTTGTAATAGGCTTGTCACGAAACCTATTACAGCTGTTCTCCCATGAACCGCTGTAATTGGTACTACCCTATTACAACGGTTTGATTGGAAATAGTTGTAATAACCTATTACAGCGGTTCACTTTTGAACCGCTATAATAGGGGCGATTAAAGTTTAAGCCGAACCCTCCACAAAAATCCATTTCGTCTCCCCCCCTCCCAAATTCCGTCCATCTATCTCCCTCTCACCCCTCTCTCACGACTCCGCCACCACCACCATATAGCCCGCCGACGCCGCCAGTATTTTGTCTCACAGAAAAGGATCGAAACTCTTTGGCGGCGATCGAAATCAGAGATTTGAATCAATGGCCGATCACGTCGGAGATAAGGAAAGATGGAATCTGCGGTGGAATTGCTGATCGAGAAGATCACGGAGAAATTCCACGGCGACGATTCATCGTCGTCCGATTCAGACGACGGAAAGGACATCAAATCGGTAGCTAGGGTTAGTCCGATTTAGATCCCGTTTTATTTTCCATTTCACCTCAGATTTCTAATTATCATTTGTTATAATAACGCAATTTTGCTTTAATTATCTGAATTTAGCTCTTGATTTAATCTGTCTACAAGTAATTCGAAACCCTAGGTTACGAAATTGAAAATGTTTCTCACAAGGTAAGGCACATTTTTATGTACAAAAAATTAGGGTTTTTGTGAGGTTTAATTTGTTTGTAACTTGTAATGATGTTTGAATTATTGTATCTATATGTTTTCAAAAGACTGAGCATGATAGAAGAGTCAACGCTTTCTCCCTGAAGACAGATTGTTTCAAGTCGATTATGCCATTGAGGCAATCAAGGTTATTATTATTGTGATGATTTAAATGTGGAAGCATTGTTATGTAGTTCATAGATTTTAGGTTTTTTTTCTTCAAAAAGTTGCAGTGTTTGGATTTTTTGATTTTGTTTAGTTGGGGTCGACTGCGATTGGAATAAAGACTAAGGATGGAGTTGTTCTTGCTGTTGAGAAGCGCATTACTTTACCGCTTTTGGTATGTAATCATACATGTTCTCCTGTTTTAATTGTTGTGATTTGGTGTTTTGATTGAGTTTTTGTTCGATTTTAATCATTGATGGAAGGAGAGAAGTATATCGTTCGAAGTGGATGATTTTAATCGTTGATTGAGTTTTCTGTTTTTTTTTTATTGGAGCTCAAATTTTGCGCTTGTTCCTTAGTATCAGTGTGTTTCTCTTTTCTAATGATTATCTGATGTGCTTTTTCTTGTAATTCATTAAGAAATTAGTGTCAATGACCATGAGTGTGACTATGACTCAACCTAAGAAGTACATATGAGCACATTTTGAGTCTGATGTCTGTAAATACTACTCTTGTTCATAATGTATCTATCATGTTCAATGAAATCCCTAGCTGACAGAAATGTAAGATAGCTGGAAAGGAGAGATAATGGGTGTTATTCCCCATTTTCTCAATGCTGGTTTTGTTGCTATTGGTGGAATACTTAGGCTATGTATGGTTGTGTATTTAGGAAATATTTTCATTTTCTGGATCACCAAAAAATAAAAATACACAGTCCAAGCTAAATTCAACACAAAATGGTCAAATTTTAAATGCACTACACATTCCCCTATATAACAACCAATCATTTCAATCTTTTCACAATATTTTATCATTAATTACACTATCCCACTACTCAACTAATTATCTTACTTTTTCATATTTTATATAATAAAAATTCCTATTCAAATTTTCAAATATTTCAATTATTATTATTAAATAATATTTAATAATATATAATTTGAAAAAAAAATATTGTGTGATTTAATATTTAATATTTCATATATATTTAATAATATGTGTACTTGAATTGAGACTTAATTGGTCATACTTTTACCAAAAGTATATACAATATTGTGTGATTTATAATTTCATTTTAATAATTTCGTTTGTTGTTTATTGGATTTTAAATTATACCTTTTTAGCTTCTCAATATTCAAATAAATACTGACTGAATCTCAATTATTTCATTTTGGTACTAACGTGGTATTTAATAGGTTTGCCCACTAGCCGAGCTCGAGCCGAGTCTTACCAAATTTCTCGGCTCGAGCTCGAGCAAAGATTTTTTGTAACATCATAGTATCTCATTATAAGAAGATGGAAATAAATTTGCCTCAATCAAATTGAAAATAAAATATTATATGTAAATGGAAAAAGAAATATAGAACTACTTATACTCCAATCATATTTACACATTTGATAAAATATTGCATATATGGACCACATTCTATTTTTATATTTGTCCAATGCGAACCGTATAATTACATTAACTATTATAAATATAGACGAGCAAGATTCAATTTTCTTGAACTTTTACAATATAAATTGAAAAGAAAATACGAAATGGAAAAAGGATAAAAATCTAAAGCTAAAAATGAAGGACCCCCAACCCCCAAACCCATACCCGCCCCCCCACCCCAACCCATGAACGCCCCCCACTGTCTGGCTACCTCTTTTTTTTTTTTTTTTTGTCTTTTCATTCTATTTGTATAATATATATTAGAGCTATTAACGTTAATCATCCCCCATGTCACGCAAAAGTGTCACTTTAGCCCCTCTTATGAAAAAATTATTACTTTCATCCCTCATGTCCATAATTTGTACCCAGATGGTCCTTTTTTTGAAATTCCAACCAGATTTTCCTGCTTTCCACGCGAAAATAGGGCTATCCACGCATATATCATGCGCGTCTTCACGAGAAAATTCATAACTCATTATAGAAAGTTCGGATTCATGAACCGTTTTCTTCCCATGAAACTAGACACATAGGGCTATCCATGCATATATCGCACATAATCAGGAGACCTCTAGAATAAAACAGTTTTATATTAAAAAAATTAGCTAAAAATCTGTCGGAAATGATGTTTAGCTAATTTTTTAGCTAACTTTTTAATACAAAACTGTTTTGTTCTAGATGTCTCCTAATTATGTGCAATATATGCGTGGATAGAACTATGTGTCTACTTTCATGTGAAGAAAACGGTTCATGAATCCGAGCTTTCTACAATGAGTTATGAATTTTCTCGTGAAGACGCGCACAGCTGTCTGCACAGCCGACAGATTTTTAGCTAATTTTTTAATACAAAACTGATTTTTTATAGACGTCTCCTGATTATGTTCGATATATGTATGGATAGCCCTATGTGTCTAGTTTCTTGGGAAGAAAACGGTTCATAAATCCGAGCTTTCTACAATGAGTTATGAATTTTCTCGTGAAGACGTGCACAGCTGTCTGCACAGCCGACAGATTTTTAGCTAATTTTTTAATACAAAACTGCTTTGTTCTAGACATCTCCTGATTATGTGCGATATATACGTGGAGAGCCCTATGTGTCTAGTTTCATGGGAAGAAAACGGTTCATGAATCCGAGCTTTCTACAATGAGTTATAAATTTTCTCGTGAAGACGCGCATGATATATGCGTGAATAGCCCTATTTTCGCGTGGGAAGCAGGAGAATCTGGTCGGAATGTCGAAAAAAGGACCATCTGGGTATAAATTATGGACATGAGGGATGAAAGTGATAATTTTTTAACAAGAGGGACTAAAGTGACACTTTTGCGTGACATGGGGGATGATTAGCAGTAATAGTTCTATATATTATATTGTGTGTGTATATGTATATATATATATGCACACACATATATACATATTCTTTTATTACCAACTCATAACATTATTAAAAAAAATATATTTTAATATCTTTTCCCCCATCATCATCACATTCATAACCAACTCCATCATTTCATATATCAAATCTTAATAAAAATCAAGTTTATATCACATCTACACTACTTTCAATCAAATTCTAAAAATACATCCAAACAAACAAATTAAGTCAACATTTTCACACGAATTTCTGTAATACACATTCCCCAAAAAAAACTCAGAATTCATTTTCGAAAACACAACCATACGGAGCCTTAGTTTCTTTTTTATTTCAGGAAATTGTAAGCTGATCTTGTGGACTTAGAAATGCTGAGCTAAAATCTTTTAGGTGGGATTTCAACTAGAGGTAAATGAAGAAATATTCTTTGTTTTAACTTTTAATAAATAATGGGGTGACTATTCTTGCTACATTATGATTCACACTTCATTATATATATAAAAAAAGTTTCATATGTAGTGATCGTAATGATGTGTGTCTTTAGCTTCATAATGATATTTATGACCAATTGTGTTGACCTATTTTTGGTGCGAAAAATTCTGTGATGTATTAGTTCTAATTCTGGGATTTTGAACCTGCTTTTTATATTTGTTATATTGTCTACTTGGTTTTGTCTTAATCTTATAACTGATTATCTTGTATTGTACAATGTTGAAAATTTCTTAGTTATGTTGGTTAATTGGTAAATGGTAATGGTTATGCATGATTTTGAAACTAATATACATACCGTCAATATATGCTTGACTAAATGATAGGTTTCGACATGCTACTTCTATATTATTATTGTAAATTCCCTAATTTACAATGAATGTTCTCATTGATATTATGTATCTAGAGTTTGAAGAAAATAGGTGTAATTTGTGTGTGTGTTGTGTGTGCGTGTGTGGAAAGAGGTGGCATTGTTATTGTAATGTATATAATTACTGTATGGTCCCATTGGAAAGACAAAACTGCCTTTCTTAATTTTTCGAATCACATCAATTTATAATTACATTCACCCTTCTTCTTTTAAACCATAAGTATATAATGTAAATGCTCTAGTGTTCACTTTTTTCAATCTTTTTTATATTTTCTCATAATAACTGTTAAAATTTCTAATTATCTTTCAAAATTTGAGTGAGTAAAAGTGAAAACTCTTGATAGTTAGTAGGAAAAGTTTGTGAATGTGATCAAATTTTCATTTATGTTAGTATTTTTTATGGATATTGTTTATCTGTAATAAACCATTTCAATTGAAGAACTTATGTTTATGGTTTATCTCTAATAAACCAATAACCAATTATGTTACTGTTGAATTCTGCTCAACATGGTTACTTGGACTGCAGTGCTTGTTGGAACCGTGACCGATGATATTCGGCGTCGATGGGGGTGATGAGGTCTTGCCAGTCTTGCTGCTGGTATGGCTATTGGAACCGTTGGCGATGCCGGTGTTAGGTAATTTCATTACCTAGATCTGTATTAGATTTAGATAATTGAGCATTATGATTCAGAATTCGTTGAGTGTTGATTGTTTCTTTTTATTAGGATGTCATTGAGAAACCTAGAGTTTCAAGGTTAGATATGGAAGAGAGAATTCAGAAGCTTGCTAAGTGGTGAGTATTTACTCTATCGTTGATAGTGACTTTACTAGTTATACAAGGAGATTTTTTTTTCTTCCTGAACATAATTCTTTCTTATATTTGCATAAATATTTATGTTTCATACCACTGTAAATTGTTCATTAGGGTTGTATCTGTGGGATAAATAAATAAAGATTGATGTTCTACTTATATCTATGGTTGTGCAATGAATTATAAGATTCTGTGCGGGTGACACAAGCATGAGAGTGAAATGGAATTGCTTGTTCTCTGGAAATACATGGTGATTGTCGTTCATTTTTTTATTTTATACCAAAAGACTCCAGTTCGTCCAATATGCTTCATTTGATTTGAATGCATGCATATACCTTTTAATTCAAACTAAGGTACTAAGTTGCATAGAGCATTTAAATTCTAAGAATTATGATTGTTACATGGATTGTTCTCAAATTCTAATAACTAGGCAGATTATAATTTGTGGAATTCAAAATTGCGATTACTACTTTGATGCCTGAAGTTTTTCAATTGATGCTGTTGTGTAGGATGGAAATGAAGTATTTTTCAGGATTAAGAGAAGCACACAATTGAAGAAGCTTATGAATACTTATTGTGATCGACAATCGGTGGATTTCAACTCCATCGCGCTTCTCTTTGATGGTCGTCGCCTTCATGCAGAGCAGACTCCCGACGAGGCCACTTCTCATGAAGATTTTCGTGTTCTAGGTGTTAGGTATTTATTTCTAAGGTTTTGCTGTGTTGTATAGTTTTTTTGGTTCTGAATGAGCTTTGCTTTTGTTTGCGCTATGAAGTCGTATGTTGAGAATATCTCTGGGAATTGAGTAGTTATTGGTAATGTGTTTTTATATATTGTTGATTGGTTTTGATTTGGAATTATGGGGCGAGATTTGTTCGTGTAAAATTGCACTGATTTAGTTCTGTGTATATTGCTTATACAATTCTGAAGTCACAGGCATAGAATCTTATTAATTTCTGTTGGGATATCATACGCTAAGAAATTTGATGAGTCTAGCTTTATTTTCCTTTTCTTTTTGATCTGGTTTATTAAAAAAAAGAAGAAAAATACCCCTATTACAGGTGTTATAAAAATAACCGCTGTAATAGGTACCCCTATTACAGGGGTTATAAAAACAAACGTTGTAATAGAGGTACCTATTACAGTAGTTATTTGCATAACCGCTGTAATAGCTCGGTTAAAAAAAATAAAATTAAAAAATAAAATTTAATGCAGCGGTTAATAGAATAACCGCTGTAATAGGGCTTATTACAGCGGTTATTTTATTAACCGTTGTAATAGGTACCTATAACAACAGTTTTTAGCCGCTGTAATAGGCATTGACCAATTACAGCGCTTAAAACTGCTGTAATAGGCCATTTCTGTAGTAGTGAAGGGGGGGAGGTTGAATAGACCCTGAAGTCTTTTTCTACTTCAAAAATTTCGTATTACTTTTTAAAGATTTGAACGCTTAGAGAGCTGAGCGCTAGGTCAGGCGCTACAAAAGATAACTTAGACTTAGTGATTTTAGCAATTTACCAAAGTAGGATAAATCTTAGATCGCTTAATTAGGGTTAGTACAGCAGAAATGATTTTAAAGCTTTAGCGTTCCTTTTGGTCAAATAGTCGCTTAACCGTTTTACTTGTCTTTTTCAGAATAAATGATAGAATATAAAGTAAGACAATAAAACAGTAAATAACACAAGATATTATAAGGTTCACTGAGTGATCTAATCCCAGCTACGTCTTTCTTCTCCTTGAACAATTGGAGGAATTCCACTATATTGATTATCGAAAGATCACAAAGAGGATTCTACAAAATAGAGGATGGGATGATGATCTTGGGCTCCTTGATCACACAGATTTTAGCACCAATGAAGATCTTTACTAACAAGCTTCTCTCACTCAGAAATACTTCTTATAGAGTCAACAACTTCTTCACACAGACAGAGGAGGTTGAGGCTTTGATCACGGGTTTGTTTGATTTTAGGAAGTTCAAACAACTTAGTATATCTCAATAATAGTGTATGGTTCTTCTCTGAAGATGTTTGAGATATCTCCGACTGTCTGAAATGTACGTAAAGAGATTGGAAGGATTTCTAAGCTTTCGTAAGAAAGTATTTCAACAAAGTTTTGACCCTCTTGTGTATGTACGTATATTTTTAGGGTTTGCTGAAGGGTAATATTTATAGAGCTTTTTCGGATTTGTCCGTTGGACACATGTGAGCACGTGTACCTTAGACAGCGAGTTAAATAGTCCCATTCTGACATTCCTGAAATTCTGCTGGTTCCGATTGGACATGAGCAACTTTTGAATTCTGAAATCTGACAGTCTAGTCAAAAGGTGGCTTGTCCACAAATCATAATAGCTTATCACATTTGATGCACTTATCAGGCATTTAATGCGTTTGAATTTATTTCCCGTTGGAAATAAATGTCCTTTGATGATTGCATTTAAGTCCTTCATGACTTGAGAATTTATTTCAAATGAATCTAATTCTTGATCGCTTGAGTGCTTTGAGCGCTTGATTCATAAATCCTGAAACAGTCCTTTAGCATTTGACAGATGCTAAGAACAAATCTTCATCTTCACTTGAGTTCAGACACTGATCTTCAACTTCATTTCTAGTAGACTCACCTAGAATTCTACTAGCGACTTGGTATCCAATACTTAGTCTAAAATCTACAAAGATAAAAATTGCAAGCCTAACAAAATTACAAACTTTCAAACGCTTATACAATTGTTCTATGAAAAATATAAACTTACATTATTTTTGGGGTCTAACATAAAATCCTATCTTGTCATCATCAAAATACTAACATGAAATTTCCTAACAATTTCCCCCTTTTTGATGATGTCAAGACCTTAACTCTTATAACTCTTTTATAGATTAAGAGTTCAAAAAAAAGCCCAAAATAATCATAAGTTAGCGTTTAGAAAGTTAGTTATGTTAGATTAGTCTCAACAAGATGTTTCAGTGATAAATCATTCATTCATATATATGGAATTTAAAGCAAACATGATTTATACTAAAAAAATAAATAGCGACATCATTCACAAAGAAATAAGAGATAATTAACATAGAGGATCATTTTCTTTGTCGCTTCTTCGAAACCTCGTCTTGATAAATGTCATTGGCTAGATCTAGCAGGACTTGATCGATATCTATCATTGTTGTGTGATAGACTTCATCATAGTCATCGCTTCGATTCTTAGCGCTACGATTTAGTTCAAGTAACTTTTCCACCCAATCCCTTGCAGGGATCCCTAGCGTCCTGATTAGATCATGGTAAATGTCACGCATACGGTCATTGGAAAGTTTCCAATCAAGAGGTCTTCTCAGCGGTGCCTCGTATGGGTTAAAACCCATACGCTCTAAAAATTCTACATCCAAGTCCGGAAGCCTGTGCCTGCCTTGGTAGTATCTTGGCTTTCGCTTCTTAGTGAGCATCTTATTTATGCTTACTATCTCTTCAAGCATGGAGCAATAATGCTTATTGTCTATTTTAGAAATTGGCTCCTTCAAGGCTTTTCCTTTGGATTAGGACAACAGATGCTTTTCTTTCTCATCTTTCTCCTTCTTAGCATCATCAAGGGAGGATTTGAGATCAGCGATATCTCTTCGCAGTAGCCTAACTTCTTCAACAAGTAAAGAGACTTGTTTAGCGATACTTTGAGCAACTGAGTTAGAAGTATTATGTCGCTCAGTATTTGCAGAAGCGTTCTGGGCTAAGTGACGATTGAATTCCTCGGAGAGATCTTTAATCAGCAGTGATAAGCTTTCCATGATCGCTATGGTGCTTTTTGTAGCAGCGTTTGCAATATCACGACTTCTAGTGTTAGAGACTAACTTGATATATAGATCATAATTTTCAAGAATCTTTGAGCAGGAACCCTCAATGGTGTTGAGAGATTTCCGAACAGCTCGTCTGAAGTCTCGTGTCTCCAAGTCACTTTCCGAGTCTGAATCCGACGAAGAAGAATGCTCAGGGGATGGAATGAGTCCATATGAGCTAGAAACGGAAGCCTTTCCTTTGAATTTATCTCTAATGAATGGCTCTTCAGGCTCCTTGGCCATTTCTATGCGTACTTCGTCTATCGCTAATTCAAGAGATTGAGTCACTTCCTCAATCTGAACAACTTGTTCAACAATTGGAACCTCGACTGCTAGATCGTTGGGTGCAACTTCAGTTTGCATATCAGCGTCTGTGGTTGGAGCGACTTCCATAGCAGGAGGTTGTTCCACATCCATCTTAACTATCTCCGCTGGAGAAGAAGGTTTCTCAACAACAATGACCCAGAGTGGGCCAATCGCTTCCATTACATGCCTTGGACTTAAGATACTGGTCTGCGGAATGTAAAATATAGCGTCTTCGCGCTCTTTAGTGCTAAGTACAAATTGCACATCTTTGGGCAGATCAACTTCGGAGATATAAGAATTGAAAAAGTCCAATATAAATGGCATCAGCGCTTGTGCAGCGTCTTGATCTACTGCCTGATTAGGGAAATCATCTTGGCCACTTGAATGTTCTGTTCACACATTAAGACAGGGTAGAGATTATAGCCTCTAAAGTTATTCAAGTTAAAATATTCAATGAAGATAATGTTTAGTGATTGTGCATTTTCTACAATCGCTCTCCTGTCTCTATAAAATTCTGCAAACTTAGCATGGTCATTGTCCAGTCTCATGTGAGCTTCACTTTGCCCTGGTTAAAATGGTTGCCTACTGGTGGAGGCATCTTCATTTAGATCAGGAAAGATAAGTTGTACAAAATCTTGAGTTCGATGATAAACATAGCATCCTCCCTGAGCAACTAAGGCTAGATGCTGGCGAATATAGCGTTCTATCAACTGTCTGTAATAAGGCAAATCGCTAATATTCCCCACTAGATTTTTGCGTTGCTCAAGTAGAAACAGAGCAAAACCTATGCGTTTGTATTCCACTCCGAATTCAAACAAGAAGGGATATCTCACAAGCTCTTCTAGTGTGTAAAAATGTAATACAAATTCTTCAGCCCATCTTTTAGTATCCAATAGCCTTTTTCTTATCTGATCTAGCTGCAAGATACTTCTCAAATCATTCCATTTCTTCATCAAAGTCGTCTACCCATAATCTAGCCAGATACTCGCGGGCTTCATCTTCTATCCAAGAATTGGTAGGACTAGAACTCTCAGCGACAACTGGTCCTTTGTCTTTCCATAATTTAAGAGGCTTTGGAGACAAATCATTTTGAGGAGAATGAACAACCTTAGGTAGAGTAGAGTATCCAATTCTGCTAAGAATTTCTTCGTCTGGATTCTTCAACCAATCACCTATGTGAAGTTTTTTATGACGATTTTATTCTGGCGCAAAGGATAAAAAGATTCTACAGAATGGCCAGTAAAATTGAAACGCTTTTCGTCGAATTTTGCCATGTTGATCGCTAGTTGTCGAATGTATTCTAGGCGTGATTGAAGACGCTCAAGCGAGTGAAGACCAAGATCAGTGAATCTCTCAAAGAAACTAAACTTGTCAGAATTAGAGATAGCAGGGTTGTGGAGAGTATCCTGGAAACCAATCTCCATTTCAACCAATTGCCTGGTATAACTTTCTCTAGCGGCATAGTAGAATTCAACATCTACATTGTATCCGCGGCGAAAGAAATTGATGACACGAGGAGGAGGTCCGGTTGGAGTGGGAACAATGGCAATCGCTTCAGTTGGGATTGGGGCCACTTCTCTCGACCACTCAGCATGAATAGTCGCTTCATGAGCTGGTGAGATTTCAGGGCCATGAAGGACTTGATCAATTTCCTTAGCAATATCCCCAAATGTTGTCATATCCACATCCAATTCCACATTGACCTCGAGAGGTGGAGGTGCATCAGTGTCTGGAGCAATTTGAGCTGACACATGCAAGCGTTTGAGAAAATAAACAAAATTTCTACAAAGTAGAAATAGACGATAAAAAGACTAAAACCTTACCCTGAGGACTCTCTTCGACTGTTTCAGTCACTTGATCTATAGGAACTTCAGTTTCCATAGCCTCAGGCTCTAGGACTACTTCATCATCTTCAAGATTGAGGAATGAAGTAAGGGGATCAGCACGAATAGGAATATCGAATCCTTCTAATAAATTCAGTGTATACTGGATTTTATATTCGCTAATGGCTGAAGGACAATTTATCCTAGTGTTAAAAATAAAAACATAGGAAAGGATAGAATACATTGTCTAAGATAAGTACTTACCCTTATAATCACTAAGCTCTGTTGAGAGAGCACCAGTGGCAGGCTCGGAGATTGGTACAGAGGGAGAAGGAGGAGAAACACCAGATGATTCTCCAAGCGCTGGTTCAGATGGAACGTTGGTGGATCCTCTTGGTGTGGAACGCTTGCGTGCTAACGGCACTTCTTCTTCTTCTTCTTCTGGAACCATGACAAAAGCTGGAGGGGGAGAGGGCGTTTTAGGAGGAGGAGAGGGAGATTTCTTCTTTTTGGTCTCCTTCTTCTTCTTCTGCTTCTTGGCTGGCTCAGCGATTTTCCATTTCAGTCGCTTAATCGCCACTTCCTCTTCCGATGACGATGATGATGAAGACGATGACGCTTGCTCCTCGTCATCACTCCGAACAACTCTTTCAACAAGAAGTCGCTCGCATTTTTCCTCAGAAATCGATGCACCACCCCGTCGCTTGGGTTTCAGCAATTCACCGATCATTTTCTTACCACAAAATTTAAGTGTTGGGACATTCTTACTAGCGGTATTGATGAAACTGCTAGCGCTTAACAAAAGACTTAAAACAATCCCATTAGGCTTGGGATTCACAAATTTTGCCATCGCTGCCTTAAAGCGATTAAAGACATACTGAAACCAGTTTATCTTCAACTTAGTCAAAATGGCAATCATCATCTTGTATTGTATGTTCGAGATCTTATCAAAGCTGCCTTTCCTGCATTTGATCATCTAGGAGCAAATATCAGCCAGAATGAAATATTCTCCTTTCATGTCATTTTTCTTGAAATTCGCTTCATAAGCAGCTTCCACGTCATCCTTCTTGACTAGTTCCCAGATCTTGGTGGCGTCTCCAAGGGTTACTTCTTCAACTTCTCCACCATCATTAGGCAGTTACAATAAGAAAGATAGAAGGTGAGGGGTGAGAACGAAGGTTTCATGGGCAAAAGGAAAGACTCAAGAGATAGAATTCCCATCGTCTAAAATCACAGCATTTTGAAAGAAGAACAGGGTTTCTTCATCATGAAGATTGGAATGGGAAGTCAACATTTATCTTAGACTTGATTCTTTGATGAGAAGAAGCATGGTCCTCAGAGGGAAATTCTGATTTTCAAAAAGATACTCCCAGTTTACTAGGAATCCAACATTGACTGTTACAGGCTTCTCAGTTTTGGATTTAGCAGATTTTTCGACAACAGATTTTGAAGACTTTGGTGGCATCATTGATAAAAGATTGAAGCTTCGAGAGAGTTTTGGAAGAAATCCTTTTTGCCTTGAGAGAAAATTTTCAGTAAAGGGAATTTGAAAGTGATAAAGTTTTTCTGTAAAATTATGGAGGGTTTATATAGAGGCAAAACAAATAAATCCTCAATAGCCTAGATAAATGCCACGTGTCAAGTAATTAACTTGGGAAATAAAACATTAAATTTGAACCGTTTAATCATAAAGGCAGATGTGAAAAAATGCGATAAAATAGCTTAACTGCTGTGAAATATAAAATTTTTGGAGTTCGCAGTTACTTTACAAAAAACGTTTGAAATTTTGAAAATGTTCAGCCTGAGTTGCACGCGCCTGATAGTATACTGACATGTACCAGACACCTGCATTTACTGAACCGCCTATTTTAGATAAGAATCATTAACCGTCAGTTTGGTTTGATTGGAGCACGTTGGCAGTTGTCAAATCTCATCTTTTGGACCTATCCACATGTTACCTTTTAGCGATGAAAACAATGCATGAGTTTCAGAAAAAGTTACTTAGCATTTATGTGGGAATATTCTTGATGCTGAAGTTTTGTAATAAAATTCAATCGCTTTTAAAAGATATATTCATTCAATTTTATTAGAAATTGATTTTGTCATGCATAAAAGAAATAAACAAATGCTAATGATCAATGCATAGAATTTAAAAATTATTTTTGATCATAGACGCTTATTGGTTGATATAAGTACAAATTTAAAGTTCCCCCTAAAATTGATAACTTATTTCAATTTTGGTAAAACACTTTAGACATAAAAATTAAAGTGGACTCCCCCTAAATTAAATGCCTATGAAAGATATGATGCGTTATGATTAAGTGTTTAAATCAATCATACCTAATTCACTTCTCAAAGTGAGAAAACATTGTTCGTTGAGCGCTTTGGTGAAGATATCTGCCAGCTGTTTGTCAATACTAATGAAATGCACAGAGATATCTTTCTTTGGAACATGGTTGCACAAGAAATGGTAGCGAATGTCAATGCGTTTAGTTCTAGAATGATGGACTGGGTTTTTGGTCATAGCTAAAGCGCTTTGGTTATCACAATGGATTGCGGTAGGAACTAAGATTGTTCCATAATCTCTAAGTTGTTGCCTCATCCAAAGGATTTGTACACAACAACTTTCTGCAGCGGCTACATACTCTGCATCAGCGGTAGAAGTCACTATGGATTGTTGTTTCTTACTATGCCACGAAACTAGTCTATCACCTAGAAATTGACATGTGCCACTAGTACTCTTTCTATCTATTTTGCATCCTGCACAATCTGCGTCTGAATAATCAATTAGTTCACAAAGAGAGTCCCTTGGATACCATAAGCCCACATTTTGTGTGTCTTTAAGGTATTTAAGGATCTTCTTGGTAGCAATTAAGTGTCATTCTTTTGGATTAGCCTGAAAGCATGCACACATGCATATCGAAAACATAATATCAGGTCTACTAGCGATAAGATAAAGAAGTAATCCAATGATACCTCTATAGTTAGTGATATCAATTTTCTTCCCACTTTCATCTTTATCTAACTTAAACGTTTGGTTCATTGGAATTTTTGAAGATGATGCATATTTCATGCCAAATTTCTTAATCATATCTCTTGTATATTTAGCTTGGTTAATAAATATGCCATTAGGGAGTTGTTTAATTTGTAATCCTAAGAAGAAAGTTAATTCACCCATCATGCTCATTTCAAGTTGATCTTGCATCATTTTCGAAAAGTTCTCACACAATCGCTTATTAGTAGATCTGAATATAATATCATCAAAAGAAATTTGGACTGAGAGGATATTTTCATTATGGGTAATTTTAAATAACGTTGTATCAACGCTTCCTTTTGAAAAGCCTTTACTATAAGAAAAATAGAGAGAGTGTCATACCATGCTCTTGGAACTTGTTTAAGGCCATAAAGTGTCTTATCCAGTGTGTAGACCATACTTTTGCCATGGTTGTTGATAAATCCTGGGGTTTGCTTCACGTGTACTTCTTCTTGAAGTTTACCATTCAGGAAAGCACTCTTCACGCCTATTTGGTACACTGTGAACTTGTTGAATGCGGCAAAAGCTAGGAACATCCGAATCGCTTCTAGACGGGCTACTGGGGCATAAGTTTCATCAAAATCGATACCTTCTTCTTTGCAATAACCCTAAGCGACTAATCTAGCTTTGTTTTTTACAACAATGCCATCTTCATCCATCTTATTCCTAAAAACCCATCTAGTCCCAATAACTCCTCAGTGAGTTGGTCTTGGTACTAGCGTCCAAACCTTACTTCTCTCAAATTGGTTAAGCTCTTCTTGCATCGCTTCTACCCAACTTGAATCATTGAGCGCTTCATTCACTTTCTTTGGTTCCATTTGAGATAGAAAAATTGTGAACATGGCCTCATAGATTGTAGCGGCCCTAGTTCCAACAAGTGCTTCAATATCTCCAATAACTAGCTCTGGTGGAGGACATCTAAGCCATTTACGATCTGGTTGGAATGGGTTGAGAGACTCTTGATTATCAATCGCTTGACCCTCATTTATCTCTTGCGCAGTTGCTACGTCATTTATAGTTCCAATTTGCTCTTGATGATCATTCTCTTCATGATCATCATCGATTCTGACAATATCATCATTGATAACCTCACGAGTAACCTTAGGATTAGACACAAAGATCTCATCATCCTCATCATCATCACTATCATCACCAAGATTGATTTGTGACACTTGTTAGGTAAGATCTTCAATTCCTACATCATCAGGATTAACCTTACTTGGTGCTTGGTTAGCATCATCAAACACAACATTAATGGATTCTTCAACCTTCGATTTCATCTTATTTAGGATGCGAAAAATCTTTCCATTCTTGGCATAGCCTAGAAAGATTCCCTCATCCGCTTTAGGATCAAATGTCCTTAAATTTTGGGATCCATTGTTATGAATGAAATATTTTGAACCAAATACATGAAAATATGAAATGTTAGGATTACGTCCCTTCCACAACTCATATGGAGTCTTCTCATGTTACTTGTTGATCATACACTGGTTCTGAGTATAGCAAGCGGTAATGATAGCTTCGCCCACAACCTTTGAGGCAGCTTCGTCTCTGCTAACATCGTCCTAGCGGCTTCTTTAAGAGTTCTGTTCTGTCGCTTAGCAACTCCATTATGTTGAGGTGTTCTAGGCGCAGAATACTCATGAAGTATTCCAAAATCTGTACAAAATTTCTCAATAAATTGGTTAGTAAATCCAGTTCCTCTATCGCTTCTAATTCTCGTCACCTTTAAATCTTTCAAGGTTTGTAATTGACGAATTAGTGATGTGAGCTTGACACTAGCTTCATCTTTGGTCGCTAGAGATTCTACCCATGTATAGCAAGAGAAATCATCAACTATTACTAGCGAATACTTTTTGCACTAACACTCATGATTTGAATAGGACCAAACAAATCAAAATGCAACAGTTCAAGAATTCTAGACGTAGATAGGCATGGTTTCTTCTTCAAAGATGATTTAACTTATTTACCCATTTGACATGCATCACATAAGCGATTTTTTTGAAAGGAACCCTTAGGTAATCCCTCTACTAGATTTAGCGTTATTAACTAAGAGATTGCCTTAAAGTTGAGGTGATTCATTTTTCTTTGGCATAACCAACCCAGTTCATTTTGACTCTTAGCAACAAAGCATGTGGGGTTGTTATCTATTGTTGAATCCCAATTCACTAAATACACATTGTTTGTTCTTTTTCCTCTTAATTTAGTAGACTTAGTCTTAGCGTCGTTAACATAGCAACAGTTCCATAAGAATTTGACTTCAAAGACTTTATCACAAAATTGACTAATGCTTAACAAATTATGCTTAAGACCCTCAACATAATATACATCACTTATCATGATGTTCCATCTATGCATGATACCTGTACCTTTGGTTTTACCTTTAGAGTTATCACCAAATATAACTTGAGGACCATTGGTTGCATGTGACCAAGAGATTTTTGAGCCAGTCATGTGCCTTGACGACCCACTATCAATGTACTAAACTGAAGTATCAGTGTTGGCTCTAGGTACCTGTATTTAAAGGACAGTTTTAATTCTTCTTAGGTACCTATTTTGTTTTAGGTCCTTCAATGTTAGTAGCTTTAGTTTGAATTAAAATTTTCGGAACCCATATTTGCCTTGTCTTCCTTACGGAAGATTGGCCATCTTGGGTTTCGGGTTGTGTTGTGTGAGCTTTTTAGGTGTAATTTACTATCCTCGATTATAATAGTAATCATACTCATAATCATAATCATAATCATCATAGTATTGATAATATGATCTAGATCTTTAAGGATATTGACGCTGGTATTTCCTTGGCACTGGCTTAGGAGTCACTTTTGGTGATTGACGCTTAGCGTTTGATTCACTTGTCGATGGTTTATCCTTAGCTTTTTAAGCATTTGGATGAACCTTCTTTTGTGAATCATTTACTTTCGTCTTCTCCTTGTTGCCTGAGTTGGTATTGACCTTCTCATTTGGCCTCTTACAATTGTCCTTGGGTTCATTTAGCGTTTGATTGTTTGAACTCTTCTCAACAAAGAAAACAATTTTTCCTTTGTTGGTTGCCATAACCTTAGATGTTTTTTTATTTTTGACCAAATTTATCACAGCCTAAACCGGTCTTTTCACCAAAAAGTCTGGTTACCTCAGTCACATTATCTAGCTTCCTTGACGCTTTGGATAATGATGAGACAAGCTGCTCTGATTTGGAAAGTTTGGCGATCAATTCAGTTTCTCTCTTGACTATTATATCAATATCATTTTTGAGTTGAATAATTTCACTCTCAAGCGATTGATTCCTCTCAATCCATTGTTGTTGAACTTGCAACTCTGCCTTGAGCATCATTCTGTCAATTGTGGGTGATGAAATGATATCAAAGTGATTTTGATATAACTTAGCGGCATCTTGACAATCTTTATAATACTCATTTACTTTGTCAAGTAATTCATCATAAGAAAAAGGATGAGATAAATCATTGTTTACCTTAGATAGCGAGTCATCAAACGCTTCTTCATCTCTCGCCATGAGACAAATTAACGCTGAGTCGCTGGCTGGCTCATCATCGCTGCTCTCATCTGATGATTCCAAGTCCTCTTCAGGTGTGGATAATGGTTTAGATTCTGTTAGAGACCTTGTTGGGGAAGGTTGCTCCTGAATTGGTTTCTATCGACATAGTCTTGCCTTGTCGACTTAGACACATTAGGATAAAGGCAATTTACCTGTTAGTGCCCTGGTTTCCTGCAGATATAACAAAGGTTAGTTTTCATTTTCTGTTTAGTTGATAGCCTTTTAGAAACTACTGGCGCTGAGAGATTCTGAGTGGGAGTCGGAGGAGCTTGATATGGGACTGACGCTACTGGTTGAGGTACAGAATATACTAGCGCTTGATACTGAGGTGCAGAATATACTAGCGCTTGATACTGAGGTGCTGGTGCAGGGGGAGGGGTATGAAACAAAGTTTGTCCAATAGGGTTTCTCTTTTCATATCTTAGAAATTTCATGAATTTCTTGACCAATAAAGCCATCTCTTTTTCCTCATTGGATTCCGTTGATTTCACCTCACTAATCGCTTTACCCTTATTTTTGGTAGTAGCGATTAAAGCTCCTGATTCAGTCATTGAAGTCGATGTGTCACTGACCTTACCTTATTTGAACTCAAATGCCTTTAGCTCTGAAAAATATATGTTCTGGAGTTAAAGTCTCCAAAGTCTATGATTTTCTCATGGCAACAGTCTGAATCAAATACTTGCTTGGAAGACTTCTGAATATCTTGTTGACCATTTCTTTGTTGGTCAGTTTCTTGTCTAAAGACGCTAACTCTATGATGAGCAAAGTAAACCTTGCGTCCAATTGTTCTAGATTCTCGTTAGGTTGCATCTTGAAATGCTCAAACCTTTGCATGACTATGCAGAGCTTGTTCTCCTTCATCTATGCTAAACCTTCACACACGATAGCCAACTTATCCCATATCTCTTTTGAAGTCTTACATTGCTTGATCTTGTTGAACAATGCATCATTGTCTCCTAACGCTGAGTAGAAAGCACTTCATCCAACATTATCTAGACTCGCTCTTTTTCGATCTTCAAGCGTCCATTCCAACTTAGGTTTCTCAACATAACCATCTGGAGTAGCTTCAGTCGCTCCAGGGGCTCGAGTTATAGCTTTCATGATCTGAATGGGGCCATCGGTAATTACATCACACATCTCATTATCACAAGAACATAACTATGCAAATGCTCTAAGTTTTCATGAATCATAGTTTGCTTCAAACAGTTTAGGCATCTTGTTAAAAGCCATGATATGAGATTAAAAGAAATACAGCGACTAAGTTTAGAAAAATGGATCTAAACAAGCAGTTACGCTCGGAAACACTTAGGTTTCTACTTCAACTGCTCTGATATCACTTGATGGTCCCAAGTGGCATACGAAAGGGTCTAGAAGAGGGGGGGTGTTGAATAGACTCTTATGTCTTTTTCGACTTCAAAAATTTCGTATTTCTTTTTAAAAATTTGAACGCTAGGTCAGGCGCTACAAAAGATAACTTAAACTTAGTGATTTTAGCAATATACCATAGTAGGGTAAAGCTTAAATCGCTTAATCAGGGTTAGTACAGCGAAAATGATTTTAAAGCTTTAGCGTTCCTTTTGGTCAAATAGTCGCTTAACCGTTTTACTTGTCTTTTTCAGAATAAATGATAGAATATAAAGTAAGACAATAAAACAATAAATAACACAAGATATTTTAAGGTTCACTGAGTGATGTAATCCCAACTACGTCCTTCTTCTCCTTGAACACTTTGAGGAATTCCACTAAATTGATTATCGAAGGATCACAAAGAGGCTTCTACAAAATAGAGGATGGGATGATGATCTTGGGCTCCTTGATCACATAGACTTCAGCACCAATGAAGATTTTCACCAACCAGCTTCTCTCACTTAGAAATACTGCTTGTAGAGTCAACAACTTCTTCACACAGACAGAGGAGGTTGAGGATTTGATCACGGGTTTGTTTGATTTTAGGAAGTTCAAACAACTTAGGGCATCTCAATAATAGTGTATAGTTCTTCTTTAAAGATGTTTGAGATATCTACGACTATCTGGAATGTATGTAAAAAGCTTGGAAGGATTCTTGGCTATGGAGTTTCTAAGCTTTTTGTAAGAAAGTATTTCAGCAAAGTTTTGACCCTCTTGTGTATGTACGTATATTTTTAGGGTTTGCTGATGGGTAATATTTATAAGGTTTTTTCGGATTTGTTCGTTGGACACATGTGAGTGCGTGTACCTCACGATGCACGTTAAATAGTCCCATTCTGAAATGAGTAGATTTTGAACTCTGAAATCTGACAGTCTAGTCAAAAGGTGGCTTGTCCACAACTCATAATAGCTTATCACATTTAATGCACATATCAGTCATTTAAGGCATTTGAATTTATTTCTTGTTGGATATAAATATCCGTTGATGATTGCATTTAAGTCCTTCATGACTTGAGAATTTATTTCAGGTGAATCTGATCCTTGATCGCTTGATTCATAAATCCTGAAACAGTCCTTTAGCGTTTGACAGACGCTAAGAACAAATCTTCATCTTCACTTGACTTCAGACGCTGATCTTCAACTTCATCTCTAATAGACTCTCCTAGAATTCTACTAGCTACTTGGTATCCAATACTTAGTCTAAAATCTACAAAGATAAAAATTAAAGCCTAACAAAATTACAAACTTTCAAACTCTTATACAATTGTTCTATGAAAAATATAAACTTACATTATTTTTGGGGTCTAACATAAAATCCTATCTTGTCATCATCAAAACATCTAACATGAAATTTCTTAATGATAAGTGTGAGTTTTACACATTTGAGAGGTCAATAATTTCATGGTTTAGGTTCAAATATGTATGAATTTTACCACTTGTGGCTTTGATTTATGTTTTAAATGAATTCAAGGTAAAAATCATAACAATAGAGAAATCAGCTGGAAGAAAATGCAATATTTCTGTATTTTGGACGCCGAATATGAGAACGTGTTATTCTACAAAGTCGTAGATCTATGTCTTAGCTTCACGTGAGAACTTGAATCACTTGAATCTAAGATCTGAGAAAAACGTTATGAAGAAAACACTATTTCTGCGCAGAAGGAAAAATGCTACGGGCAGCTGGACGAATCTTAGAAACTTTTGACACCTATAAACCATTAGTTGCCTCCTTTAATGATTGTAATGCATGTGTTGTGTGCCCCTTTCATTTATAATGCTGATAGTTGTCTACTTTTGGGCACGTGTAGTCTGGGTTTTTTCTTATGTTCATGATGAACATTAGTTGTCTTCCTTTAGGCATGTGCTATGTGTACCCCATTTGTAGTCTTTTAGTGTATATTAGTTGTTATCCTCTAGTGCATACTAGTATAAATAGGGGTGTTGTTTCATGTCAAAATCACCCAACACACAACAACACAAAACACACTAACACTACACTCAAATTGGATACTTTCTCTTACAACAAGAAGGAGAGGTTCGAAATTGGCAGCTAGAGAGGAGATTGGAGCAAAGAAACGAGCAAGACGAAGAGAACGACGATTCAACACGAGTTCATCAATTATTAACAGGGAGCTTTTTATTTTCAGAATATTTGTCTATGAATAATTCTATGTTTTTAATTGTTTTTCCAATTATAATTATGAACTAAATTAATTAAACTAAGGCCATGTGAATGCCAATTTTATGAGTTTATATATATGAAGTGATTGTTCATTTTAATTCTATTATTGTTTTGTGTGTTAATTTTATGCTTTTATTCCGATCGTATGCTTGATCAACATATGTTTGCTAATTAGCCTAATTTATTATTTGAGAGAATATATATTAGGGTTCAAAGGAATTAACACATCATCCGAAAAACATGAGGAATTGCTCCTAGAGATAGGTATAGATTTCCGGGTGCTGTTAGCCGAATTAATCCGGGGAAATTCTAGAACTTGAATGCATGGTTAATGATTTGATTCTCGGATAGATATATTTAGAGAACCGTCACGTAATCATAGGATTATTACAGCCGAGAGATCGGGTAATAATTATTTAAGGTTTTTTCCACCAAAGCAATAATAGTCTAATAATTAGAAGAATCACTCGTATATATTTACAAATAATAAAGGTTGAAGCATGTGCCTTAGTTGCTTTCTCATATAAGAATCTCAATCAAATTGTTAAGTCTTAGTTTTTACCTTTCTACTGTCAATTAATCAAAAATCTTTTAATTTAATTCAATTGCTTTAAACTTGTTAATTTAAAATACGAGTCTCTGTGGGTTCAACATTCCGGACTTAATATCCATTCTATTACTACACACGACCAGTCCACTTGCTGTTTTATAAACGTAAGGATTTTTCGCGTCACTTAACAAGAAGAAATTGTTGCAATATCTAATCCATCGATAGTTATAGAATGAGATATGCTAGCCATATGGAAAATCCTAAAACTTTAGGCCAACAATCTTTGTACATATAACGAAAAATTGCAGTTGCTAAGGGTACATTTATGTGTTCAACGAAGGTCCTCGAATTCAAATCATTTGTGGTCAAATTTAGTGCTCATTAACATGAAAAATTCTAGTCCAGACCCGGTCTGATCGTACCCAAGTGTATTTTACAAAGAGAATGTATTACACTTGCCATTAAATTGGTAAGTTATTTTATAAAATACACATGGGTTTGGCTGAGACGGGAGCGAACTAGAATTTCCCAATTAACATTCTAAAAAAATAAGACATTGGTAACAAAATATAGACAATATCAAAGTTGTCACTCTTTAAATATTTTTAATGACAAAAACTTTTGTTTTGTCTTGAAAATAGGTTCTACATGTTTATTAGTGACAAAATTTGTATAGAATTTGTCATACTTGATAACTGGTGACATTGAAATTGTTGTCACTATTGATAATTTGTGACACACCTTTCCTGGAAATTTAGTGACAACAATTATATAAACTAATTCAGTATTTACCTCAGATAGTGAGTCTAAAGACGCTTCATCATATCTGACCATGAGACAAATTAGCGTTGAATCATCTATTGTCTCATCATCATCACTGCTCTCTTCTGAAGACTCTAAATCTTCAGGTGCGGATGCTGGCTCTGATTTTGCAAGCAAACCTTGTTGACAAAATTTGCTCCTAATTTGGTTTCTATCCAAGTAATACTGCCTTGTGGGCTTCGATACGTTTGGATAAGGGCAATTTACCTGGTAGTGCCCTGGCTTCCTTCAATTATAACAAAATTAGTTTTCATCTTTTGTTCATTTGTTAACCTTGCAGCTTGTGGTTTTGAGACCACTGGCGCTAAGAGATTCTGCAGAGAAGACGCTTGGTACTGAATCGGCTCTGAGGGAGAAGGGGCAGAATATTGAGGCGCTTGGTACTGTTGTTGAGCGGGAGAAGCGCTTGATAGAAATTATGTCCTTGATGCTTTGGCGCTTTTCATTTCTTCTCATATTTCAGAAACTTTCTGAACCTCTATAGCAATGCTAACTCCTCTTCATCACTAATTTCTAACACCTTTCCCTTACTACCCGATTTACCCTTAACTGATGCTATTAGCGCTCCAGACTCTATCACTGGACTAACTACATCACTCGCTGAATTCAACTCAAACTTAAAAGCCTTGAGTTCTGAAAAAGCATCTTCTAGAGTTAGAAGATCCAACATATTCAATTCTCTCATAGTTGTCGTTTTCATCAAAAATCTATTGGGGAGACTTCTAAAAATCTTAACGACCATTTCCCGATTTTGCAAATCCATGCCTAGAGACGTCAACTCTGTAACAAGAACAGTAAATCTTATATCTAATTGTTCTAGCGTCTCTTTAGGCAACATCTTGAAACCTTTAAACCTTTCCTTGGCAATTGAAAACTTATCTTCTTTGATCTGAGCTGACCCACCACAGATTATTGCCAACTTGTCCAATATTTCCTTAGTCGTAGAGCACGACTTGACCTTATTGAACAGACTATCATTATCACTGATGGCTGTATATAGAGCGTTCCGACCAACATTATCCAAATTCGCTCTCCGATGCTCATTTGTAGACCACTCATGATTCAGTTTTTCAACATAACCGTTAAGGATCTCTTTTATGGCTCCAGACGCTCTAGTGATGACCTTTAAAATTTGAATCGGCCCATCTAAAATGATATCACACAGTTCATCATCACAAGAACAAAGATAAGTAAATGCTTTGACATTCCATGAGTCATAATTTGACTCGGTCAATTTAGGTACTTTAGCGAATGCCATGAAAGAAATTTAAAGCAATTGAATTTTAAAAAAGAATCTAAACAAGCAATTATGCTTAAAAATGTAAAAATTTTAACTTCAACCGCTCTGATACCACTTGTTGGTCTCAAGTGGCATACGAAAGGGTCTAGAAGGGGGGTTGAATAGACCCTGAAGTCTTTTTCGAATTTAAAATGTTGTGAACGCTTGAAAATGTATGCGCTTGGCTGAGCGTCTACTTGAAGATTGTGTTGATAAAGTTAATTTAGACTCAAGATTTGAATACTATAACCAATTAGGTTTAAGTGTTCAGTTCTTTAATCAGGGTTAGCATAGCAGGATGATTTTAAGTCTTCTCTTTGAAAGGTTTTTAGCGTCACAATGTTTTTCTTAGTTGCTTTTAGCTTTTAAACAATTTTATCAAAGTATTTACTTAACTGATTGTGCAAAGATATGATAATAAGTAAATCGACAGTAAGTAAAGAACACGATGTTTGTAAGGTTCGTTGGGTGGTGTAATCCCAACTACGTCCTTCTTCTCCTTTATCACTCGGAGGCAATCCACTAAAATGATTCTCGAAGAATCACAAAGAAACTTCTACAAAATAGGGGAGAGATAGATTTGAATGGTTTGGGCTCCTTGGTCACACATATTTCTGCTTCAAGACACTTTTATCCTCTTGTTTCTTATACTCAGAAATAATGCAAGTATCCAACTTCGACTTCACTCAGTTTGCGAGGCTGAACAAGGGTTTTGTCTAACTGTTTATTTGATTTTTGGAAGTTCAAATAACTTGGAATATCTCAATAGTAGTGAAGGGTTCTTCTAAAAATGATGTTTGAGATATTGGTTGACTGTCTTAGGGATTGGAAAAAAGCAAAGAGAATGTTTGATTTGAATATTTGATCTTTTCTGAAAGTTTAAGGACTAAGACTTCAATGCAACAGAGTTTTAGCTTGTAAGCTTGTTGTTGTATGTTTTGGCTTGTTGTTGAAGTCCTATTTTTTACTTTCTCGGGTAAAGTGTCCGTTCGACACATGGTCAAGCGCGTGTCTTTCACTCTCATGCTTGAACAACTTTCGTCCTTTTTCCTTGAAATTCTGCTACAAAATTTTTGTGCCGCAGACTTGAAAAGTTGTCAGTCCAATGAGAAGGCTTCTCCGTACGTCCTGGAGTGCTTATCATATTTAATGCTCTTATCAGCATTTAATGCATTTGAAATTAATGTCTGTTGGACATTAATGCTCCGAGAATATTTGCATTAAACTCCTTCTGGAGTTCGGAATAAATTCAGGTGAAATGTTATCTCGATAGAAGCTCATTCAACACTGAATGATCCTTAGCTGAATCTTTACATCAGCACTTGAATTAGCTTGATGCTTAAACGCTTGCTAGAAATCTTCATTTTCATTCAGACTTCAGACGCTTGAATCTTCAGACCTAACTACTGATAAACTTACTCAGAATAATATCAGACGCTCAATCTAAGACTACTTAGCCTAACAGTCTAGAATAAAAACAAGTAAAACCTTATACAAATCTAAAGCTCAAAGCCTATACATGGTTTCTAATAAAATCAAACTTACATATTTTGAAGTCTAACAAAAATTCTAATTGTTATCGTCAAAACATCTAACAAGAAATTTCCTAACACACTGTCATGCAAAAATGGAGAAGGAAGATTATCATCTTTTCTTAACTTTATGTTGGTTGCTGTGGAACAATAGGAACTCTTCTATCCTGGACAAGCATACTACTTCACCTATCTCTAAGGGAAGAACTTATTGTTCTATGCATAAGGAAGCCACGGAGTCGTGTCCACCGCTTATGTTGGTGGACCATGATGCGCGCTGGATCCCTCCAACAGGGCCAGTGATTAAGGTGAATTTTGATGGTGAGGTGTTTGATAATTCACAAGCTATCGGGGCAAGGTGCATTGGAAGAGACTCTCATAGCTTGTGAGTGGTGTGGCGGCAGCAAAGATTTGGTTTTCGAGCAACTCCGAAGGTGACGGAAGCTTTGGCTGCATAAGAGGCAATTCGGTTGGCCAAGCAGATGGGTTGGAGGAACATTCAAGTAGAAGGCGACTGCTTATCTCTTATTACTTTACTTCAGGCAATAAACCGGGACCTTTCCTCGTTAGGCCATCTTGTTAGTGATATTCTTGAGTTTATTCCCTTTTTTTATTCTGTTGAGTTTAGTTTTGTTAGACGTTTGGGCAATGGCTGCTGATATAGCCAGAGCAAAATCCATAATGCCAGAGCATAATCCATCAAATTCCAAGTTTGCCCTCGAACAGTGTTTTGACCAAATCCTGCATTAATCATTTTCTTAATTAAAACCAGCGGATTCTTGAGGAATAATATATCTAATTTTGGAATCTGTTTTAGCATGGGGCTCCAATAACTGCAAAAGACTATTATCCACCTTTTCTTCCGTCTAAAATTGACTTAAATTTCTTTAAAGAACATATAGCAATTGAAACAATTAAACAAATAATTTTAATCACAAAATTGGGTAACTTAGCTCGATCGGAATTAGACAAAGAAACATAGTGTCTTCAAAATGATCGTAGGAAAGTTTTGTAATGTATCATCACTTAATTTTTAGTTTTGTTTTTGTCAAAACAGATGTCACAAAACAACCAGAAATAAGTGTTTCGAAAATAAAAACAAATTAGAATAAGGAGGAATTTCGAGTGGACGATCCCTGCCTCGCGATAATTCTCAACTTAGAATTATCTATCGACCCCTACCTAAATAGGCTACCGGTGGTCCTACGTCTTAAACGAAAAGTCGATTAAATGTATTCGAACTTCTCTTCATCTTCTTCGAGTGGACCGCAACGATTGAAAACTCAAATCAAGTGTACAAATCATCTCTCCGATACTTAAATCTGGATAAAAAGACAATTTATACCTCCATGAGAGTCTTCAATTTGAAGAATACAAGCAGTGTTCGATACGCTATTTGGTGATTTCAGCCTTTAATTAAATGCTGATTATTGTGTTCGAATGCAAAATATAAACATATCTCAACAGCCCAAAAAGATATACTGAAATTCAAGCAATTAATTAACATTTAAAAGCTTAATATATATATATATATATATATATCTCCATGGATTTTTCGATCGTGAAGATTACAAGCAAATGCAGATACATGCCTTGGAGGCAAATTTCATCGAGTCTACACTAAATTACATTACGGCTACTCCTAATGTACGCTACGATCTACTCCTACATTACGCTAGAAACTACCCCTAAGGCTAGAGCTAATTCTAAGAGAATTGAAATGTAGAAGTTGATTCTTCTGATGATCTTGTGATCTTTTTTTTTTTTTGTCCGCGGCTCGCATATATATTGGTCTTTGAGAAACCCACGTTCCTATCCTTCGGGAACCGCCTTCAACCGTGTTCAACCGCTCTTTCAAATATTTTTGAATTCTCGTGTCTTTGCAGATTATTGGATATTTGGACTCCATTTTATTTCTTCCGATTATTGGGTTTTTGAATTTCTACTGTTTGGGCTATTTGGGCTCTGTAATTCGAAAGCCCAAATTATTTTATAGTGTAAACAAATGCCCTCCTAATATACATGAACGTTTCGAGTTCATGTGTATTAAAAGACACGTCTATTTATAAGAGATTCTTCGTATTCTGACTTTCATTACTTTAAACTCTCTCTTACTTCAACTTCTGCCTTTACCTTCTTGAAGACTTTCGAGAGAAAAACCTAATTTTTATACTCCTCGAAATAGTCATCCTCTTCACTCCAACTTATTTATACTTCTCGAAGACTATCAACGGTTGGATTGGAGCTATTAATTCTTTTCCTTGGTTCGAGCAGCTCCAGCTATTTCATAAAAAGTGGGAAGGAAATTGAATCTTAGGGCTTATTCGAATGGCCTGTGATGTAGAACAAGAAGCCGGTGCATTTTCGGAGAACTTTGAAGGTAGAAAAGTGAAAAATAAACAAAAATTGACGGTGGGACTTCAAACGGTCATAACTTTTGATCTGCTTGGAGTTACGGGGCCCACAAGATACCAAATTGAAGCTCTTTTCGAGACGAATCCAATTGAATGGCTAGGACCATTTTACAATAACCAATCAACCTTAAATTCCATCGTTTAGGCCTTCGTTTGGGCCGTTTAGTGTTTTTTTTAATTAATTGTCTATTTGTCGGATGGGGCCCAAATTTTTCCACGTATCACCTCACGTGATATAGTATTTTTTAGCCTAATTTGGTGAATTTTGGAAGCTTTTAGAATTATGTCAGTTTTCGGAGTTGGATTAGGAGTAGAAGTCCCAATTTAATTCGAATAGTAGTCTTTGCTATTTTTGTCTTTAAATTGGGTTTGAAAACTCGACCACTCCCCTTCGAATCAGTTTTCGGCTTTGGTGTATTTATTTTTGAGTTCGAAAATAAATTGGGCCCAATTCGAGCCCCAAAATTGCCCAAGTCCACTACAAATAGGCCCAACTTGCCCTCTCCTTCATTTGTTGCTACCAACTCCAGAGAAATTCAACCAAATTCTTCCCTGTATCAGCAACGCAGCCCGCATATCAAATTGCGGCAGCTAAAAACTGGGAGGTAAGTTTTTGGCATCCCTTTCGAACATGAAGCTTGTGGCAAATCCCTTTTCAAATTGCGGCAAATTGCGACTATGAAGCTTGTGGCATCCCTTTCGAACAGGTGAGTTTTAATTCTGGTTGATAGTGGGTCAACTCATAGCTTCATTTCTAATACTTTGGTTAATGAAATTGGACTGGCTTGTTGGATACAAAAATCCAATCAGCAATAAACTGAGGTAATTCGAATAACCCAGCTGCAATCGAACTCGAGATGTGAGATAATTCGAATAACCCAGCTGCAATCGAACTCGAGATATGAGATAAATTCGAATAACCCAGCTCCCGAGACTCAAGCCTCGAGTAGGACCTTGAGTTGCTCTTCGAAACAGAGGAGAATCAAAGGTGCTTGAGCTGAGTCAGCGTCTCAATAGTTTTTACAATATATATATATATATATAATTTGGTGATAAAAGGTTTAATAATTAATAGGGTACATGACCCATGTGGCCATGTACAGTTCGGTCCCCTAAAGGAAACCCAATATTATTATTTTTTGTGCCCCTTTTCTTTTATCAAACGGTGATGTGTGGGTGAGTTGTGATGAACAATTAAATATATATATATATATATATATTACATAGTGGGGTCCCGCCGAACAAAAATCACCTTCATCTCATCTCCATTTCATTATGTTTCGAGCATTTAGTTTTTTCGAGTACTTATATTTGATGTGTATATATATATATATATATATATATATATATATATATCGAATATATATAAAGAGAGCAAAGTCCAAGCCATACTTTTCAAAAGCAAAAAGTTCTGACATAGTCTACCCACTTTATACCATTATAATAACATTTATATGTATAGTAAAAAAGAAGACATTTACATGTACAAAACTGCTCGAGTGAGTTCTCTTCATCTTCTTCGATTTTATAAAATTCAAAACTAATGGTACCCAGAATACACGTTCTTCGAAATACAAATACTTTCTTCTTCGATTTCACAAAATCGAACACTAACTAACCCCAGATTTGAAAAGGGTCAAAGAATTGTCCCCCAATATTTCTTCTCATATGGGCATCGGGCGTAGCTTGCCCCCCTGCATATGTATATGGTACTTGAATATTATCAGGGAACGTAAGAATTCCTTGACTTATCATTACGTTCGAAAAGCCATTGTTTCAAGATCGTCATTCGGTTCTTCTCTAGAAGAGTCTTCTGACATCTTATAACAGGTTAATGGAAGTTAAATTCGACTATACTCCCACTGTGGTCGCCATTTATTTGTTTCGAAAATAAAAACAAATTAGAATAAGGAGGGATTTCGAGTGGACGATCCCTGCCTCACGATAATTCTCAACTTAGAATTATCTATCGACCCCTACCTGAATAGGCTACCGGTGATCCTACGTCTTAAACGAAAAGTCGATTAAATGTATTCGAACTTCTCTTCATCTTCTTCGAGTGGACCGCAACGATTGAAAACTCAAGTCAAGTGTACAAATCATCTCTCCGATACTTAAATCTGGATAAAAAGACAATTTATACCTCCATGAGAGTCTTCAATTTGAAGAATACAAGCAGCGTTCGATACTCTATTTGGTGATTTCAGCCTTTAATTAAATGCTGATTATTGTGTTCGAATGCAAAATATAAACATATCTCAACAGCCCAAAAAGATATACTGAAATTCAAGCAATTAATTAACATTTAAAAGCTTAAATATATATATCTCCATGGATTCTTCGATCGTGAAGATTACAAGCAAATGCAGATACATGCCTTGGAGGCAAATTTCATCGAGTCTACACTAAATTACATTACGACTACTCCTAATGTACGCTACGATCTACTCCTACATTACGCTAGAAACTACCCCTAAGGCTAGAGCTAATTCTAAGAGAATTGAAATGTAGAAGTTGATTCTTCTGATGATCTTGTGATCTTCTTTTTTTTTTTTGTCCGCGGCTCGCATATATATTGGTCTTTGAGGAACCCACGTTCCTATCATTCGGGAACCGCCTTCAACCGCTCTTTCAAATATTTTTGAATTCTCGCGTCTTTGCAGATTATTGGATATTTGGACTCCATTTTATTTCTTCCGATTATTGGGTTTTTGAATTTCTACTGTTTGGGCTATTTGGACTCTGTAATTCGAAAGCCCAAATTATTTTATAATGTAAACAATAAGATTATTAAATCGTGCTAACTAATAGTGAAGGTGTTGGATTTGTGGAAATTAGGTCAAACGGATGTTTCAACAAAATTAAATGATTAGAGAATTAGCAAATCAAATACATAATGAATATGTTGACTTCAATAGCAAGAATTGAACAATTGATCCAATAATCTCAGTTATTATATTATATATATGTAAAGCATATACTTCATGTGTATGTATATATATATATATATATATATATATTAGCCTAACAAAATCAATTAAAAAATGACATAATAGGCTTTGATGATTGTACATAAAAAGCAAGGTAAAAAAATTCTTTTCCAATACCTCTCGAAGATCATAATCATTTTTTCACATTGTCTTCTAATAACTTTAATCATTTAGATCTTTAGTTTCTCCAGTTTGCAACATAATTTATTTGATTATTTGCCTATGTTTCCTCTCTTTAACATGAAATATTGGTTTATAGACATTTTTTACATGAACTTATCTATTTCATGTTCTATTTAATATTTCAATCATAAACATGTGCACCATAAATAATCATGCTAATTTATCAAAATTAATGAATTTGAAATTATTTTTATTATACACTTTTCACAAAATTTATGTCAATTTATGAGGAAGAAAGGTGGATAATTCTGTTTTCTACAATGATTACGGCTCCAGCTAAATGAGATTCCAAAATTGGATTCATCATTCCGCAAGAATCCCGCTTGTTACGGCACGGTAATTAAGAAAATGGAGAATGCAAGATTTGGTTAAAGAACTGGTGGAGGGTAAACTTGGAATTTGACGGATTTTGCTCTGGCATTATGGATTTTGCTCTGGCTATATCAGCAGCCTTGGGCAATAAGTCCGCACATTTGTTAGCTCGTTCTGCACTTGGTGAACTTGATGGGGACACTGTTTTACCCCCTCAAGTGAATTCTGTTGTTTTGGCTGATTCTTATTAATAATATCTACCGTTCTTTTTCAGAAAAAAAAAAAATTTTACAGAGCTAAATGTGTAATTATGATAGATATAAGACCAAAAGCGTCGGTATCCTATAATTATGGATCAAAAAATTATTTTATCTTTCTATAATAAGGCCTAATTATTTGGTAGTATAATTCAAAATATTTCACCCTATTTTTTTTTTAGCTGGAATATTAATGTGATTGACTTTCATTTAGTTTGATGATTGTTTCTGGATCTTGATAAAATAAGGGGATAAAAATGAGTTAATTTAGAATGGGGGAGGATATGAGATTGACATTATTTTTTAACGTATATATATATATATATATATTCGTTAATAATGAATTTTTTGAAAAAATTACCTATTAAAAAGGTCTTTAATTAGTACAGCCGTTTCAAATAAATCACTAGTTATATCCAATCAAATCTGAAAATAAATCATCATCTTAATTAACAAATCCCGAATCTTATCTTCACCAAATTCAAAATTTCACTATCACTAACTTCCTAATATATTATTTGCATGAAGAATAATTACAGTTGTGGTCCTTAATGTTGATATCTAAATTAATTTGGTCCCTAATCATTCAATTTTTAACAAAATTCATCCCTACCGTCAAATGTCTTGTTAAACTTAATGTAATATTCCATCAAATGATGGAATATTTTGGGAATGTTCCGTCAATTTTGACAGAAAGTTAACGGCGGGGAGGAAATTTGTTAAGAAATGAAAGATTAGGGACCAATTTTGTCGAATCCAACAAATGGAGGGCCAAAAATATTTTGGGTGTCAACATTAGGGACTAAAACTGTAATTATCCCAGTTGCATGCTATAAAGATTGTGAATGTAAACATTGTAAAACAATGGAAGGTGGAGAGTTTGTTGATCAAGAAAAGAAGACAAGTTTTTCTTTCAGTGTTGCAGATGACAAGATTAAGCTGATTGATATATTGTCAGAGGATGACGATTTTCCTCTTGTTCCATCTCCTTTTGATTCTCTTGAAGAATGCTTTGCAGGTCCAATATATATTCTCTCGTTTGGACCAAATTCGATCTTTCTTTTCTACTTTTCTCGTTTTATCGTATTTCGTGATTGATCAATCTTTCTAAAATATGATTCATTCACATTTCCAGTATATTGTATTAATTTGGACGATAAAACTTGATCTTAACTATACTTTCCCCGTAGTGTTTGATATATAGATACTTACTATACAAGCTTAAAATGAAATTTTTGTCTTACTGAATTTTATAAAACTCAACTAATTACATGATAAGTGCAATAATATTTGCTTTGCAATTTGCCTTTTCTTTTTTAAATTTTCATCAATCATGTAGCAAGTGCTGACATGCCATATAATTTTCTTGAGTTTCCGCCAAACCCGATTCTCTTTGTTTGTAAGTTGTTTGTCTTTCTAGCAAGTACGTCATGGACTTGTCAGTTCACAATTATTTGTGTATGATCGAACCTTCATATGTTTGCCACATTAATTATTACTGTAATTGTTCCCTGATTTCGAGTCGCGGAAAATCCTTAAAACAATGAGATTGAACTAACTCCTGCTCTAAAATATATATCAGATAATACCTGCAGAGAGGATGGAGGATTCAGGGTATCAGTGTATGGAAATTGTCAAGAAGTTGAACCACCACGTAGGCCAAGTTTTCTGAGGAGAAGCTTAGCTTGGGATAGTGCCTTTATAAACAGTGCTGGTATGTATGTGCTGCGTTCTTTCTTCGACAAAATTACGAAATTCGTTATGAAATCATAAGAGGTTGACAAGTTTAGTCCTGTAAATATGATATTAGTTTAACTATCCAATGTTTCAGACTGGGGACAAATTTCACCGGAAATTTGTATGTTCCAAACATATGACCTTTTTAATTTGGTAAGTTTCAATTTTGAAGGGGAAATCATTGCTTATGGACTAAAACTGCAACTTAGCATAAGACTAAAATTACAAACTTTGTGTTGGGTTATATACCTTGCAATTTTAGCCCTTTTAAGTTATGATAAAGTGCAATTTTAATATTGCACATTAGTCGGATATGACATTTTTCATTCTCACGTACAAAAATTTAAAAAATCCCTAAATTCGACGGTTAAGTGACCGGTACACCTGTTCGTGTTAAATTACTAATATCGCAATTTACAAGACTAACAAAAATTAGCTTCTCCTTAAAAAAAAAAAACCAACATTGCAATTTTCCCAACTTTCTTCAATTAATTATCTATTAAAACTGTGTATATAAGCTGATTTTTTATTTATCAATTAGGTGTTCTTGATCATGATGAGTTATCCTTCATAAACAAAGGGTTTAGAACAACTGATGGTACTCAAGATGTTCGGAATCGAAGATCCGAGTCTGAATCAATGCCAAATGGTTATGGTTCTTCTTCAGACTGGTTTCAGATTGAAGAACCATTTGGGAATAGTACAAGTCTTGAATCAGGACTAAAACTAGATGGCTTGCATAATGTCCAAGGTGAGTAGTATCTCAAGTTTTCTTAAGACGTATATAGGCTCGATAAAAGCTACTTACGTTTCTGAAAATTCTTGACCAAATCAAATTTGACCACACGACAAATTGGAGGTCATTGTATCAACATTTGTCTTGTGATTTAGAATTCTCCTTAGAGCATATATTAATCGCAGGATAAATGTAATTCACTTACCAGTTGGCTTGTGTTAGGATGAACTCAATATGTGCGTGTGTATAGCTACACTATTAACAGGTCATTGCCCTGTTACTATTTATTAAAACAAACCTTTATTTAATTTAATTTAATTTACATATGAAATTTACGATTGTATTCACTTATAAAAAGAAGCGTCAGTCAACTCCGGCCCTTCCATTGTATTTTTAAGACTTAAGTGCGCTTCATAACATTCTATTTCTTGCAGCTCTCAAGAGTGTTGACAAATCTTTTAGAAACAAGGTATACGTGCACAATGTAATGATATAAGAATTTCTCTGGAAAATATTATTGTCTATTTACATTGAAACTCTTCTCATTTTCAGAAGAAGTCTGAACAAACTCCAAATGCGAAAAGCATCAATCTTGGTACAATATCGTCTCCAAAGCCACCAAAGGCAACGAAAAATACTTCATCAAGATCAAACAACGAGAATTTACCAGGAAAATCAAATGTCAAAATGGAAAACAGATCATCAACAAGAACAAGCTCTGGTGAGAAATTTCCATCGAAAATTACTCAACTTGAACTGATTGTCTTCACTATGGAAAGATTAATTAAAGTTGCAGTTTTTGCAGGGTCAAAATTTTCTTCCGTAGCTTCAAGTGTTTCTGTTCCGTTGCTTGAGAAATCTATAGATGCTTCTTACTTTTCGAAACGAAAAGCTGAGCCCAGAAAGAGTAAACTCTATGAATCTGCTAGCAATGAGCAAAGATGTCACGGGTCGAAAATAGGTCTTGAGAAGAAGGAACTACGTAGAGTGCCTTTTCTTCATAATGATGCAAATGAAGCATCGTATGCGGAGAGCAATTTGCAGAGTCCGTTGATCCTTTCTCAGGAAAATCAGCTTATAAGCTCTTCAAAACAATACCGTTCCCAGGCTGTGGGAACCCGTTCCGTTGGTTCACTTTCGATGAAAAATTTCAGGCCATCTGGACTTCGTCCGCCGTCACCTAACATCAGGTTCTTTGATGAGGTTTGGATCCAAATCATTTACAAACAATAAAAATAAAAAAAAATTCGAGTAGATATAAATAGTTATTGGCATTGGTCGACAACACGACCCCCGTCCTTATGTGGGACCCATATGGATGTAATTGTAAAAGGATGGCTGAGATTGTTACGAAGACCTGGAATCCTGAGATTCAATTTTATATATACACAATAAAACATCTGTATTGTGCTTTCTGTTCTTTATTTATTGGTTATGAGAAATCGACGTTGTTCCTAATAACATGCTTCGTGATTTGAATTTGGAACGCAGAATACACCTCCTCCCAGCTATCATGAGGCGATGACAAGGAGAAACGTGTCCGGAAAAATTTTATCAGAAGGAACTTCATTGCCTGATTCAAGCATCAGCAGCCGTACACATCCTTCACCGTGCAAAAAGCTTAAAACCCCATGCTCAGAGACGTCTACAAACATCAAGAGATCAAGGACTAATCACATGATTCGCGATGCCAAACGTCCTAGAGGTAAACTCGGGACGACTCCCGTTTCAGAGGAAGAGAAAAGAAAAGATACATTAATGAACAAAAGGTGCAAAGATAGTCCGAGGCCTAATTTTGACAGTGGCATCCATAGTAAAGCGGATTCGAAAAACTTGTCTTGTCCTGTGGAACAACTTGGCAATCTAAATAAATACTTTGAGGCCATTGATCTAAACCAAGAATGTCAGAAAAACGGCGTAGACAACCGACGTAAGCCAGTTTACACGCTCTTCAAACAGGAAAACAAACTGGTAGATTCACCAAGCACGAGAACTCCACTTGCAGACAAGACGTCTCATTGCAATTTGAGTGGAAAGTTTACTTTGTCGATTCGACCGAAGAAAGCGCTGATGAAATCATCGTCTACCCCAAAGGAGACTAGCTGATTGTTTGCATTTTCTCCAAGTTGAAGAGCTGTGAATTGTATACGATATATGATTTGTGTGGATTATTGTTATTGCTAAGTTATTACTTTGAGGAGTTCTAAGTTTCAGATTACTTTGTTCTTCGGTTTTTGCTATCAAAACTTATGCAAAGCTTCAGTCTTTGACCACTGATAACATTGAAACAGGGAACGATAAACAGTATTTTGGCTCAGCTTTATTTAGCATCTTCAGTCATTGATAAACATATTGCTGGACAATGCTCAACGCAATTACGACAAAATATACAGATTCCAAAATCCATATACTGTAATTAAGTAATCATTTATTTCGAACATCAGTAAGTTAACATCTTCAGTCATTGATAAACAAATTGCTGGGCAATACTCAACGCAACTACGACAAAATATACAGATTCCAAAGTCCATATACTGTAATTAAGTAATCGTTTATTTCGAATAGAAACACATACTTCACGAGCAATGCATTTATCAAATTCAAAACAAGCAATGCATTTATCAAAATCAAAATGGATTCGGCCTCGGAAAATGAATAATTAATTCTCGCAAAATCAATTATGGTAAAAGCAAGAATTTCTAGCTTTGCTGAAACGTGATTTTTAATGCAAAAATGTCAAGACTGAGTCACAGAAAAAGAGCCAAACAACCATCAAAATCGTGTTTGGATTTCAAAAGCATACTTTAGGTTGACCATATGACCAGACATGGAAATAATTATATATACGGTATTAAATATTGAAATAGAAAACCATATTTCTAGAGATTTAAAACACGATGATATTGAAATAGGGATTGAAGTGGAATGATATATATATAGACATCAAACTCCAACAATATATCGGAACAGTATGTACAGAGATATTCAAACTATCAAACTGCATTAATTCATCATCTTTGCACCAAGGAGATACAAAAATACATGCCAAACCAACCAAAATTTAAATGAAAAACCTTATATCTCTCAAAATTCTTGAAGAACTATAACTGGTACAAAAACAAAAACATAGATTCACAATATCTATGAAAATTAAAACAACGATGAATATATACAGAAAATACAGAGTCCTCATACAATATTTCAACACAAAGAAACACACAAATTAAATCTCCTTTGAATTATTTTCGAAATACAAACCCCATTTTGGCTATCCGACTAACACGTACAATGCATATATAATCCCCGGTATGTATCCCAACACTGTTAGCAGCAAACAAATCCAGAACTCCACCTGATCATCAACATTAAAAAACCCACAAAATCAATAAATCGATCAGAAAAGTAAGCAAAAAACAACAACAACAACAATAATAATAATAATAATAATAATAATAATATTAAATAAATGCATTTTCCATTTAATTCCAAAACTATATACAAAATATTACCCCACAGCCATATCTAAGGAAGACACCAACAGGTGGCAAGAGTATTGCCAGAAGCACTTCAATAAAAGTCTCTGAACCCATCAATTTGATCTGGTAATAACAGTTGTCTGAAATTGAAGAAAAATGAGTGAAAATTAAATCTCTTCTGTAGAAGATCTAGTGATTGTTTTGCATGAAGACAATTAAATATATTAGTAAATAGTAGGGGGAGGTGTCAGTTGGTAAAGAGCTAAAGAGTTGAAATAGGAGCACGTGGAGTTCCAGTTGGCTACGTGGAGGTGCATGCATAAAGGATAAATTAATTTACAGTGAATTACAAATCAACTCAAATTATTTCAATAATTATACTTGACCCCCTAATACTTGGCCTAATTAAGAAACCCAGATAAATTCAAGAAAAATAACAACTTTACCTTGGGAATAAAAGAAATAATTTTGAAATATTATTGGAACTTTTTGTCTCAAATCATACAAATTAAAGGGGTCTTTGTAATATTGTATACTGTGATATATTAGAAATGTTATTAAATGTTAGGAATTGTGCCCTAAAAATCCAATTATATGAAACGTTTATATTTCGTTTGTGAAATTGATCTTTATTAATTTTGTTGCAAGTTATGAGTATTATAGAAATCGTACTATAAGATAGACGTAGTCCAATATAATATATGATAATTCAAATGGAAGTGTTCGTCCATGAAAAGACTTGAGTTATATGTGTCATATATTATTATAAATGGGTTGTAGTCGGTGATTAGAATGGGCGTCTTATCTGCTAAAGACTATAATATACTATATTCGATGATTTGTCTTAATCATGGGAATGAGGATTCCATATATAGTATATTCGTGTAAATCAATGAGATTGAAACACTGAACAGGACCAATTAAGTTATTTATTTTTTGCTACTATCGAAAATAAATAATTTGAACAACAACTCTAAATCCTATGATTGTCGTGGACTTATGCATCTAGTGTACATTACTTTGATGTATTCAGAAGTGAGGTCCTGGGTGGTCAATATACTTTATACATTGAGTAATTGCATGAAATGTGATTATGAAGGACTTTCATAAGGAATCTATAATCTTCATGAGAGATAAGAAATATTCCCTTTAATGGATTTGCAATGTTCAACTGTTCTAAAACTTTTGCCAAAGTATTTCAGGTGAAGTGTCACTGAAATTAAACGAAAAATGAGTTTTCGTATGAAAAGTTGACAATGAGCAAATCAGCAATTTTAGGATAAGAGGTGAAGAATAAAATAATAGTAGCATTGATTTTAGTTCTTCACGGATATTTCGATAGAGGAGTTAGTTGTAATATTCTTAAATATGAGAACTCTTGAGTAATTTAATTAATTCTTGAGTGCAACAATATTTATTTAGTGGACTTAAATATTGTTAAGTGGTAATCAAATATTACCATGCAATGGTAATTCGATTTGACCCATTTGGAGCTAGAATTAGTTTTTCCCCAAGGTCCCTTCGTAAGCCTCGAATAGAAACTCGATTAAATACTGAAAGGTCCATTGGATGAATTGGTTTTTGAACTCAGATGAAAAGATGTGGGAAATATCTTTAGAGAAAGATATTTGAATTAAAGTTAAATTAAATTTGATTTGATTTAATTTAAAAAGAAAAAAAAAGGGACGGGCCCCAACGTGTGACCCGTGGCCTGGCCGCCGTGTGACCCGTGGCCTGGCCGCCGGGTGGTCTTTGAGCCTTGCCTATTTTTCTTTGCAATTGTCCCACATAGATTGAAAATCAAAGTTTTCAACTATCGAACACCTATAAATAAAGGGTTAAATGGGAGTTCAAGGTACAACAAAATATATTGCAAAATAATTTTCTAATTTTAGAAAATATATTTGCAAAGTTTATAAAATTTCTTTTTAAGAAATTTTATTTGAGTATTTAATTTTATTTTGGGAGCTCACACTCCCGGGTTCAAAGTGAGGCTTTGCGAAGAAGGCTTTGCGGTGCGAGAGCTCGGTTACCTCCGACAAGAAGGAGGTGGTTTTGTTGAGGTGCATTCCACCGGCTCGGTTCAATCTTCGGAGGAAGGTTGTAATATTTTGTTTTGTTTAATTATTGATTTTATTTCTATAGCATGCAATTAATTAATTAATTTCAATTAAATTGTTTAATTAGTTAGTTTTTAATTGCTAGCTATAGTTAATCAATAATTATTAATTAAATTGTTTAATTAGTTATCCCTTGCCATAGTATGTTTGATTTAAATTTTTTAATGTCATGCATGTACGCATTAGAGATAGATTCTTTAATATAAATTCCGCTGCGTACTTTTTGGGATTATTTTCGAAGTAATTTCCAACAAGTGGTATCAGAGCAGGGCTCTTGATACGTACATGTGAGACATGTAGGCATGTATGCATGTTTTAAATCTAATGATACTATGGAATATTATAGAATTAGATTCTAGATATTAATGCTTATAACATGTAATTTTAATTATGATCATAGCATGCTAATTTGATTAAGATCAATATGTTTAAATTGTTTAAAGGCATGAATACTTGTTTATAGCATTAATATATTTGTGTATATTCAACATGATTGATATGATTTGATCAAATGTGTTATTTAAATTGTTTAAATAATATGTTGAATATATTATGTCAATCATATGTTTAAATAGTTTGACATAATTTTCAATTTTCATGACGATAAATAGTTCAAGTGTTGGATTATTGTTCAATTAATTTTGAAAATTCTAATTTGATTAGAACTCATAATTTGTTTATTCAAGCCAATGTTGTCATTATGTGATAATGAAAAATCCACGTATTGTAAAATATCTAGTGGGAGGGAGATTCAAGAGTTGAATTCTCACGGCCTCCATTACTGGTCTAATGGTATAGTGCGTCGATATTATTCCCTGAGGAAGGTATCTGCTCACGATTACAAGATTAGATCCCTAATGGATAGATTGAAATATGTGTAAACGAGTGCGATCACGCTGAAGTATCTCGAATACCATATGGATTGTCTAAGTAATGGTATACACTTGATTGGGACAACATATTAGCCTCCCTGAGGAGCTCTGTTATGTCTTCCCAAAGGCTAAAGATTGAAATGGTGGGTTAATGATGTTTAGTGAGAGTTACAAGGGAAAAACATATTAACTGAGAAATGTTCTCGCTTAAACTTATTATATTTTTCGATCCTGCCGCCAGGAAGGAAAACGTATAAAGTTAGGTCATCATTGCACGAACAAAATATGGTTATGTGGATTCCAATTTTGTTTGTTTGCTAAAATAATTTGACTCATAACTTGTTTGTAAAAATTTTTCAGTTTCATAAATGGCATCCATTAGTCCTCTGCAATCTATTCTTAAGGAAAATAAGCTCTTAGGACCTAACTATGCTGAGTGGAAAATGAATCTCGAGATTGTGCTCACTCATGATGAGCACAAGTTTGTTCTTAGCGAACCATGCCCTCCAGTTCTTGCTACCAATGAATCACAGGCTGTTAGGGACCGTTATGAACGGTGGCATAAGCCCAATGAGATGGCAAAATGCTATATCCTAGCATCAGTGTCTAATGTTCTCAAGCATCAGATGCAAGAGATGGTGACTGCAGCAATGATGATAGAACATCTCAAGGAGATGTTTGGTGGTCAGGATAGGACAGCTAGGCATGAGCTGATGAGGAAGATTCTTACTACCAAGATGATTGAAGGAACACTAGTTCAAGAGCATGTCATGAGGATGATGGCTTACTTGAATGAACTAGAAATCCTCGGTGCGAAAATTGACAGTCAAACCCAGCAGGATATGATCTTGAACTCTTTGCCAAGTTCATTCACTTAGTTCAGGCTTAAATATGCCATGAATAATAAAGATTACTCATTGCCTGAATTGATGAATGAACTGCAAGTCGCAGAGGATGTTATGAGAGCTAAAGGGAGTGTCAATTTTGCTCAGACATCTGGTACGAAAGCTAAGAAATGGAATGCTAAGAAAAAGAAAAAGGGTAAGAACAAAGTTGCTACTGTAGCAACTAATATTCAAAAGAAAGCCAAGCCTGCAAAAGGAAAATGTTTCCACTGTGGGGAAGATGGCCATTGGAAGAGGAATTGCCCAAAATATTTAGCAAGCCTTCCTGCTAAATCTGGCAAAGCACCTAATCAAGGTATAATGATATCTTGTTTACTTGAAACATGTTTAGTTGAAAGTCCACCAGGTTCCTGGTGTGTGGACTCAGGATCAACTAATCATATTTGCAACATGTTGCAGGGGTTTCAGCTGACCAGGCAGTTAAGTGATGGTGATATGTACCTACTGATGGGAGATAGTACAAGTGTGCCAGTAGTAGCTATAGGGCTTGTTAGTTTATATTTTGAGAACAGAGTATTACTTTTGAAAGACCGTCTATATGTGCCTTCCATCCGCAGGAATTTGATTTCTGTTAGTTGTTTGATGGATGATGGTTTTACTGTTGTTTTTGAACAAAGTTTGTCTATTAAGCATAATAAATCGTTTATATGTAAAGGCACTAGGAAAGATGGTTTGTTTTTATTATTTCCTGATAAATACTCTGTTGGTAATTCTGAGGCTAATACAAGTAAACAAATCTTACCATTGAAAAGAAAAACTCCAATGACTGATGAAGCATATATGTGGCACTTGCGTTTAGGTCATATTAACTCTAATAGGATCCAAAGACTGGTATCTGATGGACTTATAAGTCCACTAGACCTTAAAAATCTAACAGTCTGTGAATCATGTTTGGAGGGTAAAATGACCAAAAGGCCTTTTAAAGGAAAAGGAAATAGAGCCACGCAGTTGCTTGAATTGATTCAAATTGATGTTTGTGGACCAATGAACATTCAGGCAAGAGGAGGTTTTGAGTATTTCATAACTTTTATAGATGATTACTCAAGGTATGGATATGTATATCTAATGAAACATAAGTCTGAAACTTTTGAAAAGTTCAAAGTGTTTAAGGCTGATGTGGAAAACCGATTAGATAAACATATCAAATCACTTAGATCAGATCGAGGTGGTGAATATCTATCCAGAGAGTTCTTGGACTTCTTAACTGAAAATGGGATTAGATCTCAGCTAACTGCACCGGGCACACCCCAGCAGAATGGTGTTGCAGAAAGAAGAAATAGAACATTGATGGAAATGGTAAGGTCCATGATGAGTCATGCGACTCTACCTAGTTCCTTTTGGGGATATGCACTTGAAACAGCTGCTTATTTACTGAACTTAGTCCCATCTAAGTCAGTTCCTAAAACACCTGTGGAGTTATGGATTGGGCGAAAGCCTAAGATTAACTATCTCCGTATTTGGGGATGTCGAGCACATGTGTTAAGGAAAGATCCTGACAAGTTAGAGTCACGGACAGAAGTGTGCTTGTTTGTAGGATATCCTAAAGAGACTAGGGGTGGTCAACTTTATAGTCCCAATGATCATAAGGTATTTGTGAGTACAAATGCCAAGTATCTTGAGGATGAATTATTAAATGGCTACAAGAGTCGAAGTAAGCTTGTATTGGAAGAGATGACAGTATCAGATACTACATCTGAGCAGCCTAGTATAACTGAGAACATAGATAATACATATGATGTACCTAGTGTAACGACTGATGTAGAACCTAGTACACATGAGCCACGTCGTAGTGGGAGGATTATCAGGCCTCCTGACAGATATCTTGAGGAAACCCTTGTGGTTGAACCTGAACTTGAATCTGATCCTCTTAACTACAACGAAGCTCTAGCAGATATAGATGTTGATCGATGGGTCACTGCAATGAAATCTGAGTTGGAGTCAATGTACTCAAATAATGTCTGGGAACTTGTAGAGGCGCCGGAAGGCATTAAACCCATTGGGTGTAAATGGGTCTACAAGAGAAAGAGAGGAATGGATGGGAAGGTAGAGACCTTCAAAGCAAGGCTAGTGGCGAAGGGTTATACCCAGATAGAAGGCATCGATTATGATGAAACCTTCTCACCAGTAGCCATGTTTAAATCCATAAGGATTCTCTTATCCATTGAAGCTCATTATGATTATGAGATATGGCAAATGGATGTTAAGACAGCGTTCTTGAATGGAAATCTTCAAGAAGAAATCTATATGATACAACCAGATGGATTTGTAGTTGAAAATCAGGAGCATATGGTATGCAAACTGAAGAAGTCCATTTATGAACTCAAGCAAGCATCTAGATCATGGAACATCAGGTTCAATGAAGCTGTCAAATCTTTTGGATTTGAACAGTTACCTGATGAACCATGTGTGTATAAAAGACATCATGAAAAGGTTATATTGTTCTTAGTGCTTTATGTGGATGATATCCTACTCATTGGGAATGATGTGGGAACATTGTCTGCCGTTAAGATTTGGCTGTCCAATCATTTTGATATGAAATACCTAGGTGAAGCCAGCTATGTTCTAGGGATCAAGCTTTTGCGAGACCGAAAGAACAAGATGCTAGGCTTATCATAAGCTGCATATATAGATAAGATATTGGCAAGGTATAACATGGCAGATTCGAAGAAAGGGTCATTGCCTTTTAGACATGGAATCCAGCTTTCTCGAGAACAGTGTCCTAAAACACCTAAAGAGGAAGAACATATGAGAAATGTACCCTATGCTTCAGCTGTGGGTAGTCTCATGTATGCTATGCTCTGTACGAGGCCAGACATCTGTTATGCTGTAGGAATGGTCAGTAGATATCAGTCGAACCCTGGACCAGAACATTAGGTGACAGTGAAGCATAGTCTAAAGTACTTGAGAAAGACTAGAGATTATATGCTTGTCTATCAAAGTGAGGAGCTGTTACCAATGCGATACTCAGATTCAAATTTTCAATCTGATCGTGATTCTAGACGTTCCACCTCGGGATATGTGTTTACTCTTGGTGGAGAAGCCATTAGTTAATTGGAGGACCATAAAACAGTCTTGCATCGCAGACTCCACTATGGAAGCTAAATATGTGGCGGCTTCTGAAGCTTCTAAAGAAGCTTATTGGCTAAGAAAGTTTCTTATAGATCTAGAGGTTGTTAGAGAAGGGCTAACACCGATCACACTACACTGTGATAATTTTGGTGCTGTAGCAAATTCTAAAGAACCAAGAAGCCATAAGTGTTCAAAGCACATTGAGAGGAAGTATCACATCATTAGAGAATATGTAGATCGTGGAGAGATTGTGGTTACCAAGATAGCCTCAACTAATAATTTAGCAGATCCCTTCACTAAAACATTGGCACAAAAGAGTGTTGACTCTCATTTAGAAGGGATGGGTATTAGATATATGGCTAATTGGATTTGAGGGCAAGTGGGAGATTGTTAGGGATTGTGCCCTAAAAATCCAATTATATGAAACGTTTATATTTCGTTTGTGAAATTGATCTTTATTAATTTTGTTGCAAGTTATGAGTATTATAGAAATCGTACTATAAGATAGACGTAGTCCAATATAATATATGATAATCCAAATGGAAGTGTTGTTCCATGAAAAGACTTGAGTTATATGTGTCATATATTATTATAAATGGGTTGTAGTCGGTGATAAGAATGGGCGTCTTATCTGCTAAAGACTATAATATACTATATTCGATGATTTGTCTTAATCATGGGAATGAGGATTCCATATATAGTATATTCGTGTAAATCAATGAGATTGAAACACTGAACAGGACCAATTAAGTTATTTATTTTTTGCTACTATCGAAAATAAATAATTTGAACAACAACTCTAAATCCTATGATTGTCGTGGACTTATGCATCTAGTGTACATTACTTTGATGTATTCAGAAGTGAGGTCTTCGGTGGCCAATATACTTTATACATTGAGTAATTGCATGAAATGTGATTATGAAGGACTTTCATAAGGAATCTATAATCTCCATGAGAGATAAGAAATATTCCCTTTAATGGATTTGCAATGTTCAACTGTTCTAAAACTTTGGCCAAAGTATTTCAGGTGAAGTGTCACTGAAATTAAACGAAAAATGAGTTTTCGTATGAAAAGTTGACAATGGGCAAATCAACAATTTTAGGATAAGAGGTGAAGAATAAAACAATAGTAGCATTGATTTTAGTTCTTCACGGATATTTCGATAGAGGAGTTAGTTGTAATATTCTTAAGTATGAGAACTCTTGAGTAATTTAATTAATTCTTGAGTGCAACAATATTTATTTAGTGGACTTAAATATTGTTAAGTGGTAATCAAATATTACCATGTGATGGTAATTCGATTTGACCCATTTGGAGCTAGAATTAGTTTTTCCCTAAGGTCCCTTAGTAAGCCTCGAATAGAAACTCGATTAAATACTGAAAGGTCCATTGGATGGATTGGTTTTTGAACTCAGATGAAAAGATGTGGGAAATATCTTTAGAGAAAGATATTTGAATTAAAGTTAAATTAAATTTGATTTAATTTAATTTAAAAAGAAAAAAAAAGGGACGGGCCCCAACGTGTGACCCGTGGCCTGGACGACGTGTGACCCGTGGCCTGGATGCCGGGTGACCCGTGGCCTGGCCGCCAGGTGGTCTTTGAGCCTTGCCTATTTTTCTTTGCAATTGTCCCACATAGATTGAAAACCAAAGTTTTCAACCATTGAACACCTATAAATAAAGGGTTAAATGGGAGTTCAAGGTACAACAAAATATATTGCAAAATAATTTTCTAATTTTAGAAAATATATTTGCAAAGTTTATAAAATTTCTTTTTAAGAAATTTTATTTTAGTATTTAATTCTATTTTGGGAGCCCACACTCCCGGGTTCAAAGCGAGGCTTTGCGAAGAAGGCTTTGCGGTGCGAGAGCTCGGTTACCTCTGACAAGAAGGAGGTGGTTTTGTTGCGGTGCATTCCACCGGCTCGGTTCAATCTTCGGAGGAAGGTTGTATTATTTTGTTTTGTTTAATTATTGATTTTATTTCTATAGCATGCAATTAATTAATTATTTTCAATTAAATTGTTTAATTAGTTAGTTTTTAATTGCTAGCTATAGTTAATCAATAATTATTAATTAAATTGTTTAATTAGTTATCCCTTGCCATAGCATGTTTGATTTAAATTTTTTAATGTCATGCATGTACGCATTAGAGATAGATTCTTTAATATAAATTCCGCTGCGTACTTTTTGGGATTATTTCGAAGTAATTTCCAACATTAAACTGATAGAGAGGAAAATCTTATATTCATTCTGTATGTGCAACAGAATATTACATACAAGAGCCAATTACATCTAAGGCTAAAATTATGTCGTACAATCAAGCTAAATAATTGAATATAATCACCATACTGATAAAAAGCATCATTAATATTAATGTAAATGCAAATTTCTTTTTATCTTCAAGTATTGATTTTCAGCACATCTATTGTAAGACTCCCCTCGAGTTGGAGCATGGAGATTGTAAATGCCCAACTTGGAATTTAAGAAGTTAAATTGATCTCGACTAAGAGATTTAGTGAACAAATTTGCAATTTGTTGTGTTGAAGAAATCATTGAAGGGTGGAGTAAGCCACTTCAAAATTTTTCACAAACCACATGTTAATGAATTTTGATATGTTTCGCTCGCTCATTAAAAACTGGATTTGCATTGATGTGAAGTGCAGATTAATTATCATGGTAAAGTGGTACTGGAACTTCAAGAGGAAGTTTCAGATCATGCAAGAGGTATGAGAGCCAAGTGATTTCTCAACTGGTTAAGGCCATTGCACGATATTCGGCTTCCACCGATGATCTTGAAATGGTTGGTTGTTTTTTTGTTTTCCATGAGATGGGACTTGAACCAAGTAGTATGCAATAGCCTGTAGTAGAGCGATGAGTAGTGGGGCCACTAGCCCAATCGGTATCACAATAAGCAAGCAGGCGTAGTTTAGAGTGTGTAGACAACAAAATGCCTTGGCCCGGGATACCTTTTAAGTATCGCAATAGATGATTGGCAGCATCTAAATGTGGTTGTCGAGGTTGGTTCATGAATTCGCTTAAAATGTTCACTGTATAAACTATGTTCGGCCTAGTAATAGTAAGTTATAAGCAACGACCCATCCCAATGGGGGCCCTCCAAAGAGATAGGTTATCACCTTCTTGGAACTTAAGCAACTTTAAACTCAAGAAAAATAGCAAAACAAAGATTCAAGACCGTAATATTTAATAGTAGTAATTATTTTAAATAAAACAACAGCCTAGAATCTCCGTCAAAAGAAATTGCATCAAAGAAAATAAGAATTTAGTACATTCCATATATACCTAGTCTAAGTAGAAGACACAACTCAATAAAAATAACACTCTCGATTGAGGATGTGCACACGAGACCCATCTAATCTTCAGCTTACCACCTACTATCCTGAAAAAAAACAAAGTAACGAAGGGATGAGCTATAAAACTCAGTGAGTTCCCATGCACTACGAGAACATCATACAAGCAGGCACCACGAATATGTATTATTACATAAAGTATACTTATTTTTGTTCCAGAATTCATAGAGGAGTAACTTACTTTCAAATCACAAGTTTTCATAAAACTCGGCAATCACGTTGAAGGACTTCATAAGAAGACGCATAATTTCATATACACTAAGATAATATATTCAAAAGATTTGTGTTAGCACTACTCCAGAAATGGCCTATTACAGCCGCTGTAATAGGTTAAGGCTAAAACGAATTTTTTTTCTACTTTCTTCAATATCAAAGGCCTACTATAAAAAAAACAAACAATAAAGTATACACGAAATTATAATTTAGAGAAAATTGAATAAACAAAAAATACATTAACCAATTAGAAACATGATAATAACCAACTTACAGCTACGTCATCCCAAATTGCTTTTTTTGTTTCTGCCGGGACATGTCGCCAATCACTTATGGTAATCGGCACCTTCTGTCCAGCCACGACTCCAATGTAACCAACAAATGTTGCTTTGTTTAGGTAAACTGCTTGGCCATTCTCATTCCAGCCCACAGGTAGCCTTATGCCTTTACTTCTGGCATTGACGACTTTTTTCATAGCTGTGACACCTCTACGTATCTCATTTTCAGCACGTTTGTCTGCTCCACGTCCATCTGACTGGGGAAAACTTCCAACACCCTCAGAATCCATTGACCTACAAAAGCCGAAAATACAGAAGTTAGATTCTTATACCAAATAGTACCAAATAACGCCACCATTATTCTAGAAAAAATTTGGCAGAGTGACGACGCAAAAATTTGTACCAAGTTCTCGACTAATTCTTCCCCTGACATTGCAACCAACAAAACTCAGATATTTCAACCACAACAAACCCTAACAAATATATATGCAGTACGATAAATAACAATGTCCATTATTCTAGAAAAAATTCGACAGAGTAACAACGTAAAAATTTCTACCAAGTTCTCGACTAATTCTTCCCCCAACCTTGTAACCAACAAAACCAATCCATCAATTCGTTCACAAAACCATGAATGCATTAAACGATGTCAACAAAACAATACATATTAACCCAATCACAATACATAATCAAAATTCACAAAGTCGAGTTTTCCAACATATCAACAAACAGGCTATACTTATAAAATGTATTCAAATAATACTCGTTATCATATATATAGAGAGAGAAGAAGCTTACGGTGGTGGTGGTGGTGGTGGAGGCGGCGGTGGTGGTCGTGGAGATGAAGGAGAGCGCGGCGGCGGTGGTGGTATACGGTATCGATCTACAAAAGCCAAAAATACAGAAGTTAGTTTCATATACCAACAACATAGTTTTCCAATTCATTAATACCAAATAGTACCAAATAACAACAACATTAAAAGAAGAAAGCAGATGCACTAACTCCTACATGAACAAGAGACGACGAAAACATAAAAGAAACAAGTTGTGCAATACAAGACTATATACCTTAATGAAACATTGACAAAGTGCTTATATGTAGCAGCAAAAAAGTTCAAAAAAGTTCAAATACCTTTCATTGTTTTCTTTTTATCGTTGGCTTAGTGGGCTTTTGCTTCCCATCAGTACGACCATATTTTTTAGTACGCCGACGAACTGATGGACCAATCCATATCCCTTCTTGGTGATCTTGTCGCATATACAATTCATCACCACTATCAGTTGATTGTGAATCACCTAAGATAGGATTTCCTCCATCATCTTCACTATCTGAACCATCATTCTCAGTACAAGTATTTTTGTTTGCCGATAAAACAATGGACCACCTCTTATCAACAGGATTGGTGACAAAAAACACTTGTTTAGCTTGTGATGCCAAAATGAAAGGTTCATCTTTGTATCCCACCCTTTCAAGGTTGGCACTCGAAACCAACTATAATCCAGCTCCCATATACGTTCAATCACCCCATAATATGATAAATCGGCATAGATAGGGTTATTGTCTTTCGCACTTGAGATATGCATTGCTTGAGCTACAAGACTCACCCCACTATTCTGCATTGTACTCCGTTCATCTTGGTCTTTTGTATAGAATGTGCGACCATTTATACGATAACCTGAATGACAAAATACTAGTCTGCCCAGACCCATCAACAACCGTGCCATTCTGACACTGAAAGTGGATTCTTTTTCTGTTTCTCTTTAATATGCTTTCGGAACCAATCGATGAAACTCTTGTTATGCTCTCTTGAAATCCAGCTCTCATTTTTATTTGGAATTTCATGTTAGATGTTTTGATGATGACAAGATAGGATTTCATGTTAGACCCCAAAATAATGTAAGTTTATGTTCTCATAGAAATATTGTATAAGCGTCTGAAAGTGTGTAAGTTTATTAGGCTTGTATTTTTTATCTTTGTAGATTTTAGACTAAGTACTAGATACCGAGTCGCTAATAAAATTCTAGGTGAGTCTATTAGAGATGAAGTTGAAGATCAGTGTCTGAAGTTAAGTGAAGATGATTTTTTTCTAAGCGTCCGTTAAGCGCTAAAGAGCTATTTCAGGATTTATGACTCAAGCATCCAAGCAACTCAAGCGTCCAGCTTTCAAATTCACCTGAAGGATAAAACCTAAGTTATCAAGGATTTAAATGCAATCACCAACGGATATTTATTTCCAACGGGAAATAAATTCAAAATGCATTAAATTCTTGATAAGTGCATTAAATGTAACAAGACAGTATGACTTGTGGACAAGCCATATTTTGACTAAACTGTCAGCTTTTCAGAGTTCAAGTCTGCTCCTGTCCAATCGGAACCAGCAAAATTTTAGGAATGTTAGAAAAGGCCTATTTGACGCGCTGCGTGAGAGACATGCGCCTGATTGTGTCTAACGGACAAATCCCAAGAATCTCTATAAACAATATCCTTTAGCAAAAACCTTACAATGTGAAGAGACCAAGATTACACACTCACATACACAAGAAAAGGTCCAAACTTTGATGATATTATTTGAGAGAAAAGCTTAGAAACTCCATAGCCAAAATCCTTCAAACTTCTCAAATACATTCCAAAGACAATCACAGATATCTCAAACATCTTCTAAAAATAACCCTAAATTCCTATTGAGATATCCCAAGTTGTTTAAATTTCCCAACATCAAACAAACCCGTGACAAAACTCTCAACACCTTTCATCTAAGTGGGAAAGTTTGTTGATTCACAAGCAGTATTTTTGTGTAAAAGAAGTTTGTTGAAGAAGGTCTTTATTGGAGTTGAAATCAGTGTGACCAAGGAGCTCGAGATCATCTTTTGAGGATAGAAGTGTCTTATAGCAGAAATCTGTGTGACCAAGGAAACGTCCATTTGTTCCCTATTTTGTAGAAGTCTCTATGTGACTCTTCGAGAATCAATTTAGTGGATTGCCTCCGAGTGATCAAAGGAGAAGAAGGACGTGGTTGGGATTACATCACCCAGTGAACCTTACAATATCTTGTGTCACTTACTGCTTTGTTGCTTTACCTTACTCTTGCATATTACATCTTTGACAAGGCATTAAAACAGTTAAGCGACTATTTTGGAAAAAGAGAACGATAAGCTTTCAAATCAGTCTTAAGTGCTTAACCAAGCGCTAAGCTCTTTAAGCGTTCAAAATAATTCAAAGATAAGCGACTAAGGAAAAACTTTATGATTCTAAACACTTTCAAAGAGAAGATTTTAAAATCATTCCGCTGTGCTAACACTGATTAAATATCTGAACGCTTAAACCTATTTGGTTATAGTATTCAAATCTTGAGTCTAAGTTAATCTTATCAAAACAGTCTTCAAAGTAGACGCTCAGCTAAGCACCTACACTTTCAAGCATCCAAACCAATTTTAATGCAAAACTTTTTGATGTCGAAAAAGACTTCAGGGTCTATTCAACCCCCCACCCCCCTTCTAGACCCTTTCGTATGACACTTGGGACCAACATCAACTATGTACCGTTCAACAATCCAACCTTCCGGTCGACTACGATTTTTCACATAGCCTTTCAATACCTTCATATAACGCTCAGTCGGATACATAGATCTCATAAAAGCCGATCCACATAGTTGTGTCTCTCTAACCAAGTGAATAGGTAAGTGAGTCGTGATATCAAAAAACGCAGGTGGAAAATACATCTCAAGCTCACACAAAGTGATGACAATTTGTTTCTGAAGTGCAGGCAATTGTTCAGGGTCAAACACCTTGCTCCACATTGCTTTGAAGAAGAAACACAATCTAGTTATAGTTTCTCTCACCTTTTTTGGCAGAATGGCCCGTATAGCAATTGGTAGCAAATGATCCATGATTACATGACAATCATGAGTCTTCATGTGCTTTAGCTTCAAGTCTTTCATTGATACAAGACTGCTAATGTTTGAAGGATACCCTTCTGGAACTTTCACTCCATAAAGAAACCCACATAATGCAATTTTTTCTTTCCTAGATAGAGTGTGAGATGCTGAAGGCAAATAAGTACGTTTTCCCTTCTTTGTTGGTGCCAATTTAACTCTTATCTTCATTTCAACCAAGTCTGACCTTGCCTTTACGCCATCTTTTGCCTTGCCGGGCACATTTAGAAGTGTACCAATGACACTTTCAAACAAATTTTTCTCAATATGCACAATATCAAGAAAATGTCTTTAACATGTAAGTATTTCCAATACGGCAACTAAAAAAAATTGACCTTTTTTTCCACCTAGTTTTTGCAAGGCCGCCTGCAAAAGTCTTTCCAAATTTGATATCCAAGTCTTTTACATTCTCAAACACGTCTTCACCAGTCAAGCACTTAGGAGCTCGACCTTCTTCTATCTTCCCATTGAAAGCTTTCTTCCACCGACGATATCAATGTTCCCGCTTCAGCCATCTTCGATGCCCTTGGAATGCATATTTCTGAGAGTGTGGCAATCGATATTGATCTATACTCTTGACACATATGGGGCATCCACATTGGCCATGTACACCATATCCCTCGAGATTAGCTCTTACCGGAAAATCATTGATTGTTCCAAACAACATGACTCTGAGATTGAAGTTTTCTTTTCTGAACCCATCATATACTTCAATACCAGTCTCCCACAACACCTTCAAATCCTCAATTAAAGGGGCTAAGTAGACATCTATATCATTTCCAGGTTGTTTCGGCCCAAAAATGAGTATAGGCATCATTATATGCTCTCGCTTCATGCATCGCGATGGGGGTAGGTTGTAGATCATCAAAATCACCGGCCATGTACTATGTGAGCTACTTTGCCAGCCATGAGGGTTCATGTCATCTGTAGCTAATACAAGACGTAGGTTTCTTGGTTCTTCCCCAAATTCAGGGAAATCATCATCAATCTTTTTCCATTGAGGAGAATCTGAGGGGTGTCTAATCTTGTCATCTTCAATCCCTTCTTCAAGCCTCCTACCAGCATACCATGTTAAGTCCTTAGCAAACTCTTGACTATTGTACATGTGCCTAAATCTAGGTATTATGGGTAAATACCACGTTGTTTTGACAGGAGCAGATTCATTCTTCTTGTACCGTGAGGTGCCACATTTTGGACACGCCTTCAATGATGCATGGTCATTTCTAAACAATATGTAATCATTGAGACAAGCATGTATCCTCTCATATCCCATGCCAATTGAGGTTAACATTCGTTTAGCCTCATAAGTACGATTAGGTAACACATTATCCTCGGGTAGCATGCTTTTTAATAGACCAAGTAAGTCTGTGAATCTGAGGTGACACTGTTTTCACCGTGTCTTGTCCAACGTGTGTAGCTTTTATCAATTTCATTACACACCAAATGATCTTCCAAGACACGTGGACTAATTCTCTTTCCAAAACAACAACGTAAACACGGGCAAGTGATCCTAGTCCGATCTGGTGCATGTTCAACCGCAAACTTGATGAACTCTTTCAACCTTTTCTCATACTGTTCCTACATACGATCCGCTAAAATCCAACTTCGATCCATCTTGATTCTGAATTAATTAAATTAAATAATTTTAACATCAGTTGATAGTTGAATTAACTGAATATTTTCAATTTTAATTTATTTTTCATTATTCTAGAAAAAATTCGGCAGAGTAACGACGGGAAAATTTCTACCAAGTTCTCGACTTAATCTTCTCTCGGGTGGGTTGCAACCAACAAAATTCGGATCTTACGATCCGCTAAAATCCAACTTCGATCCATCTTAATTCTAATTTTTCAACCACAACAAATCCAAACAACAAAACTCGGATATTTCAACCACAACAAGCCCAAACAAATATATATGCAGTAAAACAAATAACAATGCCCATTATTCTAGAAAAAATTCGGCAGAGTAATGACGCAAAAATTTCTACCAAGTTCTCGACGTAATCTTCCCCCAACCTTGCAACCAACAAAACCAATCGAACTTCACAAAACCATGAATGCAGTAAACGATGTCAACAAAACAATACAACAAAAATCCAATCATGATACTAACATAACCAATTAACACTAATCAACCATAACAAAAACCCACATTATATAACAAAAACCCATTAAACCCACATAACCAATTATTCAAACACTAACATAACCAATTAATTAACATAATCAACTATAACAAAAACCAACATTATATGGAAAAAAATCCATTAAACCCACATAACCAATTATGCAAACACTAACATAACCAATTAATTAACATAATCAACTATAACAAAAACCCCACATAACTAATTATTCAAACACTAACATATAACAAAAACTAACATTATATAACAAAAACCCATTAAACCCACCTAACTAATTATTCAAACACTAACATATAATTGCACCAAAAAAACAAAAAACACTAACATATAACACCAACATTATATAGCAAAAACCCATTAAACCCACATAACCCATTAACATAAACATATATATATATATATGTATACCTAGAGTTTAGGATTTAGAGGAGAGAAGGCGGCAGTGGTGGCGGCGGTGGTTGGTGGTGGTGGAGTCGAGAGCGAGAGAGTGGAGAACGAGAGAAAAAGTAGCGAGAGAGAGATGAAAATGGGGGAGGGGGGATGGTGGTGGTGGTGGTGGTGGTGGCGACCGAATGTGATGGTGGTGGCGGTGGTGGAAATTGGTGGTGGTGGAGTAAAGAAAGAGAGTATAGAGAGAGAGACGCAATTTGGGGGGAATCGGGTTTTTATTTATTTATTTATGGTCAATAACCTATTATAGCGATTCTTTGAACAACCGCTATAATAGGGTCCGGGCAAAGAACCGCTATAATAGGCCTATTATAGCGATTCTTCTCAAAACCATTGTAATAGCTCCGGACCTATTACAGCGGTTCTGAGAAGAACCGCTGTAATTGGTCCCCCAGTCAACTCTATTACAGCGGTTCACCTGTGAATTGTTGTAATAGGCCTCTCCGTTCAGCGGTTTTCAAAAAAACCGCTGTAATAGGTGCTCTGTAATAGTGTATTTTTGTAGTAGTGTAGGAAATTTCATTTTAGAAGTTTTGATGATGACAATATAGGATTTATGTTAGACCCCAAAAGAATGTAAGTTTATGCTTTCATAGAATACTTGTATAAGCATTGAAAGTTTATTATTTGTTAGGCTAGATTTTTATCTTTTTAGATTTTAGACTAAGTATTGTAATCTCAATCGATGATAGAATTCTGGTGAGTTTGTCAAAGAGAAAGTTGAAGATCAGTGTCTGAAATCAAAAAAAGATGAAGATTGTCTTAAGCGTCCATCAAAGCGCTGAAGACATTTCAGGATCACTGAATTAGCGTCCAAGCGACAAGGTTCACCTCAAATGAATCCTAAGTCAAGAGGGTCTTAAATGCAATAATAACGGGCATTTAACTCCAACAAAAATTTAATTCACATGCATTTAATGTCTAATAAGAGCATTATATCAGACATTAAATGCGATAAGGATTATTGACGTACGGACAATCCATTTTCATTGGACTGTCAGAGTTCAAGTCTGCAGCAAAAATTCAGGGATTTTAGTATGGAAATAGTTCCACTCGCCTGAGTGAGAGGCACGGCCTGCATATGTGTCCAACAGACACTTTTCCCAAGATTTGCCTATAAATAGGACTTATCAGCAAACCCTCAAAAAGAGAATACACACACGCAAAAATTCATTCAAGATAAATTGCAAAAGCCTTTGCTGAAATTATTCAAGTCCAAATACTTCCAAAATAAGCTCATCTCCATATTCAAAACCTCAAAGCTTTTCTTTAATCCCAAAGACAGTCACAATATCTCAAACATCTTCCTTAGAAGAACCCTACTCTATTATTGAGATATTCCAAATTGTTTGAACTTCCAAAATCAAACAAACCCTAGTGACAAAACCCTCCAACCACTTCATCTGTATGAAGAAGAAGTTAAAGATCAAGCATTATTTCTGAGTAAAAAAAGCATGATAGTGAAGGATCTTAGAGAGTTGAAATTTGTGTGATCAAGGAGCTCAAGATCATCTTTGTCTGTTCACTATTTTCAGAAGCTATCTGTGTGAAGGCTTTGAGCATCATTTAGTGAATTCTTCTTAGTGCAAAGGAGAAGAAGGACATAGTTGGGATTATGTCACCCAGTGAACCTTTCAATATATTGTGTCATTTACTTTATTATTTATTGCTTTTATTATTATTTCATAAACATCCATTAAAAGCATAAATCAGCTAAGCGACTAATTGGTAAAACCGAATGCTTAGTAACCTAAAATATTTTTCGTCATGCTAGCCATGATTTAAGAAATTTAAGCACTACCCTTCTTTGGTAATTGCTAATCACTAAGTCTAAGTTATCTTTATTCAAGCATTTAAGCTTTCTTAAAGCGTTCAAAAGATTTTGTGGTTAGAAAATTTTTGATGTCTCAAAAAGAACTTCAAGGTCTATTCAATCTCCCCCCCCCCCCCTCGCCTTCTAGTCTCTTTTCATATGCCACTTGGGACCAACAAGTGGTATCAGAGCGGTTGAAGTAGAAACCTAAGCATGTCCGAGCGTAACTGCTTGTTTAGATCCTTTTTCAAAACTTAGTCGCTTATTTTTCGAAAAAATATTTTATCACATAACATGACTTTTACAAAGATGCCAAAAACGATGATTCATGGAAACTTAGAGCACTACATATTTATGCTCATGTGATAATGAGATGTGTGATGTCATTCCAGATGGAACCATTCAAATCATGAAGGTCATAACTAGCTCCTGGAGCATATGAAGCAACTCCAGGTGGTTCGTCCAGCTCTAGGTTCGGCCTCGTGTCCAGCCGCATTATAATTAATTAGGTTTTATTCCATCGTGTTATAGGGCTGTCAGCCCATAGAGTCTTGGGGTTGTCATCTTGGCCCAATGGATAAGTTCCACTCACATTAATAATCCTCCCAACTCTAAAGTTTGACTTGTCAAACTGTGAGAGTTTTAAAAAATGAATTATAAAGGTTCAACTGACAAGCTAAATTATCTCGTGACTACTCGAACTTGTTGTATGCTAAGCTGCCCGTTACGCTAGAATTCGTGCTAGAAAATGTGTTGGGAGTTGCGCTGCCTTCAGAGGTAAGATTGATGTTGGCTCCAAAAGAGGTCTAAGATACCCTAACTTTCATTATGCCTTTTTGTACTCCTTTTTTTTTTTTTTTTGCAACAGTGTTGAGTGTTTCGTACTTGAGAATTTTATTTCTTTAGATGAGTCAGTAAATTTGGCTCTTTTGAAAACTTTAACCGTGGTGGGCGAGATTCATCGGATTGGTCTCGATGGTGGTAAGCCAGTTGCTTTGTTAGTGGCGCCACTTGACGTCCCGGAGGTTTCTTCTTCTTGTTGGTCCTCCTGAAGGTCCACAACCAAAAATGGTGCAGCCTCCATCTACTCGTTCACCTGGCACAATCCTTACAGCTCCAGCTTGTTCAGGTCATGACCCATCACGAGTTAAGGAAAAGGTCGGCTACTCCATAAGCTTCTTTAAATGTTTCTCCTCTTGGGTTTTTTAATCTCCGATTCCTCCAATTTTGCGGGCTCGATCTCGAGCTCAAAACACTCCTGGAAATTTGTGCTAAAAATAAGTGATTTAGCTATGCAGCTGGATTTTTTGAAAGGCATGGCTAGCGTTCTTGATCGTCATCACTTGGAATTAATGCCTTCTGGGGATATCATCGATTTGGCTATGGAGGTAGCCCCTGAAATGTTTATTTTGGTTGTCCCCTTATGATTTTGTTGGTTCTTCCCTCTATGGATCAACTAGTGACGTTTCTTGCTAGTTTCTTCCTGTCTTGCAAGCAACAAGTCTTTTAATGGATGTCAGCTAGCCCAGGCGTGCTCTGGGCATTAAAGCAGAAAAATAAAAGGGATTTGATCCCTTTATTTCAATAATTTAGTTATGGATCTCCTTGTCATGTATCCTGCAATCTTACATTGTTGAGAGGCCAGCTCTGTGCAAGCTGGGATCTATCTTTTAGGCTGCATTAGTTGGGTTGGATCTTCTGGGTAGCCCCACCTGGGCTGAATCTTTTGAATCCAACCTCGGTTGAATCTTTTGGATCACCCCATCTGGGGTGGAACATCTATGTCGCCCTAAGGGCTGAACCTTCTGGATTGCCCCGCTTAGGCTGGAACTTCAGGATTAGCTAGACTAAACCTTCAAGATTGCCCCACCTGGGCAGGAACATCTGGATCGCCCTAACTTTTTTGGGTCTGGTGGATTGGGTCTGAGATACACGCGGATATCTAACATAACTCTAGTAGGTAGACTAGGTTGGCGGCTACTCTATGATGACACGAGGCTTTAGGTTCAGGTTTCCGAGCACAAATACATTCTACAACATAGGGCTCAAGCTAAAGTGACCACTTCACCCACATGGAAGAGTATTTTGTCGGTTATTCCAATGGTTAAGTCGGGCACGAGATGGATTGTGGGCAATGGCGCAAGGATTAATTTTTGGAATGATACTTGGTTGGGTTCCTCACCTCTTAGCACACGGCGCACTCATCCATTATAAGGAGGGGAACATGATCGCTCGGTAGCAAGTTATTGGATCTCGGGTCTCGGATGGGATTGGGACTATCTGAAAACTTTATAGGAGGAAGACAAAATATCACTACTAGCAATCGATCTTGATTCCGAGGCCGATCAACAAGACACTCCCCGATGGCTCTTCTTCTCGGACGGGAAGTACACTTGTAAAAGCGCCTACATGGTGCTAACGAAGGTTCAGATGAATACGGTGGAGACTAAAGCCTGGTCGAAGTTATAGAAGGTGCCCGGTCCGTATCGTCGCCTAATGTTCCTATGGTTACTCCGTCACGATAGAGTGCTTACTAACTCGACACTTAAAAGGAGAGGAATTTCTGAGAATGAATATTGTCCCATATGTAAAATTGAAGTAGATACCCCCATGCATGCTATTAGGGATTGTGGTTGGATGAAGAATATTTGGTGTCAACTTGTTTTACCTAAATTTCATACTTCGTTCTTTACAGGAAATGCTAAGGAGTGGATAGATTGGAATCTCAAGAATGCGATAAAAAGGTATGCCTCGTGTGACAATTGGCCTCTTGAATTCACTGAGACTATTTCTTTCTTGTGGCAAGTTCAAAATGAGGTGGCGCATGGTGTCCGAGAGGATGTCCCAAGCGGGGGACTAGATATGTTACTGAAATGAATTGACGGGAACATCAGTAACCTGAATTTTGATCCACATGTGATACAATGCCAAATTCATACGGGCTGGACGAAGCCGGCGTCGGGTTTTGTGAAACTCAACGTTGATGCCGCGGTGACCAACCACGCTAACACTCAAGGTCATCGTGTGGGAATTGGGGGGGTTCTACGGGATGAACATGGAAAGTGGATAAGGGGGGTTTAGTGGTCACATTGACCCGTGTTCTTCGCTGGAGGCAGAGATGTGTGCCATTCTATTGGGATTGGAATTGGCATGGGACTCGGGAAGGAAAAAAAGTCATTGTTGAATCGGACTGCCGGGTAGCACTTAGTAGCATTGTGGATGCATCTAGGGCTCATCACCTATTTGATGTGATATCTAGCATTCATAGTGTGCAAGCTCGACTGGGATGTCTCATTTCAACATATTTGGCGCGAAGGAAATCAAGTAGCAGACGCGTTAGCTAAACGGGGCATAAACACCCCTATGCACCACATGGATGCACCTATTTCACAAATCTATCATCTTCTAGACAATAATAGAGCTGACCTCTCTTGGCCTCATTTTTTTATTATCAGTCCGGGTCTGTCGGGCTAAGACTATTATGGTTTTTGGGTAACTCCCCATATTTATTTAAAAAAAAGAGAGAAAGAGAGAGAGAAGAGGCACTGGGGATGCAAGAATCGAACTCGTCCACTAGCACTGATCATGAGTCATGACTAACTGCGCTACATTATATAGTGTGTTAATATCTTTTTTTTTTTGTTACAATATAGTGTGTTAATATCGACGATGCTTTATAATGTGTTCTTAGGGGGCGGCACCATATCCTGTAGAGTGTACGTATCCTACCATCAAAATTTTAAGTCTCTAGGGGGCGGGCCCTATGCTACCTCTATATCCGCCCCTGACGTCAGACATATAGCAATTTGCAGGGAAATTCTATGTTGGGCCGAGACTAGCGACAACCGTTAGATCCCCCACATGGAGGGGTTAAATTGCTAAATAACCCCCCCCCCCCTAAATGGTCTCGCCCCAGCATAGAACAGTCCCAATTTGCAAGACACTGAGAAAAGAAAACCTAACACCTGGCACCAAATTGAATTAGCAGCTAGTTTTATCCAAACATTTATGCACCCTTCGAATTTATAAATCTCTTCTTGACGAAGAAATATTGCAAAACACAAAAACCGACGGAGTTTAGCCCGATCCAATCAATCACTGTGACAAATATCTTAAGATTAGTATATTTACTTATGAGTGTACCGTTAATCATATGACAAAAATATATAATTTTTCTTTTTTGTGATTCATATTTGATTAAATGAAACTTGGTTGGAGCGTAGGTTGCACGGGTACAACGACACGAATATAGATATGATATGGATATAGTAACACGATTTTTCAAAATTTTAGGATAGAACATGGCGAGGATACAGCTATTAGTGTGTGTGTGTGTGTGTGTGTGTGTGTGTATAGTGTAAGAAAATCTATTTCTAAATGTAACTATTTGAATTCTCAGCGCACGCCACCCCATCTTTCTTATTTTTGTTTTCCTTGTAATTTTTTCTTCTTCATCCACTGCAATAAAATATAATATTAGTGACAAAAATTGAAGTGACAATATCTAAATTGTCACTAAAAATACATAATGAGTGACAATAATTTGTCTTGTCAGAAATAATAATTTTTAGTGACAAAAGTATTTTTTAAATTGTCACTATTGACAATTAGTGACACATGTATAGTGACAAAATAAATAGAGTGACAACTTTATTTGTTGTTACAATACATGTGTCACTAATAGTCAATAATGACAACAATTTCCTTGTCACCTATTATCAAGTGTGACAACTTGTATACAATTCTTGTCACTATTGCACATGTGAAAACAACTTTTGTGACAAAACAAAATTTGTTGTCACTTAATACATATAATTAATAACAACTTATTACCACTTGAAATATTGTCACAAATATTAACTTTTTTTTTCTAGTGATCCACCGTCTCTCAAAATTACCAATGTTCTTTGTCATTTGTCATGTCATATTCTCACTTTCATATCTATCTAATTTTTCATCCTAATATCAAATTGTCATTAATTAATCTACCATCATTAGGGCGGCTGACTCTCGCATTGCCATCGTTACCATATACCTCAAAACTATGAACATTTTTATTGGGAGCAATATTTTAAAAGGCAGTCTCGGGGCGCACCTGGGGCGTACGCCCAGGGCGGGGCATTGCTGAGATGCCCGGGGGCAATAGAAGGGGGGCGTAACCCCTCATGGGCGTACACCCAATTAATTGGGGCATACGCTCAGGGCAAAAACGCGTTCAATCCTTGGGCATACGCCCAATGTATTTCATATCTATATGGTATGATTTTAGGCCTAATTGATTATTTTTCCAATTTCCAATCTAAAACCCACTTAAACTTTTTACATGTGTTATTCATTTAGTAAAAACTCATGGCCCACTTATTCAATTAAATCAAACATTCAAATAAAAATAAAAAAGCTGCAAGAGCAACACAACTTATTGCTCGAGTATTGAGAGCCGAAAATGAAGATAATGATCTTAATGATGAGACTTTTTATAATGATTGAGTAAATTAGTGCTCGTTAACTATTATTTTAAATCTTTATTTTGCGTAACGCTAGAATTTGAAACAATTATTTGTCTATCTTGATTGTTTTTTGCAAGAGTTGAGCTTGGACTTTTAGTTTGCATGGTTGAATATATTATTATTTTTAACTTTCTCTATCTTATTTTTTTACTTAATTTATCCTTCAATTTTATAATTTTTTGCTAATTTAAATTAATTCTTAATATTATATTATATTTTTTTAATACTAAAAAAACAAAATTTGCATTAATCATTTTTAAAAGTATCTATGCATCAAAGGTTGGAACGAAAAAGTCCTCTTAACTTATGAAGATTAATTGTTAACTATAACATAAAAGTCCCATAACTTTGTGAATAGTAATTACTTACAACGTAAAGCCCCCAACTTTTTCATTTTTTTTTTATTCTAGATGAAGGGAGATATCCCAACCCAACAAACTCGTGTCGATGTGTGCCGATAGTTTTTTAACATGGACCCTATAAGATTTCAATAAGGAGAGAAAAGTCACAATTTATGACAGCATGAAATTGAATTCAGGACCACCCACATAAGAGTGAAAGCTGATATCACTAGATTAACAAGCTTTTGGTAAGAGCCCCAAATTTAATGAAGATAATTGCTCACTGCTATAAGGTATAGAGTAAGGAAAATCTATGTTAAATCAAATCCAATGATCCTCAGTTTTTTACTCACGTATTAAAGTGAATTGTGCACAATCCTCATAAACAATTGTGTGAAAGAGATAACTATTATATACACTCGATCCATTAAATTCGATTTGATATAGAATTACCCAAATAATAGCCCAACTTTGACTATTTGTGTACACTATTGCAACTTTCATTTAATCATTAACATTACAACATCTGTCCAAAAACATTCACTTTAATTTGTGGGTAAATTCTGTTATATATTATGCACTTGAATCGGGTAATATTTCCTAAAATGTTTCAATCTTCGTTACCTGTCAAGATTTCCAACATTTCCATTCAAATTGCTCACGTTACTTTCTCGAACTCTTAAGGTTACTAAACTACTAACAATAAATACTTTATAATTTAACAAGTTAATATTATTAGTAGAATGATAAATGGTCAAGTACTCTAATTGAAGCCTAGGTTGCACGAGTACGAATACGATGATATAAATACGATATAATATGAATATAGCGACACGATTTTTCAAAATTTTAAGATAGAAGATGGCCAGGATACGACTATTAGTGTGTATATATAAATATATATACATATATATATATATTATTGTCTTATTTAATCTCCACGCAACCATAGAGCACTTCAAATAGATAAATAAAAAATCTATTCAATTGCACCCACTAATAATAAAATATATATATATATATATTAAGAAAATTTAGTTCTAAATGTAACTATTTGAATCCTCAGCGCGCCACCCCATCTTTTTTATTTTCTGTTTTGTAGTTTTTTCTTCTTTATCCACTGTCTCTCAAAATTACCAATGTTCTTTGTCATTTGTCATGTCATATTCTCACTTTCTTATCCATATAATTTTTCATCCTAATATCACATTGTCATTAACTAATCTACCATCGTTAGGGCGGTTAACCATCGCATCCATTACCATATACCACAAAACTACGAATATTTTATTGGGAGCAATGTTGTTTTCGTCAAGTTTCTAGTATGGACACGCTTCGAATACATTTCGGACACGGTATCCATAATTTTTTTTATTTTTTATTTTTAAATACGGCATGTAGTGTATCCGATATATATCCGAGGAATATCCAACAGGTATCGTATCCTCAAATATCCGACACTGTATTAATCATTTTTTATCTATGCATCAAAAGTTGGAGCTAAAAAGTCCTCTAACTCATGAAGATTAATTGTTAATTATAACATAAAAGTCCCATAACTTTATGAATAGTAATTACTTACAACGTAAAGCCCCCAAACTTTTCATTTTTTTTTTAATTCTAGATGAAGGGGATATCCCAACTTGATAAACTCGTGTCGATGTGTGCCGATAGTTTTTTTACATGGATCCTATAAGATTTTAAATAAGGAGAAAAAAGTTACAACTTGTGACAGCCTAGAATTGAACTCAGGACCACCCACATGAGAGTGAAAACTGATATCACTATACTAATAAGCTTTTGGTAAGAGCCCCCAAACTTAATGAAGATAATTGTTCACTACTGTAAGGTATAGAGTAAGGAAAAATCTATATTAAATCAAATTCAATAAGGGAAATGATATTGGCACTCCAAAAATTACTATAGGAGCTCCAATTTCAAATTTTGTATTAAACTATGACAAAAATGCCCATAAGTTCGAAATTACATTATAGTATTTAAAGTTGTATCCTAATCTACCCTTATGCCATTAAAATTTAACAAACATATTTTGGTTGCAATGGGGGCAGGCGGTGGTTTACCAGCATACACAGTATCTTCACCACCATCAATAAAATTTGCCATGTTTTGGCATAACTTTTTTTTTTCTTTTGCTAATTAATTCATGAAGCATGCACATAACATACGTAACAATGTGATGTAATACCAATCAAAATAATGAACTTGAACTAGAATTTATTCTGTTTTGTAAGACAACAAACTTCATATTATAAATTAGATAAAAGTGTTTAGCTAATAAGGTCCTAAATAACTGAGCAGAAAAAAAAAAGAATAAGGTCTTAAATATAGTCTACAAAACAAAATAGAACACTTCACTCTACATATTAACGTCAAACCAACAACTTTAATTTTTTATTCTTGCAATAATTTTGGTACGCTACAATTGTTGCGCGCAAAGAAGTGTTCAAATTAAAGGAGAACACGTCATTCTCTGCATATTAACGTCAAGCCAACAACTTTGAATTTTTATTCTTGCAATAATTTGGTACGCTACAACTGTTGTGCGTAAAGAAGTGTCTAAATCAAGTCTCGCCCAAATAAAATGGAGAAATAAAAATATTAGAAGTGTCTATAGACTTTTCAATATCCAGATAAATAGACAAAGTATAAAATCATATACACAAAAGATCAATCAAAGAGAATTTTAATTTAAGATACTTTAATGTTCCAAACTGCAGAACTTCCCGCATGTATTGAACATATATTTTGCAGTTGTGCAATTTTAACATATTGATTGGCAGAGTATCGAAACAAAATATGGATCCTCTGTTGAGATAGGTCTATTTAATTCATACTAATTAAAATTCATCCCTCTCGATCGTTATTTTCCATATCTACCAAAGGAGATGAAGTAATAAAACTAGAAAAAGAAAAGCTAAAGAACTTTAAACTAAACCAAGACTTTTAACAATGAATCATTAGCATGTAAAAACCAATTATAATTAAGAACATCTTACACATAAATAATAAACACAAAAGTTCAATGGCATATAGTGATTGGCGTACAGTTATTACAAGAGCAGAGACACATAGGCGTTTTTAACTTTGACATTCATAGTGTTTTTTCCCTTCTTGTATAGGTGGACATCCATACTCGGGATTAAAATCTATGGAATCAAAGAACTATATCGTAGTTAATTATTTGAATTAAGACTTTTTTAAACTTTTAAGAACAACAAAACAACTTATGATATGAAAATTCAGTGATTAACTTTACAATAAATAGTAAACAAAGCAAAAGAATAGCACTAAATATTATATAAAGCTAAAATTTTATATTATGAAGTTTAAAGGAGAAAGTTACCACTTCCATCAATCTAAGATGAATTGCATGCATGATAGAATTCTAAAATTTGTTCAAACCTTTTGTATTCATCAATTCAAGTATCTCATTCAACGTGGAAAAAACTCCCTAAACTTATTCAATATAATGTTATTTTTCTCCGTTGTTATGGTTTTATTTAGCATAAAAGATATGGTGAAGTGGTGGACAAATTGTGCAACTTAATTAATATTAAAGTAGAGTTTACGTAGAGAGAGTGGAATTAAAATGGAGATTTGATGCCATACGTGAGGATTAAGAAAAGAGGAAAAAGTAATATGAGAACTAAGGGCCATATTAGTCTTACAAATTTATATTTTTCTCCTATATTAAAGTGATTTGTGTGCGATCCTCACAAATAATTGTGTAAAAGAGATAAACATAATATACACTCGGGTCATTAGATTCGATTTGATATAGAATTACCAACTAGTAGCCCAACTTTGACTATTTGTACAACTTTCATTTAATCATTAACATTACAACATCTGTCCAAAAACATTCACTTTAATTTGTGGGTAAACTCTGTTATATATTATGCACTCGAATCGGGTAATATTTCCTAAAATGTTTCAATCTTCGTTACCTGTCATTATTTCCAAGATTTCCAAGATTTCCATTCAAATTGCTCACGTTACTTTCTCGAACTCTTAAGGTTACTAAACTACTAACAATAAATACTTTCTCGAACTCTTAAGGTTACTGTAAAGTGGGACTTTCCAAAGTGTGGCAACGCTGATGCGGCCGCCAACCGAACAATACTGAAATTATTTCAACAAAAGTGGTCTTGCCGTTAACTTTTGGGTGTAAAAAGGCATGTGACAGTGAAGTTTGATTTCTTCAAATTAGGTGGCACTGACGTGGATGCCCACTAGACAATGTTGAAATTATCTCCATAAATTTGATCTGATAGATAGCTTTTGGGTGGAAAAAGCCACGTGACCGTAACATTAGACTTTTTCAAATTAAATGGCACTGACGTGGTTGTAAACTAAACAATGGTGTTTTTTTTTTTAATTGAGTTGCATATAAATAGTGACAATTCAAATTTCTTTGTGATCAATACAATCGCACAGCATTTTGTTTTTGCACAAAAGAATGTGTAAAAGTGTAAAATCCGTGTGATTGTCATTGTGAAGAGCCAAGGAAAAAACCACACACTTTTTTACTTTTCACTCTTTTTTTCTCCCCACATCACAATTATCAGTTCCTACACATAGCGCACATCCCCATCTATAACTAGTTGTGCCAACATTCCTGTAACAAAGAAATTGTGTAATGTCTCACAAACCCCTTGGACCAGTTGTCTATAAAAACGGTTGAATAGCATGCAATGCAACTTACACTTAATCATGGAGGTAACACAATTCTCTTCTTTCGTCTACCTTTCTTCCCTCCTCGTATTCGTATTCATGCTTCAAAAATTGCGTTCCAAAACCAATAAGCCAACTCTGAATCTCCCTCCCGGGCCGTTCAAGTTGCCTTTCATCGGCAACTTGCACCTTCTTGCCGGTTCAAATCCAGCCCACCGAACTTTAGGAGATTTGGCCAACAAATATGGACCATTAATGAGCCTACAACTTGGAGAAGTCAACACTGTTGTTGTATCATCACCGGAAGCTGCAAAACCATTCTTGAAAACACACGACGCAATTTTCGCCTCTAGGCCTTCTTTCCTCGCTACAGAAATCAGTTGTTACGGAAACTCAGACATAGCATTCTCCCCATATGGAGAATACTGGAGACAGTTGCGCAAAATTTGCACACTAGAACTCCTCAGTCCACAGCGCGTTAAGTCTTTTCGGCCCATAAGAGAAGAAGAAGTATTGAAACTCTGCAAATGGATAGCTTTGAATGAAGGGTTGCCAATCAATTTGACAGATGAAGTTGGGAAGACAAGTTATGATATCATGGTGAGGACAACAGTTGGGAAAATGAGCAACGAACAAACTAAGTTTTTATCGATGATTAAAGAAGGTATCGAGAATTTTTCACTCTTTCAGATAGATGATATCTTTCCTTCCAAAAAGTTCATACATCTGATGAGTGGGTCTAAGAAGAGGGTAGAAAGATTACATGAAAAGATAGACTGGATGATGGGAAGTATCATCGACGAGGGCAGACGAGAGAAGGCTGCTACAACTGATCATGATGGAGAAAAACATGAAAATCTGCTACATGTACTGCTGAAAGTCCAGGATTCTGGACCTGAAGTGCCTTTAACAACTGATAATATCAAATCTGTACTGCTGGTTAGTCCTTCCCTTCACACTAATTGCCCTTTCATGGTTCAAAATATCGGCCGTATCCATAATGTCGATAAGTTACATATTCGGATCAGCCCTAGTAAATCCGATAATATCGAACAATATATATCTATTATTCTCCGAGTTTTTATGTACCGCTAATACAATGATATTATCCGTTATGGCAAAACAAAATATCAAATTACTCAAATTAATTTAATAAATATGAAAAATATTTCAAAATTAGAAAATAGATCACAAATTAAATTAAATATTAAGATAGAAAAGTATCTTATTAAATATGTTAAATAATTTTATGAAAAGGGGAAAAAGATTAAATTAAATATTACTATTCAGCCTTCTTGGTTTTGTTTTTTTTTAATTAATTTTTATTATATTAATTTTAAATGTTAATATTATTAATTAATACTTCCACTATGTAAGTTTATAGTTTTATCCAATTTTTCACAAGGCATATTGAGATTTGACCACTTGTCATTTTCTTCCAAGTTGGCAACTCATGTGTTGACCTAGGCACAATTGATCTGAAAATGAAAAATTCCCAAATTGAAAAACCTAATCAAAACCTTAATTTTGAATTTTATTTTATTTTTTTTGTTGGGGGTGGGGAGAAGAGGTGGAAGGGCGTAATTTCGTTAGTTTAATATAGAAAGTCAACAGCAAAGACCTAATTTGTCTGAAATTGACAAGAGATTAAATGTGTAGAAGCTGAAACATGAGGGATCAATTATGTGGTAGTGGTCAAGTTGAGAGACTAAAACAGTAATTCTCTCGTTTAGTTTTATTATACTTCATGTAATAAATATTTTTACTATGTGCTAATGATATTTTCATTTTTCTACAATTTTTTTTTAGAATTTTTAAGCATTTTGTAATGTATTTATTTAGTATTTTACTAATAATATTTTGATTTGACGTGGTCGATGTGGAACTTTACTAATAATATTTTGATTTGACGTGGTCGATGTGGAACAGTACCTACCAATATTCCATTGATACCTCGGCTTTAAATGCTGCATGCCTTCAACTGCCTCCCATCTTAGATAAATTATAAGGGCTTACTTTCTTTAGTCAGTCTTCCTAACACAAAAAATGTTCTATAAAACAAACACAGGATTTGTTTTCTGCTGGAATTGAGTCATCAGCCATAATTATTGACTGGGTAATGTCAGAAATGCTCAGGAACCCAACAATTCTGAACAAGGCCCAAAATGAGGTGAGACGGCTTTTTGACAGCAAACATGGCGTCGACGAATCTTACTTTGATGAACTGAAGTACCTCAAATTGGTCATCAAAGAGACTCTTAGAATGCATCAACCAGCACCTCTATTGCTTCCAAGACAAAACGACGAGCGTATCGTAATTAATGGGTATGAAATACCTGCAAAAACTCGGGTCCTAGTGAATGCATGGGCGATAGGAAGAGACCCCAAACATTGGGACGATGCAGAGAGCTTTAAACCTGAGAGATTTCTTGAAAAATCGGTCGATTACAAGGCGAATAGCTTAGAATACATCCCTTTTGGTGCTGGAAGGAGGATTTGCCCAGGGGTCACATTTGGCCTTGCAAATATTGAGCTACCATTAGCAATGTTTTTGTATCATTTTGATTGGATTCTGCCTAATGGGATGAAACCGGAAGACATGGAAATGGCCGAAGCCTCCGGGTTAGCAGCTCGTAGGAAAAATGAGTTGTGTGTAACTCCTGTTGTCAGGAGACCCTTGCAAGAAATCAACTGAATTCCAAATTAAAGAGCTGTCAAATAAATAAATATATATATAGGTAAATCACAGCTCTTACAAGGAATCGTAGATTTGGATCAACATGTAAGATTTATTCGAATAACGAAACGACCTTCAATTTAAATATAACATATATTTTTGTTTTTGTACATCCAGCTTGGTTCTCTTCATATAATATAGTATAGATATGATATGATATGATTAAACTTCATTGGTCAAAGTACTCAAACAATATAATATTTTGTATGAAATAGCAATTGTACAAACTCGAAAAAGCTTCCACAATTCTCTCATTAAATTACACCTAAATAATAAACCCTCATATTATAATATAGGCCCATCTCAATTTTCATATAATATGACGAGTACACAAACGTGATAGTTGTATTTTTATTTCAGATATAATATGCAGTTAAAAAGGAGATTATTACTTCATTGAATTGAACTGAGAATTTATATTAGAAAAAAGTTATTTAATAATCTTCATCGCTTCATTATTTTTCGTATTAGTTGGTACTAATCAATGTTGTTACGTACGTCGCACTAATCGAGTCGTTTTTTGTCATACTTAACAGGAATTATTTCGGTGTTATCATCATATGATAAGACATGGCCACATTGTCTTAAATCGTGGGATTAACCTTTCATTGGGGAATTGCACTCTTTACCTATTCGACAAGAAAATCTACTCAATTTTATTTTTTTGGGTAATAACCCAATTACTAATAGGAAGAGGGACAAATAGTCAATATACTATTTTACTTTCGGTCCTAATAATACATTTAGGATTTCCTTTGCAAATTCCAATAATTATGTGCCTTTTCCTGCTATCTTTGTGAAGTAACGTTGCAGCCTAAAACATTAGAGGGGATGGGTAGACAGAGGGAGGTGACCTATCCGTAATAAATATGGAGTTGGATTACAGGGGATTCTAAAACATAAAATTAGAAATAACTATTAAAAAGTGTACAAAAACATGTGTCAGGGGTGGGGAAGTGTGGCAAATTTAAATGAAAACCAAAGGGGCAGAATATGGATAATGGACTAGATTACTTCAAGGTGCATGTGGCGAAGTTAACTGCGCAGTAGATCAATATTGAGGAATACAATATACTACTCATAGTAGAGTGAGCTATGAAGCACGGATACTCCTAAAATTGAAGTCATGAAGTATCATACTCGTACCTGATACAATATTCTGCAGAACCACCCGGATACGTATCGGATACTTTCTTGACGTATCCAAAAATTAAATAAAAAAGAAAATTCTAGATACCGCATTCGATACTTCTTAATGTCGTGTCGATGCAAAATTTGAAGTATCTGACACGCTTGGATACCAGATATAGTACGTTTATATTATTATATAATACTTTATAGGTTAAAATAGGAAATAATAATGACTTTGACCGTACGTCAAAAACTTAAACAAACAAAAATGAAATTTAAAGAAGCAAAAAATCGTTTTGGTTTTACTTAATTTGTTTTTTCTTTTCTTGCTCCACATGAAACTTATCATTTACACTTTATCACCAAAGATTTTGGATAAGAAGGTAAATGTTGGTATCAATGAAATGACGTTCATACACCGCAAATGATGAAATATTTTGGTTACCTTCGAAAAATTTTATACTCATAAACAATAAACTTGTGTTAGTATTGCAGCTTTATTTATGTTAGTAACCACATATTGACTCTAATTTAATTTTAAATATTAAACACCCCAACATATTGTATCCTATAATTTTGAAATTTGCCGTATTTCGTATCCGTATCCATATCATATCGTACCCGTATCTTCATATCCGTATATGTGCATCATGGGCAACGAGTATTACATTTGTCCATGCTTATAACCTAGATTAGTTCAGTGGGAAGACTTAAAACATCTAGCCCAAAATATTGATTTACCTTGGATGACTATGGAGGATTTCAAACTATGTATTAGACATGGAATATAGAATTGGGGGTGGTCTCGTGACGATTAATGAAACAATGGATTTTTAAAGAATGGAAAGATAATTGTGAGCTAGATGAAATGAGATGATAAGGGTGAAAATATACATGGAACAATAACCATGAAGAATGGTTGAGAATTTTCTCGAAGATTGATTGAGTCTTCATAAATCATCAATGGTGTAGTGACTTTCCAAACTCAGAAGCAATGTTTCTGATTGAGGGTATTTCTTACCGGAACTAAATGGTAGTGCAGGTGAGAGTGCAAGCTACGGTGATAAAGATCAACTTTCAAATTTTATAATGTGGGTAGATTCACCAAGTTCCCTTCCACAGTTCCACTAGTGGCTCAAGTTTGGAGTGAAAGGATTGAGGGTAGCAGTGTTGGGAAAAATTTGCATAAAAACAAATAACGCGGCGGAAGAATAAAATTTAAATCCCAGTGGCTCATCTCTATTTCTCGTATTTAATGGGTTCCGAATTCATTTACCGTTCTCACGTGTGTTGAATTCTGAACCAGCTTTGCAATCCCTTCTTGAACAGCAAATCTGTCGCTGTCTCTAAATTGCCACGCCGGAATCAAAAACGAAAATCTTCTTCTTTTTCTCTTGGGAGACGGCTAGAGAGAGATAGAGGATGGAGAGTTTTTACTTGGAGAGAAAGTTTGTGTGTTTATTCACTTAGGTTAGTTTTCTCTAAGTAGTATATTTATACTACAATAAAACAATAACCTAGGCTAAATTACCCCCTCATGTGGACGCCCACTTTATGGCTTCTAAAGCCATCAGGCTTTAGCCCTATTATGCTTATTTAATTAATTAAATAATTAATATTATTTATCCAATAAATAAATTAATTAAATAATCAATTAAATCCATGTTAATTTTATAATTAGATTCCTCTAAGGAATTAATTAATTCATTAACTTAATTAATTAATAAAATCATCTAATGATTAATTAATTAATCTCGATATCCAATACCGAAAATTCTCCCAAGTCTTTTCCATGATTTTCCTTTTGCACTTCCTTCAAGCGCGACTCTTGAGGTTCGTCTCAAAAGGCAATTGGGAGGAAACCAAAAGGATGTGAGTAACACCTAGCCAGTCACGTGGCTCACATCGTATCCCAATTGAGAACGAATGAATAGGATCATTCCAAACCATATACGCTGTGAATATCGTACGAGTATAAACCTTTTATTCTTATATCCCAATCAAGTGAGAGTCATGGTTTTAGTTAAACTCACATGACTTGACCATATGCTTAGCTCATAATGAGTCGAGGTCATGGCCAAAGACTTTTAACCTCACTCATTCATGACTGCATAGGATATTTAGTTCATTCACTTATGAAAGAATAAATCTCGTTTTGCTAATCAGTTAACAATGCTACTTGCCCATCAAGTCGCACTTTGAGGTCGATCCCACCATAGGGTGATTTGGATCTAACTACTCTAATGACAGAATTGATGTCACAAGTACATCTTCAACTCGATTCCTCAAGTCTAAGGTTCACGCGTACGTATCATAACTTATCAGTTTCATCATTGACTGTCAGTGAGTGTATACCCATGTGATGAAACTGATGCGAGCCGTGTTCGAACATATTAGTCCAACTTATACGTCCATGACATAAGTTCCCACTATCATTCCCATAGTGTTCGACTTGCACTTTCTCTGTTGAAACTTATATCATACAAGTCCTTGTTCTGTATTAATGTCCAATCAAATACTTTCTTAGACTTGCGAACTCTATTTAGGGAATGAGGATTAAACCCTTCTAGTGCCATTCTTCCTATCCCATAGGAAGTAGAAGGTTTGCCTTCATTCTCAAGGACTTTACGTTGTTTATTAACACCTTACAAATGCCTATAAGAAAACAACAAGATAATGCCTTATATATAATAAAAGGATATTGTTTAGTTACAAGTCAATGCCCTATAAATCTATCCTCTTTATGGCATTTGAGGGCATACACTCTAACAATCTCCCACTTGCACTCAATGCCATTTACTATGGTATTTAATACCCATCCCTTCGAGATGTTTTTCTAGTACCGCCTGTGCCAATGGCTTGGTCAATGGATCAGCGACATTGTCAGTTGAGGCTATTTTCTGAACAGATATTTTTCCTCGTGCAATGATCTCTCTTATGATGTGATATCTCCTCTCGATGTGTTTGGACTTGTTGTGAGACCTAGGTTCCTTTGCTTGCGCTATTACTCCAGTGTTGTCACAGTAAAGTGGCAACGAGAGCTTTATGCTAGGAACCACTTGAAGTTATTCTATGAATTTCCTTATCCAAACAGCCTCTTTAGCTGCCTCAGAGGCAGCTATGTATTCAGCCTCTATAGTGGAATCCGCGGTTGTGCTTTGGTTTGAACTTTTCCAAGTCACCGCCCCACCATTGAGGGTCAATATGAATCCTGAGGTGGATTTCCGGTCATCGACATCAGATTGAAAAATCGAATCAGTGTACCCATCCACTCTCAGGCTACCACTCCCATAGATGAGAATCATATCCTTGGTTCTCTTCAGATACTTTAGGATATTCTTCACAGCTATCCAATGTTCCTTACCTGGGTTTGCTTGAAACCGACTAACAACGCTTACTGAATAAGCAATGTCAGGTCTAGTACACAACATTGCGTACATCAAGTTACCCACTGCTGATGCATAGCGTACATTGCTCATTTCCTTTCTATCTTCCTCACTTTGAGGACACATAGATTTTGAGAGATGTATCTCATGTCTCATTGGCAGGAACCCTTTCTTAGAATCCTCCATCCTATATCTCTTTAGGACCTTTTCTCAGTAAAGGGCTTGAGAGAGCCCTATCATTCTATTTGTTCGATCTCTATAGATTCGAATCCCTAGAATAAGTTACCTCTCCCAAGTCTTTCAGGGAGAAAGCACTCGAAAGCCACTTCTTTACAGTGATGAGCATTCCTATATCACTCCTTATGAGTAATATGTCATCTACATATAACACAAGAATGTTATCTTGCTCCCACTAACCTTCTTGTAAACACATGGCTCGTCTTCGTTCTTGATGAAGTCAAATCCTTTGACAGCCTCATCAAAACGTAGATTCCAGCTACGGGACGCTTGCTTGAGTCCATAAATGAATCTCTCAAGCTTACACACCTTATGAGTATGCTCCTCGGATACAAAACCTTTAGGCTGTTCCATATAGATCTCCTCTTCTAGTAATCCATTTAGGAAAGCAGTTTTGACATCCATTTGCCATATTTCATAGTCTAGGTGTGCGGCTATTGCAAGTAGAATCCTTATTGATTTGATCATATCCATTGGCGAAAAGGTTTCTTGGTAGTCAATTCCTTTTTTTTTACTATACCCTTTCGCCACTAGCCTGGCTTGTAGGTGTCAACCTTGCCATCAACACCAATCTTTCTCTTGTAAATCCATTTGCACCCGATTGGTTTTACCCCTTCAAGTTGGTCCACAAGTTTCCAGACTTGGTTTGCATGCATTGAATCGATCTCCGTTTGCATAGCTTCATGCCATTTAGTAGCATCCACATCCACCATTGCTTGATCAAAAGCGGAGGGATCATCTCCATGATCCTCCTCTAATACAGAATGAAGATCCAGCTCCCTCTGTACTAGATATCTGTACCTCTCAGGCGGTTGAGGTACTCTACTTGATCTTCGCGGTTGTGGTTGTGTTACAGAAGGTTCGGTTCTCACATCCTGTGTAGATGTATCCAATGGAGTCTCATTTTGTTCTTCTAAAATAATCTTTCTACCCGCTCCTCCTTCTTGAATGAACTCATTTTCAAGAAAGTGGGCTTGTAAAGCTACAATGATTCTTTCATCATCGTGCAGGTAAAAGAGGTATCTCATTGAATCCTCAGGATATCCAATGAGACGTCCCTTCAAAGATCTAGCCTCCAACTTGTCCACTTTGGTCTTTTTGACATAAGCCGGACATCCCCAAATCTTGATGTGATTAAGACTTGGTTCCCTATTCCTCTCATAGGGAGTCATAGGAACGGATTTGGACGGACATCTATTTAAAATGTGTACAGATGTAAGTAGCGCATGACCCCACAGTGAAATGGGTAAGTCGGTGTAGCTGAGCATGGAGCAAACCATGTCCAACAAGGTTTGATTCCTTTGCTTTGCTACTCCATTTAACTGTGGTGTCGCTAGAGGTGTGAGCTGTAATACTATACCATTCTCTCTGAGGTATACATCAAATTCGTCGTTCATATATTCTCCTCCTCGATCCAACCGAAGGGTTTTTATATGTTGACCAGTTTGATTTTTCACTAAAGCCTTGAATTACTTGAACTTTTTAATAAATTCAGACTTATGCCTCATCATGTACACTAGACCATATCTTGAATGGTCATCAGTGAAGGTGATGAAGTAAAGGAAACCTCCTCGTGCCATTTCTCCAAATGGACCACAAACATTAGTGTGCACTAAGCCTAAGATTTGTGAGGCTCTTTCAAAAGTCCCTGTGAATGGGGATCTAGTCATCTTGCCTTTGAGACAAGATTCACAAGTAGGATAGGGATCCAATCCCAATGGACCGATTAGTCCATCTTTCTCCATTTTGCGAATTTTATGTTCGCCGACATGGCCTAGTCTAAGATGCCAAATCAATCTTTGGTTTATTCCAAGCCTACTACGTTTCCTTTGTATAGTATTCACAGAACACTCATTCTAGACATTAAGGTAATACAATCCATTTATTAAAAAAGCAAAGCCTACTAATTTATTACCATAATAAATATTGCATCGTTCATCAATAAAACGGAAAGTATAACCAAGTTTAACTAAAACGGGAATAGAAACAACGTTTTTAAGCCCATTGGGCAAAACTAAAACATTATCCAGAAATAGTATATGTCCAGAATTAAGAAATAATGAGGCAGATCCAGTTTTAATAGTTGTGACGCTTTGCCCGCTGCCTACTCTTATCTTCACCTCATCAGGGCTCAGCTTCCTACTTCGTTCCAGATTCTGATTCACACAACATACATGAGTATTAGCTCCTGAATCAAGAACCCATGAAGAGGAAAAATTGGTAATAGAGCAATTAGTTTCAAAAACATAAAATTCTTTACCTTTTGCTCGTATTTTAGGACAGTCTCTTCTCCAGTGGCCTAGCTCACCGCAGCATAAGCATCTTTCCTAATTTCTAGCCCTCTTATTTCTCCTTCAGTGTGCTTTGTTGCAAGTCGTGCCGGATGCCCCTTCCTCTAAATGGTCATTATTATTCCTTCTTCCATCCAATGGATTAGGAAAAGTAATTGCCATTGGGTTGTTCCATTTGTCCGCCTTTATTTGTTTCTGAGCAACTTTGAGTTTTTCTAATAGCCCAGCTAAAGAACCCTCAATGTCATTCATGTCAAAGTTTATGACGAAGTAATAGAACGAGGAGTGACTATAGGATGAGATCAACTTGGAGATGTAGGTCCATGTAGAAGTTTAAAGATTTTAGTTTTTCTATCATGGTCATCATTTTGAAAACGTGTTCTCCAACATCCTCTCCTTCGGTCATTTTAGTTCGGAAGAGATCCTTTGAGATGAAATATCTAGCGGTCCTACCGCGCTCTCTGAACAGATCATCCAGATGGAGGATAATGTCTCTTGCATTATCCATCTTATCATGGGACCTTTGCAACTCTATGCACATCGAGCTTAAGATGTACACCCTTGCGCTATGGTTATCACAGCACCAATCCCAACGAGCTAGGCAAACTTCATCACCCTCATCGTTTCCAGGGATGGGAGGACGACCAATTTCCAGTACATAGTCTATGGATTCACTGCTAAGGACCATCCTCAGCTTTGTGAGCCATTCTATGTAGTTTGGACCAGTGAGAATCGTGTTTTCCATTAATTTTGACAGTGGTTTGGGAGACATAATTAAATTTGAGAAGGAGAAATCAAATAACTGCAAAAAATAAACCATACTTTATTAGACTTGTGTAATTAAATTAAAACCAAGTTTAAAATCAAGGACTTCGACTTATAACTTAGCTCCCACTACATTTTTTGAGATTCACACTCCCACTGTGAAAAACGGAAGTGATCGTTGTAATGTACTTCGTGGTGGGGATTGAGTTCTTTAATTAATCTAATGGATGGCAACCCTTTAACGATATTTGGTCCATTATTTAATTAAAGTGATGTCCAACATCAATCTATCCAACAGATGGTTCAATTTTCTTTTTCCCATAATCCACCAAAACCGCAACCCTTTAACGATTTATAAGCTTTGTGGATTATCTAAGTTTATTCCCACTAACTCCTCATAATCTAACATTTGAATTTCACCTTACAACCCTTTAATGATATTTGGGGTGAAATATGTCTCGATTAAGGCATCTAATGCACTTAATAAAATTCTAGAATTAAATCTTGATATACGACCCCCACTTACTGGGAAGATGCCATATACTAGGTTTAATACTTAATTTTATTAAGTTTAGTGGAGGGAAAGGATGCCTAGCACCCCTTACTAACTTAGTATAATTTTTGTTTTGGGAGAATTCATGTTCTAAACATTTATCTTAGTCTCACTTCGCACATTATTCAATTTATATAGCGCATATTGATAACATACATGCTTCATACAACTAATGAACATGTATCGAAAGCAATAAACTAACACATATATCCATGGGCTTTAGCTAGAGGGCTCAAGCCAATGGGCCATCATTAAAAGAAAAAATAAACCTAGCTAATCTTCGCGGGCTCCAAGCTCCTCTTCTTTTGGATTGATCTCCTCTTGAAAGGTCTATTCTATTTCTATCTATTACATGAGATTATTGAACAACCTATATTTAAGTCTAGAAATAAAATAAACGGGCTTAATTCCGGCCCTTACAACCCATAAAAGGAAATACAATCAAAAGAAATTACCTAAGCCCATGGACAATGTCACCATCATATAATACATGCTCGTGACAAATAAAGCAATTATGTTGGTGATTAAGTTAATAATTAATTAGTCTAACTAATTAACTTCCTCAATAAAATTCCAAGTTTTATTGATAATCATGACAATAAACCATTTAGTGAGAATCCTTAATTTAAATAAATAACTTAATTAAAAAATTCTCCAAGAACCATTAATTAATTATTTCACTTAAATTAATAATATTCAATAAAAATAATTTGGGCTTGATTTCATAAATTATAAATTACCAACCATTGGCATATTTAATTTTAATTAATTACGCCCAAAACAAATTCATTGAAGAGTCCATAATTTTAATTAAAACAATTTGGGCTTATTTAATTAAATTCGGGTCATCATCCTTTTGACCCACCCGGATAATTAAAATAGCCCAAAACTCATTTACTTAAAAAATTGGACCCGAGGAGAAATAACCCAACCCGTTTGGACCCGGGCCCACAAAACAGGGCCCACGTGCGCCCAGCTCACGGCCTTGAGCCTGGCCGCGTGGCCAGACGCCGTGCGCAAGCCTAGCCGCGTGGCCAAGCCCAGCGCACTACGTCGTGCACGCACAGCGTGTGCTCGTCGCGTGGTTTTTCCGATCCGATTCTCACAAAAATTAGACTTTTCAATTCAGAAGTCATCATACTACCACATACATGAATTAAACGCAGAAAAATGATGGATTACTATCATGAAAAACATATTCAAAACATGCTTCAAAAACTTAAAAAAATATATAATCACGTAATCAATTAAATACAGAAATCAGAGATTGGCTCTGATACTACTGTTGGAAAAAATTTGCATAAAACATATAACGTAGTGCAAGAATAAAATTTAAATCCCAGTGGCTCATCTCTATTTCTTGTATTTAAATTGGGTTTCGAATTCAATTACCGTTCTTGCGTATGTTGAATTCTGAACCAGCTTTGCAATCTCTTCTTGAACAGCAAATCCGTCGCTGTCTCTAAATCGCCACGCCGGAGTCAAAAACAAAAATCTTCTTCTTCTTCTCTGGGAGACAGCTAGAGAGAGAAAGAGGATGGAGAGTTTTTACTTGGAGAGAAAGTTTGTGTGTTTATTCACTTAGGTTAATTTTCTCTAAGTAGTATATTTATACTACAATGAAACAATAACCTAGGATAAATTACCCCCTCATGTGGACGCCCACTTTATGGCTTCTAAAGCCATCGGGCTTTAGCCCAATTATGCTTATTTAATTAATTAAATAATTAATATTATTTATCCAATAAATTAGTTAATTAAATAATCAATTAAATTCATGTTAATATTATAATTAAATTCCTCTAAGGAATTAATTAATTCATTAACTTAATTAATAAAATCATCTAATGATTAATTAATTAATCTCGATATCCAATACCGAAAATTCTCTCAAGTCTTTTCCATGATTTTCCTTTTGCACTTCCTTTAAGCGCGACTCTTCAGGTTCGTCTCAGAAGGCAATTGGGAGGAAACCAAAAGGATATGAGTAACACTTAGCCAGTCACGTGGCTCACATCATATCCCTTTTGAGAACGAACGAATAGGATCATTCCAAACCATATACGCTGTGAATATCGTATGAGTATAAACCTTTTATTCTTATATCTCAGTCAAATGAGAGTCATGGTTTTAGTCAAACTCACATGACTTGACCATATGCTTAGCTCATAATGAGTCGAGGTCATGGCCAAAGACTTTTAATCTCACTCATTCATGACTGCATACGATATTTAGCTCATTCACTTATGAGAGAATAAATCTCATTTTGCTAATCAGTTAACAATGCATTTGCCCATCAAGTCACACTTCGAGGTCGATCCCACCAAAGGATGATTTGGATCTAACTACTCTAATGACAAACTTGATGTCACAAGTACATCTTCAACTCGATTCCTCAAGTCTAAGGTTCACGCGTACCTATCACAACTTATCAGTTTCATCATTGACTGTCAGTGAGTGAATACCCATGTGATGAAACTGATGCGAGCCATGTTCGAACATATTAATCCAACTTATACGTCCATTACATAAGTTCCCACTATCATTCCCATAGTGTTCGACTGGCACTTTCTCTGTCGAAACTTATATCATGCAAGTCCTTGTTATGTACTGATACCCAGTCAAATACTTTCTTAGACTTGCGAACTCTATTTAGAGAATGAGGATCAAACCCTTCTAGTGTCATTCTTCCTATCTCATAGGAAGTAGAAGGTTTGCCTTCATTCTCAAGGACTTTACGTTGTTTATTAACACCTTACAAATGCCTATAAGAAAACAACAAGATAATGCCTTATATATAATAAAAGGATATTGTTTAGTTACAAGTCAATGCCCTATAAATCTATCCTCTTTATGGCATTTGAGGGCATACACTCTAACAATCTCCCACTTGCACTCAATGCCATTTACTATGGTATTTAATACCCATCCCTTCGAGATGTTTTTCTAGTACCGCCTGTGCCAATGGCTTGGTCAATGGATCAGCGACATTGTCAGTTGAGGCTATTTTCTGAACAGATATTTTTCCTCGTGCAATGATCTCTCTTATGATGTGATATCTCCTCTCGATGTGTTTGGACTTGTTGTGAGACCTAGGTTCCTTTGCTTGCGCTATTACTCCAGTGTTGTCACAGTAAAGTGGCAACGAGAGCTTTATGCTAGGAACCACTTGAAGTTATTCTATGAATTTCCTTATCCAAACAGCCTCTTTAGCTGCCTCAGAGGCAGCTATGTATTCAGCCTCTATAGTGGAATCCGCGGTTGTGCTTTGGTTTGAACTTTTCCAAGTCACCGCCCCACCATTGAGGGTCAATATGAATCTTGAGGTGGATTTTCGGTCATCGACATCAGATTGAAAAATCGAATCAGTGTACCCATCCACTCTCAGGCTACCACTCCCATAGATGAGAATCATATCCTTGGTTCTCTTCAGATACTTTAGGATATTCTTCACAGCTATCCAATGTTCCTTACCTGGGTTTGCTTGAAACCGACTAACAACGCTTACTGAATAAGCAATGTCAGGTCTAGTACACAACATTGCGTACATCAAGTTACCCACTGCTGATGCATAGCGTACATTGCTCATTTCCTTTCTATCTTCCTCACTTTGAGGACACATAGATTTTGAGAGATGTATCTCATGTCTCATTGGCAGGAACCCTTTCTTAGAATCCTCCATCCTATATCTCTTTAGGACCTTTTCTCAGTAAAGGGCTTGAGAGAGCCCTATCATTCTATTTGTTCGATCTCTATAGATTCGAATCCCTAGAATAAGTTACCTCTCCCAAGTCTTTCAGGGAGAAAGCACTCGAAAGCCACTTCTTTACAGTGATGAGCATTCCTATATCACTCCTTATGAGTAATATGTCATCTACATATAACACAAAGAATGTTATCTTGCTCCCACTAACCTTCTTGTAAACACATGGCTCGTCTTCGTTCTTGATGAAGTCAAATCCTTTGACAGCCTCATCAAAACGTAGATTCCAGCTACGGGACGCTTGCTTGAGTCCATAAATGGATCTCTCAAGCTTACACACCTTATGAGTATGCTCCTCGGATACAAAACCTTTAGGCTGTTCCATATAGATCTCCTCTTCTAGTAATCCATTTAGGAAAGCAGTTTTGACATCCATTTGCCATATTTCATAGTCTAGGTGTGCGGCTATTGCAAGTAGAATCCTTATTGATTTGATCATATCCATTGGCGAAAAGGTTTCTTGGTAATCAATTCCTTTTTTTTTACTATACCCTTTCGCCACTAGCCTGGCTTGTAGGTGTCAACCTTGCCATCAACACCAATCTTTCTCTTGTAAATCCATTTGCACCCGATTGGTTTTACCCCTTCAAGTTGGTCCACAAGTTTCCAGACTTGGTTTGCATGCATTGAATCGATCTCCGTTTGCATAGCTTCATGCCATTTAGTAGCATCCACATCCACCATTGCTTGATCAAAAGCGGAGGGATCATCTCCATGATCCTCCTCTAATACAGAATGAAGATCCAGCTCCCTCTGTACTAGATATCTGTACCTCTCAGGCGGTTGAGGTACTCTACTTGATCTTCGCGGTTGTGGTTGTGTTACAGAAGGTTCGGTTCTCACATCCTGTGTAGATGTATCCAATGGAGTCTCATTTTGTTCTTCTAAAATAATCTTTCTACCCGCTCCTCCTTCTTGAATGAACTCATTTTCAAGAAAGTGGGCTTGTAAAGCTACAATGATTCTTTCATCATCGTGCAGGTAAAAGAGGTATCTCATTGAATCCTCAGGATATCCAATGAGACGTCCCTTCAAAGATCTAGCCTCCAACTTGTCCACTTTGGTCTTTTTGACATAAGCCGGACATCCCCAAATCTTGATGTGATTAAGACTTGGTTCCCTATTCCTCTCATAGGGAGTCATAGGAACGGATTTGGACGGACATCTATTTAAAATGTGTACAGATGTAAGTAGCGCATGACCCCACAGTGAAATGGGTAAGTCGGTGTAGCTGAGCATGGAGCAAACCATGTCCAACAAGGTTTGATTCCTTTGCTTTGCTACTCCATTTAACTGTGGTGTCGCTAGAGGTGTGAGCTGTAATACTATACCATTCTCTCTGAGGTATACATCAAATTCGTCGTTCATATATTCTCCTCCTCGATCCAACCGAAGGGTTTTTATATGTTGACCAGTTTGATTTTTCACTAAAGCCTTGAATTACTTGAACTTTTTAATAAATTCAGACTTATGCCTCATCATGTACACTAGACCATATCTTGAATGGTCATCAGTGAAGGTGATGAAGTAAAGGAAACCTCCTCGTGCCATTTCTCCAAATGGACCACAAACATTAGTGTGCACTAAGCCTAAGATTTGTGAGGCTCTTTCAAAAGTCCCTGTGAATGGGGATCTAGTCATCTTGCCTTTGAGACAAGATTCACAAGTAGGATAGGGATCCAATCCCAATGGACCGATTAGTCCATCTTTCTCCATTTTGCGAATTTTATGTTCGCCGACATGGCCTAGTCTAAGATGCCAAATCAATCTTTGGTTTATTCCAAGCCTACTACGTTTCCTTTGTATAGTATTCACAGAACACTCATTCTAGACATTAAGGTAATACAATCCATTTATTAAAAAAGCAAAGCCTACTAATTTATTACCATAATAAATATTGCATCGTTCATCAATAAAACGGAAAGTATAACCAAGTTTAACTAAAACGGGAATAGAAACAACGTTTTTAAGCCCATTGGGCAAAACTAAAACATTATCCAGAAATAGTATATGTCCAGAATTAAGAAATAATGAGGCAGATCCAGTTTTAATAGTTGTGACGCTTTGCCCGCTGCCTACTCTTATCTTCACCTCATCAGGGCTCAGCTTCCTACTTCGTTCCAGATTCTGATTCACACAACATACATGAGTATTAGCTCCTGAATCAAGAACCCATGAAGAGGAAAAATTGGTAATAGAGCAATTAGTTTCAAAAACATAAAATTCTTTACCTTTTGCTCGTATTTTAGGACAGTCTCTTCTCCAGTGGCCTAGCTCACCGCAGCATAAGCATCTTTCCTAATTTCTAGCCCTCTTATTTCTCCTTCAGTGTGCTTTGTTGCAAGTCGTGCCGGATGCCCCTTCCTCTAAATGGTCATTATTATTCCTTCTTCCATCCAATGGATTAGGAAAAGTAATTGCCATTGGGTTGTTCCATTTGTCCGCCTTTATTTGTTTCTGAGCAACTTTGAGTTTTTCTAATAGCCCAGCTAAAGAACCCTCAATGTCATTCATGTCAAAGTTTATGACGAAGTAATAGAACGAGGAGTGACTATAGGATGAGATCAACTTGGAGATGTAGGTCCATGTAGAAGTTTAAAGATTTTAGTTTTTCTATCATGGTCATCATTTTGAAAACGTGTTCTCCAACATCCTCTCCTTCGGTCATTTTAGTTCGGAAGAGATCCTTTGAGATGAAATATCTAGCGGTCCTACCGCGCTCTCTGAACAGATCATCCAGATGGAGGATAATGTCTCTTGCATTATCCATCTTATCATGGGACCTTTGCAACTCTATGCACATCGAGCTTAAGATGTACACCCTTGCGCTATGGTTATCACAGCACCAATCCCAACGAGCTAGGCAAACTTCATCACCCTCATCGTTTCCAGGGATGGGAGGACGACCAATTTCCAGTACATAGTCTATGGATTCACTGCTAAGGACCATCCTCAGCTTTGTGAGCCATTCTATGTAGTTTGGACCAGTGAGAATCGTGTTTTCCATTAATTTTGACAGTGGTTTGGGAGACATAATTAAATTTGAGAAGGAGAAATCAAATAACTGCAAAAAATAAACCATACTTTATTAGACTTGTGTAATTAAATTAAAACCAAGTTTAAAATCAAGGACTTCGACTTATAACTTAGCTCCCACTACATTTTTTGAGATTCACACTCCCACTGTGAAAAACGGAAGTGATCGTTGTAATGTACTTCGTGGTGGGGATTGAGTTCTTTAATTAATCTAATGGATGGCAACCCTTTAACGATATTTGGTCCATTATTTAATTAAAGTGATGTCCAACATCAATCTATCCAACAGATGGTTCAATTTTCTTTTTCCCATAATCCACCAAAACCGCAACCCTTTAACGATTTATAGGCTTTGTGGATTATCTAAGTTTATTCCCACTAACTCCTCATAATCTAACATTTGAATTTCACCTTACAACCCTTTAATGATATTTGGGGTGAAATATGTCTCGATTAAGGCATCTAATGCACTTAATAAAATTCTAGAATTAAATCTTGATATACGACCCCCACTTATTGGGAAGATGCCATATACTAGGTTTAATACTTAATTTTATTAAGTTTAGTGGAGGGAAAGGATGCCTAGCACCCCTTACTAACTTAGTATAATTTTTGTTTTGGGAGAATTCATGTTCTAAACATTTATCTTAGTCTCACTTCGCACATTATTCAATTTATATAGCGCATATTGATAACATACATGCTTCATACAACTAATGAACATGTATCGAAAGCAATAAACTAACACATATATCCATGGGCTTTAGCTAGAGGGCTCAAGCCAATGGGCCATCATTAAAAGAAAAAATAAACCTAGCTAATCTTCGCGGGCTCCAAGCTCCTCTTCTTTTGGATTGATCTCCTCTTGAAAGGTCTATTCTATTTCTATCTATTACATGAGATTATTGAACAACCTATATTTAAGTCTAGAAATAAAATAAACGGGCTTAATTCCGGCCCTTACAACCCATAAAAGGAAATACAATCAAAAGAAATTACCTAAGCCCATGGACAATGTCACCATCATATAATACATGCTCGTGACAAATAAAGCAATTATGTTGGTGATTAAGTTAATAATTAATTAGTCTAACTAATTAACTTCCTCAATAAAATTCCAAGTTTTATTGATAATCATGACAATAAACCATTTAGTGAGAATCCTTAATTTAAATAAATAACTTAATTAAAAAATTCTCCAAGAACCATTAATTAATTATTTCACTTAAATTAATAATATTCAATAAAAATAATTTGGGCTTGATTTCATAAATTATAAATTACCAACCATTGGCATATTTAATTTTAATTAATTACGCCCAAAACAAATTCATTGAAGAGTCCATAATTTTAATTAAAACAATTTGGGCTTATTTAATTAAATTCGGGTCATCATCCTTTTGACCCACCCGGATAATTAAAATAGCCCAAAACTCATTTACTTAAAAAATTGGACCCGAGGAGAAATAACCCAACCCGTTTGGACCCGGGCCCACAAAACAGGGCCCACGTGCGCCCAGCTCACGGCCTTGAGCCTGGCCGCGTGGCCAGACGCCGTGCGCAAGCCTAGCCGCGTGGCCAAGCCCAGCGCACTACGTCGTGCACGCACAGCGTGTGCTCGTCGCGTGGTTTTTCCGATCCGATTCTCACAAAAATTAGACTTTTCAATTCAGAAGTCATCATACTACCACATACATGAATTAAACGCAGAAAAATGATGGATTACTATCATGAAAAACATATTCAAAACATGCTTCAAAAACTTAAAAAAATATATAATCACGTAATCAATTAAATACAGAAATCAGAGATTGGCTCTGATACTACTGTTGGAAAAAATTTGCATAAAAACATATAACGTAGTGCAAGAATAAAATTTAAATCCCAGTGGCTCATCTCTATTTCTTGTATTTAAATTGGGTTTCGAATTCAATTACCGTTCTTGCGTATGTTGAATTCTGAACCAGCTTTGCAATCTCTTCTTGAACAGCAAATCCGTCGCTGTCTCTAAATCGCCACGCCGGAGTCAAAAACAAAAATCTTCTTCTTCTTCTCTTGGGAGACAGCTAGAGAGAGAAAGAGGATGGAGAGTTTTTACTTGGAGAGAAAGTTTGTGTGTTTATTCACTTAGGTTAATTTTCTCTAAGTAGTATATTTATACTACAATGAAACAATAACCTAGGATAAATTACCCCCTCATGTGGACGCCCACTTTATGGCTTCTAAAGCCATCGGGCTTTAGCCCAATTATGCTTATTTAATTAATTAAATAATTAATATTATTTATCCAATAAATTAGTTAATTAAATAATCAATTAAATTCATGTTAATATTATAATTAAATTCCTCTAAGGAATTAATTAATTCATTAACTTAATTAATAAAATCATCTAATGATTAATTAATTAATCTCGATATCCAATACCGAAAATTCTCTCAAGTCTTTTCCATGATTTTCCTTTTGCACTTCCTTTAAGCGCGACTCTTCAGGTTCGTCTCAGAAGGCAATTGGGAGGAAACCAAAAGGATATGAGTAACACTTAGCCAGTCACGTGGCTCACATCATATCCCTTTTGAGAACGAACGAATAGGATCATTCCAAACCATATACGCTGTGAATATCGTATGAGTATAAACCTTTTATTCTTATATCTCAGTCAAATGAGAGTCATGGTTTTAGTCAAACTCACATGACTTGACCATATGCTTAGCTCATAATGAGTCGAGGTCATGGCCAAAGACTTTTAATCTCACTCATTCATGACTGCATACGATATTTAGCTCATTCACTTATGAGAGAATAAATCTCATTTTGCTAATCAGTTAACAATGCATTTGCCCATCAAGTCACACTTCGAGGTCGATCCCACCAAAGGATGATTTGGATCTAACTACTCTAATGACAAACTTGATGTCACAAGTACATCTTCAACTCGATTCCTCAAGTCTAAGGTTCACGCGTACCTATCACAACTTATCAGTTTCATCATTGACTGTCAGTGAGTGAATACCCATGTGATGAAACTGATGCGAGCCATGTTCGAACATATTAATCCAACTTATACGTCCATTACATAAGTTCCCACTATCATTCCCATAGTGTTCGACTGGCACTTTCTCTGTCGAAACTTATATCATGCAAGTCCTTGTTATGTACTGATACCCAGTCAAATACTTTCTTAGACTTGCGAACTCTATTTAGAGAATGAGGATCAAACCCTTCTAGTGTCATTCTTCCTATCTCATAGGAAGTAGAAGGTTTGCCTTCATTCTCAAGGACTTTACGTTGTTTATTAACACCTTACAAATGCCTATAAGAAAACAACAAGATAATGCCTTATATATAATAAAAGGATATTGTTTAGTTACAAGTCAATGCCCTATAAATCTATCCTCTTTATGGCATTTGAGGGCATACACTCTAACAAGCAAAACGTACCAAGTCATACATAAATTGAGGAGGATGAAAAGGGATCTAGAAAGTCTAAATAAAGATCTGTTTCAAGACGGAGAAAAACAAGTTGCTAAAGTCAAGGAGGACTCAATACAATTATAGCTTCAAGTGAACCAGAATCCACAAAATAGAGAGTCCTAGGAAAGAAAATGAAAATTAAAAAATGTTGGCAAAAAAGAATCGTGCAGTTGAGAAGTTGCTTCAACAGAAATCCAAAGCAACTTGGATTAATTTGGGGGACCAAAGCGCAAGATACTTTCATCTTGTGTCGAAAACGAAATAGTACAGGAACATGGTGGTTTTCATAAGTGATGGGGTAAACCTTCTAACAGACTATGATCAAGTCACAGAGCATTTTGTTAATTACTAAAAGGCACTTATAAGTACACAAAGTCCTACTCTTGCTACGGAAGAAAGGGTTTTGAAGCTAGAGCTAGATTAAACTAGCAAACTCAGATGGACCTAATCAAACCATTTGGCAAAGATGAGGTAAAAAGGCTATGTTTGGCATCTGTGTCAACAAAGTCCAGCTTTATTACCAACATATGATTTGCTGATGATTTGATGCTAGTATGTAAAGCTAAAAAAAGGGTCAGTTGATGTCATTTGTGAAGCCTTTCAGCAAATTTCTAAAATATCAGGCTTTATGCCTACCAAGATAAATCTAATGCATATGTGGGGGAGTATCATTAAATGTTAACAATGCAATTTTGGAAACAACTGGTTTTGTTAAGGGGAGTTTCCCTATTAGATAACTTGGTATACCATTGTCTCCAACCAAATGGAACAAGATGGATTGATTGACCCTGGTAGATAAAGTTACTACTAGATTGATTTGTCAGGCTACAAAGAATTTGTCATATGTTGGTAGGACACAGTTGATCAACTCAGTGTTGTTATCCTTCATGTCTACTAGTCCTCTATTTTCATACTCTCCGAATCAACTGTGAACATGGTGGAAATTTGGGGAAAGAAAGCAATGCGCGGAAAAGGGCTTTAATTGGATTGGACAAGGTATGTAGAAAGAAGAAGCATGGGTTTGAATGTGAAATGTTGTAAGGTGTGGAATATGGCAGTTGTTGGTAAGCAGATTTGGGCTCTATCTTAGAAAAAGATTACTCTTTGGGTTAAATGGTTATGTACTGCATATCTTAAGGATCAAGATTACTAGGCACACACACCTCCAACTGATTGTAGTTGGGTTTTGGAGAAGGCTAAAGAAGGTGAACAAAAAAAAAAGCACAGTCCACATTATGTTAATTATAAGTGGCAGTATACAAAGAATAGTGTTTATACAATACAAAGTGGATATAATTGGTTAAAGGGGCGCAAGATAATTTCAAAATTTGCAAGAGTGGTTTAGAACAAAAGTAATATATCTAGACAATCGTTCAATCTTTGGTTGACAATGCACCAAAGATCACTTATAAAAGAAAGGTTAGTAACTTTATGGCTTTTGCAAATTGTAAATGTATATTGTATGGGGGAGAAACAGTATCGATTGGGCATTTGTTCTTTGGTTGTGAGTGGGCACATCACCTGGCTGCAAAAGTCATGCAATGGCTACAGGAACATCAGTTTCTTAACCAGTTTAGTAGGTGGAGGAATAGGGTCAACTTTGCATTTAGACACTGGAAATATAGACAAGGAGGTCATGACAGGGATAGCTAGCAGGTGTTGTATATAAAATTTGGGTACAAAGGATCAAATAGAGAGGTCAAGTAAGTGGTTTTTGGCCAACTGAAAGAAGAACTTACATTGAGACTTGCCAGACCTTTTCAAAGTTGGAAGATATAAGTGAAAAATCGTGAAAGAAATCATGTACTTGCATTGGGTAAATTTTTATTGCAGAAGCAATCCTTTGAAATTTTCTAATTCTGGTGTGTATCATTGTCATAGATAGAGAGAGGATGAATTTTGAAATTTAGCAGTTGAAGGTGGGGCTTCAAAGGGATGGCTGCCCCGGTGAGTGAAGATGACAGAAGATTAAATACTAGAAGTAGGTCATACCTAGATAGTATTTTGATGTAATTTGTTTTGATTATGTTGCCTTTACTAGCTGAGCTGGGCAATAATAATATGGTCCCGCTAGTAGCTTTTGTAGTGCGTAAACATTTTGACATGTTGGTATAAGGTTTTAAACTGCCTCCTTATATATATATATATATATATATATATATATATATAGGGAATGGATCAAATACATCTCATTACATTAGATAAGATATAAAACCCAATTTACACCATTTATACCGTTTGATCCTAAGGTTCAGATTTAACTCCATTTTTCAGATTGTATAATTATTTTTAATGATGGAGGGGCATTTTAGTCAATGAAACATAACAAATCATGCAGGATCAAAATCAAATCCCACCATAACATCTTTCTACCAGAAATCAACTCGATTTTCAAGAATTAACTTCGATTCCTCTCGGGTAGGGCTGCAAGAGATGCCGTAATGCGAAAAACTCAAAAACCTAACGGAAGACGAATACAAAACAGTAGGTTGATGATACGGCGTCGTAATAGCCATGCCCTAGGCGTCAAATCGATCGCCACCGACGATTTCGGCGTTGATTTCACCCCGAAACGACGCTCGCACTGCAATCAAATCAATGAATTTATCAAATTTTTCCCTCTTTGATCAGAGCTTTTGAAGGAAAACGAAAATGGCGAAGAAACAGAGAATGAATTTTCTCTGCTGTTTATTTTTCAACGTTAGAGTTCTTGTTGTTGTCTTCTATGGTGTCTCTCTCTCTTCTGGCTTTTAGAGAGAGAGAGAGGAGAGAGAAAACCAAGAATATTTTTTGGTATGTAAAATCTGAGTTGTTTTGAAATATAATCTTATTATACACTAACTAATAAACATTATACAATAGCTAATTAATTCATTATACAATAGTTAATAAAGAAATATACAGTAAATACAATAGCGATATACAGTGTGTGATTAGTGACATACAATTAGTGATTTGAAACTATTATACAGTATCTTATAAACAACTATACAGTATGTTATAACACATTATACAGTATCTTATAACCCATTATACAGTGTGTGTTTATACATCATACAGTTACAATCTTATAAACCATCATACAGTATCTTATAACCTAGTATACAGTATCATATAAACCAATATACAATATCATATAACTCATTATACAGTGAATACAATAGCTAATAAACATTATACAATAGCTAATTAATCCATTATACAATAGCTAATAAACAAATATACAGTAAATATAATGGCGATATACAGTATGTGATTAGTAACATATAATTAGTGATTTCAAACCATTATACAATATCTTATAAACCACTATATAATATATTATAACACATTATACAGTATCTTATAACCAATTATACAGTATGTGTATACATCATACAATTACAATCCTATAAATTATTATACAATATCTTATAAACCAGTATACAATATCATATAACTCATTATACAGTATATATTTATACATTATACAATTACAATGCGCAGGGGATTGAAGATAAGATCTAAAATATTAAGAAAAAGGATTGAAGATATGTTTTAATTTTTTTATTCTTCATCCAATTAAGCTGAAAATGAATTAAACGTCATGTTTCAAGAAAATCCAGTCATTCTGAGAAATGAATTCCAGACTTCACTCGAATCTCTTCCTTTGAGAGTCCTGCCGTTACCAGTGCAAACGGAGAACACCATCATCTTTCCGGTGACGCGCTCCCCTATGATGACATGCGGCGGCACCAATTCTCCATCGTCATCGTCCAAATCATGGTCGTCCCTATATCGTAACCACGAATTCCGAGACACATTTTCCAATATACTCACCGGAAGTGAGTTCTGCTCATTCGTCGTCTTCATCTTTTTCCTCTTCGCCATAATCAATTCTCCATCGTCACTATCCAAATCAATGGTCGTCCCTATATCATTTTTTTGGTATGTAGATGCTATACATCATTTGACTATTATACCTTGATCCAATTGGAATCATTTTTACGCCTGTTGTTCGCTTCTTTTTTGGACTGTTAGATTTAATGAATCCAATGTTGTAAATTGGGTCTTATATCTTATCTAATATAAGATGTGTATTAAATTTTGACCCTATATATATATATATATATATATATTATTTTTTAAGGAAAGAAGATTGTTTACATTGATATGATTCAAATTCAATTAACAACTATTACAACCAATGGCTACTATAAACAACAATAGAGAAAGACTCATGCGTAAGGGGAATAGATCCCAAAACCTATATTATCTTGCAACCTTAGTTTCATCTGTAAAGCTAAATTTCATCTCAATCAAATTAAATTGTTTTATAATAGCAAATATTATTGTTTTAGGAATGAAGTCAGTGTACTTTGATAGAAGTCAAATTCAACTAACAACTATTACAACCAGCTAACAGCTATTATATAAAACACATACACAAGTGGGAATAAATCCCAAAACCTATAATATGTTACGACCCCAGCTTCATCAATAGAGCTAAATTCATCGACAATCAAATTAAATTGTTTTGTAATAGCAAATATTATTAAGCAAAGAAGTTTGTGTACATGATATAAGCCAAATTCAACTAAACACCAGAAATTTCAAAGCAATCCCTTTAACTCTTGAGGATTTGACAATATTCTTAACCTGCTTAATATTTCTCAGATGATGAATAGTGCCAAGCTAGGCTCCAAGAACAAATGTCTTCACATTTCCAGTTAGCTATTTTCTATTTAAATCCAACAATAACCATTACAAAATTAAAACGAGACAAAAACCGTAGTACTCAAAATAGTCATGATAACATAAGCAGATTGAGTTTTTGCATTAGTGTGACCAGATTCTCATTATCGCAACCAATCAATTTAAATGGAACTACTAATATAATAACTCGGTAGTTGTAACAAAACAAGCTTAAACAATAAACAACTATTGATTATAATCACATATGCAGGCAAAACATCGAACATGGAGCATTATGTGAAAAGCTAGTCATGCGACATAATATAACTTTCTCGAATTCTCCCTTGAATACAACAAATCTCTTAATACAAACAAGTTAATCGTTGATAACTTAGAAAACCATCATTCAGGTTTACCTTCTTCGACCGAGTCTTAGAACCATCTTGTAACAGTTTTCCTGGCACGGGATTAAGCCCACATAATTCCCAATGGCGACATGGAGCAATATTTAGACACCGGTAAATGATACCTTGAAGGAGAAAAAAGAAAGCTTATTACGGCCACGAATTCCACTAACCTATATAATGAACAAACAAGAATAATTACAAACATTAATAATGTGGGTTGACTACATAAACCTTCCCTGATGTTTGGTGTAAATACAGATAAACACAACTTTTCAAATTTCATCTACTCAACCCCGATACTGACGGTCATTACAGAACCCTAGTGTATTCTATAAATTGAAGATTTTTTGCTTCATTAAAAAAAAATGTGGTGCGGTTTATCAAATTAACTCCTTCCCATAAGTTTACCTATATTATATATAAGACGACAACAGACGTCACAGAAAATAGTGTAATTTCGAAAGAACTAAGAGGATCTACCTGTAATTTTATCAAAACTTTATTATGGGAGGTTTCTGTAATGACCCCTAATCATTATAACGAGTAAAAGACTAACAACGAACTTCAATCTAGAAAAATTCTGTAAGTTATTAAAGCCCACAAAACAGTGATGAGCATTCTTAAGTATCACAAACCATAAAAGTGTAACACAATCTTCATATGTAATATATTCAGTAATGGACAGATAATTACCACACTCGATGACTATATCATCAAAGTCACGTCTTCCTGGAACTGAGGTATTGCAAGGGGTGAGATTTTCACTGAGATTAACGGTGAGTAGCCTATCTGGTAATTAACAAGCACTGGCCCAAAAATGTTGAACTTTTCAGCACTATTGTGAGCAACTTCTGCATCAGAACCCCGTTTAAAGATTATTTTGGCACGACCAGATTCATGATCAACTTCTGTCTCGGATTCCATCAACGGCCCAAACCGTCTAAACATTTTATTTAGATTTATTTCTGACGGTACAGATTTCCTTTCAGCAAAGTTCAATATAAGCTCTGCAGGTGACGACTCTTGCTTCCTCCGTTTAATATTCTCTTCAAATTCAGTGGCTTCCATTGGAAAACTCCCAGTGGAATATCTCTTTCTAGAATATGGCCTACGGCCTGATTTTACAGACTTTTCAGCATCAAATGTAACTACTTGAAGATTATTTCCCCCATTCTCGCTTTTATGCAACAATTGCTCCTCAGCGTAATTTTGAACGATCCTGTCCGTCCAATAAGAATCATTCACATCATCAAATTCAAAATCTTCACCGGACCCACCAATGGTTGTATCAACTTTTTTCTTTCGGCTTCGTTTATTCAAAGAAATTGAGCTTCTGAAACCCAATAAGAAAGTTTTAGTCGAATTTAGAAAGTCTCCCTTTTTGGGATCTTGTGCAACCATCTGAAGCTGCAACAGCATCTCATTCAGAGAAGAAGATTCTGCTGATATCTTTGAAGAACCATCAATTCCGGTTTCTGCATTTTGGCACTTTACCAATGATGTAGCACCGGTTAACTGGCTCGCCACTCTACTTATACGTTCACCAATTTTGAAGGAAGGCTTAGGAGTTTGATTCATTGAGGTAGATAATTTTGCCCCATAGACACTTACCCTTTTATCAGACACATCGGTTATAGAATCTTTCTCAATTGACTCATCTTCAACATCTGGGAGATATTCATCACCACCCATTAATTCCACCAAGCTTCTCTCCTTCTTCCTAGACGTAGGACTATCTCTTGGAGTGTGCTTACGTTTGTGGGAATTACCTACTTCATCACTTAATTTTTTGGTATCTTCTTCATTTTCTAACAACTCCCCACTTGTGGGAAATCCAGCTGGCAAACGATATCCTTTAAACCGATAAAATGCTGATAATTGTGCTCGGGCAATCACAAGATCCAGTCGGTCAGCCCCAGATGCTGCCCGAGGTGCCAAATCTCTAACATACTCAAGAAGTTTATCGGGTTCAAACAAAGAAGCTTTGCTAGACTGATCTACACCATATCTTCGAGTTGATTCTTCACGTATACCAGCATTCTCAACAATTTGAGTTTCAATCTCGCTATAAGCATCTTTCGGTATACAAGAACAAGCCAAACCTAACTCTACTCGTCTCGAAACCTCTTCCAAGGCGGAGGTGACTGCATTTTGAAATGCTTCAGAATTACTTTGCTTCTCTATTTGGTAAAAATGTGACCTAAATGGCTTCAACACTGATGCATCATTCCAAGCGAATGTTCGGTCTCCAAAATATGCTACCAAATAAGCGTCTTTTTTATAATACTTAACAGCTTTATCTGAAGCATCTGAAGGATCAAATATTTGCCCAGGCCACCATGGATGGCTTCGGACTTTACCCCAGACCAAATCTGATACAGCAAACTGACCCTCGTTTTCTGGAGGTGAGAAATAACCTGATTGGTTCATTCTCAAGCGGTTTGAATACTTTACAGGTTCTTCATTCAACAGCTTCAATTGGTCAGTTTCAGAAGAATGTTCTTCATTTCCTAATTCTGGCTCCTCATAATCATCTTCGTGATACTTTTGGTCAGATTCTCCTTCTTCAATCTCTACGGGTTTTTCTTCAGAAGTATGATCCTCCATAATATAATGGCCATTACTTTTAACGGAACAATCTTGAGCTTCCATGGATTTATTGACCTCTTCCATAGAATTATCCACATGCAACTCTGCCTTTTCAGTTATCCCTGGCGTAATATCAGAAATAGCTGCAACGTTAGCAACTTCATTTGGCATCAAATTGATGCCCTCAAGCTTGTCCGCCCCACGATTAGGTGTTTCACTTATTTGAACAAAAACCTCTTGTTCATTGCCTCTTGGTGATCCACACTCTTCAACAACATTTTCAAGCTCAATAATATCATTGGCTGCAACATGATCTGCAATTGTTACATCAGTTGTCTCAACCATAGAGCACTCACCTTGTGCTGGAAGATGCGCATTTTCAGCAGAAGCATCATCAAGTGCAGGGATTGATTGCATTAATATTTCAGAATCAACCTCCTCAACTTTTTCTCTAGATTCATCCCCTCTTCGAGCTTCCACTTCAGGGATTGAAACTTTCTGGTCATTTATTACTTCACTTGCTGATTTGGAAATGGGAGTTTGATCCTCGTCATGTACAATTTGCTCTTCTTGTGGACAACTCGAGCTTGCTGTATTCATCTGATTTTCCTCTGCATCAACTTGGATCTTGAAATCGAGGCTGTTGTCTTCTTTTCCTTCAGCAGTATCGCCTCCATCAAGCAGTTGAGTTGGTTCACTTGAGGAAGCATGGTTTTGATGGACCATATCAGTTTTTAACTCTTCATCAATCTTCAAGCATTCATCATTGCTTACACCACCTGAATCAGGCATATTGATATCTGAATCTTGTTCCTTTAAATCCATAACGTGATCAATTTCCATACCTCTAGCATGTGAAACACCATCAATCCCATATGTAGCCTCACCCTGAACATCAGAAACCAAAGCATCAGTTTTATTACTTTCTGCAGCAAGAACTTTGTTTCCATCATCAGATTTGGCCTCTACTCCACCAGCGCTTGTACTTACAGCATTCCCACCATCTGCTGCATTAGTTGCCTCACGAGACGTCACAGAATTTGCACCCAAGTCGTCATGACTTGCAGCAGTATCACTTGAGGGTAATATCTCTCCTTTTTCTATAATACCAACCTTTTCTTCCAGGACTGCTTCCACAGACTGAAACTCGTTTAAGCAACTTTGATTCTCAATCTGAACATTAGAGACCTGAGCACCCGATATAAGAATGGAGCCCTTACTTTCTGCATCAAGAACTTCTTTTTCATCAACAAGTTCAGCCTCTACGCCATCACCATGAGGACTCGCACTTTCAGCATTGGCCTCATTTTTGGGACTACCCGTGGCTAAGACTTCTCCTCCTGCACTAGCATTCACTAAACCAACTTCGCCAACAAGACTATCAATCCCATCAACATGAACATTATCAGGGCCTTCAGAAGGCACAACTTGACCACCATCCGCAGTCATCATAGAATCTGCAACCAAGTGATCATGACTCTCAGCATTATCACTCGAGGGTAATATCTCTTCTTTCTCTGCAATAGCAACTTTTTCTTCAAGATCAGCACCTTTTTCTTCAACAATAACACCTTTTTCTTCAACAATAGTGCCCTTTTCTTCAACAATAGCACCTTTTTCTTCCACTATAGCAACTATTTCTTCAACAATAACACCTTTTTCTTCAACAATAGCAACTTTATCTTCAACAATAGTACCTTTTTCTTCAACAATAGCAACTTTCTCTTCAACAGTAGCTTCCAAAGGACAGCTTAAAGGTTCAGGTGTCACAATGACACTATCCTTAACAACCGCTTCATCCTTAATCATCTTATCTTCACTTGTCACCAAACCTTGTTCAGCCTTCCCCGCCATTGACTCCACTACTTCTGAAGTCGACACATCCATAGCTTCAATTCCAGGATTCCATACCTCGTCATCTACGTTTTCTTTATTCGTAACACCGACATCTACGTTTTCTTTATTCGTAACAACATCATTCTGTTCGCCCCTCGACCCCGAGAACCCTACATCACTTTCCCCCTTCTTATCTCCACCCCCTTCACTCAAAACATCCATAGCTTCTGAAACATTCACATGGCCCTCCAAATCCCCAACTTCCCCGGACCCCAAATCACCATCTTTACGCCCACCGATACCATCAACAAACACATCAGACCCAACAACTTCCACCATTATTTCTCCTCCATCCCCCTCTTCAAAAGACTCCTCAACCTGATTCTCACCACCCATATTTTCGACAACGGTTTCACTAGGCAAATCATCACTCAAAGGCAACTCTGAGATGCCACCACTACTACCTGGACCAACATCACCTTGCTCATCTTCCATAATCAGGATTTCTGAACCAAGATTACAAATCTATTAAAGAGAAAAAAACAAACTTAACCCATACAAAAATCTGAACAATTAACATAAACCCTAATAGCAGAAGCTTACAAATCTACCATAGCCACACTTAAATTCGAAAATTGCAATAAATTATACTTTTTTGAAGTGAATATCAAAAACCCATGTTGTAAGCAGATTCTCAAAGTGCAAAAAAACAGTACCTTTATTGAAGTGTTACTCTGCAAAATTCAAAGCTGGGTTTCTTGAGGGTTTTTAGAGAGAGAGAGAGAGAGAGGGTGGGGTACTGCTGCGCGAGATGAGTTAAGATTTGAAGTACAGTAGCGAAAATATAACGAGTCCTTGTCCTTTCACTGCTGAGTTGTGAAATTGGTTAACATAACGAAGCTGTCATCTTCAAAGTGTAACAGCACTTACGTTTCGTTTATCTATTGGGCATTCGTTGTGACAGGTCGGATCGAGCTGTGCCTTTAATGGTTTCTCTTTTTCTTCTCATTTTTGTGCTATTTTCCGGTTTTCTCTTTTTCAATATTGTGGTTTCTTAAGTTTATCTTCTTTAGTAAAATTGACTGAATTTTCACCAATTAGTATTGGTAGAAAATTGTACACTTAAAAGTTCCGCAACAGTTTATAAGGCTATCAAAGTTGTGTTTACGAAATTAAATTATGATTAATTCTGAGTTTTTTTGAGAATGTGTATATTATAGATAATTGTATGAAAATATTGACTTTTTTTATTTGTTTGATATGTTTTTAGAAAATGATTGCGAGTAGTGTAAACATAATATAAAGTTGATTTTTTAATGGATTTGATATATGAAATGATTGAGTTAGTTATGAGCGTAACGAGTTAGTTATGAGTATAACGATGATAATAAAAAAAGATTAGAATAATATTTTTGGTAAATAATTTTTGGATTATTTATGAAGTAATATTTGTGTATATGTATGTATGTTTGTGTATATATAGGAAAAACAATAAAGAAAAGATTAAAATAAAGAGAAAAATGGAGAAGGGTCCCTTCGTAACCCCCCCCCGATACGAGCATTAGTATGATCGAGTAGATTGTCTTCCACTTAGGCACTACACGATAGTTAACCACCCACTTAACAATCCATGATCTCCCATGTTCTATTTTACTTTTATTTATTTAATTATTAGTTAGTAGTATAAATAGGATTAGGACTCTTGTATTTAATATCAAGAATGAATATGCAGAATTAAGTTTTCAAGTTTCTTCTTCTTCCTTTCTTCTTTGTCTATTTCTCGGGAGACCACCCATCTCGAATCGGGATAATCTATCACCCCTTCTCCCCCCAACCCCCCACTCCTGCCTCCACCGGCTAAACCCCGCCCATTACTGTAAGTACCTCCCACTATTTTTTGACCTCCGCCACCGAACTTTAAATGCGGAAAGGAATTGCAAACAATTGTCACTTTATCCAGTTGAAAAGGTTTATCCGAATACCAAATTAATTAGATTTGAAAAATAAAATTTATGCACATATTAACCAAGTCATTTATCATAAAAAATTCTTTTATTTTTTATTTAAACAAATCGATTGTGAATATTGTGTATGAACATATGTTTATATGCATGAAATACATATACATATACAATTCAAACACACACTCACACGTACATTTGGAAATATATACATAAATATGTGTATATACGTTAACTATATATACACGTTAATTGTGTATATTCATATATGTATACCTATGATTTAGTATATGATGAATATATATGCATATCTACACGTATACGTGTAAATGTACAATTTCATTCGTATATTAATAAATATTATTGTATGATACAATATTAGTTATACAAATAATAATATATTTAATTATAATAACTCAATTGTTTGTAATAAATAATATGATTTGTTATCATATTTAACTCAATTGTTTGTAATAAATAATATGATTTGTTATCATATAAAATAAAGCAAAATACATATAATATACCCTTCAGGTATATGTGTCGCATACAAGTTCCTGAAGTACCAAAGGTACCAAAATAATCCCTGTTGTGAGTGGTCAAACTGTAGAAAATATTTACTCCATTAAAAATTTGTCCGACTTTATACATTTACCACGACACTTGGACTAGCCTGTATGACTAGATTGGACACATCAGAAACAAGTCCAAGAAACCAAACATGCCCTTAAGTAGGTGGTATTAGAGATACATTATCTCTATATTATCTTTGTATATCTTTTCTATTTGATAGCATTCTTATCCGATAGGTTCTGTTAGGCTTAGAGATAGAGTCCATCTTGGACTATGAGCTGCTTTGTATCTTCTATATATACTTGTACATAACACCATTATTATTAGGTTGGAATAAACAAGCTATTCAGTTCATTATGGCATCCGAGCCAGTCCCCTCTCCCACGGTACATTCATCAACTTCGGATTCTACCACCTCTCCCACCCTTCCACCGGCCACCCCCAACCCTAATCCCCTTACACAAATCCACCACTATCTCTCTCTCAAACTTACCCCGAAAAACTACCTTCTTTGGCGCACTCAAATCTTACCTCTTATCAAAGGTCTTCGTCTGCTCGGGTTCGTCGATGGATCGAACCCCCCACCACCATCTCATCTCCTTGACACCACCACTAACGAACTGTCTCCAAATCCCGCCTTTGCCCAATGGGAACAACAAGATAGTCTTTTAATGAGTGCTATCATTAACTCTCTCACCGAAGAAGTGGTTCGTTTAGTAGTCGGGGCGACTACTTCACATGATATTTGGACCATTCTTGAGCATGCGTTTGCTTCTCCCTCACAAGCACGCATTATGTATCTCCATCTTCAACTTCAAACACTAAAGCAAGATGATTCCAATATTCAATCATATCTCCAGAATGCCAAACAAATATCCGACGAATTAGCCGCGGCTGGCCAACCCCTGTCTAGAACCGATTTAATCTCTATGTTTTTAAAGGTTTATGTAATGAGTTTTGCGATTGTGTTACTACTCTAACAGCCCGCCCCGATCCAATTTCCTACTCGGATCTTTTTAGTTTTCTTCTTATGCAGGAATTTCTTCACGAGGATAACCCTTCCAATCTGTCCGTCACCACCTCACCTTCTTCGGATAAACCGCAACCATCCGCTAATGTTGCGCAACGTGGGCTGTTTGTTCCTCGTGGTGGTTTTTCCAACAACCGTGGTAGAGGACGATCCAACCGTGGTCGTGGCCGAGGACGCGGCAGTGGCAGATCTTATTACTATAACAATACTCCACCACACAATTAGTCTTATACGCCCACCACACCATCCTACTCACAACATCAGCCACCAAACCATTGCCAATGCAATAATCACCAGTATCCACATCCTTCTGCTACTCATCATCCATCAGCAAATATTGCCTACCAACCTCCCCATCTCCATTCCCCATCTGCCCCACAATCTACTAATTTGTATCCGGATACAGGCGCTACTCACCATGTTTCACCAGATACCACATCCTTTCACTCTGCTGAGCCGTATGTTGGTAATGATCAAATTCACGTAGCTAATGGTAATGGTCTTCATATTCAAAATACAGGTGATTCTACTATTCCTACGCCACATGGCTTACTTCTTCTAACTAATATTTTACACGTTCCTGAAATTTTCAAACATCTACTTTCTGTTCAACGCCTTTGCATTGATAATGATGTTTTCTTTGAATTTCACCCATCTTTTTTTCTTGTGAAGGATCGGCGCACCAAGAGAATTCTCCTTACCGGACCGAGCAGTGATGGCCTTTACTCTCTCTCCCAACCCGCAAGTGTCTCTCCCTCTGTCTCTCTCGCTGTCCGTGCACCAGCTTATATTTGGCACCAACCCCTTGGTCACCCACATACCGGTTTATTGAAACGTGTTATCTCTCAATTCAATCTTCCGTGTAGCACTTCAGTCTCTCACTCAGTCTGTCACTCCTGTCCTCTAGGAAAGTCATCTCGTCTGTCTCTATCCCCTACCCCCTCTAGAAGTAGTCGAGTTTTAGATCTTATCTTTACTGACGTTTGGGGTCCGTCCCCGTACTTGTCTTCTGATGGACATAAATATTTTGTTATTTTTGTGGATGATTATTCTAAATACATTTGGTTTTACCCTATTATGCTCAAATCTGATGTACTCAATATCTTTAAAAGTTTTCAATTACTTGTTGAACGACAACTTAACTGCAAAATAAAATCCGTTCAATCTAATGGTGGTGGGGAATATAAAAAATTAACTCAATATTTTCAAACTCAAAGCATTTCTCATCGTATAACATGTCCACATACTCATGAACAAAACGGCGGTGTTGAGCGCCGTCATCGACACATAGTCGAAACCGGACTCACTCTACTTGCCACTTCAGTAGTACCTTACAAATATTGGCACTATGCTTTTGAGTCGTCGGTTTTCTTCATTAATCAACTTCCTAAACCTATCTTAGCAAATCAGTCACCTTATGCAACTCTTTTTCATAAACCACCTGACTACACTTTTCTCAAAGTGTTTGGGTGTCTATGTTTTCCCTTTCTTCGTCCATATAACAATCATAAAATTGATCCCCTCTCCAAATCTTGCGTCTTTCTAGGTTATAGTCCCTCACATTATGGTTATCGGTGTCTTGACATTTCAAGTAATCGCCTATACATTGCTCGGCATGTTCGGTTTGATGAGAATTCTTTTCCGTTGCGGCAAAAATCAATTCTTGGACCACCACCATCCCGCCCCATTAATACCCCTGGAACATGGATCTCCCTACCCGTCCCTTCTCTACCACCTATCCCGTAACAAATCCAGCCCACTAATCAGCCACCTACTATACTGACCCCGTCGAAAATCGTCACCACCGCATCTCCAGCGTGCAACACCACCGGACAGCCCCACGTTGCCAACCGTTGGCGCACCTCCGTCTCCATCATCTCTTTCTCCACTAGGAATTCAGCTTTATGTTGATTTATTGCCCTCCTCTTCGTCTAACAGCTCTCTTTCCACTTCCCCTCTGCCCATGCATCCCATGCAATTACGTTCGAGACCCACCAATCCTCCTAAACGATTTGCTGCCCTCACCTCCGTCAAAAACATTCTCCAGCCTTCTCCTATTCTCACTGAACCCACTTGTTTTTCTATTTACCACCAAGGATCCGCGTTGGCGAAAATCCATAGCCGAGGAGATTGATGCTTTGGTCTGTAATGATACTTGGAGACTTGTACCGTTTCGCCCACACATGAACGTCATCGATTGTAAATGGGTCTACAAGATTAAACGAAATCCTGATGAATCGATCGAACGATTTAAGGCTCGTCTTGTAGCAAAAGGATTCCATCAACAAGAAGGGATCGACTTCATCGAGACCTTCAGTCCCGTAATCAAGCCTACCACCATTAGGCTCATTCTATCACTTGCCATCTCTCGTAATTGGCCTCTCCGCCAACTTGATATTCGGAATGCATTTCTAAATGGTGTCCTTCATGAACATGTTTTTATGACACAACCACAGGGCTTCACTAATTCACAAAAACCTACTCATGTTTGCCACCTTAAAAAATCTCTCTATGGCCTTAAACAGGCTCCACGTGCATGGTTTCATCATCTTAGGGAGTTCTTAATTAAGCTAGGCTTTATTGCTTCTCAAAATGATAGTTCTTTATTTATCTATTCTGCAAATAATATTATTCTTTATATTCTCCTCTATGTCAATGATATTCTTGTCACTAGTAACCACTCACAAAGTGTTGCAGATTTTATTGCCGCATTAGGTCGAGAATTTTCTCTTCGAGATCTCGGTGGTATTAATTATTTCCTTGGTCTTGAAGTGGTTCATGTCTCCAATGGCATTGTTCTTTCGCAGAAGAATTATATCTCTAATCTTCTCACACGGTCTGGCATGCACTCTTCAAAAGATATGTGTGCTCCTCTTTGTCCCAACACCAAGTTAACTAAGGCGGATGGCAAACCATTTTCTGATCCAACCAAATTTCGGGAAATCGTCGGTGCTCTACAATATCTCACTCTCACGCGCCCTAACATTGCCTTTGTTGTCAACAAGGTGTGTCAATTTATGCATGCTCCTTCTAAGGCACATTGGACAGCAGCTAAACGAATTTTACGTTATCTCAAACATACGGCTACTCTTGGTCTATCTTTTACCCGGTCTACTTCACTTGACTTACATGCCTTTTCTGATGCGGATTGGGTCGGCAATTTAGATGATAGATGGTCTACTGGTGGCTTTGCAATATTTCTTGGTCCCAACTTGATATCTTGGAGTTCTAGGAAACAACGAACAGTGGCTAGGTCTTCTACAGAATCTGAATATAAATCCCTTGCCGACGCAGCTGCTGAACTTACTTGGTTGCAATCATTACTTAAGGAACTTGGCCTCTCCTGTACTCGACCACCTACATTGTGGTGTGACAATATTGGTGCGGCTTACCTATCGAAAAATGCGTTATTTCATGCTCGCACAAAACATATAGAGATTGATTGCCATTTTGTGTGAGAGAAAGTTGCAAATAATGATCTTGATGTTCGATTTATCTCCACCAACGATCAAAAAGCTGACATTTTTACGAAGCCACTTTCACGAAGTCACTTTCTATCTCACGTTTTAAGCTACTGAGCGACAAGCTTCATGTTGCTTCTCGACCACCATGAGCTTGAGGGGGCCTATTAGAGATACATTATCTTTATATTATCTTTGTGTATCTTTTGTATTTGATAGCATTCTTATCCGATAGGTTCTGTTAGGCTTAGAGATAGAGTTCCTCTTGGACTAGGAGCTGCTTTGTATCTTCTATATATACTTGTACATAACACCATTATTATTGGGTTGGAATATACAAGCTATTCAGTTCATTAGATGGAAATCCTACCGCCCTACAAAAATGCTTTTGTCAAAAAAAATAATCCTAAGACACCCTTTTAATAACATGATGTAAAAAAAGACTCTTCATTTTCTCTATTTCAGCCGTTTTTTACTCTAAAAAAAAATCAAATTGCTAATCATAAATCTTTCAAACACCTCATTTTTCTAAACTAAAATTCATGTTAATCACTCACAGACATCTCCCCAAGACGTCTGGAAATTAGAATTTTGAAAATTTGCTGCTGACATCATAGAAATCTGGACCAAGATTAGTTTAGTTCTTTGTGAATTTTTTTATTTTAGGGGTTAATAGTTGAGAAATTATGGTAAAAGACATTAGAATTTTTTTAAAATTCTAGCTTCTAGACGTTTTGAGGAGATGGCTTTGATGATTAATATGATTTATTCTTTTAGAAAAATGGGTTAGTACTTTGGGGTTTTTTGTAGAATAAAAAATGATTGAAAAAGAGAAAATGAATTTTTTTTACTCTTTACCTTTTTTCACTTCATTTTATTAAAAGCATTTCTTAGAATTTTTTTTATTTTCATTTACAAAAGTGTTTGTTGAGCGGTAGAATTTCCACCTACTTAAGGGCATTTCTGGTTTTTTGAAATTGTTGCTGAATTGTCCTGCCCAGTCATACAAGTTGGCCCACGTGTCATGGATAAATGTGTAAATTCTACCAAATTTTTAACGTAGTAAATTTTTCTACTGTTTGACCATAAATGGCAGGGACTATTTTGGCACATTTGGTACTTCAAGGACCTGTATGTGATACATGCAATACTTCAGGGGTGAGTTATGTATTTTGCCCTATAAAATATGATAAAGTAAGTAAGAAAGAGAATGAGTTGGATAGTAAGTTAGTGAGAAAGAGAGTGAAAGTGGTAGAAATGATGAGTAAATATTAGGGGTGTACATAAACCCGCCCAACCCGCCCAAACCGCTCAACCAGAGCCGATCCGCTCGAAAACCGCCGGTTTAAAATTATTAAATAATAGTGGTGGATTGAAAATATTGCAACCCGCCACTTTCGGGTCGGGTGGTGGGTTTAATAATTGTAACCCGCCTAACCCGCAACCCGACCGCTAATCATTTATATTACAAGTATAAGTATATAAATAAAGATTAACATTAAACTTTGAAAACTATATATGCATATATACTCTCTAATAAGAGTGGTTTATTCATATTCATGTAACATATTTTATTTTTTATTTGAGCAAAGAAATTGACTCGTTTGAACACTTGTTTTCATTTGATTTGAACGAAAAATTTATATGTATATGTATATTTTGATGATAAATTTACAAAAAAAACATTAATTTTATTAATATTTTAGAGTTTTTCACTCATTAGAAATCATGGTAATATGAATTTTATTTAATAACACCACTTATTTGTGTATTTTTCACCAACTCAATTTTTTTTAGTTAAATGTACAAAAAGTATAATAATTAATTTCTTACTTACTACTTATAACTAAAATTTAGTTGTAAAAATTATAACTATAATTTGATAACCCGCCAACCCGCCCGTTAAAACATTAAATCCGACCGACCCGAACCGCTCGGTTTGAAAAGATAATTATGCATTTTCGGTTTGATATTTTGTCAACCCGCACATGTCGGGTCGGGTTAAATTTTTTTGTAAAACCGCCCGAACCCGACCGTGTACACCCCTAGTAAATATATAGAGAAATGTGTAGTAAAATTTTTAAATGGGGTATTTTATGTAGAATTTGGCTTGAATTGTACATTTTCATTTTTTGGTGATCCAAAAATGAAAATATTTTTCTAAAAACCTAAACATATTAAGCCTAATAGTTCCACGATTTATGGCACAAATTATTTAAGATATTATTTGTTCTCGATAATTTATACTATTAAATGTCGTGTTCTCAAATTCAAATCAATTTTTTTTTGCAAATTATTCTATTAAGTAGTATTGTTCTATCATATTAACTGGCATCATTCTATCATTATTACTGGTATTTTTTTTATTTTTTTTTGGTAAGTTCATTATTGCTGGTATTATTTTGTCATTATAAGTGGCATCATTCTATCATATTAATTGGCGTCAGTCTGTCACACTGATTAATATCTTGCTAGTTGTCAATATTAATCGAATCTTCGTCATATATTTTTTCTCACAATTGTTATCGTTCTATCATACTGATTAATGTCTTGTTGGTTGTTAGTATTAATCAAATCTTTATCATAGATTATTCTCATATAAGTCGATATCATGCTATGGTAAAAATTGATGTGGTTCTGCAATACTAATGATGGTTCTGCAATACTGATGATCTGATGCTATCAAATTTGAATCGTACCTAAGTAGAAGATTGAATTTCATAATATTGTGAATGTTTCTAATAAAAATTGTTGATGTTTCTTTTTTTAATAACTTTTTAAAATGATAATCCACTTATTGCAAAATCATGGAAAGATGATATGAAGTACTTTTATGTACCGTTTCAAGCAACAAGAGAAGTACAAACAACAATTTTAGATTAGAGCAGGCTATATTTTGTACAATGCACCCTAGAATTAGGCCTTTTTACTGTTTGAACCTTAAAACTAATACAATACTAAGTTAAGTCATTGAACAACATTTTACTGATGCATTGAAGTTGTACGCTCCATAATTTCCCCGACAAGAGAATCCACCAATTTACAAGAAAAATGATCACCGCACTGTACAATTTCCTTCTAAATACTAGTGATGTTGGATAAAATATCACTAAGATAAATAAAAGAAATGACTTCTGTAGACTTCGATATACCCCAACAAGACGTATTTCACTCATCTTCAGAAATTGGGTTGCATCACTCGATCCCGACCTGTCAAACTCGACCCTCATTGACCCGAATCTTCTCGTTCGCGGCTAAAAAGAGCACGTGACCGCTCGAATCATGATAAGTGTCTTGATCTCCGTGGATCTGGCACCAACAACCTATAGATACAAATTTATGCATTGTATTTGGGCTTATGTCATTTTTACTCTATTTTCCTCCTGTTTTATTGGCAGCCATGTCAAGACATCTAGTACTTGCTTTTAGACCCAAATTTCAGGTAATATAATACATATTTACTACGTATTGTTGTTTTGACTGTATTATTTTGTTGTTATTATAAGTTTCTCAAAATATTTTATATAGATGTTTTAGAGTTTATAAGCTCCTTAAAAATGTTTGGTTAAATTATTCCAAAATAAGCTTAGAAACTCTCAAAATAAAATGTGAGGAGTTCATAGGTTCCTTAAAGATAAGTTGAGAATTTCTTAACTTATTTTCTAAAATCTTAACAAACCACACACAGTTCACACATTTACACGTACATTGCACACGTCGCACATAATTTACACACACATTGTACATATTTTACATATACATTGAAAACATTTACACAGACAACACACATTTACGCACACACCAGAACATATTATCACATTTAAACAAACAACACCCGATTTGGTTACGATAATTTCTCTTTTATTAAAAAAAATGAAGGAATAAATGAGGTGTCCAAAACTCAATACTATATTTTTTCACATGGTAAAACAATAACATTAAAAGTGTGTTTAAATGAGTTATTTTTTGGGAGAAACGTGTGTAATAATAACAGCAGATATGATGTTTTTGTTTTAGAGAAGTTGATATGATGTCCTTTCTTATGAGAAAAGTTGATACGACATTTTTCTCTTTTTTTTTTTGAAAAATTTACATAACTTTAGTGTTTTATTATATAAAAAAATAAGTTTCTTATTATATAAAAAAATAAGTATCTAAGAAATATTAGGTATGACATTTCCCATAAATATATCTAAATCAAACTCATCCATCTCTGATAAAATGAATCATATTTTGCATTTTACATCATTTCAAATAAGGTGATTGATTTGACATCAACTATTGAGATATTGCCAGTAGATAAAACCCTTTCAAGTTTCAACAGAAATCATAAATGGAAAATAATTAAGGTTAAAAAAAGGAAAATAATTTGATTCTTCAAAGAGAAATATAATAGAAATGAATGCAATGTCGGTCTAAGTCTTATACATGCTGCTGATAGGGAAAAAAAAAATGTCTTATTTATGCCAAATATTTCATAATTTTTTTTCCTTTTAGAATTTTTTCTTTACACGGCAACCAAATACACGACTTCAATGGGAAAAATCTAAACAAAAATCATCTGTGTACGTTTCCAATTTGGAAATAGGTAATGATCTCTGTAAAACATTCAACAAAAGCACTAATACGAAACCTATTCTGCGAGCATTCCAGATAGACATATCTGTGTACCTGCTGTTATACTGAATCAATCTCATATCGAATACTAGATACTAAAAAGGCAATTAATCGAGCAAAGTGTACAAATTGTAACAGTATATTTCAAGATATACATATGATAAATGAATACATAATAAGTCTAATCACTATAATTTGTTGATATAGAAATGTAGAGAAGACTATGTGGTACATCTGACTATAATAGGGACTATAATAGCTGACCGTTATATCCCGAGACAAGTGCAGCAGAGAGAAGTTGGATCGATAACTTAGCTTCACAGAAAGTGTACAAGGTTAGGTACCTTATCTGCAAGGTTTTAAAGAAAGGGGACTTTCAGCTAAAAATATTTGCTAAAATCATGACTTTAGAATTTAGGTACAAAAACGTAAATCAATGTATCTGGAAAAGCATAATAAATCATATAACCAAATACCAAGTGAGAAAGATTTACAAATCATACAATCATTTTTAGTTCTAATAAATAACAATCATCCATGCAGCTGGACCCACTTGAGGTATATTATACACGGGTGATTGTGATTATAATACGGGGACTTGGAGTTCGAGGATCGCAAAGAATCGTTCCTAAACCACAACCCACCTCTGGTTTTTCCTCTCTTTGCCCTCTTTCAAGACAAACTATTTTAATTTTGTTAAGCTTCCACCAGAACAACATATAAAGTGTTTCCAACCCTCATTGGAGCAATTTTGCAAATTACAGTGCGATTTCTACCGACCAAATAAATAGGACAGAAGTCTCAATTTCAGGTTACCCCTCCCCAAAGAACGTGTTTCTTAGCAGATATGATATATGTCTAATATAATCACCAAGCACAGCATCATCAAAGACCGCTGAGAGAGCATAGGAACTTTAAAACTGTTAATAATTGCCAAATTTCATTGTTTTTAAGCTGCAAAGCTAATTTATCAACTAATTCTCTAGTGTCCTTGACAGATCACATCCTTTCAAGAAATTGTACGCCGAAGAATGATTGTGCAAAAATACGTAACCTATTTTTATGGTTCATTGACCTAAAAATTTGCTCGATTTTTGCCCGATAAACTACAGGAATTTCTTTGATCCCACAAGCTAATACCATTCATTTCTGAATTTCTTATACTATCCAGGAGCTACAATTTGTTCAACTTCAAAGCCTCTTTTAGGCTTGATCTTTGAGCACCCAAACAACAATCAAAACCATAGAAGTTTTTTCTGAATTGCTTTTTCTGATGTCAAGAATAGCCTCTGTTCATCCATCACCAAAAACATCCCTCAGAGGTCATTACATACTTTCTACCGCAGAACACTAAAATCAAGCCCTCCTCTGTAACTTACCGCAAGCAACAAAAACTGGACATACACTAATCATAATGATGTGCAGCGGAACGACGGAAGGCCCGAGAATGATCCGATGATGAGTGATACGGGACCGGGACCGGGACCGTTGCGAGTTTACGTGCGACGCAAGTATCGGGGTGGTACCAGCGCATAGTCAAAGTTAATTATTAAGTCTTGTCTAGTAATTATGTCCAAGTTATTTATTGAGTCTTGTTCCAAAGTTATTAAGTGAGTCCATGTTTTGGTTATTGTAAGAGTCGGCCAGCAGCCTTATATTGGGGTTGGAATGTATGAACATGATCAGCAATTTATAATATTGGAAGCTGCGGCTTTTCGGGCAGGAACTCTTTGTTCCTGTGGATTTTTTTTTTTTTTTCTTCTCTCATTTATCTTTACAAAATTATCACTCATCACATAAAGTGTAGAAACACAGGCTCCCAGAGGTCCTAAAAGAGCATCCTACTTCTTTAATAAATCTAAGAGCCAGTCTTTCTCCTCAATTCCTATCTTTTCACCAACATCAATTCAGGTTAATAATCATGTTTAACAATGATATTCAAACCAAAAAGTCTTCATGACAAATTTAAGAGCAGCAAGCTAAAAACGTTCGTCAAATTGAGGAAACTACAAAGTATAAATCATCACTAAGTTTTACATGGAATTGCCTAAAATGATCTTGCTTGAGTAAGGAAGAAGTTCTATTAACAAAAAGTAATGGAAGTCAAAAGACAAATGTATTTTAGTATGCATATGGAGATTGAATATACGCGAGACATAATATCAAAAGAAGTATATAGTATATACTCATGGGCAGATACAAGTGAGCAAAGAAAAGGAGATCACACCCATAAGAGGTTGTTTCTGTTAATGTTAATTTATTCAGGGGTAAAGGGACAGAATCTTACTCAATATTCAATTTGGGAGTTTGAATAGCTGAAGCCTTGTGAAAAAGAGCCTTGATGAGCAAACTGCCAATTCATCCATAGGGTGAAAATTAAGAAAAAATGTTCTATTTCTAGTGAGATTATGGTAAGAGACTAATAATGTTAACGCCAGCTGCGCTAATGGTGGGAATTCAAAAAAATTCCATAAGTTACCTGTGCATCAGAACTCAGCTGAGTTCCAATTGGATCTCTCTTCGCAGATCCATCTGCACTCCTAGCAGATCCCTTGGTGTCACCCTGGTGATATGTCACAACTTATAATGATATTATGAACTGAAAGATGATTATAAAAAGTTATGGCAAGTGCTTAATTGCGTACCTCTAACTGCATTATCGGTTGTTCCAGCGAATCGAACAAGGCAAAGAGAAAAATGGATGGTCAGATTGAGCTCATATAATTATCTTATACTAGGAAAAGATCACCTAAAATAATCTTAAAAGAAGATAAAAATGCAGGACAATTGAGTTAACTTCTTTCTATCATCTCAAAATTTCCGTCAAACCATACAACAAAAGTGCAATAGTAATAAACACCCAAAGGATTCTTCAAAGAAATTAAAAAAGAAAAAAGAATAAAAGTTAGAAACAATAAGAGAACTTGTGATACCTCTCTGTACCGAGCCAAATAGGCCTTTAGTGGGGCAATATAGTCCTCAAATCCTAAGGTAGCCATTGCATACAGCAAATCATCCCCATTGATCGTCTTCCTTTTCTCTTTTTGGCACTTGTCGCTGGCTCTATTTATCAAATACACAATAAAGTGAAGCGTCATTCATAAAACTCAGAAGGTTCATGACAGTCATTTGAGCCAACTTATTTTTTTCAACCACTTATTAGTCACGTATATCATATTATGTGTGTATGTATGGCCACACAAATATCTAAGCCCTTAATTCACCACACAGAGATATACACGGAAAAAAGCTAGCATTGCCAGGATCACAAGCAAAATAAACCTGCACTTATGACAACATTAACCGTAGTCCTAAGTATCGGTATAAGCATCAGAATATTTCAAAGCTTCAAAAAAAACTTGTTAAGTCCGACACACTCTGCAGGATTCACAGCCTATATGGTAACTATTCATTTATTTATAAACAAAAAAGGTTGGTCAGTGATTGCAATTGATCAATTAATTAAAATAGCAAAATAATTAATGGAACTTTATGTTAAAAGTTGACAACGTGGATTTTACTATGCATAATGTCAACTGTCAGGGTGTCTATCATCAATGTTAAGGTAAAAAGCACAAAGACGCACATCAGCAGTGACACATACTTTCTCGCCAGTGTCACTGATGCTACTTTTATGTATGAACCATATATGACATATAACTCCAACAATGGTTGTATATATCCTCTTTCTTTTTCCTTATGGTATGCAAGCTAAAGTTTGCCTGCATCCCTCAATTCAAGGCTTTCTATGCTAGGCTTAATTTCAACCTTTTAACTAAAAGATGTGTGCCATTAAAATAAGCCTGGTCAGGGAAAACAAGTTACGAAGGGAACTCATACCAAAATTAGTGTGAGACTGTGGCAAAAGAATGGTAACTACATAAAGAGACAAGGTACTGACTCAGATAGGATTGTGGCAGCAAGTTGGACAGAAGGTGCAAAGTAGTGGGTGACTCTAATTAGTAAATTACCGATCTAATTTTGTGGAAATTACAAAAGCAATTTAGTGGAGCACAATATTCACAAAATGCAAAAGACCTAAAAAATGTTTGTCATGTTTGGTGGAGCAAAATATCCATGAAATGTGAAGAATACCACAAGAAAATGCTATTGATATTTGGATGAAGGAAAGATGGCAGAAACTGCGTACTCATCCGTTCTTTTGCTAGTCTGTCTATATGTCTTTCACTTTTATAAAAAAAATTGATCAATTTATATACATTTATGCAAAACGCTAATTGTTTCAGCATATATCCACGCAGAAACAACATAAAAAATTAGATAAGTACTGCATAAGTATGAGAAAGATATAACATCTACACACAAAAAATAGGAGATTAGCATAATGAAGTATGCATGGTAGGCAAGAAACAAATAATACATTCATTCACTAACCCCATGGACAGTATAGATACCAATTTGATTTGATAGCTAGATAAAACTTAAAGACTTTAAAATAATGAACCATGCATCATCATAATTATAAAAATAAAAAATTCATCTATCGTGATCATTGTTGAATTTCTTTACAACGGAGTTCAAGAAAAGAGTACTGTGAGAGCCATGAAAAATAAGTCGGATTCCCATGATCTTCACATCATTTAGCTTAACTTGTACCGTTGAATTAGAAATGAATCAATGTGACAATGAATGCTAAGTATCGAATACCAAGAGCATAAATACACAAATTTGGCTATAGAAATAACACATAAAATTTGACATCATAAGTTACAAAAGGCATTTGAATCAGGCATACAACCTAATAACCCATTCAACAACTACTATTTGGCTATACAAAGAACATATATAAAACTTGTAAGGAATCAAATCCATTATCTATCCATCTATGCGAACGTTAGTTCATCTGAGCAAATAGAAAAACTTGTAACACACAATACAGGTCCGCCTTTTCGGAATCAAGAATTGTCAATTACGCAAGGATGACTCAAAATTTTGACTCATATTCTGCAGTAAATTAACTTATAAGCTCAATCAATCACGGAGCAAATGAAAACGCAATTCACTCTAAAGTAGAACAAAACTGCATTCAGACAGGCTAAAGCTGAAAAACCAATCAACAAATACTAAAAAAAAAAAAGCTTGAATACTTAACAAATTCATTGATGTGACCATGGTTGAAACTCTTTAAAAAGAATACTTAGAGATCAAACTTATATCCTGAAGTCAAATACCTGATAAGCTCAATCAATCACGGAGCAAAAGAAAAACACAAGTCACTCTAAAGTAGAACAAAATCACAGTCATAGGAGGCTAAAACAGGTATCCAACAAACAAATACTACAAATCGAAGCTTGGATAAATATGGAGTAGAATAAATTCATACTCGCTAGTGACGAAGCTGATGAACTCAGATACACATTCCTGAACGGTGTCCTTTGCATCCTTGGCGATCTTTCCATTGGCGGGCAGGCCTTTCTTCATGATGCGGCCGATGTTAGCAATCGGGAGAAATCGATCCTGCTCACGCACGTTCGATTGGGGGCTCTGATCCCCTCCACCGCCGCCGCTCTCGTGGCTGCCTCCGCCATGGCCGCCTGGACTGTCCGCCATCCTTTATTCCTCAAACAAAACCCTAACACCAAAAAAAAATAAAAAAAAAATAAAAAAAACTTTCACCGCAGAACAAATCACCGATCATACAGAAAACTTGTTCATCAGAAGAATTATTTCATGACATAACATAATTTAATTTATTGTGTTTAGAAATATCATATCGCACACAGTGTGAGTTGTGCGTGTGAGGGGGAGGAGGTGGTACCTTGAGGGAGGTGGATTTGTATTTGGCGCGCTGGGAAAAGGGAAAATTGAGAGGGGATTGGCTGATGAATTTGGAGAAATCTGAGAGGAGAAAGAAGGAGAGATCGGACGACGGAGAGATGAGAAAGGAGACTTGTTTATTACTACTAACTGTAATTGAATTGTAAAAGTGGGACTCTTTCTTCTTTTTTCTAAATTAAATAACTACTCCATATTTTTCTATTGGCAATTTTGGGGGCAAATTCATTTTGGTCCCAAACATTTTACCTCAATCTCAAATTGGTCTCTATACAGTCGAGGCGAACAAGTTATTATTTAAATTTGTTTGAGTTAATTATCAAGCTTCAGAACTTGTATTTGAGCTTCATTTGATTATCAATCGAACCGAGCTCAAACGGGTTTTAATGTAGTAGCTTGATTTTTTTGCATATATTTTATTCTTTTTTTTTTACTAATCGAAGCGAGTTTCAAACTTATCAAACACACAAAAAGTTGTTCAAACTTGGTTTGATATGTTGCCGGACCAACCTCAAATGAACTTTTACCAAGCTCTCGACTCGAGTATTGAGCAACTTGTATTTCATCCCTACCTCCCGCGGATCTTCACATCAATTAAAATCCATATGGTCCCAAACCTTTCACATTAGTTTTAAATAGATTTATATGGTTTTAATTTGTCTCAATGTAGTCCCTCAATTTGTCGCAAATGACATCAATTTTTTGGTTGTTTTACTATAATACCTATGAAATATTTAAATTTTTGAGCTAAATTCAAACTCATCCTATTGAGTATTAGTTTCAATTTAGTCCACAGTTTCAGATTCTAAAATCATCCTCAACTTCTGCCTTGTGGGGATGAATTTTGATCTAGTCTCTGGTACTGACAGTGGATGTTGGTTTCGAATATGACGTGGAATGCAAGGCACAGCAAAATTTGATTCACAAACTAGAGTGAAACTCATAATTTCATTCGTGATCTGACAAAAGTTCGCCTTTAAGAGTTTCAATAGACGTCTCTCGTCCGGAAAAAAATTAATTAATGTCTGATTAATTAACAAATTCAATTAATTGATTTCTTCTGAAAATTTTACCTAATTCAATAATGTTAATTAATTAATCTACTAATTAATTATTTTGATCCACCAAGCTAGTTAATAAAAAACCTTCTGTAACTCAAGAATTGCCTAAGAGGGGGGATGAATTAGGTATTTAAAAATTTTGATAGCGGAACTTAATAAGTTCCAAAGTTGTAAACTGAATAATACTTTTATTGAATGATAAAAAGTGGAACATATAAGTTCCAAAACAAAATCTAGAAGAAAACTGAAAAACAACTAGTGTTATCTAAAATGGAAATAACAAAACACACTCGATATGAGGATTTGAGTGACGCTCAAAAGATCCTAGAGACTAGGTGTGGAACCAGATGGAATTTCCACACAACTACTCTAATATGGATAACAAAAGAGACTTGACTCGAGAAATTCCTCGCTAATCACTCGTGTTTTATATCTGGAACTCTGAAGCAGTGACTGGTACTTCTTCTTCCTTACTAGAACCGAAGATCGTACCTAACAATAAGAATTACACGTAATGAGTGTAAGCTAAAAAATACTTCAGAAATTCGTGATGCTTTGAGAGAAAATACTTTCAGCATTTATAGGAAAAGAGATGAGAGAAAATATAGTAGATTGGAAAACGGCTCTTTCCATATTTATGCTTAACGAATACTTTCCAATTAATGAACGATTTTAAGCAATTAAAGGAGATAGGATTGATTCACTTTCCTTTTTAAGAGATGGATGATTTCATGATATTGTTTTCCTTTGGAGGAAATATTGATTTATGTCATTTCCCTTAAGTGTACATCCTGCGAAAAGGAAAGGCAAGAATAATTATGTTAAAATGAGATTTCCTTGTCATTGTCAAAATTAGTCCGATTGCTTTCCAAAAAGGTCAACAATCTCCCCCTTTTTGATGATGACAAGGAATCGAAAAAGATAGAGAAGAGATAAGAAAGATAGTACCGAGAACTCCCCCTGTACAGATGTTCTCCCCCTGCATGTTAGAACCGGATAGAAAAAGAATGGTGGTACCAAGAACATTGGAACTACCCGATAATCATAGAGATGCATATAAGACCAACAAAGTTAGAAATGCATATAAACAAAGTGCAGCATTGTTAGAACCAAGAATGCATATGTTCTCCCCCTGCATGTTAGAACTGGATAGAGAAAGAATGGTGGTACCAAGAACATTAGAACTAACTGATAATCATAGAGATGCATATAAGACCAACAAAGTTAGAAATGCATATAAACAAAGTGGAGCATTGTTCACACGGGATAAAAAAAACATAAACCACCCATAAGACTATCAAGTTGTTTAACAGAATCCATAAAACATTAACACTACTGCAAAACACTATTACTTGTCCCCCTTCATCATCAAAAAGGTCTAGGAGGGGAGCTTCCCCACTTTCTTTTCCAGTTTCTTGAGAGAGGCAAGAGCACCCTTGAGATAAAGTGACTGAAATATGGAGGATGATTTGATTGCCAAAATAAATAAACTTACCTTTTGCAGTTTTCTGGCACATTTCCCGAAAAACTCGCCACTTATCGAGAATAAAGAGAGTGTGGAAGGCAGTTGTAAGGGACTGCCGGTTCAGAGTTCTTTTGAAAGAAATTAAGTCCCGCTTTGAAAGATATTTATGAGGAAAAGGCGGGAAGGGCAATAATTGCTATAAAGAAGACAGATTTGTAACTCCAAGATTTTTCCTTAACTTCGAAAATTGGTCAATGTTCAAAGATTTAGTAAAAATATCTGCCAATTGAGAATTTGAATTAACAAAAATAATTTGAACATCTCCCTTTTGCACATGATCCCGAATAAAATGATGTTTTACTTTTATATGCTTGGTACGGAAATGATGTACTGGATTTTTGGTAATATTTATGGCACTTGTGTTATCACAAAAGATTGGAATTTTATCAAATAAAGATTGTAATCTTGTAAAGTTTGTTTCATCCATAAAAGTTGAGTGCAGCAGTTACCAAGAGCCATATACTCAGCCTCAGTAGTTGAAAGTGCAACTGCATTTTGCTTTTTGCTGTACCAAGCCACTAAACTTTTACCAAGGATTTGGCAAGTTCCACTGGTACTTTTGCGATTAACCTTGCAACCAGCGTAGTCCGCATCAAAATACCTGATGAGGTCAAAGCTGGTAGTAGAAGGGTACCAAAAACCATAATCAACTGTTCCTTTTAGATATTTCAAGATTCGCTTAACATAAATAAAGTGAGATTCTTTTGGTTCAGACTGGAATCGAGCATTTAGACAAGTAGCAAACATGATATCTGGACGAATAGCAGTTAAGTAAAGTAGACTGCCAATCATACCTCGAAAGTGCTTCTCATCAATGGGCTTACCAGACTCATCTTTATCAAGTTTTGTGGATGTGCATATTGGAGTTGACACTGGATTGCACTGGTCCATTTGGAACTTCCGAAGGAGTTCCTTTGTGTACTTTTCTTGAGAGATGAAAATTCCAGTAAACGTTTGTTTCACTTGAAGATCGAGGAAGTAGTTTAGTTGTCCCATTAAGCTCATCTCAAATTCTTACAACATTTCTTTTGAAAAACTCTCACATAAAACATTGTTAGTTGCACCAAAGATGATATCATCCACGTATATTTGTACTAATAAAAGATCATTTTTGTGATACTTTATAAACAAAATGGTGTCAATAGTGCCCATGGAAAATCCTTTATCAACAAGGAATTTGCTCAATCTTTCATACCAGGTTCTTGGAGCCTATTTTAACCCATGGAGAGCCTTTGATAGCTGGAAAACATGTTTTGGGAAAGAATTGTTTGTAAAACCAGGAGGTTGTTCAACATATACTTCTTCATTTATGAAACCATTTAAAAAGGCACTTTTGACGTCCATTTGAAAAAGGGTGAGTTTCTTAAAAGCAGCAAAGGCAAGTAACATACGAATGGACTCGAGTCTAGCTACTGGAGCGTATGTTTCATCGTAATCTATACCTTCCTCTTGACTATAGCCTTTAGCTACCAGTCTAGCTTTGTTCCGAATTACCTTACCGTTTTCATCGAGTTTGTTTCTGAAGGCCCATTTGGTACCAATGACTGGATGATCAATGGGTCTTTTTACCAGAGTCCAAACTTGGTTCTTTTTTAATTGAGCAAGTTCTTCCTCCATAGCCTTTATCCAGGATTCATCACTTAAGGCTTCATCAATGTTTCTTGGTTCGGTAAGAGAAAGAAATACACAGCTACCAGTGTTTGGAGCATCAGTCCCAACTTGCTTAAAACTGGATCTGGTGGTAATTCCAACATTTGGATTACCTAGGATGATATCTGTTGGATGACTTGAGGCATGCTTGAATTTTCTTTGTCTGGAAGTTCTAGCTTCTATTGGAGCTTCCAATTTCTCCTCATTGATGGAATCATTGTTGATGTTATCATCTGTACTTGGAACTTCCGGATCTTTTGGAAGAATATAAGAGTTTGTACAGGTGGAAGTACCAATGGTACCTGCAAGTTCCGAGCCCAAAGATTCTTTAGCTATAGAAGGGTTAGTTTCATCAAAGGTAACATGCATAGATTCCTAAACGATTCTTTTGCGTTTATTGAAAACACTATAAAATTTGCTACCAGTAGAGTATCCCATGAAAATTCCTTCATCAGCCTTAGAATCAAACTTTGTAAGATATTCTCTATCATTTAAAATAAAGCACTTGCATCCAAAGACACGAAAGTAGGATATGTTTGGGACTTTATCATACCATAATTCAAAAGGGGTTTTCCTAATTAAAGGCCTCAGGAAAACTCGATTTGAAACGTAACAGGCAGTGTTCACGGCTTCTCCCCAAAAGACGGTAGGTAAGTCATATTCATGAAACATGGTTCTAGCCATTTCTTGTAAAACACGATTTTTCCTTTCTACAACCCCGTTTTGTTGAGGGGTTTTGGGTGAGGAGAAATTATGATTATATCCATTTTCTTCGCAAAAAATAGTAAATTTTTTTTCCTCAAATTCGGTACTGTGATCACTACGAATGCGTTTGATGGAAACTCCTTTTTCATTTTGCAAACGTTTAGTGAGGGGAATGAAAGAATTCAAAGCTTCATTTTTGTGGGTTAGAAACAGTACCCATGTGAATCGAGTGTAGTCATCTACAATTACGAAAGCATATTTCTTACCTGCCATGGTTGCGGTCTTCATTGGTCGAAAAAGGTCCAAATGGAAAAGTTCCAAAGGGCTGGATGTAGAAATATCATGCTTTGGTTTGAAAGAACTCTTGACTTGTTTCCTTTTCTGACAAGCATCACAAATCTTGTTTTTGATAAAAGAAATTTTGGGAATGCCTCTGACAAGATCCTTCTTTGATAGGTGGGTAAGGAGATCCATGTTAGCATGTCCCATCCTTCGGTGCCAGATCCAATTACCATCATTTGCAGCTACCAGACACTTAACGTCTTGTTTGGTGACTTCATCAAGATTTATACAATAGACGTTTCCATCGCGAAAAGCATTAAAGATTAATGTATTATTTTTCATAATGGAACAGTGAGTGGGATAAAATTGAACTTGGTAACCCTTGTCACAGAATTGACTGATACTAAGAAGATTATGTTTCAAACCTTCTAGCAAGCATACTTCCTGAACGATAGTGGACCCATTCTTACCAATGAATCCTTTACCTATAATGCTTCCCTTTGTGTTGTCAGAGAAGGAGACCTTTCCACCAGCGAAATCGTTTAGAGTAATGAATTTTGATGTGTCTCTTGTCATATTCCTGCAACAACCACTATCCAAGTACCACTTATTTTTCGAATCTGGTTCCGAGGCGAATCCTGCAATGATTGCTATAATTTCTTAGGTACCCGTTTTTTATTGGGTCCTGCAAGGTTAGCATAATTGAGTTTTGGAACCCAAATAAGTTTAGTACCAATATCTCGTTTCACAAAACATTTTCGAGAGGTATGACCAGTTTTACCACATGTATGACAAGTTTTCCTTTGGAACTTTCCATAAGGTTGTCGTATATTCTGATTTTTCCATCTAGAAATTTTTGTACCGGAGCTTTAGGCAATGTATGATGAGAAGTTTTGATGAGGAGAGTGCATGATATTTTTGCCTTTAATAGTCCTTTTAAGATCTTGAATTTGTTTCCAAACCGAAGTGTTTTCCTTAGTGAGATAATCTCTTTCCTTTTCAAGACAGAGTTTATCTTCAGTAAGTTTTTTAATGCAAAGTTCCAATTGGTTTTTATCATGAAGAGTTTTTGTGAGACTTTCTTGAAGAAGTTTATTTTTGTAAATCAAGTTATCAATTTGACTTTTATACTCCTTAATGATATCATGCATGTCTTGGCTTTCATCAAAATCATCATAGAAATTTAATTCAAGATTTGATTTTGTAGATACCTGTTTGTTGACCATGAGACAGTCATCCTCGTCATCAAAGTTCTTAGCTTCAGATTCATCATAAGGGGAGGATAAGGCACGTTGTTTGGAACTTCCATCATTTTTCTGGAACTTCTTTAGTTTCGGACGATTTGGTCGAATATGACTTGGTTCAAAACATTCATAGCACACAATCTTGTTGTTCTTCTGCGGATTCCTTTGTTTAAAGTTATTTCTGGGATTGCGTTGGAACTTCCTGCTTTGCTGGAGAGTTTGCAGTCGTCTTGTGACCATGGCAAGTTCCTCACCAAACTGTTCATCACTCATATCTTCTGGTCCCAAGACGTTGGTAGAGAAAGCAATGGATTTTTGACTTTTTGAGACCGAGTTTTCTCTTTGGACATTAACGTCATTTCATGTGATGTGAGAGATCTAATGAGCTCTCCTATAGTCATAACATTTAAATCTTTTGCTTCATGTATGGTAGTGACTTTGGGAGTCCATTCCTTGGGGAGAGATCTCAGTATCTTTCGAATTCGCTCATTTTCAAGAATGATTTTTCCAAGTCCAAACATAGGATTTATGACTTGTATGAACCGAGTGTACATCTGACTGATGGTTTCATCGGACTTCATCTGGAACATCTCGTATTGGTGAACCAATAGAGCAACCCTTTCTTGTCTAACTTGACTTGTACCTTCATAAGTGACTTGTAGCATCTCCCACATTTGTTTGGCCGAGGTACAAGTACTGACGCGATTGTACCCATCTTTGGTGAGAGCGCATGCTAAGACGTTTTCAGCCTTAGCATTCATTTGTAGGGCCTTTTCATCATCGTCATCACAGTCATCCCACTCCTTGGGAACATTTCTTCCGTTGACTGTTTTAGTGGGAATACTTGGACCTTTCATTATAATTCTTCATAGTTTGAAATCTATTGAGATAACATATTTCTTCATTCGGTCCTTCCAGACTGCATAGTTAGATCCATCGAAAAGTGGTGGGCGAGAATGTGATTGCCTCTCTGCATGTGTATCGCCAATTGAGGCGGACATGTGGATCTTCCAACTCGGGTGGTTAAACCCTTAGAAATGAGCCACCTGGCTCTGATGCCAAATGTAACTCAAGAATTGCCTAAGAGGGGGGGGGGGGGGGGTTAATTAGGTATTTAAAAATTTTGACTGCGGAACTTAATAAGTACCAAAGTTGTAAATTGAATAATACTTTTATTGAATGATAAAAAGTGGGACATATAAGTTCCAAAACAAAATCTAGAAGAAAACTGAAAAACAACTAGTGTTATCTAAAATGGAAATAACAAAACACACTCAATATGAGGATTTGAGTAACGCTCAAAAGATCCTAGAGACTAGGTATGAAACCAGATGGAATTTCCACACAACTACTCTAATATGGATAACAAAAGAGACTTGACTCCAGAAACTCCTCGCTAATCATTCGTGTTTTATAGCTGGAACTCTGAAGCATCGACTGGTACTTATTCTTCCTTACTGGAACCGAAGATCGTACCTAACAATAAGAATTACACGTAATGAGTGTAAGCTAAAAAATACTTCAGAAATTCGTGATGCTTTGAGAGAAAATACTTTCAGCATTTATAGAAGAAGAGATGAGAGAAAATATAGTAGATTGGAAAACGACTCTTTCCATATTTATGCTTAACGGATACTTTCCAATTAATGAACGATTTTAAGCAATTAAAGAAGATATGATTGATTCACTTCCCTTTAAGAGATGACTGATTTAATGATATAGCTTTCCTTTGGAGGAAATATTGATTTATGTCATTTCCCTTAAGTGTGCATCATGCGAAAAGGAAAGACAAGAATAATTATGTTAAAATGAGATTTCCTTGTCATTGTCAAAATTAGTCCGATTACTTTCCAAAAAGGTCAACACCTTCAATTAATCAGTTCTAGTCTAGCCATTAGATTAGTTTCTTCTACCAAAAAATAACATGTCTAAGTGTATATGACCAATTTAGGTTCAAATTAAGCTAGTAATAGGTTCACAACTCTATCCTGATTCCTACAATTCAATATCAATTCTTAGGGTTGTTCGTGGTGCGGTTTCGGTTTTTTTTTTGCTAATTTAAAACCAAATTGTCAAGTGCGGTTTTTTAGTAGAGAAATCTCAAATTGCCATTTTGAAAAATAAAATCAAGGGTGCGGTTTTGAGCGGTTTTGTGCGGTTTGCGGTTTTTTTCTAACTAAAAAGAAATATTTAAGGATATTTGCATAAAAGTGTAATCTTTTAAACATGGGTTGCTTAACTAAACCTAATAATATATTTCACATAGATAAAAGCTATGCTTAACACAAATTATTAATCCAAAAACTACATAACATAATCAAAAACTTCACGAAAACTTAAAATAATGGACTAAGTCGTCCTACTAAATAGTCCATACATAATAATGACATAGCTTACAAGGCTTAAACGAAAACACTACGAAAGTTGGTCTGCAAGGTTAAAACAAAATTAGAGAAGTACAAATTATTCGGTACTTAAACAAAAATTAACCTACAAAACAACCTATTAATCTATTAAAAGTTAGCCAGTTGATAAAATTCTTGCACACAACTTCAACTTCAACAGTGAAGTGCATCAAAGATAATGGCCAATTAAACTCATAGTTAATAGTTAAATGCTTTTAATTTAATAAAAAAGCTAAAATAATATGTAAATATATAAAAAATAAAAATAAATATGTATATAAACATATATATATAAAATAAAGGCGGTTTTGGGGTTCGATTTGGTCCAAAACCACCACCAAACCAACTTGACGGTGCGGTTTTTGTTTAAAATCGAGACTGCGGCTTGCACAACAATTTGATGAAAACGGTTCGGTGTGGACGGTTCGGGTGGTTTCGGAAAATTGTTAACCAGGCCTATCGATTCTAATCTTCATGTAACTATTATCCTTCCGCAATTTCTTCAAATAAAGACTAAGGTATTTACTGCTAATCCAAATTTTAATAGTCCAATAACTATGATTTCACTAATTAAGAATTTTGACTTACTTTACAGAGATTGGCCATAGGACTATATTGATATCAACTAAAAATTCAATGACTAATTCGACAAAAATTAGGACAAAGCTGGAGGACTAAAATGAGTTTAACCCAAATTAGACAATACATATGTTTTTTTTGCCCTTTTCAAATCTAGTTATTAAAGGGTAAGAGTACAAGAATGCCCTTTAAATATCGTGATGCTGGAAATTGATCGGAAGGACTGGATTGAGATGACTTAAAAGCTCGAGGACTAATTTGAAACTAAAGGTAAAAATCAAGGATTAAAAATGAATTTTGCCCATGAATTTTGAGATTTGCTAATTTTCAGTTTTATTACAACTTCTGTAAATACTCTTTCTTCGTTTTCCGAATTAAATAAATATATTTTCCTATTATGCTGTAATTTTGAGATTAACTAATTTTCAGTTCTACAGAATTTTTAGATTGCTGCTTTAGAGGCTCTTGGCAAATTTTCAATTTTTATATTAAATATTTTAATGCAATGAAGGTTAGAATCACTGTGACCTTTGGCTGCATATATATTAGTCCTTCAGAATATTTTTGGTTAAAAAAAAACAGCTGCAAAAACAACCATAAATTTAAACTTCAATGGAAATACAAGAAAACCCAAAGTATGGAATGCATAAATTTTATTAATCAAATCTAATAATGACAACAGTAAGCTAGATAAACTTGGAAAAGATACTTGCATATAAGTATCTTTCCAATACCTGGAAATATTTATAACCTAACCCTAAAGTAGGAATATAACTTAAATCAAATATCCAATAGGACTAGTACTCAATAATAACAAAAATAATTTGAAAATTCATCCAAAAAATGAATAAAATTAGATAAGTGCCCTGGCCTGAATTGACCAAAACGTGGCTAAACTTAAACTCGAAAACCACTATAATCAACTACTTTCCAACGCCTCAGAAAATCATGAGATTCATACTATTTGTCGTATGTGAGACAATCACTAATTAATTGAGAAGAAGAGATTTTTCCTTATCGTCCATACGCTTCAATAGTTTGATAAGTATACCCATCGCCAGAGAAAATATTGCAACGTTTCCGAAAATACATATATCTGGCACATCAAAGTCACAATAAATGGTATAAAAGAGAAGGCCAGCAGAGCTCGAAATTGAAAACAAGAATGCTACGTTGAGTTTAATTGAATCCCAATCACGCTCTTTCATCATCTTTGAACCCTTCATCGTTCCTAATTTCTCTCTAAAAAATCCAAATTATGGAGAAAAAAACTGCTATTATATTCACGAAAAGAGATTATGATAATATTGAATGAGGACCTATTATATATATATAGAGAGAGAGAGAGAAAAGTCTACAAAAGGTAGAAGACTTGAAGAATTGAGATACTCTATAAGGCTCTATTATGGAGTTATAGTTGAATTATAAGTGGTTTTGTTTATTTATTGTACAAGTTTTATCGTAGACAGAGACCAACAGTTCTTATTTATCATGTATCTTCGGAATGGCGTAATAAAATATTTTTTATTATCATTAATCTACATCAAATATGTACAACGAATCAAAATCAATACTCCAAATTTATCATAAAATTTCTCGTGTATATATTTTTTTATCTCTGTCGCCGCTCAACATTCAATTTCATAATATTTTTTGGATAGCTATTCAATTTCATAATCTAATTACACGACTCGGACCTTTATTCATAAACGGATCAAATAATTTCCTGGAATAGGATCTCGGGTCAAGTACCTAGACTTAATTCGGGTCAATAGTAAACGAATTTAACAAACCCTAGATCCCAAATTGAGCTCAAAAGAAAACATGGCGACCTTGAATTTGACAAGCTATCATCAATATCATCATACTCTTACCCCTTGCAATTCTAATACTTGTAATTTCTACTCACAGTTAAAATCAATCTCCTTCAAAGAAACAGTGATTTTTCCTAGAAGGTTTCACAATTATTCAGCAACCAGTGGAATTGTGCATGCGGTATCAGCAATGGCTTCTGGGTAATTGTTTTTCCTTATTAATTTTACTCATTTTTTTAAGAAAAAAAAAAGAAGGGAAAATTACACACAGACCTCTCATTTATTGTGTAATTACCAAAAAAAAAAGCCTCTTGTTTATTGGAAATTAGCAACACATCCCCTCAAGGGTATACTTGTAAGGTTCACATGGAATAAAATTGTAAGAGTTTTTCAATACAAAGGGGGTGTGATTCTAAGAATGCCTTAACGTGGGAAACTCTATGTAATTTCCAATAGTGAGAGGGTTTTTTTTTTTATAATTACATAGTAAGTGAGGGGTCCTTGTGTAATTTTCCAAAAATGAAATCTCAGGTTCTCCCTGCCTTAGATATTAGAATTTATAGGGTTAATTTTAGGAAAAATTACACATAGACGACCTACTGTGTTAAGAATTTTTAAATACGTAGAGGTGTAATTGTATTAAACACCTTAACAATTGCAGGACTTTATATAAATTCCAAAAAGCAAGGGGGATCTTGGTAATTACACAATAAGTTGGGGGTCTATGTGTAATTTTCCCTTAATTTTATTGCCTTTTAAAATGCTCTATCTTTTGGTTAGCAGAAGTTTGAAAGAGGTGCTTCCACCTGCTCTTGATTCTGCTTCAGACCCACCAGCAATCTTTGATGGAACCCCTAAGTAAGTGAATTAAAATGTGATTTTATTACATATTTGTTTGGAATTTTCTTGATTGTCATGATTTTTTTTTTTCATTTATTTATGGTGAGAGTGATGTGGGAAATGCCTTGTGATATACTTGAAATTTGTTTAGCATTATTCAATCATGCTTTAATTTTTTTATGATTTCTGTCTGATTTAGTTTCTTATTTCCTAGGCTATATATATCTTACTTGTGCCCGTATGCTCAGCGTGCGTGGATTACCCGGAACTGTAAGGTTGTCTGGGAAACTCTTTTCAATCTGGTTGTATGTAAAATGTATATTTCATGCAATGTAGTATTTACAGTTCCCTTATTATATCTAATTGAAGTGTTGCTCAATGTTTAATGTGATGAGACTGGCAGTACCTGAATGCAGGGACGGATCCAGGAATTAGGTGTTGGGGGGGCCGAAGTACCAATAACAAAAAAAATAAAATTTTATTTATAAGTATATAGTCAATATTTATTTTTGTTTTAATAGAAAAGTAAAATAACAATTCAATTTTTGTTGTTTGTTTTATGTTAGCTACCCTTTTAATTAAACAAGAATATTAAATAAAACTAAAGTTACATATGATAATCAAACTAAAGGGGCTGCTGGAAATGGAGCTTTAAAAAATAAAAAGTGAATAACATGGGCAGGAGGGGATTTGAACCCCTGCAACTCTCTAATTCCTTGCTTATCCTATGCCTTTCACCAACTGCACCAAGCCTATTATTTGTTTAATATATGCAAGGTTTCTTAAATATCTTTGGGGGGGCCATATTATAAAATTACAAGTACCGTGTAGAAAATTTTCAAATCTCGGGGGGGCCGGGGCCCCCCAGCCCCCCCCAGGCCCCCCCGTAAATCCGTCCCTGCCTGAATGTGTGTGTCAACACCATTGGATGTATAGATGATGATGTCATAAAGTGTAATATTGATGTCATCATGGTATCATCCATGGGCTTATAACCCACTTGAGTGGCATGGAATGAACCGGTTTAATTATAGGGTTTTCGTTGGTTGACAGGGACTGCAAGACACGATAAAATTGATACCGATTGATCTTAAGAACAGGCCAGCTTGGTATAAAGAAAAAGTGTACCCTGAAAATAAGGTACACAATGTGAATTTCTAATTGATGAAAAATTTCTATGTATTTTAGATTTCAGGAGAATAGACTGGTGCTTAGAAAAAAAAATTCTTTTAAATTTCACGACATGTTAAAGAACATTTGAATAAGTTTTGAAAATACTTAATATAACATTGGAATGTGTGCTTTACAATGGAAGTTATATAGCGAGCTAACAGTCTTTTAGGTAGTGTTTGGATTGAAAGATTCAGGAGCTAAGATTTCGAATTCATTGAAGTTGTTGTCTCGATAATTTGAATTACTATGGGTTCAAATCCTTTAGCACCAATATTGAGCTGTTCTTTTCATCATGATGAATTTGAGGTTCACCAAATATTGGTGTCATGTAAAATCTTCAGCTCTAAATCCTTTCCATCCAAACACAATCTTAATGAATCGTGTATATTTTCTAATATGCATTATTTTGCTTCACTCAGGTTCTCATTTTGTGCATGTTTTTTTCTTCCGTCTAGGTGCCAGCACTAGAACACAATAATGAAGTTAAGGGGGAGAGTCTCGACTTGATTCGGTATATTGATAGTAACTTCGAAGGGCCTTCACTTTTCCCTGATGTAAATCTTCACCCCTATATACATCTGTGGCTCATGAGATGCTATTGGTACTACCCAAGTGGGGTTGCAAACCCTTAGGATACACACGATGATATCAACATTTCGCTTTATGAAATCATCATATTATCATCCAACGAATTACAATCCCACTTGGGTACTACACAAGCGAGTATTGTAAATTTCCCTGCATTCATTTGATATTCTAGCATTTCTTATCTGCTTATGTGGAACAATTCTAGGATCCCTCGAAGATAGAGTTTGCAGAGGAGTTGCTATCCTTTACTGGATTCTTTCACAAAGCTGTAACTACTTCTTTGAAGGAAGACAAAATTAACGAAGCCAGTATAGTTACTTTTATTGTGGAAATGATAAAGAGTTTTGACAGTGAAAGAAAGATGTAACTAACGTGGTGTTAATTTCCGTAGGTGCTGCTTTTGATGATATCGAGACTCTTCTTTCCAAATTCGACGATGGGCCTTTTTTTCTTGGCCAGTTTAGTTTGGTAAGTCAAGCATTGTGCTACATCTATTTTCTTGATATTCTTTTCAAGATGTGGCTAAATTAGGTGTAATATTATTCAGCGATAAATTTTTTGAATGTTTCAAATTCTACTTTTGATTTTAATTTACAGAAGAACTTTGAGTTTGAGATTTCTTAATTGGAGGTTTCTTGCTAAAACAGAGTGTCACAATTTAATTCAGGTAGACATAGCTTATGTTCCTTTCATCGAAAGATATCGGCCCTTTTTCTTAGAAGTGAAGAATTATGACATAACAGAAGGTATGGATTCAGGTACAGAAACAAAATCTCTTCTATCTCAGTGATTCCCACTTATTAATATCTTTTGAGAATTCTATAGACAGATTTTTTCTTTATTTTCTATTGGGATTAAGAAATTCACAATAAATCGAGAGTATTGCTAATTTACGAGTGTTTAAAACCATCTTTGTTTTGTTTATGCATGCAAATTTTGTAGGAGCTGAATAAGATTGAAGCGTACAAACAAACTCAACTCGACCCAAAGGAGCACGTTGAGAGCTACAAAAAGCAATTCTTGGTATCTTATTATCTAATATACTTCTTATTGAGATTCTTTTCGTTTCTGTTTTATAATTTGCAATGTATTTGCATTGATTTCCCATTTGAGTTTCTTTTCTGCAGTCTTCCTCGTGAACTCATTGGGAGTCACAGTACCCGAAAGCCGAATTGTGCTTTCAAAGTTTGCTTTTTCAAGTACCTAAGGTAATGTGGTGATGGTTCTATAAAGATGTGATGAAGGAAGCTAAGATTGGAAAGTACCAAATAGCTTGCAAACATATAAATGGGCAGGAGGTTTGTAAATGTTTGATAATCGACTTCCAATGTACAACTTACCATGACCCCTATGTTTAAATCATTTTATTCCAAATTAGTGTTGTTATCTTGTATTCAACTTTACACATGCACGATAAGTATATATAGTTCATGTCAGCTTTATATGTTTAGAATTTTTTTGTATATATGTGAGATGTGACGTGACAAAGCACAATTTTACAATAGAGGATTCGATCTTCGTTTAAATACATAGCAAATCGAATCGATGTTGGAACACTTCATTTGAAGTTGTTTTCAAGAACCTTATTGATGACATCATGAATGAACATTTTATTTTGAACATCACACGTAATATAAAGTACGTGTAAATTACAAAGTACAGATACTTGGATTATTCTTAGGATATTTCTAGTCTTTAAGTTACAAATTACATATATTGTAAGAATTCTTGAGGGAGACTGTTTGGCACTCATTTATAAGCTTCAAGCGTCCATCTGATTTTATTCAATATGGTTGCTTCTGTTAGTGATATCAAGAATTTTATGTCGTTTTTTGATTCTGTCTCTATTTCTTTTACTAGACGTTTAGGTATTTGGGTTGCTTATTTTATTTAGATAACTTTTTTGTCAGATCAAGAGTTAATGCACATCCTTTCATTTATTGAGTAATTATCACGAGCCTTCTAAGATTTTACAAATTATCAAGGTACGCCCATCCCTTGACAACTCGAAAAACAAGGAGCGAAATTGAAATATGTATTTACTGACAAGTGAATGAAATTGTATATATTTTTTTACTGATAGAAGAAATTACGTGTGTCTCTTTAGTTTTTTGTAGGGTTAGGATTAACAAAAAGACCAACCCCAGATATTTTTCATAATTAGGGTCCCACGGCCGGACAATTATAGTGAGCATGTCTATTAGAGCCCAAGTTTTCCGCTTCCTTGGATTTAGTATATTGCAATCATCTTCTTGAACTTTGGTAGCAATTATTAGAGGAAGAAGTAATATATTGGAAAGAAGAAGAAATAAATAAAAAGTAAGAACAGTGGATAAAACAAATGAAGAAAGTATGAAGAACAAATTGTGGCTGCAAGAAGAAGCCTGGTGTCGGCGTAGAAGCTGATAAATAATTTAGGTTTTCTATACCTCTTTTTATAATACTAGCAAAATACACATGCGTTGCGCATAGGCTACTACGTATATTACTTTCTATTTTCAAATAAAATTGTATTTTTGGTCCTATAAAATAGGGGTTGAGCAATTTGTCCTATTCTTTATGGGACTTTCACATCTAGTATCACCGGATAAAATTTGAGAAAATTGCGCTTTTGGTCCCACAATGTATGTAGGTGAGCACTGTTAGTCCCAAAGTTTACGAGACTTGCACATTTGGTCCCACAGAATGAAA